>JAFBJR010000160.1:3950858-4564569 GCA_016785285.1 Brachirus orientalis | reverse complement strand
AAAGGTCAAGAAACCCCCCCCCCCCCCCCCCACTAAAAGATTCCCTTTTTGAAGCTAGGTTGAAGCAAAACTTCCACTGCGTTCAGAAACTCCTTCACTCTACCAGCCTGTGAGGAGAAGCAGAATAAAGAGTGGAGATGAAGGAGGCAGCATTGCTTACCATGGATGAGGGTTGCAGTCGTTTATATCTGTTGAGGAGAAGAAATACAAATATTTTTTATACTTGAGCCAATAGAGAGACATTCATGTCATGTCACTTTATTTGTTTTATTTACGTGAAATGCGAGATAAATTGTTACTTTTTGGCTTTAATCCTCATGCTGGTTCAGTATACGGTTCTTTTGTAAGGCGTTTAACTTATTTTGTCTGCAAGAGCTCGACTATTACTGCAGGCGCATAAGAATTACACATTTTACTTGGGTCACTTCAACAGTAAAAACAGCTACTAGTGCCATTAGATCTGATTTGACTCAAAAAATCAGTCAGGTAGCTCCACAGATGGATAAAATGAAGTTTTCATGCTAAGAAACTGACTCTGGCCACAGGTGGGTCCCTCCCAGCCATCTTTGCAGATGCAGGTGAAGGTGTCTCCTCCTCCCACACATGTTCCTCCATTGGAACAAGGACTGGAGGCACATGTGCTGTTCTTTGCTGTAGAAAGAGAGAATTAACAAGAGATAGGTAGTTTAAAAAACAAACTGCTTTTTCCTTAAAGTTTAAATTAAAACTTAAAGGTAAGCATCTGAGCCCATTTTTACCAAAACTGACAGCAATGTGAAAGAGATGGGCATAGATAAAAAGTCACAGTAAAAGTAAACCCAAAAGACTAACTTTGACACGTCATCCCGACACTGGGCAATTCAATATATTGTAATAAAATTTTCTTAAATACCAAAATATCATAATGCATTCTTTAACTTTCTCTCAGGGGTAAAACTCTAAAAACATTAGAGTTGGACATCTATCATGACACTAAACTGATGCCAGACTTTTTATGTTTACGATAAGGTTGTTTGGTTTTATCGTCCAGCCCTATGTCGCACCTGTGTTGCAAGTGTTCCCTCCCCACCCGGGTGGACACGCACAGCGGAAGGCATCGCCATGGTCGTAGCAAGTGCCTCCATTGCTGCAGGTGGTTGCATCACACTGGCTCTCACCTGGAAGATGAAGTACCATGTAAAGTTTTTCAGCTTCTTCACTGTGAACACTTTGTGGCTTCTTTGCTCCATTTGTCATGTGTACAAAACAAGACATTTGAGAACATCATCATTTAGAGGTTGGCGTAATCAACATTTTTCAACACTTTATGGACCAAAAAACAAATAGATTAATTGGTTAAATAATACACAGATTAATCAGTTATGAAAATAATGGTTTGCTGTAGCCCTAGTACCAAGATCAGTGACAAAGAATAAAGCTTCAGCTATTTAAACATACAAAGATGTAGATGAGGGAGTTTTGGCCGCGGCTCTCTCTGAACATAAACACACACATTAACACAGGGTGGACATCACTCACGGGAATGGCAGGTCTTGCCCTTCCAGTTGTCGGCACACTCGCAGTAGAAGTCGTTCATCAGGTCGACGCAGCGGCCACCGTTTTTACACGGGTTGTGCCTGCACTCGTTGACATCTGACGACAGAGGAGGATGCAAACGTTTGAGACGGAGCAGATGCCCGGCGTACATGCACATGCAGAACTAAGGGGTCAAAGGTTAAGTCGCACAGAATCCTCAACTCACTGCGGTCGCAGAGTTGACCCTCCCAGCCGTCGGGACAGAAGCACTGGAAGGAGTTGATGCCGTCGATGCAGGTGCCACCGTTAGTGCAAGGGCTGCTGACGCAATCGTTAATATCTGCAACAGCCAGAAGCAAAGTTTAGCTTTCAGTTTCAGAGCATCTACAGATACTGTTATCAGTTCGATACAGTCTTTATACACCTTTTAAACTGTGAAGCTGTTAACTTCACATTTGTGCCGATGCATTTACTACCTGCAGTCATTTCAAGCAATTACAAAGACTTAATTCTACAACTTTGTAACAAATATTCTGCTCCAATAAAGAACAAATAAAGAACCTGACTCAGCTAAAATGGTGATGCTGATTTTTATTAACATTTTTACAGTCATAATAAACAATGAAAAATGAGACGTATGGATTGGATATAGCATTTTTCTCATTCTAATATCCGATATGACCAGTATTGGACCGATACAAAGTACAGTTTTGTTTGTTTTAATTTGTGCATTTTTCTGGCTACTCTTTATTTTTTGACGAAAGCGCAGCCACGTGCATTTATGAAGAAGACAGGATGAAAAGGTGTCATTGAATCGAATTGTTTGATCACTGAAGATGTTCAGCCCTATTAGCTGCTGTATATGGACAAATATTATTACTACCTATTGAGCGATTGCTCAAGAATATCATTAGATATGTTGTACTACACTGCATATGTGTAAAATCTTTCACACAAAATTGTTTTTCCACACTTTTCTGACTCTAATCACTCTTTTAAATCCTTACATCTGGTTACAAAACAATGAATTATAAATCAGAAGCATCTTTATTGTCATTGTACTAAGTCAGTATTCAAAGAACACTGTTTTGAAAATGGATTACTGCATTTTTAAAAAAAAATCAGAATAGAATATAAACAATTACTTAATTGGAATGTCTTGGTTTTTCAAAGCAAATGTTGAGTGACTTGATGTCTCTACTCACTCTCGTGACAGTAGATGCCACTAAAACCCGGATCACAGACGCAGGTAAAGTTTCCCGTCGGCTGACTGACGCATCGCCCTCGTGGTCCACAGACGTTGGAGGAGATGTGTCGCACTCCGGCCGTGTCGTTGGTCGCCACAGCAACAGTGCAGCTGTCAATCACTAAGAGGAAATACAGACATGGATGGAGTTAGTTGCTCTTCTTTCATAATTTACTCACTATCACCACGCCGACACACTGCATAGAGTTGCCATCACCTTGACACGGAGTAGTTTGACAGTTCTCTTTGAGCCGCTCGCAGGTTTTGCCCTCGTAGCCTTCGGGACACGCGCAGTAAAAGTCCTGGTTGATGCTGTGACACTTGGCCTCGTTCTCACACGGGTTTGGATCACACGAATCAGAGGGAGACCAGGTCGGAATCTGTGGAAATCACCAAGAGACAATATGAAGAGGTAATAAAAACAACAATTTAAAAGGAAATCAATGAATAAATAATTTACTGAGAAGTTTTACATCAAATGATTAATTCAAAACTTTGAATAAATTGATTCATTAAATTAAAACTGGCCAATATTCTATAAATGCAGGTTAAAAGCATTTTCAAGTCAATATAGATTATGATGAAAAATGTCAGATGAGTAAAGACAGATGTCTGCTCTTGAGTGGAAGTCAGAAAGAAAAATCTGTAAATTGTAGTTTTGAAACTACGGACAGAAAATAAACAGAAATGTTTCACAAATCTGCACGTATAACTGATATATACATATATACAGTATATATTTTATGAGGAAATACAACAGGCTGTCAGGAGCTTCCTTTAAATCAAAAATTAAAACATATTTTTATTGTTTTGCATTTCCAAATTTTACCTAATTATAGCTTTTTATTGTTTGCTCGCACACATGTTCACTTTTAACAGCATTTGTAAGCATTTAAGCTTTTAAGTTGAGTTCTTATTTGTGAAGCATTTTGTACATTTGTTTAGAGAAATACTGTATATGCTGCCGTATATAAATAAAGATTATTTTTGAAATATCACACAGCCTTGAGTTTAAATTTATTAACAAAATAAGCTTTCTTAAATTCAATCTGGGGAAAAGTTATTGCAACAAAAAAATGACATTTTGTTAATTTACAGTTGAAAAACAAATGAACAACAACAAAGTCTGGCACCAGCATATTGCTAACTGTCAGCTACAACACACAGCTTTTACTGGGATTTACACACAGTAGCTGAAGGAGGAGCCTCAACAACAACAAAGCATCATTTAAACAAAGTGACTCTTTGGTGATTAATGAGTGAATCCAAGTGGAGAAAGTAGAGCTAAAGTCTGAGAAGATGAGCAGCTCAGCTCGGCTCGGCTCGGCTCAGGACACGATCGAACAGAGAAGTAAGCCGAGAGAAACTTTTCCCTAATCTCATCAGGAAATTTCCACACTTTCAGTTTCACATCTCTCCATCCTGCTTAATCTCACAAGATTATTCTGACCAACGTGAGGGCAAATACCGACTCTAGTCCGACATCATGCAGAGCCACAGTGAAGGTAACAAAGACAAATCATCACATCTGTCAAACCACCACGACTCAAATGAACTGGACTAGAGGCCATAACCGAGATATTTTGCTATTTCTACATACAGAAGTTAAAATCTCTCACTTTATGTAAACAGAAACTAAGGAGGGCATAAACTCTGGGGTTCAACACTTTTGCCATTTAAGGTGCTGAACAGTAGAGCGACAGGACGGTGGGGTCAGTTTATTTTACCCTGTCAGACACAAATACACTTTTTCTTTACTTTTTGCACGTGTGTGGTCAGAGGATTGTCTGTCAGGGCAAAAGGTTGTAAACATTCAACACATGAATGAAAGCAGAGGTCGGTTTTTGACCAGTTTTGGTCAATTATTGGATAAAGTATTTTTTTTTTAAATTTGACAGTGAAGGACAGGTATGAGTGAGTGCAACTGTTGTTTGATCACTAACCGATTGTTGAATTCATCATCAACTATTTTTATAATCGAAAATTTTTTTAATTATTAAAACAAGATCTCTTTTTTTCAAGGAATCATTCAAACAGAATTAGTTTTGTGGACAAAATAAGACATTTGAGAACATCATCATGTCGAGGTTTGGGAAACACCGATCAACATTTTCAATAATCTACTAATCTAGACAATAATCAACAGATTAATCCGTTATGAAAATAATCGTAAATTGTAGGTATGGTAAGGTATGAGAAACATTCACGCGGGTGCAGTTCACCGTTAGAGGGACTTAAGTCAAATTTTAATGGCAGTGCATCAATAGTTAACAGAATAAGTGGTGTTGGATCAGTTCTGCCATCCAAAAAGACAAATTAAATCTCTTTTTTTTTTTTTTTTTTTTAGGGCTGGCACAGAGAAATAATGTGCGTAACATGAACATGATAAAGACAACATGTTAAGAAGGAAAAAATAAGGCTTCTTTACATCACGCCTTCTCGAAAAATTTCCACTGGGATTAAAATCGCCCTCATTTCAAAAAATGAAAACAAGAATGGGCAAAACACCATTACACAATCCAACTTTCACAGATTTGCAGATATTAATCAAAAAAGCACAGCGTTGGAGTTATCACAGATTTTGACACAGCGAATCAGGAACGAGCGCACACACACACACACACACAAATCATATTTATAGTAAGGATGCTAAATCAGGATTGGCTCCTGACCAGCAATGTCCTCCATTCAAAGCCCAAGAGACCCGGCGCAGTGTCGGTTTCCTCACTGCTAACCTACTTTAGCTTCAAGAACACACTTCACACATATGTAATGTCTCGGTCAAATGCAACATTGGAAACACAAGAGATGTCTGCGCAAAAAATGGGTAGAATTTGGCTTAATGGGTTAGAAACAGAATATTCCACAACATATTTTTCACACTGGGGATCCTGCTAAGTTGTAATAAATAGTACAATTTGTCCATTTTTGTGGAATTGCAAGTCCCTCATATCAGCAGGCAAACCCTTCTTAAAACTCACTTAGCACTGATTTACTGTAAGTCTCTTAAATGTGAGTATATTCTCATCCCTTTGTTCATCAGCAAATTTAATCTTTTTGGTTGTGGACAAGAAAAACCAAAAACATTTTTGAATGTTTTGAAGTTATTGATCAACCATTTTCTGATATTTTAAGGACAACATAAGTAATTGATTTAGAAAATAATCTACACGTTAATTGATTATGAAAATAACTGTTAGGTCAAGCACAAGAAATTTAAGATTTTATTTTGTCCTTAAGTGTGCAATGACCTGATTCTAAGTACCCCAGAATGACCCTTTTATATTTATATCAGGAGGTGCATCAGCTCTACAGAAGTGGCCATTTTGGACCACCATGTTTTTACAGAAGCCCAAAATGGACAAACTAAGCATGTTTTGAGTTTTGACGCTAACTGAAGGCTACATACAAAGGGTGAGGTGAGGGATATTCAGTAGAAAACATGCAACTTCACCATTTAATGTTTCACAATTTGACGCAACATACCTTTAACTCTATGATATAAAGCTGTAGTGTTGAGTTTAGAGACTCTGTCATGAAATCACAAAATTAAAAAATTGCATAAAAGCATTGTATGAGTGTCACATATACGTATGTTGAGAACAAGCAAAAAAAAAAGTGCTTGCTTTTTACAGAAACCTGTACTTTGAGAGTAAAGAAAAATCCTAGTTTCTACTGGTCAATAAGAAGTGGCTCAACGTCTCGCGTGTCTCTTCTCTGGACGCCTCCATTGCATCATATCATCGCTGCGACTCACGATAACTGTTTAATACTGGGGCATGTGGAAACGTGAGCCTCACCTCACACAGCTGTCCAGCAAACTCTGACAGGCATTCGCACACGAAGCCGTCCAACACCGCGTGGCACTGGCCGCCGTTCTGGCACGGCATGCTGTCGCATTTATTCCTCTGGATTTCACAGTGGGTGCCCACGAAGCCCGGGGGACACTGGCAGTGGTAACCTCTCGCTCCCTCCTGAGGAAAACAGGATGAATTTTAAGAGTCAAAAAGGTGCATCTGACAGCTATAAATCATATAGAATATTTTCTGAAGTGATTTGATTCCAATTATCAAGATTCTGACTTGGAAGATATTTCTATTTCCATACCAATTTTGCTTGGTTATGAAAGAGATTTTCACAGAACTAGTGTTGCAAATCGAACAGAATTTTGATCTCTCATTAAAATTATTTGTGTACACATTAAATTCATTAATGCATTTTCTTTTTATATCATGTGACCACACGGTGCAACTCTACAGTTGTCATGCAGTAGCTGAAAACTCAAACTTGATCCTTAAAAACCAGTTTATGTTCAGAATATACAGCCTAGAAGCACATACAGTTTGAGGTAATTATCATGTTGTCCAGCAGATGGTGCTGTGAGCAAAAGTCAGCCTGCATTTATGCACTCATCAGAAGAAGAAGACATTTATGTTTTGTGGTGACAATTAGGGCTGAAACAAATAATTGATTTGATCATCAGTGTATTTTTAAAGAATTACAGCAAGATCTCTGATTTTTCAGCTTTTTAAATGTGAATATATTCTGGTTTCTTTGCTCTGTATAACAAAGTAATAATTAAAACTGAATCATGTTGGTTTATGGACAATACAAGACATTTGAAATGATGTCATGTCCATGTTTGAAAAACAGCGAATGATCAACATTTTATGGACCAAACAATTACTTGATTAATCAAGAAAAAATAATCTTTGTAGCCCTAGTGACAATGGAGCACAAAAACAAATGAAAACCAATCCTCTCAAATGACAACAATGCGTCTGAAATGCGGCATGTGAAGTAATTGCACTTTTACAACGTAGATGGCAAAATGACAAACAAAAATTTGGACCCGTTAGCTTAGCTGACGCTCGCGGTTTCACAAAAATATCTTGGTCAAGTCTTGTGTGATAACAATAGTCGACCAAGATTTGTGCAAATCTTTCAAATGAAGATCAATATAAATACAGGTTTAGAATGCAGCAAGAAAAAAAATTAACTCAAACATACCTTGCATGTTGCTCCATTCTGGCACTGACCGTGGCAGCCGTTCATCTCTGAAAGAAAAAAAAACAAAGAAAACATTTGACATTATTTTCTGCTTCACGTGGCACCTCATCCATTTTCAAGTGATCTCTACGATGTGGGATGTGCACAGATTAAGTAAGAGATTGGAAAAGTAAAGATTAAAAAAGGTTTTGCCAGATAGACCTTGAAGTTTGGACATTGTAAGAACTGGGCATGCAGTGGATCCACAGAGAGGAAGTGGGCATGCAAGTTCAGTCATGATGGAAGTACTGGAGGCTTCAGTTTGCCGAGACAAGAGAGGAACGGGTTACCACATGTGGGGGAAAGTGAGGCTACGACACACCTAAGCTGCGTGTCCAGGAAGTGAGTGAGAGGCGGCTAAAAGTAGCCAGGGGAAAGAGGATGTGAGATATTGTAGAGGGAGAAATACTGACTGATGTCACAGTTTTGTCCAGACCATCCCCGAAAACAGTTGCAGTGATATCCGCCAATCAAGTTTTTGCAAGAGAAAGCGTTCACGCAGGGTTTTTCTGCGCATTCATTTGCATCTGTGAAGGCAGGAGGAAGAAAGCAGACCCAGTCCATCAATGGAAACCATAATGAAACAAACCAAAAACAAAAAGAGACGAGAGATTCAGGCCTTAGAAACCTCAGCAACGCAAAAACGAGAGAAATGGCCGCATGGATGAAAATCCTACACTAAAGCCTCTTTCCCACTAAAATTAGCGGGTATACCTGGGATTTTCAAACCCGGATGTTTATGGATTGTGACGTCACAAACGTGCAGGAAACAAAATGAGTCACTGGACGAAATAAAACCACTTAGCTTAACTTAGCTTAGTGACACATTACAGCGGTCTTTCACTTTGGTTTCTTGTTAAATCGATTGTTTACAGTAGATGCTCAGGTTGATTATATTAAGCACTGACCCTATCTTTAAAAAGTAAGGGTTGCTACATACATTAATGAAACAACAGCCAGAGGATGAAAGTGCCTCTTAACATTAAGAAATGGTGTGTCAATAACTAATTCTGAGCAGAAATTAGCATGTATCAGAGGTGACCTGATAGTGAATGTCAATTGAATACATCCCCACTGGTAAAAAAAAAAAAATAATAATTTAAACATTTAATTAAATGGGTGTTTTGACTGGGGTAGAGGTTGGGGCCATTTAATCTCAGTATCTACATGCTTGACTCTGGAAAATGTTTTAAAATCCCACGATCCACAAAAATTATTAAGTTTGAAATTATGTGTAAGGAACACTTTGTTAGTAGGATAAAATAATTTTGGTGCTGCTTTGGAAAAAGAAAAACCTCAGGGGATTTGTTTTCATATTTCAGACTTTTGCAAACGCCCACGCTCACTTCCTGACTGATCCGTCACAGCGTATCCCTTTCCTTGAATCACCACGTTCTGATCACACGACACTTTTCCGACAAAAGAGAACAAACAGGCATCAGCCTCCGCGAAGGGCGGTGAGCGTGACACGGATAATGAACTAGAACAGAAGCGTGAACGACATCGGCGTCGTCGCTGCGCAGTTAAATTCTGCAGTTTCTCTAACAAATTTGACGACAGGCACACAAATAGATGTGGAGTGAGCTGAAGAAAATATTCAAGGATTTTCCTTGAATATGGGGGGGGTCCTGCTGTGTTCACTCACACACCTGTCTTCTCTCTGAAACCCAACACTCCAAACACACAGTAACCACGCTCAGGTAAGACAGGAGGCCACTAGCTGCCTGTAAACTGAGATCTGAGCTGGTAAGATGACACTGCACTCATGGGATCTCTTTCCTATCACCCCCCCCCCCCCCCCCCCCCCCCCCACACACACACACACACACCTCCCCCCCCCACACACACACACACACGCCAGCCAAACATGCACACATGCCAATGTTGTTTACCGGTTGTAATCCATTTCCTGGCTGCATGCAGGTCACGTTCACCCTGCGATATTGGAACAAGTGCCACCGCTGGCGACAAACAAACAGCCGGATATAGACATACTAGTGGATCGTAAAGTCATTGAGAAAATCACACACAAACACGCTGAGCTGTGGCAGCAGGGTATTGAAAAATGAGTGTTCTGGCCATGGGGCTCAGGTCACTGTTTGCCAATTTAAATCCTGAAGCACAGTTAAAGGACAGTGAGTACTGTTTGCTGTGCCTCGCAGGAAGTTTATTTGTTTAAGAAATGGAAAAAGAACAGAAAAGTTGCGAATGTGTCACTTAGAAATGAGCACGTTTGCCAAAAAAAAAAAAAAGACAACCTAAGTGCAAAAATACTGCTCTACTAGGAGCGTGGCTCTCTCCCTTGGAGGAGGATTCAAGACATATCTGTATACATGGGCTACAGTACAATTCAAAGAGGGCGTATTATGATGTTGACATACAAATTCAGACAGCCATTTTCAATGGCAAATTAGAAAATGCCAAATCACAACCTACCTCTTACTTAACACAGTTAAACAAAGAATGTTGTAAATCTATTGTATAAAAAAACATTACGTAACATACGTAAATGTAAGTCTGTCTGACATACCAGTGCCCATAATATCATAAAAACAGTTAAAAGACATCCATTTTCTTATTTTGAAATGTTTTTAAATGTTTCAGCCAAATAATTCTGACTTGAGAAGTAACATATGGATTAAGCATCAAGTCTGGCGAGCATAGAGAGTCGCAAAAGAGCTTGATGCGACAGAGCAGCTTCATTAAAGTAATTAATAACATTAAAAGACAAAAGCAGCTATTTCATAGTGCATTTAGATCAATAAAGTGGTCCGAGCCAAAACAACGCCATTTTGGCAGGAAGGTAAGCTGTTCAAATACATACATATATGAAATTGGCAGTGTTTATACCAGGTAATATGTGAGACAATTACTCTCTTCGCTGGCTGTTTTCATACAAAAGCGAAGATGGTGGATGGATGTTGTAGCCCGCAATGACAAAACAGTCGAGGAGAACATTTTACCAGATCACCAAAAATCCAGAGGGACAGGAGAACACGGCTATTGAGATAAATCTGTGTCTTAAAACTCACCGATCTGGCAGGTCTTCCCTTCCCACTGAGGTGGACACACACACTCAAAGCCGTCCTCCCTGTCAATGCAGGTTCCTCCCCGAGCACAGGGACTGGACGCACACTCGTCCAAATCTGGTGAAAAAACACACACACATTTAAAAAGGTGCCAAACCATACAGACATGCACATACTGACGGGTGGAAGCAGCAAAGACACTCACTCTTAGCGCAGGTCGGACCCTCCCACCCCGGCAGACACTGGCACTCAAACCCGGCAGGAACCTCGTGGCAGGTACCACCATTGGCGCAGGGACTGGACTCACAGGCACGTTCGGCTAATGGAAAGTTAAAGTATAAATTTACTCCAATTTTCCTTTTGCATTCACAGTATTTTTTTTATGTACTTTTACGATCTTATCACACCATGAAATATTGCAATATTTTAGTATTTGTTTTTTTATATTACTGAGCTATTTTCAGGCATAAACAACACATAAAATCCTGCTTAAAAGGGAAAGCTCAATGAACACATGGAAAATGTTTGTATATGTTTTTGAGGTTAAGAATTATATTTACTTAATATATTTTATATAAAATTCTTTCAATATGTTCAGGTCCAACGTCATTGTAAAGTGTGAATTTGCAATGAAAATAAAGATATTCTATGCTATTTCATATTTATTTCATACCAAACTTGTTTTCTAAAAATCATTAATCTGGTAGAATAAGTGGCAGACAGTAATGGAGTGACAGAGACAACACTGTACAGGAGAGATGGACCAGTGGATGGACAGTGGGGCTGGTGTGGGGCTGGTGTGGGGCTGGTGTGGGGCTGGTGTGGGGCTGGTGTGGGGCTGGTGTGGGTCATGTCTCACCAATCTCACAGGTCTTCCCAGAGTAGCCCTGTGGACACGCGCAGCGATACTCGTCTGGTTCTGTGTTCATGCAGGTCCCACCGTTGACGCACGGCTGATGGCGACCGCAGTAATTCAGATCTGGAGGTGAAAGTTGGATTTAGACAAATAGAAAAGCCGACGTACAAGGACAGTGATCAGTGTTTAAGCTCGTTTTCTTGTGAATAACAACTGTTTCAACAATTATTTTACACTTCACAACACTAGCCTCACCCGAGCCTTTGCTAATTGGGTTGAGCCACTGTGACGGCTCATTGGCCGTTTTGCCCATTTATCCGATTGGTTGCTGGAGATTCCCAGGAAGTTTGTCAGTGTCTTTGCTCACCTCGGAAACGCCAGCTGTCAGCTTTAACAGAAAGCACAGAGTGTTTTCTCAACCACTCTGCTGCACAGCACCACAGCCGAAGCTTTACTCTTCTGTACTTACAGGATTCAGCCGATTGGCTGGACGGGTTTTTCTTTCAGGAAGCGTAGAGCAATTTTATGTATTTCTAAACAGACAGTATGGAATGCTAAGAAATATCAATATCTACTGTATCTTTCATACTTCAACTTCATTATCTGAACAAACTGTGCTTTGACTCCAAAGCAGAAGTCAATTGATTTCACGTGGCCACTTATATAATATCATGTTATATTAGGGCTGAAAGAATTACTTGATTAATTGATTATTGAATTATTCAATTATTACTTAATTGATTATTGCTTACTAAATTAAATACAAATTTACAGATTTTCTGTGAACATTTTCTGGTTTCTTTGCTCCATAATAATAAATGTTTGATAGCAGTACTTTACAAATAAGACATTTGGTTGTCACATTAATAAATTATCACATTAATAAATGTTTTACGTTCAACATTAAATTATTTATATATAAACTAGATTTTTTATTTGCTTATTTTTGTCTGTTTGATATTTTTAGATTTGTTTTTCATCATAAATGTGTTTTAATTGTTAAGCATAGATCACTCCATATTGAAATTAACACAGTTACTTTGAAATTGTATAAAATATCCTCATAAATATCAATATGATTGATATACGTTTCTCTACACCTGTTCCTCTTGACCAAACTAGATGATCGTTGGCCCCCAGGTCATTTGAGTTTGAGACCCCTGTCCTAAAAAGGCTGGTAAAATAAATAAATGAGCAGGGATCTGTCTCCACTCAGGATCTTAGGACCCATTCTCATCCACTGAAGAGCCTCCAGTGACGAAGGGGCAGCGGGGATCGAGTGTCGCTGCTGCTGCTCAGATTCACACCGTCAGTAAAACTATCCAGCTGCTGCTCTTCTCACAGAGAACGTGGAGGAAATTCAGGTAGTTTCAATGACGGGAGTTCCTTTGAAGTCATGTAAACTGATATATGGACCTGTGCTCGCTGTCTGTGTTTAGTGAAGAATTAACATCACATTTAAGGTTTACAGATTGTGTTGAATTTTAGTTGTCTCTTTTTCCGACATCCAGTCCAGTGACGGACCAATACGGAGTATTGTATCAGCTTATCCCAACACCTATTATGTTTAATTGCTTTTGTCATCAAACTGGTGGCTTCTACATGATAAAACAAAAAAATATATATTATTCATGACCCCTTAAAAACACTAAGCTGCTGCAAAGAAGAAAGGTTTGGGTTAATCAAAGATCATTGGCCAATTAAAGCCTTTCCACACTTTCCACTATTGGGAAGTGGATTAGCATAAATCTGGCACACAAATCTGACGACACAACAGATTGTAATAGATTGGTATACTACAAAAAAGGCGATATATTGCAATTTACAGACAATACTCATAATCCTACACTGCTTCCAATGGGATCAAACTACATCTTTTGATATACAAGCTGTCCAATCATGGTTAGAGGCAGCAGGAAATGATAAAATTATAACGTTTTGACGCCGAATATGTCTCCACTGCACCTAAATGTGAAATGGATGGATTCGACTATAAAATTGCTCAACACCAGTGATGGTTGACGCAAGCGTGAGACCAAACAGCCAAAAAAAAAAAAAAGGCAATGACAGAATAGCATTAGTGTGTTAACATTTTTGGGAGTTGACTTGTTGCTTTGCTTCTATGTGACTCATCAGACTGAGGCAACAGTAGCTGGAGGGAATGTACAGGACAATGAGGATTCGTGTGTGGAAGGAGATGAATCTGACATACCTTTATCACACAGCAGGCCTCCCCAGTTCCTCTCACAGTTGCACTGCCAGGGGAGGTTGCAGGTGCCATGCACGCAGCCAGGGTAAAGAACACATTCATCACAGAATTGGCCCTGCCAGCCGTAGTTACACCTGTCAAAGACAGACACCATAACAACATTAATCATTACGCTTCTCAAATCAGTCTGTTACCTTGGTGAAAAATTGCTCTATCCTTGGCACGTCTTCATTTGGTTGCTAATTATATTTTCCGATTTTTTTCCCCCCAGTATTAAATAACCCTAAACCTCACTCTGAATTAGCGGTGGGCGAGATTTTTTTTTTTACCCCCTTAAAGCGGGTGAAGGGCCACAAATTAAAGGCTTGAAAGAAATTATTATCATTAAACCCATTGTTATATGTAACATGCACAGCATTTTCATTTTAAAAGTAAAACATTTTTTAGCTGCAACGTGTAACCTCACTGATACATTTCCTTTCTGGTGACCATTACAAAATAAAAGTCTGACTGGGTTTCACTAGTTAAATGCTATTAATGTGAAGATGGGAAACTGAAATGTTTAGTTTCACCATATCATATCATTATTTGAAAAAATATTTACATGTCCATGCAACATCCGAGGTGACTTTCCTGTTTCTGAGGCTGTTTCCTCATCTTAGCTCTGATTCTTTTATCACCACTGCTAATATCACAACATTGTCACTGTCACTTGAGCTGAGCAAGAGTCAACTTTAGAGGATGTTGTAGGCCAGATAAAGCCAGTGTGTGGGCTGGACCTGGGCCCAGATCCTTAGGTTGTCCATATGTGAGATCTACAGCATAGAAGAGCAGCTTCAAGATGCATTCAAGAAACCTCTTAGAGTTCTTCAACACTGCAAACACACATGAAATCCACGAGCTAAACATTGTACAGGTGCACCACAAATTAGGTCATCATTGGAGTTGAAAGATTTGTTTTAATTAGCGCAATCATTGATAAAATGTTTGTTTTTGTATCTTTTTAATAAATTATGAATAATCACAGTGGCCGATCGACTTTTTTTGTAATCAAAGGTTAGAAAGGGACAAAGACCTTGAATGCATGCTGCACCCAATTAAAATGCACCTATTGTTGTACCTGTTTAAAAGGCCTCCTGCCAACTAATCTTAGAGGAGGGGTGACATTCCAGGGCAGGAGGGGTTAAGAATACTTCCAGTGGCTCCCGTGCTCGGGCTGGAGACAACAGCGTGTATACATGCCTGCGGCTTCATGACAGCAACATCGGCTATTCCAGGGCTGTGTGGTGTTGTCGAGCCAGCTGTCTTGTCAATTGACTGCTATTTTTGAGTCTCCTGCAGACGGCACCGCTGCCGCTGTGAGAGACGAGGGCCTTTCAGAAATCACTGCCATTCTCAGGCTGCGAGGCAGCGGGGAATACCTGTCATGCTACTCCCAACTGTATATGATTAGCTTCAGACAGTCTGACAGTGATGTGGCAACAACACTAACAGGAACTTTGGAAAGGAAATGGCCTTTTAAGCGTGCAGGGAATCTGAGATTGTATGGATATTATGACTGATCATAAAACCCTCACCGGTATAGGCATGAAGCTCCTTTTGATGTGAATTCCAGCATCCTGGCACTTTGACACATCGAAGGTTGCAAAATTGCGACACTGCTTACTCAAGTGATTCTCTGGGCACAGCGAGCGGCAGACCAATATGCCAGAACAAGTCGACTGTGTGCAAATAAACCCCCTGAATGCACATTTGTGACAACAGGCACATAGCTTCTTTTGTGCTTCTTAAAAGCCAGTGGCGAATGGGGCAGAGCCCATAAAACTGCAAGGGAATAAAGGGAATGAAAGGGGATGGCAGAGGATTTAATGCCAGCTTTTTTGTGTGTGACCTGAAGCTTCATTAAATTCATGCCACTGCAGGAAGGAGTCTTTACTGCCTCTCCTCCATTCATGCCACTTTTCCTGTTGACTGGAACTTGACATTTCTTAAGAATAAGCTGCTTTTCCCTGCTGCCTGTCTGCTAACTGGAGTAAGGATGCAGCCTGCTGATCGAGGCAGACATGGGAGAAAAATGCGGAGCAGTTTCCTAAAGCTGGTCATCCCCCGCTATTCCTCGGCTCCCAGCCAAAACCTTCTTCCTAATACTGGAAGGCAAGTGTCTCTTTACATCCGGCAGGTGGAGGGAGGGTCACGAATGATGACGGGATGTACCACATCCTGAAAGCGTAGAGCAATGAGGCCATTCCACGCTACTTTATCTACCTCTTGTTTCCACTTTGGGAAATGTACATAACACAGTGGGATATTCATTTCCTCCTCTCCTGCCCCCTGCCCTTCAACGGGGACCGCAATGCGGATGGGGAAGGATCATGACAATTCCCAGCACGTTTACAGTGGTGAAATTCACGAGTCCCTTTCCTCAGTACAAGCCGCTGTGAGCCGGTGAGACGCTTGGTATTCTGCAGAGGATTTTGGGGCGGCTCAAAATATAAGAAGGCAGACGTGGCGTTGCCCTTATCATTTGAAGTGAGGTGGAGATTTTGTGGGCAACAGAGGCTGGCGCACACAAAACGCAGGCTTCGACAAGCGAGAGTGCCTCAGTTCAATCAATCATTTGTGCAGTCGTTTAGAACAGAATGTTGGCTTAATCAAACTCGACAGTAGCTGCACTTCGAGTTGTTACAGAAACCAATTTTCTAAAACAAACAGACTTTAAAATCACACTACACGTGATGGGGACCTACAGCAGAGAATGCAATATTTGGGGCAGAGCACACGGAGACGCATGGTAACAGGCGTGGCAGCAGTGTGGTGAAACTGCTGGGCTGCTCCAACATGCAGGCAATAAAATGTAAGCAACAGAAAAAATGGAATCCAGCAGATGTTAAGCTCTTGCTTTTGCACTGTTTTCTTTAAGGAGGACAAAAAAAAAACATTGACAAGCAATTGTAACATTGACAAGCACTGTGTCTCAACAATTTAGGCTGAAAACTTATTTTAACTTTTATGTGTACTTCAACCTACTCTCTTATGGAAGCCATGGTCACTACTGTATGCTTCCATTCTGTTATCTCAAAAACATGGAATAATCATCTCATTTTCACGGGATAACTGCCTGTTTTCTAGTGACAAAAGGACAAATTATGGTGTTATCACAGTAAACCAACAAAAGTTCAGCATGTAACAAAGTGTAACAAACACTCCCTTTTCTCAAGCGCGTCATGTAAATACAGTATCCTTCACATACCAGAAAGGATTTCCCTAATTTTCCTCCCCTTATTCATTAGTTTATGCACTGGGTTCATGTAGGGGAAGCGCTTCCCCTTTTGTGTAGTAAGATTCTACTTCAAAAAACAAAATCCATGTCCACTGGGTCTGCCACAGAAACATGGTAGCACAAGATACAGCTGTAAAGACCAAACAATTTTCATCTTAATGGGATTATAAATGAATACAAACGTATAGCTATGGTGGTACATTCAGCTCCTACCAACTAACCCTCCTACATTGTACACACTAGACCTTTAATCTTGATAAAAGCAGCACATGAAAACCAAAAAAGTCTGAACAGTCGCGTTCATCTGCATGAAAAAGAGACAGATTTGTGCTAATCTTACTTGCATTCCCCTGGGACAGAGCAGCCGCCATGTAACAGGTTGCAGCCTTGTTTGCAGATTGCTGAAAAAAAGAAAATTAAAAGAGAGATTAAAAAAAATATCTAAATGTGATTTTTTTTTTTTAAACCATATTCTTCAGAACAAGAGAAAGGATGGGACACCATGGAAAAGTGGGCGGAGCAGAAGCTAATTTATCTAACAAGGGCAACAAGACATGAGAATTCGCGGCTCCCTGACCGAGGACAGGGGGTTGAGGAAGGGACGACTTTATAGCCTGCATCGACAACTCTAACCCCCCACCTCTTAACAGCAGCCAAGCCCCTCTGTCCTCCCCTCCTCTTTTCACCCTTCCACTTCTAAGGTCATTGTGGTGATTTATTGAGGCCCCCCACTCTCTCCAGCACCACCCACATACACGACTCCAACACTAATGTGTTTCAACATTAACATGCTGAATGTCCATCACGCCGGTTCCATCCAAAATAAATACAAAACAATGCATATTTACACTTTTGTAACCCTGTCTTAAAAAGGAAACAGAAAACTTTTGTGTCCTAAGAGAATCCTATTTGGTGACTTTTGTATATACAAAGGTATATTTGTATATACAGTGTATATGATTGATTCTATTTTTGTTTGTTTGTACTTTATTATAATTTCCAGTACTGTTGGTGAATGTGTGTATGTCAGAAAATCTTGTGACACATTTCATACACTGTTTTTTCATACACTGTTTTTATTATTTTTATTGTAATCAAAATAATTTAATATAGTAGTTCCCCTTGCAGCTCTTCATAATATTAGTTGCTTTTATATTGTTTATGCATCAGTTTTCCGAATTCTCACTGTAGGGTATGTTTTCCTATTGTGGCCCAAGGACTATCAATACCTTTGTTTTTTCACTGTATCGCTGAACTGAATACTTTCTTGAATATTCTGAAGAATGTTTCATATGTCTCATCAGCATCTATTTTATATATTAGCTTACTTTTACACATAAGTGACTCAATTTTGTCTCGTTTGAAAAGCTGGAACCAGCAGACTAATCATATCTGCTATCAGCTCATAGATCAATCACTAAAAATTCGGAATATGATATGGATTTCACAGTCTACACAGAGTATAAACACTACAACAATTAACTCTCTCTCTTTATGGACATACACTTCTGTAATTCAAAGACAACGGCGCTCACCTGTACAGCAGTCGGGGCCCATCCAGCCGTCCAGACACACCTGAGCCCCCGACGGCTCACAGCGATAGTGACCAAAGTAGTCGTCACGAGGAACACACAGCTTGTTGCACTTGTTGCCGTAGTAGTTGTCGTCACACCGCACACGGATACGATACACGAGGCGAGCCACGGGGCCGTCGTGCAGGATGGTCTGCCAGGGGTCACCGGGGTTGATCATACCAGTGTGATAGCTGCGTTCGATCAGCAGCTCCTCCTCATCTGAAACAAAGACAATTTGTACGAAAATAACCCTTCAAGACTATGAAGACAAGTGCACATTGTAAAGGCCACTATATGAACACAGCTCAGGAGGAAAATTATCTAATAAAAGGTTAATTTTGCTTCTTTCTATACAATCTAATAAACTAAGAGCATCGGTAAACAATGGTATCTAATGAGTCATTAGCCCAGCTGGTTGCCTGGCAACCTCACAGGGACAACAAACCTCCAGGAGGTTGCCATTGATGGCCAACAAAAAACCACAAATTATCACTGTTTACTCTGGTATGCCTATTAATAAACTTCAGTAATTCTCAGTAAATGTTACACGTATTTATGCTTACAAATTATTGATGCTATGCTAGGCTAAATTCCGCCCGACTCCAGGACAAAACGCAGTGATGTTAACCTTCTCACTCAAGTCTGAAATGAATAGAAATTGGGTATATTTGGATATATTTCTTCTCATTATTCATTTATAAATCTGCCACAATAATTGCCCCACAGTTTTGAGAAAGTCTGCCAGAATGATACATACAAAATAGCTGAACCATCTATGTTCGTGTGGACCCAGTTTTACAGACGTTTACCTCTCGTAAATGTCTTGATCACAATTTTCTGGCAACTTACTGGAATTTGCCGTTCACAGTATAAAGAACATATGCACAAACGGAGCATGCAGGAGACAACATGATTGCCGATTATCCAGAGTTTTTGGGCTCTCACATGGATTCACTCCCAACATTATCTCAAATTTTAAGCAGGAGCTGGTAGGACAAGATGCTTGTTGGATCAACTTTTGTGGAAAATTCCATCTTAACTTAGAGCTGTTCCAGACTTAAGACAAACTTAAAGAAAATGTCCCGACTTCAGCGCATGTCTGAAATTAGCTTAAGCCAAAAAAGATGACACTTTTGTGTCAAAGCTGCTGAAAATACCAGACAAACGTGCATCTGATAAAATGAGTTATCTGAAAAAAATGAAGAGAAATCTCCTTTATTCTGAGGCAAAGTCACTCCCTCACAGTGCATTGTTATTCAGCAGACAGATGCTTTTGATCACACTGTGTCCGTGTGGAAAGTACCCACTGAATTTTAAGTACGCAATTGAAATTCATCGTCTACAAATTGATCCATTTTCTTGTGATGGCACACATTGCCGGTGCCTCTGATCTCCCCGCGCGTGTGTGCACTGTCATGTCGAGGGGATGCTACCATTTGGCCTCCAGTGCGCCAACGTGCGCATTAAACAGTGTTTGCCTCGGCAGGTCTCGCTGCGGCCTCCTTAAAAGAAAGCAATCTTTATCACAGTGGGATCAAGCCTGGCAAACAATCTCTGTGGAAATAGGGGGTCTGTGATTTCCTTTTTCTCCATGGCTTTGGACTGCAATGCACCATGGACATTTTTGAAGCAAGGAAGCAGAGACAAACACATATACACACACACACCTTCCTCTACTGGGGACTGACACAATGTCAGACAGAATTAAGCAACAATAACAGAAATAACAGTTGCCAGATAGAGAACAATGGGCTCCAAGCCCAAGCCGGGCTCTGCTACCTCCATGTCTAAACACTGAGCCCGGCTGAACGGTCCACTCCACTTCCTGCTCGATAAACACAAGGAAAACAGCCGGCTGCTTTTCCTGAGGACACAGGGGAAAGGGGAGGGAGAGTGAGTAACAGCGGAGGACATGACACTGGAGGAGAGGAATCTCACTGACAGACCCATCACGCCGGTCGCCTCTTGTGTAGGACAAGACATGAGGTTGCTGCTGACTCAGGCCAGAGAACTGGTGAAGTTAAAATCATTTCTCAGCTATCCACATTCAGCTGCTTTCAGACATGCACTGATGTCTGGACATTTTCCTGAAATTGTCCAGAAGGGCTGCATGCAAGAATGCAAATGCTAGCAAATGTTCACGAAAGTCGCTCCGGACACATTACGGTACTTCTTCTGCCAGTTCCTTAGTCAAATTTCCCGTTATAATACTGAAATGAGCCCATGTGAAAACACAGCAGGAGACGTTCTGGATAATGAGGATGGAGACTTCAAGCAAAAATAATATTCAAGTCATAACAATTATTTGTATTTGCTCTGACCTGGAGGAGCTAATGTTACACTGCCCCCATGTGGAAAACACTAACTGATCGGGCAGCTCGCATAGAATATACTGTATGTATTGTAGGGTTGCAACTAATGATTATTTTCATAAGCGATTAATCTGGCGATCTAGTCATTTTCTCAATGAATCGAGTGACTGTTTTGAGCATAAAATGTCAGAAAATGTAGAAAATATTGATCAGTGTTTCTAAAACATGGAAATAATGATGTTCTCAAATGTCTTTTTTGTCGACAAAAAAAAGTTATTCATTTTTAATGATTAATGAACCAGAAAATATTCACATTTAGGAACTGAATAATCGATTATTATTTACTATATGGACAATACGAACCAGGAAGTCACTGAGGGTAACTCCATCTTCGTTTCTGCACATTTCCCTGCTTCAATACACATTGGTTTGTAACTAAATAATAATTTAATTTGTTTCTAAAACTATGACATTTAAGGCTGAAGTCATGAGCACAGGATCAGCTGCACAGCTTTTAAAATTGCAACACTTTAGAAGTGATAAAGAGCATTTCCTTTGCACTAATATCATTTAAATGCCTCCACTTATAAGTGTTAAATGAGTGTTTGTTATGTCTTGCATCCTCACACTGACAACACATCTATTTTGCTTCTCTATAGCCATTTGGCAAGGCCTTCTGGCTGGCAGGAAACCAATTGGACAAGCAACATTAAGTCCTTATATCAACCAGAGAGATAAGACTAATTACTACAAACATGCACAATTACTGGAGAAACAAGAGACGATACAGGAGCTGTGATGTCAAAATCTATTTCTTCTCTATTGTCTGAATGGATAAGTGGAAACGGATTTGATGCTAAGGGCAAAACAGGATGCAATGACCTCACATTTTGAGTAGCGAGGGTCGGGTCCAGTATATAAAACATATTCATGCTGATGCTTGCATGGACAGAAAGGAATTTGACAGTCATGAATAAATGCCACTGTCTCTGCAGATCAAAGCTGCATCCACTCAAGCAGACATTTTAGTCCTTAGCGGGTCCTCTTCCTCCCAGACTGAGCTACTGCTCAGACGGGAAAGAGGGGCTGTACAGGAGTCCACCCAGCGGACGTAAGCAAAGGAAAACAGGATACAGCTGGTCAGCACTAACCGCCAGAGCCAACATAGCTAAGAAGAGCCATGAAGCATCTTAGGAGGCTACAGCCAACAGTGCAGCATTGCTTGAACCTGCTAACTGTAGTGTTAATGCTGAAATTTAATGAAGTTTCCATTTATAAAACAAAATATTAGGATATTAAACATCAAACAAACAACATCATCAAACAACAAAATATTAAACAATCCAAGGATTGTTTAATATTAAGCATCCAACAGACCCTCTGACTCTTTCCCAAAATTAAGCACCTATATCTGCAAAAATGATATAGGTCCACATTTAGAGTGGGCTGACATTGACTTACTGCAGATATTTAAACCAAAATGCATGTGTTACATCATAAGTGATGAGGTAATTAGAGAAGACAGATGTCAAAGATTCATTAGACGTGGCAACAGTGATGCCACTGCCAAGTAGGTCTGCTAAAGAGCTTGTTTTACAGTGATAAAATGTCTTAAGTATAGTCATTTGTGTGTTAAAATGTAAATATTTGCCCATATTTGGGGTCCGAGATTACGTTATTAAATTACATGGTCCATTCAGGAGGTCGTTAGGTCCAAAGAATGCCAGTTCCAAAACTTTAAAAATCATTTTTTATATGAAATATGGCAGGTGTCAGCATTAACGCATTTGTATTGTAATCAGAACTGTGCTACAATTTGTACTATAAAAATAACAATAATGCAATAAAATTTAAATTTGAACTGGAAATTTATAACATTTTAACTCCATCTAGTTGCAAGTTCTGGAAGTCAGAGCATTTAAATGTTCTGTATATGAGGTTTGGACTTACTGCTTCGTGTGGCGTTGTCCCAGTCCCAGGCTTCTACGATCAACGTGTATGTCCGCTGGAGAGAGAGAATGAAATCAAAGAGTCAGATAAAACTGTGGACAAAAAAGCATACTTTCCACTGAAGTACAAATATTCCTCATTGAGCAAAGTCTAATTTCATTTGGTGGTGTACAGTGTCTCCAACAGAGAGCATCTCATTTAAGACTGAGTACGGGTCTGGAAAAGGTGTAGTCATCTCCCACTTTCAAGAGGTGTGACCAATGGATGTAGATCAAAATGACTCTGGACACAATTGGACAGACCTATGACCAGTCAGACCAATGATCTGGATGACGTATGCATAGCAACAGAAAACACTTCGAGCCACTTTTGCCCGGGGAAGCTCCATGAAGCAAGTCGCTTAAACAACAGCTGAATCGAAGGACAGCTGCTCTTCGGTGGCCGTCATGTTGGATGAACACAAAAGCTTCTAGATGTTGATTTTCAGTCACCATTTTGTTAAGCCCACCTATAGGTCACCATTGGGGAAAAAAAAAAAACACTTGTGATTGGTTCCTTTTTTGGGGATTCTGTATTTGGGCAATACAATGCTCTTGCCGGACGTGTCTGCAGAGCGAAACCAAATATTTGGTGGAATTGGCTGAGCTCACCCATCTCTGACACCTCAGCCACAAACCAAGGTGGTGTGATCAAACATGCTGCTACAAAGCAACGCTGAAGGAAACGTCCCTACAACATGAGTAATATGAAGAAATTCAACCCCCCCTCTTTAGGAATCAAAAATCAATACTTTTACAGTAAATGATCTCAGTAAATGATTGCATGAAGGCAGGATATTAACATTAACTTCCAGGACAGATAAAAAAAAAACTGTTTCATATGAAGAAAAACATTTCCATTAAATGTACTTTGTTTCTGGTAAATATTAGCAAATTCTATTGAAAATGCCACATCTAAAATCAGTATATCATAATTCCAGGATCTACTATTGGCCACATTAAAAATAATCTGTTACTAAACTCAAGTAAAATACAATCAAAATGTGTTTGTAAGAGTTTAAGCCATAGACAGGCATCTCTTTCACAAGCACACACTCAAAGATGATGATGCAAAAATCGATTTTGTTGCAACTACAAAGTCTCGTAATGCAACTTGGCCCCGTTACCCGGAGTGAGGTTGAGTTACGCTGCCGATGAAACTCAATGAGTCAGTGATGAGAGCGGAAGATACGGTAAAGTACAACAATGGGAGGAGGCCAAGAGAAGCTGCAGGGCTGAGATGTGGAGAGGAAAGGATGCACAGGGAAATATTACACACAACTTCCTGCTGCATTGTCGAGGTATGAATGCATCATGTAAAGAATGTGCATTGTCGTTATAGAAATAGGAGGAAAAGGAATATGGAAATAGATGCAGGAAAAACAGATTTTCCAAAACGCACCACATGTTTTAATTCCTCTGTTGAAATAAAGTGGTCAAATACTGTGCGTTTTCAGTCTTGCTTGTTTTGATACTTGGCCCGAACCAGAGACAGTGGCTCCGCAAACTGAAATTAAAAGGAATACCACTATCATTTTTTGAATATTGAAAATCATGATGAACTTTATTCAACCATTTAACCAGGCTGACAAAAAAGAAAAGAAAAAACTTTCTTTGTTTCTTTGCTGCAGTTCTACTTTAGAATGTAATTTGAGAAAATTACAATTACAACAAATTAACAACAACTAACAACCAACTAAACCACTACCTACATAGACAGTTCTTTCATGCTAAACCAACTTCATCCCCCCCAAAAATGAATTTGTATGAAAACAAGGAATGTGGGAGAAAGGCAGAAATTTTTCCAACATATTTTTTAAAGGAAAAGCAAGACTATGATCAGGTAACGATGCCCTATAAGAAGGTTACTTTTCCAACATTAGCATTGTCAGATGAACTCTGCATGGCTTTGTCCTTGGTTGTCAGACAGTGAGGTAAATCAGTGGCTAAGGGGATTATCTGGTTTCACACCAAGATATACTTAACTGCTGACTGACATAAGAGATATAGAGCTTTAATTAATGGGTTTTAGTTTACCGTAGGTGATTAGTTGTGTGATTCATTTTCACTGTACACAGTTTGTCAGTTAAAATGTTTAAGACTGAAGGGGGTGTCCCATTCAGTTCTGGCAAAATTATATAGTTATTAGGTCAGCAAAAACAGCTTTGTCTTATTATTATTTTGTCTATGCACTATAGAAGAAAAATTGAAAGGGACATTTTAAAGCATCACTGTTACTTAGTCATCAAAGCTCTTTAGTTATCAAATTTTCTCGACACTATTTCCAGAATTAATTTGGGGTGAAAACAGAAATAATCCTATTGTATCATATCATAACAGCAAATACACACACCCACACACACACAGATGGGAACTAACCACTGCTAGGCAACCAGCTGACCTAAATAGCATTCATTACGTCACCACCACTGACAGTTGTAGTAGCCGCAGTGTGACTGCTGTGACCTCTACTGTAAAGTCATCCACGGGACGCTGATCTGGGATAATGGTGGAAAATTAACAATTGGGAAAGAGTCGGAGGGTCTGTTGGATGCTTAAATAAAGAGAAATCAACAGAAATGGGGACTGGAAAATGGGTACGTGTGTGTATGTGTGTGGGTCTGTGTTGTTGATCTGGGGGACTAACAAGCCGGTAGGCTGGTTGCTGCTGGGCTGTGGGATTAAGTAGGCTTGTCTGGCTGTGGGTGGTGGCGGGAGGAAGGGGAGGGGAGGCGAGTGTTATTGTGGAGGACCATGGGTGACGAGAGATGGGAAGAGAAGATGATGGGACAGAGGTGAGCTAAAGGGCTTTGGGTCAGAGTTTGGACAACGGGTGGTACAGCTGCACTAGGCTGTAGCTGCCGGTGAGATACAAGCTGCTAGACCTAAGCAGGAGAAAGGGTGGTGGATTGGAGGAAACAACATAGTTAAAGAGATAAAGGGGAGTCTGGGGGGGGGGGGGGGGGGGGGGGGGGGGGGGGGGGGGGGGGGGGGGGTGCGCAGTGATGCTTCTGTTACCGGAAGCTCTGGCAACCCGTTCAACCATAGACGCACAACAGATGCAGCCTCAAAGATGGATTATTTGACATGAACCTGGATCATCCCACGATATGTAGCTCGGCTTCTGACCTTCCCACCCATCCCCCCCCTCCCCCCACCACAAAGGACTGTGTGTGTGTCTGTTTGTAAGCCAGTCCATACAACAACAAACTACAAGTGACTGAGCATGACTTAGTGACTGGAGATTTCAATTTATGAATGATGACTGCCTGTATCGGGACAACATGCAAGTGTTGCAAACACATCTCTTCAAAAAGACCAAAGTCAGAACAGGCGGCCATATTGCGACCCAACCTTTATGGTTTACCCAAAGCCAGGCTTGCTCGCATGCCTACATGTTAACATTTCGCTAAATAGTCCCCCAAGTCAGTGTGTGTTGTTGGGCTTGAGCAAAGCCATGGACTAGTCTGGTTTCGCACATAACATCCCAGTCTGTGATTAGCTGGATTAAGTGACAGCTGCCCAAATGGTCGGAACAAGATAGGTGGAGGGCAGGGGGATAAAGGGAAGGGGTGGGGGAGGGAAGGGGAACAGGCCACTGAACAAAGAGTCTTGTCCCAATACCGTAACTCACCCCCATCCCAATCAAAACCATTGTCCATGAGGAGACTTGGTCAGCAGGCAGACAATTAGCATCAGCATGTGTGCAACTGAGCCTGGTCAGGGCAAATACGCAGCTAAAAAAAGAAAACGCTAATAGTTCCCACAAGAGTCCTGGTCCTAATAACATCCCCTTAATAACCACCCCACCAACAATATTTCACAGGGTGCGTATGAAGTGCTTTCTGTGTTAAATCTCCAAAACCCAACCTGGTCCTGCCCCTAAGGGATTAGGGGATTTACAGTAAGAAATCCTAGTTTTTAATTTTGGGGGGGGGGGGGGGGGTTTTGGGGGGGGGGGGGGGGGGGGGGGGGGCATCGTGATTTTCTTCACATCACATGGCACAAAATGGAACAAACCTCATCCTTTAACTGCAATCAGGTAGTGTTGTTACAGTCTTCGTAAGAGGCCATTCTTGTGAAACTAGAGGATGGGCCCATGGTGATGTCTGGGGAGAGCCACAGGTGTAGGTTCCCACGACAGACAAGGGTTGGGTGGGTGAGTGGAATGAAAATCAAGTGGAAACAGAGAGAGGTAGCAGTGGGAAGTGGAAGCCGGGGTAGGTTAGGGTCACTAAGCATCGGATCTGCACCCTTCTTTTTCAAAAGAGGGGTCAGCCCTCGACATGTGGGGCCATGTGCATGTTTGCATCAGAAGAAACTAAGAATGTGAGATCCAGGCCTGGTTTGTAATCCCATGCAAGATCCCAGCCTGGAAACAATTTGCTATCAACAGAGGGGCGCATCTCTATTGAAGGACTGAAGTTTCAATGACAAATTTCACTCCCCTGGGGAAAGTCATGGACTCAAATGTTGGGCGAGCGTGGGGAATTAATCCTAGTAGCTGTTTTATGATGCCACTCATGCAGTAACTATAAAGTTCACACATAAGTACTCCCATAGTTTAAAAAAAAAAATGTCTGTAACCTTGAGCTATTTTGGTTTCCCATGTCATTAAGAGGTGACATGAATGTCCTCCTCCCTGTTCCCAGCTCCTCCACTGGGATCTCTGCTGACATCTCTTGATTTATTGCCCTCTGATGGGATACGAGGTCATTACGATTCATCCCATGGCCCGTAATCATGGCATGTAATCTTTATTAATCTGTGATGTCAATCCCAGCTTTTGCTTTTACTAGGGCTGAGTCTACATGACTATGAGGAGTGAAAGCCCCTGGGTACAAAACCGTCTGCCATCTTTTGCATTGTGTTCTTAACCATTTATTTGTAAAATTATGCATACAAAACCGTGGCCAATCTTAATGGGGGTTAATGGATAAAACCTGCCTCAGTGCGAATAACAAGCAGTTTGATACATCAGTTAATCAACTCCAAACTTTAATTCAAATTAGTTGCTAAGTGGAAGATAATTTCTTCAAGAATTAACTACTAATGATACAGAGAGTTGTTGATGCCTGGGACGAGGGACAAACTCAAGGTCACAAAACCTTGAGTGTTAGAAGGTGTTCAATGACCAATTTCTTTTGGAAAACACTGAATAATCGGAAAACATAGATGTGGACAGGAGCAGAATCGTGGGCCAGTGGGGTGGACATGAATATATAGCTCTCCCATGCCCATCAATCTTTTTAGAAGCAAACACCAAGGACGTCCATGGTAAATTCATATGACCCAGCTGTAATCAGCAGACCCCATGTTCTCAATCCTGCTCCAATCACAGCCATTCTCATAGCAAGGTGGTCCAATTAAATAACACTCTTTCCTCGCCAATTTAAAAATTAGTCCTATCCACTACTGAAACAAAGTTTTAGATAATAGAAAACATAACAATAATAATAATAATAATAATAATAACAATAATAATAAGAAGAATGGTGATATTCACACAATGACAACTACAGGTTGCAGGCAGTCATATCTGTGATGGGTAGAGAGGGAGAGGGCTGTGAGTCCTGCAAACAAGCCGCCTGCCAGAGTCGTGTGCCAAGAGATGTCGTACTGATGGCAAAGCATTTGGCTGGCTGATGTATACTGGCTGTGCACACACGCATACACACACACACGGTCCATTGAGCATGCTGCTACCATGCCAACAAGGTCATTACCCACACACCTCCAATACAACAAACCCCTCCCCTCCTGGTGCTAATTAACCAGCATGATCCAAGACTATGCAATGCCACGACATGTAAAAACAAACACCAATATGTGCACATTTGCATAGAAAAGCTAGATTATTTAAGATTAAAAACAGTAATGTCAGCGTAGACGCCCGGGAGTTCACCGTTAAACACGTCAGAGTGTCACAGACAAGACAGGAACATTGTTTCCACCCGTTTAATCTTTAAAAACATGAAACAGAGCTCACTTTCTTGCATGATTCATAACAAAGAAGAGCTACACAAAGCTGAATGAACAGTACATGAATGTGAATTATTTAAATGAAAATAATTATATGTGATTACCCTATAATTGTTGCACCTTCACTATCTTGTGTGCAAGTGAGTTCAACTTTGCCATTCTTGTGGATTTAGTTACTTGTCAATGACTTCCTCTGGTGTTAATTAGCACCGAGATGTCTAAGGACTATTACATCAATAGAAATTCTTTAGAAATATTAATAGGCTAATTCCAGATCCAAAGCAACAGGATGCCTGACTGGATAGCAAAGCAGTTCCATTTCCAGCTGGGCCACCATTATCATTTCAAACAGGTTCAACAGTAGAGTGACAATTTAACTGCCTATGTAATGACATGCTTTAATTACCCCCACAGTGAGTCTGCAGCATCTGCACGCCATTCATTTAACCAGAGGCAAGGGATGCAGCTGACCACAGCAATGCACACTTGCAGTGTGGATACTGTATAGATAAACTAATCAATGCAGAGTGACAACAAAAATATACAGACATGCAGAGACACACAGTTCATGTGTTATGTCCATGCCAGATTTAACCAAAATGTAGAGCATATACAGCTTATATTCTGAGTCACGTCCTCCACAATTTATTCCATGACTTCAAGAAATCATCTGTGGTGCCAATTTTTGGAATTCCCAATTGAACTGTTACAGGTATCCAGTCCACTAACGCAGTACTATTTCTGTGAAACATCAACCAATCTTTAGTTGTGCTGCAAAGTTATCAGGCTAATTCCCACAGAAAGCAACCCTATGTTGTGCCAAATTAATGACTTTATAAAAGCTGCATTTCTACCACTATTTTGATAATCAAGCAATCAAATAAAATTCAACTTAAATGTAAATAAGAAGTTGTTTCTGTTTCTTTGCTCCTCAAGGACAGTAAACTTTATATTGTTGGTTGGGTTTGGGACACACAAAATGAAGTTTGCCACCATTTAACATCTTACCTAGTATTGGAAGAGATTTCGTTATCAAATATCGTACAGTAGTTACCAGGGTCTAACCAACATCAGGTGGGATTAGTGATTGACATTTGTCTGCATCTTCACAAAAGAACTAAACCTGATCTTGTTATAATACAGGAAAACTGATGGTTTTTATGAGAACAACTGGAAACTACACCACTCAGAACATGTAGTGGCCTTGATGATGACCAAGATCAATTTGAATGTTGGTTTGAACATTCAAACATTATGGGGCCACTGTGGCCTCCTTCGAGTGCAGTGGTGAGCAGTGAGGCACCAACCTGAACATGAATAATGAGGATATTTTCATACACTGTGGTTTGAGGGTTGCATCAATGACATGAGCGATGTCAGCATAGCTCAACATTTTCACCTGGACATAAGAGTCGATGTTTTATGATCAGAAGTGGATCTAATAAGCACAATTACTAGAACTTTTGTGTCTTTTTTTACTGTCCTGACACAAAAGCCAGCAAGAGAAGCCACAATTAATCTGTTGATATATCCGTCAAACTCTAAGATACAGGTTGGACTAACAGTTTTCCATGTTATATAGGTAAGGAGGACAGTACCAGAGGGACACTGGGGCATTTTGGCCCAGACAAAAATATGTCTGAAATTAGAAATGTCACAGTAATTCAATCTTCTCTCATCTTTACCCTGACCTGACCCCTTTCTCAGTTTTAAGGGGTTAGTGGTAAAAAATCTAACCCTACAAAATAGGTCACTCCAGCCTTTTACAAATGCACATGCAGCACGTTTTTCTAGGGATTCAACATGCTCATGTCAAAAAATAAAAATGACAACAAAACAGACAAAAATATGACACACATGGGGTGTAGGTACTATAATATTCTTCAGTGCCTGGAAATACTGGTGAACTACTTTACAATACGTACAAAAGACTGCAAAACGCGTTGTTGTGATTAGCATTGCTGCAGAACAACAGGACACGCTATGGTTACACAAGAATGTAGCATCCTGTAGCGACACAACATGCTAATCAATGTTAGCTCTATGATGTAACATTCATAGGGTAACATTAATCTGGGGAAATATCTAATAACATTTTGTTTGTTCCTGTTTAACACATGACCATGCACAAATGTTGCGGTTAAGTGGTAGGTAAAAAAAGGGAACAATAGGATTGGGCCTTAATCTACTGAATGCTCAAACTGCTCTAAGCAAAAACTGAGACACTTCCTTTCCAAAACTGCTGACTCACTAATAAGAGCCAAAAAGGGAAGAATAAAAATCCAAATTATTGTTAAAAGTGACTCACTTCCCAGAGATACTGAATAACAAAACAGCCTTTAAATAGTCATGAAAGACAAAAGCCAATATTTCGTGCTCATATTGTGGACGATGTCGCAAACAACAGATGGGTCAGAGAAAAATCCCCTTTGTCTCCTGACATCATAACAAAGATATACAGTATAAACCTAATATTGAGAATGTAGACTGAGTCAGGCAGTGATAACAGAGTTCAGTGTACACAGGTTTACACAGTGAATACCACACTGCATCTTTGTTGCCTACAGACCGTGCGTGAGACAGAAAATGAGCCGTGTCCTGACAGGGACAATTTCCTGGGAAGAACTCATGTCATGACGTTAAAGAGTTTCCTATTTTCTTACTGCCTCTTGATAGAAAAATGACAAAGAGCTGGTTTATTTAACCTCTCATTATCTTTAAATACCTTAATGCTGGTGCAAAACAAGTATTCTTGGATTTCTTGGCAAAACCTAATTTTAAAATGCAAGCAATAAAAGACACGATAAAGGAACATGGAAAATAATTCTTAAATGGTCAAAATCTTCAAATTAAATATGTATGAAATATGAAAAATGGTTTGTTAAAAGATTAGAAGTCAAATATGTCATCAAATGAGGAGCTATCACAGTAATTAGATGACAAAAGAAACACGATTTAAAGAGATTAAGATAAAATTTTAAATAAACCTTGAATCCAATAATCGACTCTGAGAACTAGAGATAGATTTGGAGGAGTGATTCATAAAACATGTTGTCTATCTGAGGGAGTAAAAGAAAAAAAAGGGAGAAAAGGCTCTGCTCCTACAAGCTGGGCTGAATCTACCATGTTCAGTATCTTGATAGAGAATCAGGAGACAAATTTAACTCAAGAACCTCAGGACAATTAAGTTTCATTGCAAACTTCTTGTTGATAATGGGACAGCTTGACCTTCATTAATGTCCTTAAAAACTGTGAAACAGTACAGGACATTTTCCATCAGACACCGTCATCCGGTCACCATCAACTCTTCCACTGGATGTAGGTGAAAATGAAGAGGAAAGATCTTTACATTTACTACATCAACTTAGCACAACAACAACAGGACATTTTACAGTTAAGATAAAGTATAAAGATCTATAATGTCAAAGGGACAAATTCATGAAGCCATTAAACTCATTTTGTTGCGATTAATCTAGAAATTTACCTCAACACAGAGCTTTTACTGTGAAAAATGAGCAGAACTTAGCAAACACTCGGGAGTGAAACCGTGCAATTAAACATCCTTTCTAAAAGCTTCCATTTCACCTTAGGAGTCCAGCCTGACTAATTGCATAATCAATACAAAGTGGAGCTGAATCACAGGTGACACTTGTACAAGAGACTGTTCCATGAAACACAGAGGGAGCAGGAGGGGAGGGAGGGAGGGAGGCACAGAGAGAGGAAAGATAATTGTTTACAGGAGGCCTATGTATCCGTCTCCTAGCAACAGCTCTGAGAAGCTCCGTATCAGGTGTGGCTAACCATGGCTGTCTCTGCTAGCTTTTGGTTCTTAGTGTGTGTGTGTGTGTGTGTGTGTGTGTGTGTCCAAAATATAGCTGCTGCTTTAGCTGCCGTCACCAACAGAGATGAGGAGAGAGGGAGAAGAAGAAAGAAGAGAGAGGGTTTGTGTTTACAGTGAAGGTGTTTGAATGGACCACATTAACACCGTCTTTACATAATTAACCATTACAACATGTACAGTATGCGTTTGGTGCCACACTCCCGACCCTCACCTCACATGTAGCTCAGACCTTGTTTTCTCATCAGCACAAACTGCAAACGTGAGCAGGGAAGATAACCAGAAACAACAGTGGAAAGAAATGAAGACTTTATACACAATTATGAAAATATCAGTTAAATCCCACAAGGTATATACACCTACACTAACATCTTAAGAAAACATACTGTGGGTATTTTTTCCAGTGTCCATATTGAAGATTTTAATCTAGTTATAGTATATATGAATGGAAACTCCCTCCAAGAAAACTGTCTACAAAGACCACACTGTACCGAGGCCTTTTTCAGGCATAAACAACAGAAAAATTAAGTACAGATATTTTCAGACATTTTCTGACCGAGGTGCTGGCAGGAGAAGTTCTGAAAACTGGAGTGAGAAACCCTGTGAGAAACCCTGTTTCTCTCCTGAGACCTGATTCTGAGGACTCCGGGTTGAAGGCCCTGATCTTGCAAGACTGGTTTACCACTGACAGACAGTAGGGGGAGTGGAGACAGCCACCCGTCTCCCCACAACAAGCCATTTAACCATCACATTTACAGCTTTACTTTCTATTCATGCTTCACTGTAACCAGCAACAAAAAGATACTGACGAACCTTTTGAGCTACTCCAGCATGAAGTTTGGTTGCACCAAGTCAGCAAGCATTGTTTTTCTGAACATATTGTAAACACACATTCCTCGTCTTGATAACCACTCAAAGCAGTTTTGCCATTCGCCCACTCATTCATGTGGCACGTCTATAGGCACTGCTTTTTCTATTGCACATCTAATCATACCCATTCCATCACTGCTTACTCAGCCACCAGGATCAACTTGGGGACACATCGCCATGTAGACCAGAAAACCCCAGGAAAGAGCTCCATCTTTCCATTCAGAACACAAGCCACTCTACCATTGTCCAATTATCGATTATTCTTTCAAACCAGATGATTTAAAAGTAGTCATCCTATACCCCCTTTGATAAAAGAGTCAGGAATACACTATTCAGTAAACACTTTATGGTCAGACAGGATCCAGAAACCTCAAAACCTTCCATGCATTTATCGTCCAACTTTCCAAAACGTGAATATTCTCCTTCACCCACACAAATGCTTCGGTCTCCTTAGATTAGAACACATTAAAATGTCAAATCAAAGAGTATAATAAAATGTGTGCTGTTTTTCCTGTTTATATGATTGACTGCAGTGAGACAGATCTGTGTCAGGGAGGATATGTGTGATGCAGCCAGAAGGAGTCAATGACGGGTGGGTTTTGGATCTGCCTCCAAGTATGGCAGCTATAAAGACATTTGTCCAAAATAAAAAAATATAATAAAGTGAACTGTCGATATACAAATGTACATCCAACCTCCCAGTCCAATAACTGTTGGATGCTGATCAGTGAGGTTCCATAGCAATTATGGAACATCAGACTTGACTTGGGTGGTCCACAAAAAAACTTTTCAGAGAAACAAGGACTTAATACCACTTTTTCCTTGACTTACTACATAAAAAAAAGACAAGACACACACATTAATGCATGACAGTAGCACAAAAACATTTGTCAGTGTAGTTGATGTACACAAAGCCAGACCTGAGCCGTTCACATAGTTTGTTTTAGTTCCAGGAAAAACACTTTTCAGCAGGTCCGTGTGGATTAACATGTTTAACTGAACGAGATACACTTAACCTCCCACTTTGGCATGGATCAAACTTGTGTGACTGACTTTTTCATTATTCAAGGAAACCAACTCCCACTTTATCCATTGAACACTGATATACACTAATGGCTGGATGCCATTTTTACACAGTCTTCATGCTTCCAAAGCAAATACTACAGTAAATTGTGCAAGGGCCTTGCCTAAAATGCATGTAAAAGTCTTATTCTGAAGATACGAAAACCAATTTTTTCCTATTTTACAGCAACCATACACTTAAACAACCACACTTGTGGATAGTAAAATCAGTGTCTGCTCATAAAAACTACTAAATGTTACACACAGGACCTTCCTCATGACATGGCTTTTGTAACGCTAGCATTTTCCAAATATTTACGCATTTCTGGTTAAAACGACCTACAAAGGAGGGTCTAGTTACCACAGTGATCAGAGTAGCCAACAGCACAACAACACACCATGATGACATTTCTAAACAGCCATCATTGTCGGTCACCTTTCTGCAGTGTTAACTGAAAAGGAAGCTGAGAGAGTGTTGTTAATGAGAAAGATTATGATGATGAGATTTCTGAATTCATATCATCCATATATCGGTTTGAACAGATATGCAAGAGATCAGAGAAACGCAAATTCATCCCCGTGATGGAGCTGATGCATCAGAATGGTACATCAGGTTGGGGCAGATCACCAAAAGAATCATACAGCATTTGATTGGATGCAGCTTACTATACTACCCCCCTAGTACAAGATCTCAAAGTGGATTAGAGGGCATAGCAACATGTAAAACTGAATAATTGGCACAATATTGGTCAAATCACTTGAGCAGATATTGGAAAAACAAGGGTATGAAACCCAAAACACCCTTTAATATCATAAAAATACAGAGTGTAAAACAGTAAATAGAAAGCATCAACAACATTAAGCATGATTCAGCCAAATACTTATATGCTTATAGGTTTTAAATGCATCAGCACAAATGTGCCGTTATCAGCTTCATAGTTTAAAAGGCTGTATAAGACAGATATTGGTATCGGTAGATACTTAAGTGTTTGATTAGGGTTGTTTTTATAAAGCAATCATTGACAGAACATTTATATATATCACACAAAGTCACAGTAACTGATCGAGTTTTTATAATCAAATTATTTAGTCATCGAATACTGACGCCCGTCCCGACTTAATAGCTGTTGTAGCTCAAATACAGGCCTGTCCAGCTCCATGCATCCATTTACCAGCTCAGTATCGGTGCAGGTTGACTCCATATCCAGGTTGAGAGAAGATACAGTTACAGATGGACTCACTTCAAATGGACGTCCAGCTGATGTAGCTGGGGGGCAGGGAGGACGACAGCGAGGCAGAGAAATTCCACCGGCAATTTCATTAGCGAACGAATGGAAGTTAAGATGTGTCTCTCTTCCTCTCCAAGTGCACACGCAGCACAGGCCAACAAAATGGAAACTCAATCACACACCCAAAAGGCAGCCTTAACTTAGTCAACTGGCTGCTGGATGAGCACTAATGTCCATGCTGAAGAGGTACGAGCCACATTAGGGCTGGGCAATAAGCAATTATAATTATTTTAAGTTCAGTATATAATACATTGTAAACTGACTCTGGCTGACTGTTTTTCCTTAGATTTGTAAAATGTTTCACTAATTTATCCAAAATTTTAATCAAGTGCATTATCAAGCCTTACTTATCTGACATCTTTTTATTGACTGATATGAAGGATTTTAGGATACAATAGCCTTTCATGTACATTTCATCCAGCCCTTATCAAAATGCAGCATTGAAAACACAGTCTTTGTGGGGAGAGGACGCATGTGTCACGGCACATACCATGGGAAAAAAAAAAAAAAACTTTTGGTGCACGTTTGGTGTACACAGATGGAAAAACAGCATTAACAACGCGTGACACCTTGAGTATGCAGGGAGCAGGACACTAGTCCACCTGCGTCTGGTGAGTTTTCTGGCACTTTGGTGTACAAATGCAACTGTGGACAACTTCAGGAAAATGTCTGGACTTTGGTACATAGCACAATGTCTACTTCAGAATTTTGTACTTTCCAGTTTTGTTTCCTTCACTGTTTTACACAGGCCATGTTTAAGGGTTGGGCAGAAGAAAGAACCAAATGATAGAACAGTTGATCTGCAGTCTCTTTCCCCACAGCCACGTCGTTTTCCACACAACAATCATCAGCCGTTTCAAAAATGAGACGCAGACCATCAACCTCTCCCTCTGACACACACACACAATTCATGCAATTAAAAAAAAAAGGTTGGGCAGAAAGCTGTAGTTAAAATACACCTTTCTTGCAAGACAAAAGTGGCAAAGACACCAGTGCAGTGGCAGCAGCTTTCAGTACATAGTCAAGTCTCTTCATTGACAAGACAAGCCAGAACTGGACACTCACTGGAGCACTTCTACGGAATGGATGAGCATCAAGCAGTCTGACTAAAATTAGCCATTTCATGCACCTCACGAAAGAAGAGCTCTTTAACAATCATTCACTGGCATGACCTCACACCAGTACAAGGCATCAATCAAAAGTTGATATTCGAAATTTGAATATCAACTTATCCAGTTTATAGGAAAGTGCCTGATATGACATGCATTAGAAATGGGACAATGAAAATTATTGCTTTTCTCAATATTATCACAATACACAGTTGTCTATCTGTACTTCAACCTCGTTTCCCATCCGTAGGCTTTAAGAAGATATTCTGAATGGCAAAACAGTTAAAGTAACATTAATGGGCTAACTTGTGTACCCAAAAATGTTACAAAATGTTGTAATGTTACACAAACATACAATTATTATTGATTATACAGTTACTGTAAATTCACAACGATTAACTTGAGAGTTAATCCTTTTGTCCTTTCCCTTGTGTCCTCTTCTGTTACAAAAGCTGTCCTCATGTCCTCCTTCACAACTTTATCTCTCTTTTCCTACTTTATTTTCAAATCGTTCAACCTGAGTTATTTCCCAAATACACTCAAATCTAATCCTGTCCATCCTGGTCTCAACAAAAATTTCAATAACTTTCTATGACAATAATATGGTGTACTGCCCAACCCTTGCACTGCATGGTTTAGCAGCTAAGCTAAGCAGCTAAGCCAAGTGTAATGAAAATAGGTGGGTGAGTTTGAATTGGATTCTCTTCTACTTCACAACCTGACCAACTTGTACACACTTGTGCAGACAAGATGCCATGCATACAATAATTAAGTCAGCTTTCTCAGAAGAATGATACACGTTGATTACAGACCGCATACGTTCACTTCTCAGAAAGTGACATTTTTAAATAATTGTTGGTTTACTTTCATTTTCCGGGTTGTCTCAGATGCTCGGTTGGGGAATGACAGAATAGTTCAGCCCTCATTGGTTTCCATGGGGCTAAAAAAATAAAAATGGGCAGTTGGCCAGATGACACAGCCAGTGGCACACTGCATCTTTGTTTGTCCAGTGAGGAGAGCGACAACGCCACAGCCAGTGACCCCGCAGGCTTGTTGTGACATCTGGCTCTGGAATAGTGCACTGTTATCAGCCCGGGCCACTTAGAAGAAAGACAACACACCAGAACAGCCCCTCTTCACCTCCGCCTCGAGGTGTCAGTGAGTGCTTTAAATAAAAAGACTGCTGATGTTTCGTGCAGCGGGTGATGGTGAATGCGAGATATGTTCTCTGATGTTTTCGAGACCTGCAGCTTCATAAATATCTTAAATTGGCCACAGAAAATTGGTTTGCTCAGGCGGTAAATGCTGGCCCTAACCCCCCCACCCCCAAACACACACATCTAATGACCTCAACAAAAGCCTCCCTCATTAAATATATGGCCTATACAGTGTGAAATCGCACCTTTGCCATTTTCCCCTGAAGCTAAAAACCCTTAATAAAGGCGGTTGTTCATTCTCTAAAGCAATACACACCTGCGGGAAATCCCAAAATCATTAAATACACAAAGAGCAAGGCTGAATCAAGCATATGATGACTTCAACACAAAAGACTAGAGGAACATATGGTATGTTGCTGCTTTCAGTCACTCACATCACCAAGACAAGCAGCTGCTGATTATCACTTTTTCCATCACATTTCTGCATAACTTAGTTCATATCTTAATCTTGAGGGTTAGTTCTTAAGAATTTCAATAATTGCACTAATAAGCAGATCAAGGTTTTCCTTGAACCAGAGCTGCAAGCAATAAATGATGGAATAACTACTTTTATGAATAATCATCTTTTTTGGCAGTTGCCATTTGCAATGTTGCATTAGTGCCTCCTTCTCATTCCCTATTGCTTTCTCTCTGAATTCCTCTCTGAGAAATCAATTCATCATTTGGATTAAAAAATGTTGACAAAATGGTAAAAAAAAATGTTCCCAGAGTCCATAGATTACATGTTTGTTCAGACACCATCTATTAAATCAAATCCAGTGGCTAGGGCTGCAACTAATGAGTATAATCTGTCAATTGTTTTCTCTTAACGATTGGTCCATAAAATGACTTCTTTGTTACACGGAGCAAAGAAACCAGAAAATATTCACATTTAAAAAGCTGAAAAAACAGAGAGCTTGTTTTAACTCTCTTAACACTCAAAATGATAAATTGATTATCAAAATACTTGATGATTAATTTAATAATCAATTAATTGTTTCAGTGCAACCAGTGGCAAAAAAAAACATCATCTTTATTTTAAGGTAATTTCCCTAAATCTGGCTGAATAGAGGAAGCACAATTGAGAAATTCAGAGGTAAATGTCATATTTTGTTTACTTGTTAACCTTACAACAACAAATAAACCAGTACAAATCAAAAATGACAGTCATCAGGTTTGAAGTTTTGGCTCCAGATCAATCAGTGAATCATTCCTGATCCTCTGAAAAACAAAATGCACAGAACAGCCCACCATTCTTACCATCCTCCACTTCCTTCTTCTCACTACATCACTGCCACCACTTCATTAAAAACATGAAAAACACTTTTACAACTTCCACAAACACAACATTGCATCACACATGTTGAAAAAAATCTACAATAGGTTCAACTATATTCAGAGGAAACAAAAGCTAAATGTCATCAAACCTGAAAGTACAGTGAGACCAGTGCTACAGTGTGAGGGCTTAGTATTTTTTTTTCCCCCTGACTGCACACCTTAGTCACACGCCTAATCCATCAGCTATCACTCAAATGAAGTAAAACTAGATTAATTGCCAGGGGCCGCCAAGGGCCACCTGGCACCCACAGCAGGAGTGGAAGCTGTCAGGTGCTGGGTGGGTGGAGTGTCAAACCAGTCAGCAGAACACATCAAACCACTGCCCCGAGGCATCGTTCCCTTCTGCAGAGCACATATTTCACACTCACTTATTCACGATTAGAATGGAGCATTATTTGCAGCAACTGACGGCCAGACTGTGCAACACAAATATAGCACAAGTTGTTCTTGTGTGTCACACCAAAGAATCCTGGAGGTTGTGCTGTTTAATTTCACACTCTCCTTCTTTGTCTTCTCAAATGTACTTCTAGTATGTGCAAACCCAAACCATGCAATGGCCTATTTCCATAACTTCCACTTTTAATTTGCCTGTTGTTTCCAACAATCACCCAACAAACCCAGCAACAGCAGATGCTGGTTGCTCATTGGTCAATGCACAAGTGGTTAAGCATCTCGATAATCAATAACACAACACATCAACATTTATGTCTTTTTCTGACTTAACTTTAGAAAAGTTAAGAATCAGAATATTCAAGGATATAATGAAAAAGGTGCAATTGTCAGGCAATTACATGCAATATCATGGCATTCATTTTGTGCTAACTTTGCTAATTAAATGAAGAATTTTGTGTAAAAAAAAAAAATGTTGTTGCGAGTGTGCACGGTTACACAAAACACTCATACAACAGCGTAAACAGTGTGTTCGACTGATTTAGCCAAACTAACATTTAGAGAAACTATTGTTTATCAAAGCTAATATCTTGTGAGAGCGGTGTGTATGACTGCTTTAGCCAGGCTAACATTTAGCAAGAAATCTTTTTCTTTGCAAAGCTAACGTCTCAAAAGAGCACTGTGTATGACTGCTTTAGCCAGGCTAACATTTAGCAAGAAAAAATGTTTAGCAAAGCTAACGTCTCAAAAGAGCACTGTGTATGACTGATTTAGCCAGGCTAACATTTAGCAAGAAATCTTTTTTTTTGCAAAGCTAACGTCTCAAAAGAGCACTGCGTATGACTGCTTTAGCCAGGCTAACATTTGGCAAGAAAAAATGTTTAGCAAAGCTAACGTCTCAAAAGAGCACTGTGTATGACTGCTTTAGCCAGGCTAACATTTAGCAAGAAAAAATGTTTAGCAAAGCTAACGTCTCAAAAGAGCACTGTGTATGACTGCTTTAGCCAGGCTAACATTTAGCAAAGCTAGCATCTCTCTTGCTGCTAAGAACGGTGGGCTCCTGCGTAGCCTCCTAGTTTCAACACCGATATGAACTTGCTGTGGTTGAATATGTAGCTACTAACTCGAGGCAGTGTTAGCACCACTTTAAACAACTTCTAATTTATGTCCTAAATTATCTCATAGAAGACACCAATCTAGCAGAAGCTACAGAGTGGACATGAGTCAAAATGAGGGAGCATGACTTGATAAAATTGGACTAGCCCCGAAAACTGAAAGTCTAAATAGACAAAGGTTTTTCTTTTTCGCTTACCTTGACTAAGCAAACAGTCATATTATGAAAGCGAGCAGCTCCTTGCTTCTCCATAAGAAGAGTAACAAGAGTTTCCCCTGTGGTGTCCACATATCAAAGCTACCCCCCCGTCTAATTATCCTATCAGGTCCCTGGCAGGTGCAAGCTGCTGGAACAAAGCCAGACCTCATATATCAGGACAACTTTAAAAGATGACCCAGATGACACTGTGAACCACTGTAGCTGCAATCGGATCCCTGTGAGGCATTCAATCATGTAACCGTGATGTGCGAGGTGTCTCGTGAGGACAGGATGCTGCTGCATCTGCTGTTAAATGAGGACTGTGTCCTTAGCAGATCTGCCACAACACCTTGGTGATTTGGTGAAGGTGTTTTTGTCCGCCTTCACCAAATCACCAAGGTGTTGTGGCAGATTTGGTAGCAGCGCCATCGACTGGACATTGTTTGGATGTGTGTAAAATTGTGACAAGTTCTTTCTGTAGAGCTACAACAACACATTGTTCATGCTCAATTGGTCTTTTAAGTCATTTTGTATGAAAATATGCAAACACATTGGATGTTATTTTGGTTCTTTAATGTACTTTGAATGATTTTATGTCCTAGTCAATTCAATATATGGTGTCCTTGGAATGACTGGTGGTTAGACGAAAGAGTTGGGTTGGGTTGACATCACTATGTGTTTGAGGACATTTTATGTGTGATTGCTGATGTTTATCATACAAATTTAGGCTACACAACCTAGGGAAACATAAGGACTTAAGGGTGGGATGGAAAATCCTGTAGATGTTGAAAAAGAATAAAGTCAAATGCACTGTATTTTTAAACATGGTAGCTTAGCACGCACACTTTTTGTGTAAAGGTCTAAAGTGGTTAATAAAGGGAGCAAAATCATAGAAGGATATGACAGGTGCAGCTAAATGGCAAGTATATTCTGAGTATCAAAAATAAAGCTCTTTGACACAACAAGTGTCATCTGGCCATTGCAGGACCAATTTGAACTGCTTTGCCTCACAAAGGAGGTCCTGAATCAAATATTTTGTATCAAGTGCAATTACCCTGTTAAAGAAAGAAACTTAATTGCTTTGGCTGTAACTGAACTTTCTTTTTAAATTGCTGTAGTATGTGCAGTAGTAAATGCCTTTTTTTTTTTTTTAATGTGGAGCCAAAGTAATTTTTCCACATTGTGGCCAATTAAGTCTCTCCTCTCCAATCTTGCTTTTAATCCTCATGCAGTCTGGTTGCTTGTACAAGTCTAGATCTGCAATTTGTCACATCTCATGTCTCTTTGTTGTAACCTTCTTTGTTTTAGAAAGCTGACATCGTGTGACACACTAGACAACAAGACTGGACTTAAGCTGACCTAAACAAACCACTAATCAAAACAATCAAACGACACAAAAAAAATATGATCAGCCCCATGTTTGCAACAACAAGCAAAGATGTTACGAACCCGTTTACTCTAGGTTCTCTACATATTCACTGAGAAGTGATTATTAAGCTGGCCATATTTCAAAAAAGGATCTAGTAGTCTACTGTCTTTCATTTGAAATTGTTGTCAGCACTGATTGGCTCCTAAAATAAGGCAGAATTTAAAACGTTTATTTTCACTTTGTGGACAAAAAGCTTAAACTTTCCTAAGCACTAACTAAAAAAGAAACATCAAATCAACCCATAATTAATGCAGGTAAGGATATTATGAATCCCATACTAATGGGTGGACTTTTATCATTTTTACGTTCTCTGAATGTGAACATAATGGAAGACAAGCTCCTCAACATTCATAAACACTTGTATGACATCTCCCCCCGTTTCTCCACACATGCATTGTGAAGAAAGTGTTAAATTGCCCATATTTTAAATATGGTTCTGCGTTGGACTCTCTCCAGTATTTGCAAAGACTGTTATGAATGGTATTTTAAATAGTGACCTTTTATCCAAATGAGGAGTGGTATGGTTTTCCTGGATGTGAGCAGAAAAAAAGAGAAGCTCCTCAACATTCAATAACATTTGTATGACATGTCCCTCAGGTTCCTCTGTTCATGCATCAGGAAGAGGACATTAAATTCCCCATATTTTAAACGTGTTTCTGAGCTGGACTCTTTCCAGTATTTGCCAAGACTGCTACAAAGTGCATTTAAGGTGGTGAACGTTGTACTTTTTTTTGGATGTAAGCCGAATGAAAGAGAAGCTCCTCAACATTCATTAACACTTGTATGACATGTCCCTCTGCTTCTTCTGTTCATGCATCAGGAAGGAATCTTAAAATTCCCCATATTTTAAACGAGGTTTTGAGTTGGGGTCTTTCCAGTATTTGCAAATACTGCTACGGATTGTATTTTAAGAGGTGACATTTTCTGGATGTAAGCCGAATGTAAGAGAAGCTCCTCAACATTCGATTACACTTGCAGGACTTCTTCCCCATACTTTCTGAATACATGCATCGGGAAAGGAGCATTGAATTCATAGTATTTTAAACGAGGTTCCGTTTTAGCGAGGAAAGGGGGTCAGGCGTTAAGAGGTCACACTCACCGGCCACGCGAACTGGAAGCGGATCAAAATCTTGCCAGCCTCGTCCATTTTATTCGGGTTATTCTTCGCGCTCTTAAAAGAAAACATATTTCCACCGAGAACTTGCGTTGATCCAGCTCCAAACGTGCAGGCCCCGCTGGTAGTGACCTCCATCTGGTACTCCTTCAGGCACACTTTGAAGTAAGTGTCGCACTCGTCGCGGGTGCAGCGCAGGTCCTGCGAGCTCCTGGAGCCGTCGCAGCACTCCCCGTCCGCCAACTCGCCGTTTACATTCTCCACTGAGATCAGCTGCAGCTCGAAATAGCCGGTTGACAGAGACACCTGGAAACAACGTGTCAAAAATGATGTATATGTTTATATATCCAAAATTATGCAGATTCACAGCAACAGAAACAAGCTGCAGCGGTTTTGGGGCGAATTAAATCCGTGCGTAAAAGGTGGACAAGTGGCCCAAATAGCTCCTGGTGCTGAGGGAGTGACTTCCAATTAAAAGCAGGAATATGTGCCCAAATCATTTGCTGCATCATGAATGAAGCACGTGAACGCACAGGCTACACTGACACGAAAGCCTTTAATCGATTCAGTGCAACTTCACTTGTTTGGTTCGGGCTCAATTAGGAGAAGAAAACATGGACAAGAGTGAAGTCAAGCTTCACACTTGAATCCCGTGTGTCCTGGTAACACGATCACATGATCCACACACAAACTGCGTAATTCAATTATCGATTAATGTGATGCAAATATGCAGCAAAAAAAAAAAACAAAAAACACGCACACCAGCCCACGCCCACCAACTTTTCACATATAGGCAACATTTTATTTCATTTACGCACAAATTACGCGCAGATTATTAAAAAAATAAATAAATAGGAGAGGGGATATATATATATATATATAATATAGTCTTACCTTGGTCCATAACGTCAACAGCAGGCACACTATCGGGAAGCAATTCCTAATCCTGGTGCGATTCCACATGCCTCCGATTAATTAGAGTGACATGAGGAGGGAGAGAGACGCGATAAGAAAATAAAGACGAGCAGCCGCGGAGCCGGCGACCAATTCCTCCTCCTCCTCCTCCTCTGCTGACATGCAAAATAAATATAAAATGATATTCACATGCGTGTTTTTATCCACCGTGTAGGTCCCGATTTCACCCAGCCATTACATGCCTCCGTGTGTGTGTGTGTGTGTGTGTGTGAGCAGGCAGTGGGTTGCAGGCAGCGCAGTGACGGTCCACGCACAGGAGGATCCCTCCGTCAAATCTCTCCACACAGCAACTGAGATGTTCCACGGCCACAGCCTGAGGAGGAGAGGACGAGCCGCTTTGATTGGCAGCTCCGCAAACCACTTACAAATTGGCCTGCGGGCAGTTCGTGAGCCAACCGGATTAAGGGGCGGACAATAGTATAAGAACCTTCCTCCTCCTCCTCCTCCTCCTCCTCCACACCCTCCTCCCTCCTTCCCTTCCCTCCTTTCCTCCCTCCTCCACCACCTCATCCATCCATCTCTCCTCACCCTCTTCCTCCTCCCAAAAATGGAATATTCCTTTATTTCCATATTTATTTTACACTTTTTTATAGTAATAATAATAATTATCATTAGTGGTAGTAGTCACGGTTGTAAGCCAGACGTCTCAGAGTTTCACTCCTACTTTTGCTTATTCTGCTACTTTTTAATCAGATGAATCTGAATATTATTGTTAGTAGCAGGAGGAGTATTATGTTAAGAGTTATTTTTAAAGTTAAAATTTTATATTTTACTTAGGAGAATATCTTCTGTGCATGTGTGCATTATTTCTTTTAAATGTGGTCTCTCTGTAGAAATAATATATTCATATATATATATGTGAACATATCTGATTTTAATTTGTTATAAGCCACAAGTTTCAGACCTATGATTTATTTTAGTTTTTTAATCAGATTAATCTAATTATTGTTGGTAGTTGTAGGAGTAGTAGGATGAGTAGCAGTGGTAGTAGAAGTTGTTCCGATAATTATTATTATTATTATTCTAGAGATCTGATCATGAAGAGGAGATCTTATAATCTCAATTCATCTTAAATTAAGATGACAATCTTGTGTTAAATTAAGATAATGGTCTTAATGTATTGAAAAGTTGCAGTCTGTATTTTTGACACAGAGGGAACTGAAACATAGCTGATGCCTGTTTTAGCTGAACTTCAGTGAGGACAGACTGACATATGACTGGCATGTGAGCTGATGATGTGACCAGACTTCACATACATGGAACATGGGCTCTGAGTTTCCCGGCGTCATTATTATACAGAAATATATGATATTTGAGATTAATGCAGAAAAAAGTGCAACATTTAAAGATGAAAAAGACAAGAAAAATCAGTAAGTCCATTCAATCTCATTCATTTTAGAAGTGTAGAGCGCCCTCTACTGTCTGCATACCACACATGGGCTAAACTGCCTCTCTGGAAATTTACTGCAAAATGAAATTGGATGTTGTTGCTTGTACAGAAGGGTATGAATGGCATGTGTTTGATATTGATTTGTTTTTCTTCTATTTTATATTCGATTACATGCAAATATCATAACTTCTTATTCTGTGAATGGAAACATATACTTCACTTTACTGTGCACTCTCCATGACCTGCGCCCATTTTTGGGCCTATATATCAAATATCCTTTACTAAATATGTGGTAATAATTAATAAAAGCATGTTGCAGTGCATTTCAACTTTTCTCCTTCCAAAAACAGAAACAGTTTTTTCTTTTTTCCCCCACAGCAGAGAGGAATTGACCTGTTGGTGACCAATGAACCTCAAATAAATGTTTAGTTGATTTGCATCGTGTAGAGTTGTAAATGGAAAAAAAAAATATATGGGTGCCTACGGGTGCAAAACCAACTAAAAAGGGTTTTTAATTTGTAGTAAATGCATTGAATCATTGAGAAACACAGGGACCTGTGTTTTTCTACCTCGACCACCTGAACTGTGTCTACCTCAAACTAATATATTGGTTATAATATCACCATCCTTTCCTCGTGCAATAGGAGAATCAATACAGCGATATTTTAATTATTAAATTAAAGCGCTCTAAAGAAGATACTTCATGTGGACTCGCGGTGTCGCTGCTCAAATGAATGGGGGGACGGGGACGACTTGGGTGGAAGTGTTCCCACTATGTTAAGAGCCCCTTCAATGTTCAATACATACACACGTTCAACACATTGTTCCTGAAGTTGTGAAAAAATAGAGACATCCTGCACTTTGAACTTTTCACGGACTTCCGTTCTCTTCATACGTATCGTTATACGATTGTCTTGCAGTATATTGACTACCACAGAACTGTTGTATCTTGATATAATTGGTATTGTGGATCATGTATCATGAAGTACCCCGTGACTCCCGCCCGTACACAGTAGCCTTTACGATCCAAACGCTTGCGGCGTTTATCGTTGCCTCACTAAACAAAGAAAGTCAGCCACACGCCACTGCGACGAGTTTTCCTTTAAAAGTCCCCGAGCGTGAGGTGCGACAGAAGAGTAACATGCCACCAGGAGACACCTCGTTCACTGTGTGACAAGCCCAACAAGAGACAGAGAAGCTGCCAGTCACAGTGTCAGTGTGTGTGTGTGAGAGACAGACAGGAGTCCTTGTCCATGTCTCTGTCTCCTCCTCATCAGGCGACGGCCAGTCCTTCAGATAGGCCTTAAAACAGGCTGCCGATAGCCAGAGCCGCTGCAGCCGCTCTGACTGGAACATTTCACACGCTTTCACAAGTACATGTGAGAGCCTTAAGTTGGATCACACTTTGTAGAAGAGCCTCGTGGTGGTGAAGGAACCGTGTGTGCGTGTCTTGCGTCACATGTGGGTTTTCAGCCGCTCCACTGACAGCAATATGTCGGTCAGTAGGTCGATCTGTGGAACGTGGATCTGTGTTAGAGGTGTTCTTTGGCGCCCGGAGGATTTTATCATCATCATCTTGACCTGTTCTTTGGGGCCATGATGATGCTAAAACATCCACTGTGTGAGACTTAGTAATGGTAAGGGTGTCTGTAGCTCCAAAAGCCATTTTTGGAGTAACTACTGCCGTTTATAAATAATTCCCAGTGTAAAATTCTTGCTTTCTGTACCCTACGAAAGATGTCATCCTCTATGCCACACACAGTGGATCAGGAGTATTTTATTCTGTATGAGATTGGAAAAAAAAATAAAATATACAAAAGAGGATAATCTGATAAATTCTGTAAGATCTGGCAACCCTTTCTGAGATACGTGGAAGAGAAACTAGAGTTGCATGAAACAAGCTAACTAGCATAGCAGCCCTCCTCTACGGGACAACCCGTTCAATTGATACTCTGAATGTACTGTACTTTTGTGGTATTTTGATTTCATCTTATTTATTTATTTTTTGTTAAATTTGATTTTATCTGTCTGTGTTTTGAGGTGGGATTCTGTTCTGTACGCTTGTGGTTCTTTACACCGTGTTGTGAAATTCAATAAATTCAATAAACAAAATTGGAAAAAAACCAATAGTGTATGTATATATACATACACTAATGGTGAGACTAAAGATTTTAACAATGATTCCAAACAATCAAAATGTTTGAATATTAAGCCTCCACTTCAGAACACAAATCAAGTTTTTCCTGATGTTTGTCCATTCAGGCTGCTGTAGAAACATGCTAGGTCCTCGCCTTAAGTACAAATACTGTAGAAGGGTATTTTAAAGTGATTACACACTTGCACAAACATACTTATGGGTGGTCTATACAGTGTCTGCAAACAAACTGTCCTATAAATCAGTGGTTCTCAAAAGGTTTTTATACCAAGAACCACCCGGTATAAAAATATTAAACTCTTGAAATAAGACAGATGTGTTAGTATTGTCGCTGGGCATTTGCTAGCCTACTGATGCTAGCAATTCGCATGGCCTGGCAGAAATGCTAACGCTGCTGCTTTTTTAAGGCGCCTCAGGGTTCGATTTTCCATTTCCATGCCCATTAAATTAAAAACCTCCGGTTCTCGAACCCAGAATGTTTTAGCATATTAATGTGGAATTTGCCTCTGAACAAGCATTTAGACCATAATGGCTCACTAATACGAGCCTCTCCATTGAAACCGTGACTAACGGAATTTGTCAAGCATCTCTTTAATCTGGGGGGGACCCACCAGAGGAGCCTGCAAACAGAACTTTTAAATAGGTGAACATTATTCAGCAAAACAATCAAAATATGAATTTTAGACCCGATATGGACGATGTATGACGTCAGAACAATTTCAGAATTAATCTAATACATTAACACTGACCTTGTCCAGAACAGCCGTCCTCACTGAGACCAAAACCTGGTCCTAATGAGGGTGAACCTCATATCTGGGGAAGTGCAGGGCTAAGATTTAGATTGTGGTTAGGTTAAGATTCGGTTAGGCATTAACTAGTTATAGTTAAGGTTAGGGATAACACTTTGTTAAGGCCGTCCAAATGAATGGAAGTCAATGCAGTGCCGTAAAAAAAGAATAGCAAAATCGAAGGCAGTGAGGACGTTTTGTGACAGCGAGGACGTTTTGTTACAGTGAGGACATTTTGTGACAGTGAGGACGTTTTGTGACAGCGAGGACGTTTTGTGACAGTGAGGACATTTTGTGACAGCGAGGACATTTTGTGACAGGGAGGACGTTTTGTGACAGTGAGGACATTTTGTGACAGCGAGGACGTTTTGTGACAGTGAGGACATTTTGTGACAGTGAGGACATTTTGTGACAGCGAGGACATTTTGTGACAGGGAGGACGTTTTGTGACAGCGAGGACGTTTTGTGACAGCGAGGACATTTTGTGACAGCGAGGACGTTTTGTGACAGCGAGGACGTTTTGTAACAGCGAGGACATTTTGTGACAGGGAGGACATTTTGTGACAGGGAGGACGTTTTGTGACAGGGAGGACGTTTTGTGACAGCGAGGACGTTTTGTGACAGCGAGGACGTTTTGTAACAGTGAGGACAGGGAGGACATTTTGTGACAGGGAGGACATTTTGGCTGGTCCTCACATTCTGTCGCACTGTAAAACTGTTGTTTAAGGGTTTAGACTTGGTTTTACGGTAAAGTTAGAATTAGGTTTAGCTTAAGGGATAAAGCATTTAGTTGTGATGGTCAAAACTAGGGTAAGGGGTTTGGGGATGCATTATGTCTATGAGTGTCCTCACAAAGAATGTTGTAAAAATAACGTGTGTGTGTGCGAGTGTGTGTGTGTGTGTGTGCGTGCACAGGAGGAGAAGGGATTATGAGTGGGAGCACTGTGGGGGGTTTGCCAGCCTCGGGGGGGGGGGGGGGGGGGGGGGTGAAGTGGATTTCTCTTCTCATCCATTTTTCATGACTTTTCTTCTTTCAGATCTTCAGTCTCTGTACATACAGCTGAGGAGTCGACTCTCTTTTATCTCTGATAGCATCTTCTGGGGTCGTGGTGTGTGTGTGTGTGTGTGTTCTTGTACTTGCTGCAGAGTCAGGACCAAAAATCATATAAACCCTACAGAGTGAGGACATTTTGACAAAGTGAGGACATTTTGGCTGGTCCTCACTTTCTGTCACCCCTTAAAAGGGCTTTTTCAGGGTTAAGGCTTGGTTTTAGGGTTAGGGTTAGAATTGGGTTAGGGTTAGGATTAGGCATCTAGTTGTGATGGTTAAGGTTAGAGTAAGGGGCTAAAGAATGTATTGTGTCTATGAGGGTCCTCACTCTGATAGAAGCGCAAACGTGTGTGTGTGTGTGTGAGGCGGCGTGGGTCGAGGTTGGAACATACTGTTTTTCATCAGGCTTCAAATGACAATCTAACCACATCAGCTGTTGCGATGATGCTCATGCGCTGGTGTCTTTGAAGACGGGTTTTAATGTGCGTCTTCCTCTAATGGTTAAAAACCACAGGAAACTGAAATCGGAATATTTATCTGGAACAATGTGGATCTGTACAGCGTGAGCTCCACGGTGCAGATGGACGCATGATTGTGATTAAACCGAAACAGTTTCGCCCTCAAGAAACGTGTATAAACAAAACAGTTAAGGCAGTTTTTTCCCCCCTTATGGGTTAATTCAAACACACATCCTTTAAAAAATGGTTTTAATAATTAATGACCTCGACTAGTGACCTCTAGGGTTCAGCATCATTGACCAAACTTGTTTCCTGCCTTAAACCAAATTGAATCAATGCTAATCAATATGTGAAAATACTAGTAATATCAATAACAGTGCTTTGTCTTGATTATTATCAACCTAATGTCTTTGGGCTTTGGGTTTGGATCGGTCAACAACAAATTTGGCTGCAAGGTGATAGATTTGGCCTCACCTCTATCGATAATCAACTATGTTGCATTTTATCAGAATTGTTTTGTGTTTTTGTGAATGCAGTGCGTCCATGGTTCTCAAACTGTAGTATGTGCACCAGCTTCCTCTGGTGAAAAATCAGAAATACTGTTCTACTGTATAAACCAGGGTATGTGATCAGAGTAGAGCTGAGGAATTTTGACCAGAGTGCGTAGACAATGAAATAATAACAAATAAAATGATAAACTGAACAATAATAATTAGAGTCACCTTATCCCTGGTCCCATCTACACTGTAAAGTTTGAGTTTGCTCTAATTTTGACATTAAATTCATCTAAACTTTCCAGTAAGAAACTGTGAATGTCCAGCAAAGAAAAGTCTGCAACACCTGACCTGATAAAAGATATTTTACACGCCATGGACAGTATTGTACATATAAAACATGCTAGAAAAAGAGGCCACTGCAACATGTTGGGATGTAAAACTGTGGCACCACTTGGGTTGACCCTTAAAACCTTAAATTAAAAGGAAATGAACATATCAACAAAGACTGCAATTTTATGCTTTCATTGTTTTAGTAATGTTAATTCAAATATTTGAGTTCTCATCCTTGCTTAAGAGTAGACAAAGAGTAAATTTTGTTGGAAATCTGATCGATTAATTATCACAAATCAAAAACCCAATAGTCATTTCTGTCAGAAAATGTGGAATTAGATGTTTCTGTTCAGCTCCAGAACATGTTGTCAACTGAAGTCAGTTAAAACAATTATTTTTGCTTTGATTTAGGGCTGAAATTATTGCAGAGTCAATAAGTGGCTCTAGAATTTTATTTCCTTCTTTGTGGATTTGATGGTTGTCACTTGGGAGGAGGGGGGGGGGGGGGGGGTTGTCACTTGGGGGGGGGGGGGGGGGGGGGTGGAATCGATGAGCGGATGTGAAGCGAGGATGTCACGGTTAATCAAAAATATTGAACATCAGCACTTTGAAGAGATAAACTTAACAGGAAAGAATGTGGGAAGTGATTGGAGAAACAATTACAGTGTCACTTCTTCTGTTTCCCTTGGTCGACTTGATGTATTGAGGTAATAAGTGAGTGGAGAGGGAGGACGCTGCTGCTGCTGCTGCTGCTGCTGCTGCTGCTGCTGCTGCTGCTCACCCTCATGTTCTGCTCGGCTGAAGGTGCTGCACGCGTTTGTGTTTTCTCATGTGGAGAGCTCACATTTCACTCTGTACCTGCTGGCATGTGTGTGTGACAGTTTACTGTAAAGAGGAAACGTGATGGACATCTTCATACTATGTGTGAAATGACATAGTTCAGTTTCAGTAGCAGTGGGCGAACAGCAAAAACGTCATTACAACCCACACGCACATGTTTTTGATTATGGTTTATAGAAAAACACAGTGACAAAATTAACCTGTTGAACAAGTTAGTGACACTTCACTCACTACTAGACTATATCTTGCTTTTCTGGTTCGTACTTTGGAACTGACTTTGTAGTGACAATCCTAACTTAACCTTTTAGACGCTGAGGCGACAACTTCAGGACACAATTATTTTTCCCTAAACTAATTTCCAGAAACTGTGGCTCAACTTCCTAAACCTTTAACAAACTGTAGTTAACCAATTCATTAAAAATCACCTTCTCTATAGTCAAAACCCAATCCTTCATTATATCCTGCTAATAACTATACTGATATAAATTGTATAATTCTCAAACAACATAATAATGTAACATACAGTAATGGACACCACTCGATTAAGGGCTAGATTCAAAAATTGAGTTTGCGCAGCTGCAACATGAGTGAGATTAATTGGTAACATGTTGCATTTTGAAGGTTTTGAGGTGAACAAAGTTTGCTAAATGATGGATTACAATGATATTTCAGTGAGAATAAAATGGAGAAAAAACTGTAATTTAAATGACCGGGCAACACTGGCAGAAAAAAAACTGGAAGAGTTGCTTCTTCAAACTCATTTGAACTTAAAAGATTGCTTCTTTTGCCTGACTGTGACCAGACAATGCACACAGATAATCTAAATACGCTGCCAGTCCTTCTATAAATCACTGATTAACAGATATGACTAAAGAGAATATGTGGCATGTTGTTTAGATTTCTTTCCTGGCAGTGTATAAGATTCCGTTCCACATATGGAGCTACCTAAAGAGGAGACTTGGTCTAAATACCTCAAATACATCCCAGCATGCCGAGCCCAGGACCTCGTAAATATACGTCGCTGATAACGTCCAGCAGATGCTGCACGAGGACTGACGGGCTCTTTATGACCAGTTTGATATTAGCCCTTTAAAACAGAAACAGATTGTGGGTTAATTCACCAAAGTTTATCAGTTTGAGCCAGTGGCTCCTCTGCTCTTCCTCAAAGAACAACGCCATGTTAATCCCAGGTCACGAGCTAACTCTGCACAGGAGTGCAGGGCAGAGCAGCACCATGTCTTCTAGTGATATCAAGTAAAAATTACACATACATCAACAAAAAAGATGGATTACGTGATCTGATCGGGAGATTTCAGCTACGAATGCTAATGACGCCCACCTTGATATAAACCTGAACTTTGACAAACTTTCGTGGTCATTCCTTCTTTTCCTTATTCTTATATAAAGGTTAGCATCCATACAGTAGCATTACTGTCTTCCTCAGGACATGCAGTTACACAAATGGTCATATAATTGTCGTAAAATATGAGTTGAAATGCAGGGAAGAGAAGTCTGTAGAGGACAAACTGAAATTTAACAAAAACGGATTACACCAAATTATTGTGCACAGACATTCGTAATGTCCAGAGGACGAATCCTTGACATTCACGCTCCCCAAACCACAACTAGAGTTTATTTATCTATCGATCCTGCCTGGTCGAATCAAAAAGCTAGCTAGATGTTTGCTGGTTTGTTTGTTGATTTATTTGTTTGTTGCTAGTTTGTTTGGTTGGATGGATGGATGGATGGATGGATGGATGGATGGATGGATGGATGGATGGATGGATGGTTATTACATTTCTTCCAGACCCCCAATAAAAAATTTATGCTGAGTGTTCCTAATAACTACTGGACTACAAATTATGATAAAATGCAACTTATAACTTTAGAATCAAAATGAATATTGTTGGCCACAAATGCAATATAGTTCAGTGTGTCATGCTTTCTTCTTGATCATGATACTCTTTAATTTATACCTAATTGGACAATACCCAATACCTAATTCTTTCATAAAAAAAAATGGTATCAAATTTAAAACTATCAAGGGGATGATAAATGCAAGCTCATGTCAAGGAAACACTTTCATCTTCCAAGTTTAAGAACTTGGATGACTACTTTTTACCAGTTGTGAAGTATTGTCAACAGCTGATCCATCTGTTTTAAAGGTCTATGAGGAGGGAATTTAGCCGGCAACTGAAAGCCAAAGTGCTCAACAGCGGAACATGATCTTTAGTAATGGTTACAAAAGACGGATTTAAAGATGAGGAAAACAAAAAAAAAGGTGAAAAAGCTAATCTCCTTCCCATATGAAGTTAGCCTCATTTACATACAGATGGACAGTGTGTGAGGGTTTAGGAATCACACTGGCTTAGTGCACCTCAGCGCGTCCTCCGACTGCAGCGGTGGATCCCGTCTTTGCTTCAAAGGGCAGGTTTCGGCTCCCACCTGTGAATGGGCAGCGTTCAGAGACGAGGGCTGGTAATCCATCTGCTGTGGAAACACACACACACACACACACAGATGGTCTCTGGAGAACGGAGACATCCCATGTGTCCTGTTACAACATGAAAGCAGCAGGGACGCAACTTAAGTACACGTCCATCCTCCCGTCCCCATCACTTTCCTGAAGATGGATGAGTGGCAGCAAGGGGAGGATGTGTTTACTGAACACTTGCACTATCTTCACTTCCCCTTTTACACGAGTTCAAAGTTCACCCATAACATCTGTTCAATTAGGGAAATGTCGAGGTACTTACATGTCTGGCGGCGTTCAAACTGGAGCCTGGAAAACACATGCAGCCTAGAAGTACATCATGCAATCTGAAGAAATTACAATTACAGTAATCGGAATAAAAGTCTGAAAAGAATGAAAATGAAAACTGATCCAATACAGCACATTCGGAAAATACATTTAATACCAAAATGAGACGGTTGGTATTTGCCGATCATCATTCAGATCAGGGTTCATACGAAAAGTCGATTCGATCACGACTTCCTGGTTTGGTGTCCGATCCACGTAAATGTGGCATGTTTACGTTTTGTTACTGCTATTTTATATTTCCATGAGTCACAATTTCTTTTTCTTTTTCTTTTTTTGAGTCAGAATTTTTAACTGAATTAACACAATTAATAGTTAACTGGAATTGAGTAGCAAACAAGGAACAAGGCAGATACAAGTGATATTTTTGGGATTAAACCCATTTAATTTCAACGTAATCCAGTTTCATCAAAGACAGTTAATGCACATGCAAAAACAAACAAATCATATTTCCAGATATACTGTATGATCGTACCGAGTGCCATGTTTTAATAGTTCAATATTTCAACATTAAGGTAATAAATTAACAAAATCCCAACTTTGCCAGAAACACTGCCCACAGAGAGAAAACACCTTCTAGGCTTAAAGTACATGATAATGTTTGGAGGTTCTGCAGAAAATGTACACAAGAGGAAAAAAAAAATCACACCTGGACTTAAATCTCTTTACAACGAGAAAAAATAGCATCATATTTCTTTCAAGGTTAATATGCGAAGGATTTTCCCATAAAAATACACTTCATAAAATAAGATACGAGCCACACTTTTTATGAGCCGCATCATAGCAGCAAATCTGATTATCTTCCCCATCGCTTCTACCAGTCTGCAAATAAAGACACTAAGTGTCAGCTAGAGCTGCAACTAACGATTATTTTCATAATCAGTTAATTATTTTCTCGATTAATTACGATTAGTACTTAATCAATTAAGTAGTTAAGTACTTGATTTGTCCGTAAAATGTCAGAAAATGTTGATTGGTGTTTCCCAAATTTGGAAATGATGAGGTTCTCAAATGTCTGCTTTTGTCCACAAACCAAAATAATCAGTTTTAATGGAAAAAAAAACAAACAAACAGAAAATATCAACATTTAAGAAAAAATAGCTGACAATTAATTTAGTAATCCATTAATAATCAATTAATCGTTGCAGACCTAACATCCACCGAAACAAACATGTATCAGTTACATCACCAGAAGTCTGAACGGTCACATCCATGGTCCAATATTAATTCAACAGCGACGCATCCTCTTCACGTAGCACCTTTGAAAACCCCGACGTTTTAATAATGACAAGCTGCATTTCCGGCTCATGATCGCAGAAAGTCAACAAACAAATAAAAAATAACACAGTTAAAGAAGCAACTAGGGCTGCAACTAACAACTATTTTCCTAATTGTATAATCTGTTGATTATTTTCGATAAAAATAAATCGATTGGTTGTTTGGTCCACAAAATGTCAGCAAACATTGAAATTTGTTGATTTCTAAATTTTCCTGGGAATGATGTTCTCAAATGTCTTGTTTTGTCCACAAACCAAAATGATTCAGGTTTAATCATTTCTTCATTATATGGAGCAAAGAAACCTGAAAATATTCACATTTAAGAAGACAAAACATGTTCCAGTTGCTCAAAAACTTAACCAATTATCCAAACAGTTGACGAGTGAGTGATTGATTATTGATTGATTAATCCCTGCAGCCCTAGAAGCAACTACAGTACAGCCAGTGGGGAACATGATTAAAAGTCTGATGTTGATGAGTTAAGTTAACGCTGACGAATTTGATATGTTACTGCCGTAGAAGTGAGAAAACAGAGAGAGAATATTTTCATCACACGTCTGAGTGATAGAGGTAGAAAAGTCAGGTGCTGGGATAATATTTAACATTAAAAAGAAAATGGATTTTACAGCCATTTTATTTCTACTAAATATTAGGCTTTCAATGCACTTAATGAGAAGCGTTTTTTTGAGTGGAAGAGTCAGTGACTTCACTCTCTGCTGTCCCAAGTGCATCAAGGAGAGTTCAGCGGAGGAGCTTAAGGAGGAATAGTTCAACATTTTCTTAACAGTGTAAGGATTTAGTGGAATCTCCAATTCTAAAACCACTGCAAATATGTTACAAGAGCTGCAGGAATTTACTGGCTCAAAAATGTTGCTTGTTTGTTGACAGGTGCCAACAACTGTCATTGACTAATTTGTTTTTCAGAAAAATGACAGTTCAGACGCAAAGATGTTTTTTTAATATATCAGACAGCTCTACTCTACACTAAGAGGCTGAATAAGGCTTCTATGCGAATAGGTTTTTTACGTCAATATTGACTTTTGAAACTGAAACAGTCTCCATCCAGTTGAGCATTTTAGCTCTGCATCCAAAGTAACAGTCCTCACGAAAACCACATGTGAAAATGCAAATCACACAACCATTCTTGTGCACGAAAAGGAAGAAAACTGTCTTCTCCCAAAGCAGGGATTTCTGTGGTATTCATCTATTCAGACTAAAATGCAGCCCTGGAGTTTTTAAGCTTAAAGCAGTGGGAGGCGTGCACCAGCGTTTTAAGGTTTTCAGTATTAGGGTCTCGAAAAGTCCAGAACACTGTGAATGTCAGAGAAAATATAATATAAATTCAAAATATGCGGAAAATGCTGATCACGTTTCCAAAGAACCTCAAAATGATGATGTTCTCAAATGTCTTGTTTTGTCCACTTTCAATGATTTCTTTGCTATAAGGAGCAAAAAAGAGAAAATATTCACGTACAATGTGCTAAAATGTAGGGCTGCAAAAAGTGATCGAGGAATTTCCTCTGCCTCGAAGCCTCTTTAATTAAATTTAAAGCTCACGTTTCGCACGGATTCTTTTTAGTGTGATACAACGCGCTTACGTCACAGGCTATGCGTCCCCTACAAAGTGGAAGAAGACGGAAGCGGGCTTTGGGTAACGCGTGTGGACAGTTTAGCTGTACAGAACGGCAGACGCCGGGACCGAAAACAGTGAATACAGTGAAAAAGTATGTTTTGTCTGATTACTCGATAATAACCAAAATATTCAATAGCTGCAGCCCTACTAAAATGTGTTATGATTATTAAAAACAAAACACTAAAGACGGTTAATCAGCTATCAAAATAGTAGCAGTTAATTTAACAATGGATTAGTTGTTGCAGCTTGAAACTTAATATCTACATTAGAGCAGCGTCGACGCTGCAACAACGATCTTTCTAAAAAAAAATGCTGAACTTTTCCTTTAAGATCTCCAAGAACAGTGGTGATGATTTGTACAAAAATCCATCTTTCAGTATTTCATGCAGAAAAAACACAAATGTTTCCTCGGAATAAAATCATTAAAAAAAAACAAAGCTAGCCACTACTTCATTATAAACTTATAAAACTAATTTTAAAAAAATGCTTGAGTAGAAAAAAAAGATCGCAATTTTGGCGACGCAGATGAAGTCACAACGCTCATCGTCAATCACAAACTTGTCCACTTATATTCTGTGGACGAAGCAGCAGAACCTGACGAGCTGCCACATCCGACGTGAAAGTGCCTGGATGTCACTTCTGTTTTCAGTGCGTCAGACATTAATGCTACTGCTCACAAACATCGTCTGCCTCTAATGCTCACCACATGCACCGAGTTCAAAGAAGAAAGAGGAGGGGGAGAAATGTAAACTCGACGATAAAGGGACGATCCTCAGTGGATAACGAAGCTCGACTGTTTGCTGCAGAGGGAGATTAATATGGCTTCAAGTGTTGTATGCATATATTACTTTGTTAAGGTGAAGACAAGCCAAACATTTTAAATCCGGTGCATTCAAACTGTTTTGTTTTTGTTTGTAGAACTCGTGATGTCAGAGTCACAGCTGTGAGACTGAACCACGCTATGAGATTATATGAGCAGTAAACACGAGGCTCTTTCTTCGTTTTGATTGTATTTGATTGTCAGCTGTTCCTCAGGCTCTAGAAGCAGAAAAGAAAGAAAAATGTGTTTCTTTTTTGATATCTAGGTGAAAAAAACAATTAGAATTAGAATTAGGATTAGAATTTTTTTATGTTCAATAACATATAGCATGTTTAGGATTTTTATATATATAGATTTCATCGATTAACGCGTTGTCAACGTTGCATGTCATATTTTATTACAAATAATGACCAACTATGATTGACAAACAGTAGTTTTTCTATGCTTAAGTTGACTAAACCACCATATTATCTTCCTGTAGTTATGTATAAATGATGACGTTTATAGGTGAGTGGTGCATGTTTATAAAACAGACGGATTTTATTCAGTATTTGCATAAAAGCGGGGAAGATTTGATGAATGAAGTATCAGCCCTTTTCGAATGAAGAGAAATATTTACTGTAGTAAAATGAATTAAGAACCTTTGTTGCCTCTAATGAATTTGAATTATAATAATAACATGCTGGTTATCATCACATTCAGTATTTTTTCCCCCAGAACGGCCAAGAGTTTATGATTCAGACCTGAGATTATGACAAACTGCTGTTGAGATTAAGTTAGTGTTCGTGTCGACCCAATGTGTTTTAAACTGGGTGAATTTTTTTTGATTAAAGGAAATGTGTTGGATGGTTTAACTTCATGTCAACATGCTCCTACAACCTACATTAATGTGTTCCAAAAAATATCATGCTCCAAAACAAGGAATTACTTGTATTGTGAAGGAGAGGGGAAGTTCAGCCTACACTGAGAAAAAAAAAGGAATTTAGCGTAGTTACGAAACCTTAAAAAAAAAAGAACTTAAATTGGTGATGTTTAAATGAATTACATTACACCAATTTTTTTTTACAGTGCATATACAGTACAGTCTCTTATTTACAGTACTTCACTGTATTTTCAGTCTGTCTATAATTCATAAAATCATCTGTAGAAGCGAGTAAAAGGAATTCGCCCAAAAATGAGACTTGAGATTGTTCACTATTTGTTCACAAAATTCCAGAAAATTTCATAAGTGGAAACTTCCCATTGGAATTAATTTAATTAATTCCCATTAATTTTAAAATTTGAAGGTTGGGCACTTTAATATATAGTTGGTAAATAATATATTGTACCATAATCTTTGGCTAACACAAACAGATTTGATGCAAAAGTTTTTCCAGTGGCAACAAGTGGTACTGCAACGGAAAAGAGGCCAAAAAGAGCAATTCCCATTGACCACAAGAGTAAAATAGACTGGACATAGGCATTTATAGATATTTATATTTTATATTTTTAATCCACAATTTGCAAAACCTTCTTAAAGACCATAAAAACCCTTTAAGAAGGTTAAATAATAATAATAATCTAAAAATTCCTGTAATCCTGTAATTCCTGTAAGTCCCATGGAAAGTTTCCCAAACTCCCAAAAGAAAGTCCCTATGAAAAGTTTCTGGAAATTTATCAGACATTTTCCGCCGTTTTGCAACCCTACTGTTTAATCACATATTTTATTCTGATCCACTGCAGATTCTTTGATCCTTCATTGAAAGTGTGTGACGTGATTTTTTTGTTTCTTTCATTATAATATGCTATAAATCAGGTCCTCAGTGCACAGGTAGGTGTGTTCTTGTTCTGTTTAGTGAATAAAAGGCTGCTGAAACGTCGAATGGTTTGACTTGACGGATTTTCAGCCGAGTGCGAGTTGAGTTCAGCAGCAGTGAGTGATTGTGAATCATGATAGGAAAAGTATTGCTTAAAGGCGGTGGATCAGATACATTAATAGAGGCGTGCCCGAACAAGTGGTGATGAATAAAAAACATACCTAACTCCTCTGTCGTTACAAGGCCCCCACAACTTGACAGCATAGTTTTTGCATTACTGGATCATGGCTTAAAAGAAATACTCCACTGTTTCTTTTGAAACCTTTTTTTTCCAGAGTTTTTAGGTTGAAAATTCTTGTAGTAAACACAAAATTCTTCATGATATTAATGCTAACGTTGACTAGGGCTGTCACTTTTTTTTTTTTCCCCCAAAAATTGAGTTTAACAAATATTATGTGACACGTTAAACCACGTCACTCAGGTTGTAGCTAACAGCTAAGCTAACAGGTGAGTGTGGAGAATTGCTTACTTTGCCATTTATGATGTCGACCCAGAAATACTTCCACACGCCGCTTATCAGATGCTTTAGTATCACGATTGTCCAATCAGGAGAACAGCTTAGCTTAGCTAGCTTTAAGGGTGCGGGGGATCATTACAGTGAAAGACTGCGATTTTTTGATTGCCAATATTATATCGCGTTTGAGACACCACGTTTTTTGGCATATTCTTTAACTAATGTTACAAATGAATATCAAACTTTGTGGATTACCATAAAAAAATAAACCATTTCAGTCCACTAGATGGTGCCAAGTGCTCACTCTCACTAGAGCTGTTGCGATATGATTTCACTAAGACTGTCTTTTTTTGCAGTATCGTGATAATATCGTATCGTGGTGTCTCTGGCGATTTCCACCCCCAGCTAGCTTGTGTCCTCCATTTTCGCAGCAAGAAAAATCATTGTCTTATTTTTTCTGACGCCAAGCTGCACTCACAGCTCCTTCTGATGGACTATGCAGTAATTATTTCAGGTGATCTGTTGCGCTTCTAGGCTGTATATTTTTTATATTTTTATATACTTCAACTGTTTTGCTAGGTTCTAGTTTGGAACTTTTCCCCTCCAAGGTTGAACAGATATTTGAATTTCGGATAAAAAAAGTGACAGCCCGCTACTATAGGTGCAATAAAAAGCTGACCAGAGCTCACTAGCGGCACAAGACCGCCGTTAGCATTGTGGCTAGCTCACATTATCTGAGATAGAGAGTAGAAAAGGGAAATTCTGTAATTCTGAGTAAAAACAAACAGAAATCATAGCATAAATGAAAATTAGTGTTGTTGACAATGTAAAATCATATACACATTTTGTTAAATTATTAAGATTCAGGAGGTTCATGAGTTGGAAACTCATTATTATGATAATGCTGATGTGACATGAATGCAGAACTGACTACTTGCTGCAGGAAACGTTGGAAAATTTCAAGGAATGGAAAATGCTGCTTTTCAGAGTTGGCAACATTTTTTAAAGGTAGCATTCAACATCCACAATAAATATCAGTGAAGCATTCCTCTAGCCAGGGTTAGGCAAATGAAATCAGTGATATTTTCCAGCCACGTGTCTTTAAAACAGATGGCACACAAATTACAACAATTTAATAATAACTAAAAATAAAATCAACACAGAATTGAAGTAAAAATACCAGAGACAACCAGCTATGGCAAATTTAAGTTTTTTAGGAAAATGATTAAGATCACATAAAATGTGAAGAGGTAAAAAGGAAAAAGGCTTAATTTACCTGCTGGAAACAGGACAAGGGTCCAAGCCTTCATCATGTGTCGATATGCAAAACAGCAACAGAGGATGAAGAACTATGAGGGGAAGAATGGATGTGCTGGGCCAGTGTTTCATTTAGTGTGGAACTAATGGTCGAAAACGCCCTTTTTTGGAAATTCTACTTAGACATTAGTCGAGATCTTGTACTTGGGTGACATGTTATTATGGAACCAGATGAAGCTAAAGAGGACGCCCATGGTTTTGGGTAAACGCTCGTCATAGGCGAACGTCATTGCCTCGTGCAGTGGGACTTTGACCACCTCGATCATCTCTCCCTCCCGTGGCTCACCTCCACCTGCGCTCACACAGTTGTCATCCGACACCTCGGCGTAAAACATGGTCTGCTTGGCACCCGTTACACCTACACCCGACCTGATGGGAATGAAAAGCAAGAGAAGGAAAAGAAGGGTTTGTTTCCATATCTTTAGCAGGTAAAGATTCTAGAAACTACTCGATGCTGTTTGCTTTCGGACTAAAATAACTATTTGACAAAACAGGCCTGTTTTTCCAAAATAATGTGTTTTCTCAGTGTGCCATTGCTTATCTGAGCCCTTAGCTACACTAATGGCTCCAAACATATTTACTCTAAATAAGTGTAAATGTTTTCCCGATTCATATTATGTACAGAATTTCTTTATAGAGAATCAAATGTTCAGGATCAGTGTTCACTCAAATCTGAACAGTAATATCGAGAGTCAAGAGATGAAACTGTCATGAAACTGTCAAGAATTTACTCGAGGTGTTTTAAGATAAAGCACTGACAAAGTAAAAGAAGGTTTTGTTTTGTTTGTTTGTTGGACATTAGACTGAAGATTAAAATGTCAGGATTTTCATGCTCCAAGTAAAGATTTGTGCCAGATTTGTTCATTGTTGTTTTTTTGGAAGGGAAATACAGCAGTAACAAAACGAAATGTGGATCAGAAGTAAATTTGTGAAGTTTGTTTCCGAATGGGCTGTATCAGATCAGAATTTTCGGATTGGCATGTTTACATGACATATTTTTATTCCGATTACATGTGTCCAAGTAAACATAGCTACTTATTTTATTAAAAAACTGAAATGCAAATAATTGCGTACCAAACTGAATCACGTTTTAGAAACTCAGCTTTGGTCTTACAATATCTAGTCGGCTGCCCAAATGATAAAGAGCTCGAGTGAAGCCGTCACTATAAATCTGTCTTTCCACTAAAAATGCATTAATGAAATTTTATCATATTTGAAAGCTGTAATTTTCTTATCTTTGAATTATGATAACATGAAACATACAATAACAGCAGAGTCCTTCTGAAGTCATTTAAACCAAAGCAGAGATCTGTGACCTCGGGTTAGCTACGATTAACAAATGGCACTGAATGATTCTGTTAAAAACACCCTCATAGGGGTCATGTGGGTTAAGATGATACTCATCGGCTTAATAGAGGCAGTCGACACAAAACAGTGGCCACAGACAACACCAACAAAGCTGCAGGAGGTGTGTGAATCAAATCAAAACAGTGGTTATGAGAGACGTCTGTCAAGGCTGCGCAGGTGCTGCCGTTTCTGATGAGGGACACTGTCAGCTGCAGCGTCTCACTGTAGCTTCTTCATGACACAAGACTGATGATTCTTATTAGTTCACTTCCAAACCACACATCAATAACATTTTATCATTTTACAACTTCCTCCAAAAAACTGTCAGCCGCTAACTTCAGGGTATCGTTTTCAATATTCTAGTGAGTTGATTAATTAAACACATTTTCCTCGGATTAGATGATGTGCCAATGACAACAGTCAAATATGTATTTATAACTAAAATTCATTTCCTGGGATGACTTGACACTGGTTTGCCCTTTACCTGCCTGCGGCTCTTCCTTTAGTGTCAATTTCTGTTGGACAGCATCAGTATGGTAGGAGTCCAGTTATACCATATTATATCAATGTAGTTTCACACCTCGCATATAACTGAGGCTGCAGCTACTGATTATTTTCATGAACAATAATCTATTGGTTGTTTTCCTGATTAATCAAGTAATTGTTTGGGACATAAAATGTTGAAATACATTCGTCTGTTTTCCAAACCTAAACATTATGTCTTGTTTTGTCCACAAACAAAAATATTAAGTTTTTCAATCACTCATTTCTTTGTTATTTGGAGCAAACAACCCAGAAAATATCCACATTTAGGAAGCTAACAAATCAATTTGTCTAAATTATAAAAGAATAAACCGATTATTTCAGTGGTTCTCAAAGTTTTTTATACCAAGTTCTGAGAAAATATTGAGCTCTCGAGGTAACACTATTGGGTGTAAATAGGCCAAGCAAAGTCAGCTACAGACTTTTCAGATTTAGGCAGATTTAGCTGATGATTACCACACACTGTCCTCTTAAACCATTCATTAACCACAGTGTTAATTCCTTAACCATGGCAGCTCTAATTATGATAGAAATAGATAGATTATTTTATCATAAAATGACTGCCTTATACAACATTATTACAATGCACTTTCCCATAACACCAGATACAGGGGTACGTTTGTTGACTATGACAGAGCTGGAGATTGTAGTGTCCTGTACAAAGTGCCCAGTAATGAGTTGAATGCAATACCAAGAAATTACAGTTTTTTTCTTTCCTAATCACATATACTGACAACTTTGTGTGGATGTTGTCTTTTAAGGACCTGCAAACCAGTTAAAATCTCATTCAATTTATTTTTATTTCTTTTTTTTGCTTTAGCGTGACACCATGACATTCCTAGAATTAAAAGCTCCAATTTGCTTGACTGTATTTGAAACCATAGAAACAAGCATCAAAGAGCACAACACAAGACTCATCCAAATTGTGCCAGCACTTCACACGTCTGGAATCAAGATGTGAACAGCTGGGTTACGATACAGACGTGGCTTGATAAACTGGCATCTATTGGAACCAATTTGTCTAAAAATTGCCTTTACCTGCCACTCCTTCAAACACACAGGTGTGAGAGATTGAAGCTTGTATAACAGGTGTTTTAAAGACTTTTTAATCATGTGTTTATAAAGGTTTCCCAGAATGGAATTCCACACCAATCCGTAAGCAGTGAAGCTGCAAATGTAGGTTACATCTCATTGAACAAAGCTCAAGAGGTTCAGAATTTATACATTATATAGTAATTATAAGAAATAGGACAACTGGAAATGAAAGACATCCAGAGAGTGAAACTAAAGGAGACATTTAAAGCATTGCTCTAAAACATCCTTTAATATAAACTTCATTCTGAACATTTCTTTCTTCCCAGTGCAACCAGCTCACCTATAAGAAGTAATCTTCTTCAGCTTAGACACAGGTACATCGTAGCCACACTCCTCCAGCACCTCCTGCCGGGCGATCTCCTCCAGGGAGAGGTCAGGTTTGTCCACCAGTCCGGCACAGAGCTCGTATGTGATGCCCGTTGAGGCTGGAGGCCACTGAGAAGAGCTTGCGCCCGCTGAGGCCGACTGGCCCTCCTCGGACTCGGTGGCCGTGGCTTCGGCAGAGCCCTCCTCGGTCTTTTCTGAAGATTTTGGTGGCTGCCTTTTGGTCCTTTCCCACTCAGACATGTAAACGGCTGGTGGGAGAAAACAAAGAATGATTTATTACATGTGATTAATATTTATCAATATCTAATTATGCGGTACATTAACTCCTATATTTTATTCAAACTTAATGTGTTCTTTTTTTAATCACAATTTTACTTTTTTTTATTATTTATTTATTATATATATATTTGTTTACTTTTTTCCGATTTCTGTTTTTTCTCGCTGTGGGAGAGACTCCATGGCTGCATTGTTTGCACCAGATATCAGCTGGTCTATTGATGCGTTTTTTTCTCTTTTGGAAAAAAATTTATTTGAAATTTGGTTAAAATTCATGCTGGACACAGTTAAAAGAAAAATGACATCAAGTACGATCATATCAGATATTAAATTAGTAAAATGTACTGTACACTAATCAAATTTCTGAGGGAAAAACTCTAAATCAACTGTGCCTTTTGCCCCATAACTCAAAACATATCTCCACAAATTTGTTTTCTGATATCAGTAAACAGATGGATATACAGTACACTCCCTGTTTAAAGGTTGAAGGCCATTCTTCGCTGCAGACAAACTCTGATTTCTTTCAGATAAAGCACAGATTTGTTTCCCGCACAGCAGTGAGAGAGTGGAGGGACAAAATATATCAGTATATCAGTGCCCAGACTTCCTTGAATTTAGCACTGTGCACTGTGGAACAATCCCTGGTGATTTCTGACAAAGGAGGTTAGGCTGCTTTGTAACAGGACCTCATGCAGTCTATTTATGTATCTGCATTGTTGTCAAGACTCAGTAGAATAAACAGGGATTCTAATGTAGTGCTTTTTTAGTGAAGGTGCCCACAGAATACATAACAATCTCCATGTACGTGGTGACAAAGGGAAAATGAATAAACGGTATTGGGCAGTACTGTTGACGTGCAATGGCGTGTGACGAAAACGTACCTGGACGAAACTGCTTGACGAGGACAAAACAATGTGAGGTGGTGTTGAAGATCAGCACTGATACACTGAGGAAAAGAGGGAAAAATACAATCAACATTTTCTTTAAAATATAAATAATATATTCTCCTCTTGCTCATTTGAGATCATTACTGGTTTTACTGGTGTAGAATGCTTGATTAAATAGTGACAATTTATCAGAATTAAAACCTAACTGACCAATAGGGGGTCAAAATATCAGTTTGTTGATATACTGTCATCCTTCCTCGTGCAATATGAGAATCGACATGCTGGCACAAATCGATATTTAAATTAATATATTAAAGGGTTCCAAAATAAACAGTCCCTGCCAGTTTCACTCGCTGATCATCACTACTTCACGTGTCCTTGTGACGGTGTGGCTCAAATGAATGAGCTAAACTGTTCTCTATGTCGTGAATAAGTAGAGAAATCCTGCACTTTTAACTTTTTACAGACATTTTGTTTTCCACAACTGGACAGATATCATGATTTATTGCTATAGGATCATCTTGCAATATATTGATTATCACAGAATCATTGTATCTTGATATTATTAGTATTGTGGACCAGGTGTCGCGTGTCGCATCATTAGGTACCCCGTGAGTCCCACCCCTACTGTCCAATGCAATCAGCTTGAGGAAATGAATACAATATCTCTGCTATTCTACATGCTGATGTGTCCCTGGGCAAGACACTTAACCCCAAGTTGCTCTTGACAGCTGTGGCAACTGAAAAGCACTACATAAATAAAGTACATTTACCACATTTACCATTTAAAGTAAATTATAAATGCTAAATACTGACTGAATGACTTCTCATCCAATCAGAACAAGTTCATCTTTCTCTGGGCAACTCTTATTGGACAGTGATTTAAAGGGTATTAAAATATGATTGACATGTGGTTATGTTCAAGTTCACAGTCCCAAGTTTACATTTGTATGTTCTTAAAGGTTTTGGCTGTATGTGGACTGGGCAAGTCAACTTTATTTGAACATGAGCAGATAAAATTTAAGTCACTCAAACTAAGTATATTCTTGGTTTGAAATGTGACTTTAAACTAGTAATACGTAACTTTTAAATATGAACAAATGTCATATGCAAACCACTGTCAAATCAGTTTGCACAATGCTGATAAAGCCTTAACATTGTGCTAGTACAGGAGGACAACTGCAAACAGGTTGGAGTGTGACGGAGAACACATATCGGTACACACAAAATGTTTCAGATGTGAATTTACTGCTCAAAAAAGCTGGTATTTCAGCAGTTTGACAAGATAAACATTTCTTGCCCACACCTGCTGCCGCTCCCTCGCTCAGGTCACAGTTTTCAGATGAAGGACGCGGCATACAAATAATGTTCTATCATTTTAGTTCCAAACAGAGGCAGAATAATAAAAGAGGCAGAGGCAGAATAATAAAAGTTATAAAAGTAATAAAAGTAAAACCACAAGCAAGATACTAAATTATTAATTAAAAAGAAATAGACGACTGTTTAAGAGGCAACAGTCGCTGGCACTGAGTAACACATGTTAAAACAAGTATACCTGTTTTTAATGTGAACCAATACACACACGGTAGCATACATAAAGATATGACACTATTTTTTCCTAGACCTTTGGAAATCAGCCACTCTTTGTGGATTGGCACATCCTATGTTGGTGTTGGTAGGTATGCACCGTAGGCGTAGAGTGTGTTACAATTATCAATGCACGTGATCTCTTTCAACTAAAACTCTGGGTGATCGTGAGTTCATTTTCAGTGAATATATGATATAACATCAAATTAAAATGTTTGAATGACTCAAAAGCACTAAAAATAATATGCTTTCCCAGTGGCATCCATTAAATTGTTTACAGGCAGCTGTATTCACTCCCTCTTTATATGTTGATGTGTGTATATGAAACTGTGTGACTGCTGCTGCCAGTGGAGACTTGAGGCCCGGGGACTGTGCTGGGAAAGCGGATGTGTCTGAGGCGGCAGGAAGCCCTGCCCTGTCTTTCCCATGGTGGCTCTAATAACTTGTTTCTAGCTACAGCACCGGGAACACTGATATAATATGTGTGTAATAAATACGGTGCATTTAAAATGTGTGTTTTCAACATTATGTAAGAACACCAGCTGACCTAGTTTGTCATAATTTCTTGTCATTGCCGGACAACTGCTTTCCACATGGAGTCAAAGCCTGTGTAACAACATCTACTCTCTCTCATTCAACAGGTTCATTTGTCAATCAAACTTCATGAAAAAGTGGCTTAAATTTTATGCTCCTATTTTTGAAATGGAAATTTGGCAAACGCTGCTTGATGAACAATCTTCTTCAAATCTTCAGAATCTTCAAATCAAATGATTGTAACTTTATCAGCCAGTGTCTTAAACCCTATTTCTGATTATGGACTCACAGTTGGAGGTGGATTTCACTTTTCATTTTTCATGCGTGCAACATGATGCACACCTTCAAGGACAGATTACTGAAAAATATGCAGCATTATCTCCATTTTGTACATTTCATGTTGACCAGAATACAAAGACACAAAAGGCAGTTTTTGAACTGTTGCCTTTCATTATAGGTCTAAACAATTATGCCTTCAGAGATTGCAAACAATACACAATACAAAAAAATGTACATACTAAGGCCTTTAATGTCTTGTATCTACAACCCAACCAATTACAGAAACATAAAATAAGCCAGTTGTCAATAATTTGCTCATGTGATTCCAATACACCATAACTTCTATCTACCTGAAAAGCTAGCCTGGAATGGAAAGTTTGGAAACCCACTAAAAAAAACACTGGTGGGCCCAAATCTGGAACGCAAACCCCATCACAACTGTAGACCAAATAAATGCAAAAGGCAATGAAGCAGATTTGGCTCCAAAGTGGACCACACAAGCCTGTGGCATGAACCCTGTCCCAGAGGCAGGTCAGGGTCGTGTAGTGCTGTTCCACACCATTAATGCTGTTCCACAGCTTCCTACTGAAAAACAGACTTTCTAATGATTAAACCAAGAGGCAGGTTAAAAGGACGCTCAGGACTTTTCACACACAGTTAAACTTTTCCTGCAGAGCTTCTCGCTGGACAGAAGAACAAACAGGGCTTTGGCAGCCATATGAGGAGAAGGATTAAGGTGAGTACTTTTTATACAAGTATATTGTCATTGTGTTCTTGTTGTACGGGGGAAAACCAGGAGAGTTCCTTTTAATCTGGCATCAATACCAAACATGAAGCAACAACACAGCCAACAGCTCCACAATCAAACTTGCCTGTAGGTCTTGTACCTTAAAAAAAATGTTTTGTGTACACCACTTGTTATAATTGTTACCCTCAAGTTATTAGATGATCTGCCTCTGATCTCAAATCTGATTAATCACAAACCAATTAAGTATAGCTGCATCTTTTTTTCCCTTCTACAGCTCCTGGAAACAATTGTTGCCCTTTAGAAAATTGAACTAACTGTGTGTTACAAAGTGACTGAAACTATTCCCCCAAATGTATACTCTGTCTCTCATTAAAACCCACTTCCAGTTATAAACAAGCGGCACTGTGCAAACACTCCCATAAACATTGAGGTGTCAAAATAATAAAGCAATGGGACTCTGTCACCACGTCTGCATGCGTTTTTGTGAATTTGGGGAGGGCTTATGACCATGCCACTTTAAAAGTATCTTATCAGTTTACCAATCTGCAGCCAGCTTTTACGCTAGTGTCCAAAGTAAGGCAAGTTTTGTGCCTCAGTCTTCATTCTGATCCAGTGGTCTTACACATCACTGGACCACTGAAGAGAAATTTTTGGGTCCATCATGTTAAATGGAGCAAAATGAAGTGACAAACCAGAACATGCTTGGGAAATTAAAAATCCATCATATCTGGAAAAACCTTGATTGATCGTTGAAAGGACTTCTGGGTCACAATGTTTATGTTATCAATTGACTCACAGCAATACCAAACAAAGTGGTGGGGAAAGTAATGGAACAATGGATGGCGTCAAAGACAAGATGACCATCTGAATGGCAACTGGGAACATCACCATGAAAGCCCAATTTGCCCTGCTAAAGCAAACACATGGGCACAGTGCTCACAAACAAATCTGTGTTCTTATTAATTGGTCTTTGTTCAAATCTGTCTTTCACATTTTGTGCTGGTCTGTCCCATGTACTGTATGACGGCTGCTGAGAAGAAAATGTCACGCATTCCTAAACAAAAAAGCAAAACAGTCCTGTCTCAGTGGTACTATTTTTCACAGGGTCCTCTTTTGGGGTCAGGAGTAGAGGAAAGAGGACGTAAATGGCCCGAAACTTGCCTCGGGACATTATCGTATCCTGAGCAAAACAGAATGTAGGAACCATGGTTTCGACACAAATGTGTGATATTCCTCTTACAGTGTCCCCTGTGAAGCTGAGACATTTATAGCCATTCCCAAGTAGAATAACAGGGCACTAGAACACAAAAGACAAGGCCTGAGGAACGGGAGCAGAAAATGTTTGCGGGACTAACCAAGAAAACCTGGACTGAAACCACTGTCACAGTATTCATCAGTATTTAAGGGCATATGATGAAAGATAGGCTGGTGATTATCTATCCACTGCCTCTTGCCCAATGTCAGCCAAGAGGAGCTCCAGTTTCCCCATGATCCTCAAAGGATGAGTGGTAGACGACGAATGAATTACCATGACAGCAATACGCAAGCCCAGCTCACCGTTTAGAGGTCAGGTGGGTCACGCACAACCTTGATTAACATAAAAACTATGGCTTTAAACATCAATAGTGACACAAGTCACCCCAGGCAGGTGGGTGTGCATTTGCTTATTTGAATATTTTTTTTAACATAATAACACCCTCAATATGCATTCTCTTCAGTTAGATATGTGCCCGCCTGAAGTGAAACTTTGATAAAATCCACATTTGTCTGAAAAAATAAAAAGCAGCACCGCTCACTGAAATTCCACTGCTGATAAGAAAGCCTTTCTCAACTGGATCCAGGCTTGATAAATATTATTACCATCCGAATAAATCACACAACAATGTACTGGTGTGCAAAAATGTTAAATATAACCCTTTCTGAAAAATCATTTAATTTGTATTCTTTAAAGAAGTGAAGTCTTGACAATGCCAAACAAAGTTTCTTACACAGTCTGAGTAAGGTGTTTTAATGTTGCATAACAAATTTGTTGACACACAGAAAAATATAGGGTATAGGGGCACTGCTTCCTTTCAGCAGTAGTAGATAAAATGTGTTTTACCTGTCATGGGTTTGCATGAAGTCCCAGGTTTTCTTTGTGCCATTCTGTGAAGGAATAACACAAAACAAATTAAGACAAATTCAACCTTCCAACAATACACTGCATCTGTGGGGATTCTGATTCACCCTAGTCATAGTTATCCAAAAATATTATATCAGGACCACATTGAACAATCAAATCTAATTATTCCAACTTTAATGCCGTTGGATTCCAACAATGTTTCTGAACAAACATTCAGAGAGATAAGATGAATTTGGTAAACCACCACCACCACCACCACTTCTCACCCACTTAGTTGAATGTGACTTTGTATGGCAGGATGTCAAATCATCTAATTTCTTTTAAGTGTAATCATAGCAACGACCCAATAATTGATGCCTGCTTGGGCACGCAAAAGTAATATCACCAGCCACACCTAACAAAAACATGTGCAGATGCAAGGCAAAAGAGAAGCACAGTGCCTGCATCAGATAACACGCTTTTACTTTGTTGTATGCAGTTCCATCAGCATGAGAAATAAAATACCAAACTTCAGTGTTTATAGAACTGCATCACATTGTTTGTATTACATTTTGCATTGTTAACACATGTGAAAAGGCAATGCGTGCGATACCATCGTGGCTAATTTGATTAAATATTAAGTTTGAGCAAATGCTGAGAATAACAGTTTCAGTAAGCAAAAAAAAAGCAAGGTGATTTATATATTTGTCTTATTATGGTCCTAGTATTTATTGATTTTTATTTATTAGCCACTGTGCCTTACTGTAAGGGATTTCCCGCAGTTTTACACAATGACTGCTTCTTTTCAAACATCTACCAAAGTCCAAACTTTATTGAGTTGCAGGGAGGGATTCCTGATGACTAACTGCTAAAACATGTCCTGTAATTACAGAGTAGCTGAATAGACAGAAGTTGTAACTAAGTATTTTCATGCCCTATGGTCAATCGACGCACTAAGAGGACACAAATCTGATCACACCTTTAGTAAATTTCCAGCAGCAATACCTGATGCAGGTGTGTGTGTTCAGCACAAAAGAGCTCATCAGAAACATTGGCATAAAGCACAAATGCTGTCTGAATGCTTGGCTAATTTCTCTGTAGAGAGTGTGAAAGGACAATCTGATCACCACCCCGATAGTCCGGTTCATTCTTATTCAGACCAGATGAAGCAAGGGTTGGCAAAGCTCAGGTAGCCATACTCAGTAGATATGATACTTCAGCCCTATTAGTGTCAAAACATTTATAATTTACAAATATGGTTTATACACTCTGCTTGCTGTAAATCCCTATTCAAAAAAATTGGTGAAGGGTGTCAAATCAAATCTTCCGAGTCATCACGATGGTTAAATTTGGTGGGGGGTGTTGTCTCCAGTACCCCTACTGTCCAGCCTTGAACGAGCAAGGGGCCACACACGAGTAAACATCAAAACTGGGATTTTTTTTTCGAATGGCGAATTTTGAAAAACACAGAAGCAAGCAAAATGGATGCCGACCTGGCGTTCTTGTTGTTGCTATATTTTTTTTTGCACTTTCTCAATGTTTGCTATAGTTGTGAAGGCATTTGCTCGAGCATTTTTATGAACAATGTCTGTTGCTGGTTTGTTTTCAGTGGGTGGTTGGCTGTTCTTCCATTGGCATAGACATGGCTCCAGGGCTTGTGATTGCCGGCTCCGCTGAAGACAAATGCACATAGCCAGGAGAGGGGAAGGAGTGTCAGTGGTGTTTTTGCGACTCTGTAAAAAAAATGGCCAGACTAGCAAAGTTCTGCTTTTGCATAGTTGTACTATTTCAGACTGCATCCAGGTAACGTGGAGCTGCATGACATGGGAACAGCAGCAGCTGTGAACATGCAGGCAGTCATTCTCAACCAGTTGTTTTTGCAGCACTTAATTTGCTTAGTGTTGCTTTGTTGGAGCACATATTTCCATTACTGTCAGAAGCCAAAACTATGATCATCATTAAAATACAACTGTAGAAATCAAGGTTTATTTTTCACAGGGAAATCCACTTCTTGGCATTTATACAGTATACAGTTGTCTTGCTTTACTAGCACTATGTGGCTGTTGTGCTTCAGTAACAGTTCCGTTAAGCAGTACAGTTTTACCACACGCCCCTCCCTCCACATTACATGCAATCTAAATATGTTTAAGATTCCCTACATTAGCTATGCCTGAGGAAACATGTCCTCGATTCAAATTTAGGCTACATCTTCTCTCTAACCAGAAGCTCTTTCAGACATTCAGCAGATGACAGATTTCAACAAAAATCTACAACAGATGCACCTTCTTGTGTGTGAGGGTGTTGGTGCAGTTCCACTACCTCCCAAGCAATGGGAGGCAGTATAATAGCAAGTTAATTACACTGACAGAACCGGACATAATTGAGCTGTTGTTGTAACAAAAGGCCTCAAGTTAAAAAGGTGTGACTGTGCCAAAGCTACTATGGGTAACCTTTAGATTACTAACTAGATGAAATTAATATTTACACATGGTTTTAATTGCATGTAATTACAGATTGTGCTTGCTTTTGCCAAAGGCCTTTTGATGACACTTGCTTCATTCACAAAAAATATCTAAAGAAAACATGATAAAAATCTGGTAAGCTTATTGCTGCTGTAGAAATACACAAAATTATAGTAACATCTATCAATATAGAGTTTGATAAAAAAAAACCCTGACTCAAACAAACATGAGTAAAGTCAAATCTTATTATGTTAATGCATGTTCCTTAACCACTTGGTTGGTATGAAATGTCAGAGAACAAATCAATCAATTCTCAGAGACCCAGGCATTGTCTTTAAACGGTGATGTCTTTGGTTTTGTTTGACAGTGCCGACTTGTGTATGTTGTGTGTTTGTACTTGTTCTTTGTTTTCTGAAAACAATAAGGATATTTAAAAGTAAATTCAGTGTAATTTAATTCTCATTTATAACAGAGAAATGGGGCATATCCTTGTATAAAAGATACTTTTTCATCATTTTACTCATGTTTAAGGGATTACTCAATTATTAAAATTGACTTATATCAGCGCTGATGCCTTATATTTATCACCTTTCCTTTTTCTAAGTCAAACAACTAGCTCCGTCTAACACGCAGTTAACCTGTCTTGAATATAGGTCATAGATTTGTTGCACTGCTAATTTATTGATAAACGTTTATCTCTATTTATAAAAACAACACAAATTCCCAGTTCTGCTATACATTTAAGCCTGGGTATAGAAAAAGAAAGAGAGACGGAGCTAACGAAGACTCCTGTAAATCATATCAACAAACAGTTAAACTACTGGTGCATGACCTAACAGTTCACCACTACACGACCTCAATGTGAAGCCAAGCTAAAATAATGCCACTCATGCATCATTTACTATAACGCTGTGATGAGAAATGAGAGCATGAAGCCAAAGTTTGTATTTTAGTTTGGTAGTAGTAGTAATAGCAGTTTGCGGTATGTATTGTACTTTTACTCCAGGGTCATTTATGTGAAGAAAATGTCTTTCATTGTATAAAGTCAAACGTTTTTAAAAAATAAGATACTGATAATAAATAGCAACTAACTAACTAAAGATTTTCAAATACGATTAATTGCATATCATTTATTAACATTTCAGTTATTCAGCAAACATTGCAAAACACAAAGATTTGTTTTTGTTTTCTTAGCATATTTTAGCATATACCTCTCATATATTATTGAACAAAAAGACAAATAAAAAAACTTGTGTAAAACATACTGATCTAACCTTGTACATAAGAAACAATATATTTTTGAGAACTTTTTGCTTTTAAACAAAAGCTACAATGTAATGTACTAACAAATGTGTGTATACGTGAAAAAATATAATTAAAAACAAATTTTCCTGCAGCAGATTCAGGTTAAATTGTCTGGAGTATAAACTGCAGGTTCATACTCTATGAATCCATGCGATGCCTCGCTGTTAGCCACAGGTAAAGCGCCGACACCAAACGTCATCCCTGCACTGTCATGTCATCAAAGATGCTCCGACTGCACTGTCACGTCATCAGCAATGATCCGACTGCACACTCATATCAAATCAACTGGTGTAACTGCTCTTACAAAATCCTGTCATGTCAACAAAGAGTGTGAGCATCAACATACACATCATTCCTCCGTGAGGCTGAGTCGGCCGCACCCCTCTCACTTTTCAACGATGAAAGCTAAGCAAGTGCAAAGGCGCGCGTGTGTGTGTGTGTGTGTGATAAATCACTAGCTGTGACGGAGACAGGGCTGCACTTCTCGTGTCTTGCTGCTTTGTCAAGAGTGCTTGGTAAATAATGAATGAGCAAGAGCCATTTTCCTGTTGTACTCTTGTACATGAAAATTATAGGATATTTTTCTGAGCAAATTATAATATAGACTGATGCTGTGCATGATCACGTCACTGAAGCTACAATGTAAGGAAAAATCTGCCTGCATCGTCAAAGAGTCCGGATGTTGTGGCAATGATCAACATTGACGATCCTTAATTATATAGATTTTCCACTGGGTTCTACCTTACCGGAAGAATAACAAGAATATTTTACAAACATAAACAGTGTGGACATGAAGCTATGTGAATTGATGTTAGGGACATCAGTGAAGCTGTTGTATTTATTTTCTATTTTCTCTTTATTTCACATTCTTTAGGTAATTCTTAATTATGTGGAGGATAATGGTGAAGTTAAACATATCTGCGAATATTATGTGATGTGAATAATGGGTTTTACTAATTTGTGTCCACCTTTTCAGACATGGTGATCTGATGCTTTCCTTTGTGCTAAATGACACTAAACTGAATCTCTTTGGCTTTTGTTAAAGTGTTGAATTAAGGATGGCATCAGTATGAACAGTGGGACATAATACCATTTCTCCCTTTTTTATAACTATAAGCAAACCTAATTTTAACTGACTAATGATAATATATAAAAGAAATGCATGTACATGCATGTTGTTGCAACCGTTTGTTCCTTTTATTAATCAAAAGAAAAGTCTAAAGTGAAATACATGTTGCAGAAACTTTAAAAGACAAGTGAACAAACCAGCAGCATCAACTTACACATCACTTAGACACAATTACAAGTGTGAAACCTGTAAAAATCTTCATTGTGGTTTAGTTAATTTACAGTAATCACATCAAAATATCACAATTAATTTGAAAAAGATGACAGGTTCCTTTAAGGACAACATGAATGTGTCACCAAACCCACACCCAAACATATTCCCTCTCCAGTATCCTGTCATCACTCACAGATGGCGGGGTTCCCCTCATTACTCGGGCCACTTGCTGAGAGAAGGGGAGGGCGGGTTCAGGTTGAATGGCCCAGGGGAGACGGAGAATCATGGCTGACATGGATTACGACAGAGAGATTAGCCCATAGAGAGAGAGCAGGAGTGGGACCTTGAAATTAATGTGGTCCCTCTGGCTTTGGGCATCAGAAATGCTTCTGTATGAATGGCCATTGTAGGGAGGGATGTATGGTCTTGATCTTTTAGGTGCTTAAAGTCTAATAACCATCTCACACACAGACACTCACACACACCTCACTAGCTCCACCATAAAGCTGGCAGCTGCAGAAGAAAGAGGATAAAAATCAACTACCTCCTCAAATACAATGGAGCACTCTCTGGAGCTCTTGTGTGTGTGTGTGTGTGTGTTTTATTTCTGGATGTATCTTCTGTCATCTGTCCTCTCAGCTGCCTCAACAAAGAAAAGCATGAGTATGATACACCCATTACAACCAGTGAACTAATGATCAGCAAGGTTAAAAACCGACAATGGCGAAAAGCATCTGCGCCTGCATTCACCGGTGAAGCTGAATTACAGGATCTGCAGCATTAAACCGGCCTCGTTAGTGGAACCCGTGCTTAAGTGCCAAAATCTACTGTTAAAGACACACACACACTCATCACATACACACCCATGTGACTTGTGTGTCTTCTTGTGAAATCTACAGTCATTAGCATGGGTGCATAGCTTGCACACTTGTATGTATTCATTGAAGTTGACTTGATTATATTTTGTTGCATTCTAATATTTTTATTCCTTATTTTTGTATAGGTGTAGAGTATATGACCAGTTTCACTTAAAATTTTGTTCTTATCTTATCTATTTGTATTTCAGCTACATTTCATTCTTTGTTTAGTTTGTTATATGCCTGATACGCATGCTCACTGCCCACTTTATTAGGTACACATGTTAAATGGACTGTAAATAAATTTCAACTTCTTTTGACTTCTCCATTAAGCGGATCATCTGCCTCCATCTTGTCCTATCACATATGTCCTCTTCTGTTACACCAACTGTCCTCATGTCCTCCTTCACAATATCACATGAACCTTCTCTGTGGTCAGTTAAAGGAAACTGCATTATTAAAAAAAAACAACTATTGAAACCAACTGAATGAAAATATCAGTCATTTCAGCCACAGATTTAGAGGACAGTGTAAAATAGTACCTGAAATCAAATCAAAAGTTTTTTAATATGCAGAATATCAGAGCTCCACCTACTGTACATAAACACACACACACAAGTGTTTTCTTGCAATGATTCAAGCAAATAAATATACATGTATATTTATGTGTATTAATGTGAGAAAATGTGTTTCAACTATATTCAATGGAAGTGAAGGGGGGCCAGGATAAATACAGTAATTCCAGATGAATAATTCAAGTCATTATAGAGACTAAACGGGAGGCAATTATCCTACTTTAAGTGTCGACCTGTGGTTCGACGTTAGAGTGGGGCACCAGACGATGTGAACCAGAGATGAGAGGGGCTTCCCAGAGTCAACGAGGGTAAAATCACCTGCTCTGTAGAGCGAGGAGAGGGAGAAGAGACAAAACACCAATAAAAGTGACCGATATAATGATGAGAGCCTCTTACACATGGCACCTACTTAAAGTGTGTATTTTCCTGTGTGTCCCTGTGCAGATTTGGGTTAGTGACCAGTGGCTGGGCTGCAGATGTACTCATGAACATGAAAAGGTTTGGGGAAGAGATGCTCCCTCGGTGTGACTGAAAGGGCTTTTGTGAGGAGTCGCCCAAAAACCCCCTCCCGAGCTGCACAGGAGAGATGAGGAGGATGAAAGAGAGGGCACCCAGTCCACCACCGTCTCTTTTGTCGCCCATCTGCTGTTGTAACCCGTTCAACATTCTCCTGACAAGCTTGGCCCCATGACGCCCATCACAGGTGTGATTCACGGTACTTGAGGTTTGAGGCTTGAGGCAACGCTACAATAGAGCTTTTTAAAAATCAAAGGTGAACACCCACTGTGGCTTTTTTAAAAATGTTTTCTTACTTATCATTCTTACAAATACTAGCACCTCTACGATTTCATGAATTTTGCTACCACTTTGTCCTTCACATGAGACAACCACATCTGACATTCACATTCACACCCATGGTCAATTTAACCTAAACTGCATGCTTTTGGACTGTGGGAGAAAGTCGAAGAGCACGCAAACTCCACACAAAAGGGCCCTCAGTTGAAATGGGATCTTAACCAATGACCTTGCTGTGAGGCAACAATGGCAGCCACTGCAACACCGTGTGACTCACCTATTGCTTTTAAAAGACAGAGTGAGCATGCCCATGCATATTCTGGTTTCAAAAGCATCTTACACACTAAAATAAGCAGGTATACCTATACTGAAAACCAGGGTGAAGCTGCTAAAAATGTGACTTACACGTAGTGGTGCCAGTGGTTGGTTGGCCTGTAGTTTTGTTTTTTCTCTTTCATCCCTACCCATGGGTAAACAACCAAAACAACACCATTGTAGAAGTAGTAGAAGAAGGAGAAGAAGAAGTAGTAAAATAAGTTGAAGAAGTAGTAGAAGAAGGAGAAGAAGAAGTAGTAAAATAAGTTGTAGAAGTAGTAGAAGAAGGAGAAGAAGAAGTAGTAAAATAAGTTGAAGAAGTAGTAGTAGCAGCAGTTTACATGTTCATCCGGGTTTTACACTTATGCTGACCGAAGCTGAAGCTGATAAAAAAACGTGTGCAATGCAGTTATTTGAGCCAAGGGTGACTGCTGATTAAAGACATTCCCACTGGTCAAAAAAAAACAATTTACTCTGTGATTAAACTGGGTTTCTGACCAGTTAGAATGGATTCATCCCAATATTTCCTCTGCTCTACTGTGATTTTTCCAGATTTTACACAGCAGTAGTAAAGAACTCTGTAACCCAGTAACATAGAAACTGCACAAACATTGTGAAATCTAAAATTATATTACCCCTGGACTGCTGCCTATATTTGGGGAAGCAAACATTTCTCTTTGTGCCAGAAATCAACACAACACACTGTCATCACACTTTGTTTTCCCTTGGATCAAAGGCTCATTTTTAATAAATTACAATCTCACAAAAAACAAGGTTGCATTCAACTTCTTTAAGGTTTTAGTTACAATAGATTGTGTTTACTGCTCTACGGTGATGCAGCTTTTCATGAAATTAGCTGGACTTTAATCTCCTTTGGAAAAAGTAAAAGAAACTAAAATTATGCTGTGCTCTGAATAAGCTGCTAAAAATATCTAAATGTGAATGAGTAGATGTACAGAGAGCTACTACACCTGCACAAACAAGTGCTTGACAGAACATTTGATATACTGTGGTGGTTAAGTACAGAGCTGAAGATGTCCTTGAGGGCAACTCAGTCTTTAAAGTACAGCACTGCAAGAGCAGATAAGAGATGTCTAATACGAGACAAACCAACTTGAAAAATAACCTGTCAAAACTGACTTCACTCTATAGTTAGATGTGAAATCATATACACAGATTTACGTGCTACATAAAGTATGTCACAATATACATACATCATCTTTTGCCTAGAAGCAATTTTTTTTTTTTTTGTCATGCTCTGTATTCATGCTGAGGCTGCATCCAAGGAGCCAATTTAAGTCAATTATATTCTATTAGACAGTATTTTGTAGAACACTCATGGAAATTGAAAATGTTAATCTTATGAGAACAGTGATCAAAGAGCAACACTTGATCCACTTGAGTCTCTGGTCTAGGGTATATATACAAATCCATCTAACCGCAGATATTCTGTTTGAAATGCTGCACTTGGTCACACAGACTAGGTCAATAAAGATGTCAACAAACAGAGTGAAAAAGTGCTTTAAATGAGACAGTGCAATAAAATCAGCAGAGTGTGAAATGTCTCTCTGTGTACTTTTTTCAGTTTTAGAGTTGTACAGTTGTTAATAAATATCTTACTGACATTTTTTTATTTGCAGATATCCCACTGATTGGATTGCATCCAATTTGTTGTACAGTGTGAATGTGCAATGACAAAAAAGACACACTATTCTATTTTAATATTTCTCCATGTATATTTACATATGGGTTTTCTCCAGGTTCTCCGGTTACCTCCCACAGTCCAAAAACATGCAGATTTGGGGATTAGGCAAATTGGGCACTCTAAATTGACCATAGGTGTGAGTGTGAGAGTTTTGTCTGTGGACCTGTGGTGGACTGGTGACCTGTCCAGGGTGTGCCCCACCTCTCGCCATATGTCAGTGCCCACAACTCTCATGTGGAGGATAAAGTCATAGACAATTAATGAATAAATGAGTACATTTTTTGTAAATTTATAGTAAATTGTGAAAAATGCACATTATGATATTCCACAAACAAACAGAAAAGAAAATGTTAAGATGATATGGAAAATTTAAATATTAAACTTATCTTAGCTGGTGACAAACACGAGCATAACCTCCTTATATTTTACCCAAAACAAAAAACTAAAATGTTTGACAATGATCAAGCGCTAATCTTACCAAAACAAAGATTTTAATGACCACGGAGGGCAACAAATCAAGGTTTGAAGGCTTTGAAGGTTTAAAACTGGAACTTTAACGGGGCATTCACTAGTAACATTACAGACTATACATGAAAGCCAAAGTAAGACTTTACAGTGAATGAACAGAGACCAAATAATGATACAAGCAGCCTCCATTTTGTCAATATAAGCAGGTTTGAGGGGAACTATAAGGCAGTGACAAGGCAAATCTAACACGACCTGTAATTTTCTTAACTTTTTTCTATATATGTACATTGTAATGTGGTAATCTGATATTTAAGAGCATTTGAACTCTGTTCCAGCAAAATCTCTTTCGGGGGTTTAAAGAAAAAAATACTCCACAATGTTCCAAAAATAAAACCAGCTAAGCTCAGTGTGAACCAGATAAGTGAAGATCTCTGACACACTCACTGTTCTCTTAACACACTAAAGGCACACAGTGTCTTTAAAGGGTACGAAACACCGTTAACTACGTTTCCACTGAACTTAATCCAGCAGTTTAAGCGCCTCACAAACCCAAAATAAAACCCCTCTGAAGTCAGCTAACGTTAGCATATTAGCATGTAGCTGCTTAGTAGCTTCCTCAAGCATAAAGTCAGGCATAGCGCCGCATCTCGAGTCGCCATTTATAATAACTAAGCTAAACTAAAATGATAAGTTCAGTCACAAATGTGTAATTTGTGACTGAACTGAGGCCACTACTGCTAATCTGCGTCCGTGTTTGAGCTCATGCTTCCTTCATGTTATGCTAGCCTAGGCTAGGCTAGCCTGCTAGCTGCTAAATGAATGAAGGGGGAGGGCAGAGTTAGCCTGCAGCGTCCAGCAGCCTCCTGTGAAGCGTTAGGGGACACAGAGAAAACCTACCTGGTTGTAATGAACCCGGAGTGGCTTCAGATAGTCGGACTCTGTGCACGGAACCACTTCAATGTTGTTAATTTCCTCCATAGTTCACACTTAAAGCTCAGCAACGGCTGTTTGTCACAATAAACACTGTCAGTGAAGGAATGCCTACGGAAGCCCGGAGAGGACCCATTAACCACATGCGCGGATGTCATGACAGGAAAAATGAACGTCATCAGAAATGGAGAATAAATGCTCACAAGAAAACTATCTGCAGCTGGTTATTGTAACTATCTAAGAATGTCATTATTGTTCTAGCAGGCTTGCTATTTGAATTTATGTAGTCTTTTCCATCCTATATGTAATAATAATAATAATAATGATGATGATAACAACAAGAAAATCACAGCATTTTCATTAAAATAAATTGTTGCACATTTTGTTTTTAATATATGTGTTTTTATTATTTTTAACTCACTAGTGAGAATATTTCACCAAGGTTCAGGGTGTCTTCATTATCAGGCTTGGCTCTCTGCATTTTGTTGCCTTGGGTGAGATTGCGATTTGGTGACCCCCTTTTGTTTTATCAACGTTAATAATTGAAAAGGAAGATTCACACCACTGAATAAAATCTTTCACTAGAGGACCATGATCACAGTCATCATTGTTGAGGAGAAACACAATAACAGAATCATGTGCGAATTCACAGCTGACTATATAGTTTTTTTAAGTGCTACTACGTGATTTTAAATGTGAAAATCTCTGAGAATCTTTAAAAGTGCTTTATAAATATTTTAATTTCATTATTAAAATTATGTTCATTAGTACTGTTATATAATGTTGTGACTCATTTTTGCTGATAATTAGTAATAAAATGCAGTAGACTTTTTTTCAACGCGAATTTGCAATGATCAGCTAATTATGGTAACAAGCTCCAACAAGACACTTGACCAACTGGAGCATCTGGATAAAAACCCACACAGATGTGAAGAGACGTGGTGGATTCAAGGCAATGAGCTTTGATGTGCGACTTCTGTCTTTTCTGACCCGAATCTTTTATTTAATTTTTGAAAGCATTCCACTCATTTGTTTTGTTTGTTGTGCATTCGTAGCAGGTTTGTCCCCTGCAGCTGTTGTCTGTAACTGTAATAAATAACTGGCCTCTTCAAAATCATGAACAAATCTGAGTCCTTATTGTCATAATTATACAAACAGGAAGTGTGCAATCAGAGGAATGTTCCAATTCTTGCAACAGATCATAACGACAAAGACAAGCCGTGGATGTGGCGGGTGCTTCGTCTCACTATTGTGCTCCGGTTTTTTTACACAGCACAGTGACTGGCTCAATGGAAGCAGTAGTAGGTCAAGTAAAGGTGATGTAATGGTTACTAATTTGCAACTACAGAGAGCATCTCTGTGAAGATTCTCAGTCATCCAGGTCATGGTATCCAAAGTGAACTGAAGAAGCCTCTTGGATGAGAGGCGAAACGTCTTCAAGAAATTCAACTAAGTCCAGTTGCCTTTTTTTACTACACTTTGGATACAGAGAGCATCCTCTCTGCATACCAGAGAGGATGTCATTCTTCTTTGTTTGCATTGTGTGGCAGTCTCCATAAAACAAGGACCTTGCTTTTAGTTAATTTAAAGGCTGTTCATAAGGCCACAAAAACAACATGATTTTTTATTTCAAAGCATTGACACAGGTCAGTCTGTCTTTATGTGGCCCTGCGATGGACTGGCGACCTGTCCAGGCTGGCGACCTGTCCAGGCTGTCCCCTCGCCTTTCTCCCTATGTCAGCTGGGATTGGCACCAGCAACCCCTGCGGCCCTCATGTGGAGCATAAAGCAGTAAAAGATGAGTGAGTGAGAATGGGTGACCACATCACACGTCGGTGTAGTGGCGAGCACTGTTGCTTCACAGCAAGAAGGTTATCAACCTCAATCACTGTTTTCCAAACTTTCTATATGGGGACCTACTTTAAAAAAATGGCATTTAGTTGCAATATGGTGTTAAGCATCCATCAGCATATGGACATGCAGAGCTGGGAATTGAGCCCACAACCATCCAGCTAAGGGACAACTCACTCTGCCACTGGTCCACCATCACTCAGTCTCATACCACTTCAGACCCTGAGTTTGGGAACAACATATCAGTGCGTGTGAGAGTGAATGGTTGTTCGTCTCTGTGTTGGCCCTGCGATGGACTGGTGACCTGTCCAGGGTGTGACCCTCTTCACCTGATGTCAGCTGGGGTTGGCTCCAATAAAGTGGTGGAAAATGAGTGGATGAACTTCTACGGTAGTAAGTCCTGTATTTTATATACTGGACCTTTAAGAAAGACACCCACAGACACAACATCCTCGCACTGCAGCTGAGCTCTCTCTCTCTCTCACTAACCAAACCTTGAAGGGTGAGGCTGCTGCTGCTGCTGCTGCTGCTGCTGCTGCTGCTGCTGCTGCTGCTACATGATGTCACCCTCTCACATCAATAACAGCCTAATAATGGAAAACAAAGCTCAGAACTCCAATCTCCATGAGGCTGACTTCCTCCAACAAACGAGCACCAGCCCACCGCCCCCTACTCGGGCACAGGACGTAACACTTCTGCAAGCTGATTTACATCTAAATAAATACACGGCCAAGACCAAACAATGTGTGGATCTAAAAGAGGAACCGGCGTCTCTCCTTTTGGGCAAGTCCAATTTATATTGCCCAATCCGGCCCAGCTGCAGGGCACGATAAGACAGGAGTGACTGAGTATGAAGTATTGTAGAACAGGAGTCACCCAGCTCTGGTTTATCGCTACAAGAGTGGACACAAAGAAATGGTGGATAAAATGAGCATAAAAGAATAATCATAATCAGCTGCCATTATTGTTGTCAGAATGAAGGGAGTTCACCAAGGGCTGATGTCGGTAAAAATCTTAAAAGTTTGTATTGGACCCAGTCTTTCTCTCTTTGTGTTTGGAGTTTATTACACATGTGCCCGCTCCATATCTTCTTCTTAATTTTTGGTGTATTTCTGTGGTAACATTACAGCGCCACATACAGGCCAGGCATACATACTACAGCTTTTTTTATGCCAAGATTTGTTCCCAATAAGATAATCTACTCTCTCATCATCCTCCTCTTCCTCTCATATACTTCAGACACTGGTATAGTGAAATTAGATTAAGATGAAGTGAGCGATAAGGTAACTCTAATTCCTCAACTCCACTCCGATCACATCTCCTGGTTTATACAGTGGAACATTATTTCTGGTTTTCCCTTCAAGTACCACCAGAGGAAGCTCCCGTGCCACTGGTGGAACACGTATCACAGTTTGAGAACCATAGGTGCAGAACTGATTTAAATAAAGAAGCTGAAAATGTCGTGTTTATGGAAAACAAAAAAAAAAGATAAAGTTCTGTTTTTGTTTGAATGAAGCATAAAACTCTTCGCAGCCAATATCCAGTGAAGAAGAAAAGTGAAAAAAAATAAAAAAATAAAAAAGTACCAGGAGTATGTTTTCCAACATGTATCTTTGATAAGATGGAGAGAAAAAAAAAATTCTTTGACCAGCTGTGAATACCGTTATTCTCAGTTTTGAGTCAGTGCTTCCATTAGCTGTTTGCTTATTTGTCTTTTTAATTTGCATGTGACCATTTGTGCTCATTCAGTTCCAGGCCTTTTGCAGTTTCCATGTGACAAATGCAAACATCTCCTCCATCAACCCACCAAAACAAAAACTCGCCGTAAAGTCTCAGTAGGGCATCACTCAATCACTCAATCACTCACTCACTCAATCAATCAATCAATCAACAAATCAATGAATAACAGTTTTAACTTTTTTGTTTTACTGAGAACAAAGAGTGTGAAATTTAAAGATTCGAGACTGAAACTTTCTTTTCACTTTCTACTTTATTTGTTGACCAGCAGAAAGTTAAAAAAAAAAAAAAAAAGGTTTCTGTGCTATTTATTTTGAAATATAACATTGGGGAAAAATAACCAAAAATAAATAAATAATAGATTTTAATTAATTAGAGTCACCTTATCTTCAGCTAATCTAATTTTCCTGCAGTGTCTGAAGTATATGTGAGGAAGAGGAGGATGATGAGAGAGCAAATGATCTTATTGGGAATAAATCTGCCTCCTGTGAAAAGTCTGTAGCTGACTTTGCTCGGCCTATTTACACCACTGTATTTTAACGTTGGTGATAATGGTGTAACTTTGAGAGCTCAATATTTACTCAGGTCTTACTTGACATAAAAAGTTTGCGATCCACTGCTGTAATCCCTTTGTATATGGTGGATCCTCTGCGGGGCCTCATTGGAACATCACTAAGAGAAATGGGGTCCAAAAATCTTATCAGCTTCTCATTCGGGCCCCAGGTCGCCCATAATGTGTTAATCCCTTCCTTCCATGAACATGGGAGCGCAGGATCTTCTCAGTCACAACCAATTACCGTGTGCACGAGTCTGATGGCGGCCAGACGTCCCTGAGCTCAGTGCAATGCCAAACCTGGAACCTGCTTCAGCATCAAAAACTTTCCTTAGTTATCATACTACGCAAAACTAAATTGAAACCTCATGTGAAACTACGTTCCTTTAATGTCTGTCGCAGTCTGTAAATCATCGAAAATATCCCAATTCACGTCTGGAGCTGATGCAACGTAGGAAAATGAAAGGAAAATACATTTCGGAGGCAAACATTTAGAAAATATTTACTGGCCTCATCATTTCATAAATAAATGTATTTATTGCCAGCTTCAAATTTTATTTGGGGTGTATTTGTCAGTGTGGAAACTTTAGCCTAATCCTACTTTTAGAAGGAAAAACTCCCCAGTGGTCTATCCATAGCATAGTTTATCAGTCAGGGTCAAGCAGGGATTTGGGCCAGGACCTCAGGGAATGCACTTAGCCAAGGTGGCTGCTGCTCCTCTGTTCGCAGGAACAGGGTGTTGGCCAACATGGCCCAATCCAGCCACGTCCAGCAGTCTGGACTTCCAGCCGCCAATCGCCCCGTCCGGGAGTCGCCCCCCAAAGCCTCCCGTGTGAGCGTGAACGTCCAAATGGCGCAGCGTGTCAAAAGGCCACTGGAAATCTCAGCGCAGGAGTCAGTGCGAGGTGCGTGAGGTGTGGACAGGGGATGCCACTGTGAGGACAGTGAGGACGTGAAGGCGATGGGGCGGACTGGGGTTTCCAAGCAACACGTGAAGTGAAAACACTGAAATAAAGTCCTCACAGTCAGTACGACTCTATACACAGTTAGGTTTGATTGGACTGTTGACCTTGTCCCAGTATAAAAGTAGGAAAGCTGGGAGTCAAATTACTGAATAAGGTGTGACTCTGCTATGCTAGGTGGCTATGCTAGGTGGCTACGCTACTGAATAAGCTAGTTTTTTAACTATTGACTTTATGCACAATATAATCCTGCTTCTTAACTTTCAGTCATTTGTCGAGATTGAGAATCTTGGACTTTGTAAGGTAATGTTAGCGATTAAAACTTCTGTTTACATCTTTAAATGGCTAATTGTTTTATTTCTGTCTGTTTTTGTTACGTAAAGATTCACTTTTCATCATAAACGTGTGTTTCTTGTGGACTATCTATCACAACAAACACTTTAACTTTGAAATGGTGTGCACTATCATCATGAGGGGTTGTCAAGATATAATTTGAGTTTTCAGTAACAAACTAATTTATTTGTGTGTCACTCCTTTATCTCTGCTGTGAACTTATACATCTTAAGTAAAAATAATGTATGAACTAAACATTAAATACATCAAAGATGTCATCAAAAAAATAACCTTTTTCAAATAAAATATTGAAATGAAAACATTTTGCAATTTGGTATCAATACATGTATCTAAAGTTTAAAATACAATATTCAGTATTTATCCAGTTTCTGAGAACAAAGTGTAACTAGATAAATATAACTGGCTTAATACTTTAAATAATAATCAACCAATGTTGATTATATAATAATGCCAAAAATCAACTTCTTTTTTCCAGTAATTTGTTCTTGTAATTATAAAAACTGAGAGAACATAGATTAAATCTCCTCATGAGTCTAAAAATGCCATGTAACTTGACTTTCAATTGCATTAGATGTGTGTTAGTCTGATTTAAATTAAGTCCACTATTAGACTTTTAGACAATTAGTTGAGTTAAATTTACTAACTAATTAACTAATCAACATTTTATTTCTTACACTGGATTTAGATTCTTCTTGTATTTTAGTTTCACACCCACTGACTCCTCAGTGCCACTCGACTCTTTGGTTTTGCTTATATACTCGTAATTTCCAGGAGGCTCAGGAGTCTGCAGAGATTAAGGGAACACTTAAGTTAATACTGCCTTTGTACCCCCCCCCCCCCCCCCCCCCCCCCCCCCCCCCCCCCCCCCCTCCCCCAATTTGATGTAATTTTGGCCCCTGCAAAAGTTAAAAAAAAGACAGAAAACAAAACAAAACAAAACAAAAACTCGGGAGTAGATGCTTTCTGGAGCTTCTGGGAACAGTGGAGCTTGTGGAACAGCTGGTGTGGCTCCTCTGTTCCCCTGCTGAGAAGGAGCCTATTTTAACAAGCCAGACCTTTGTCTTTACCCAAGAATGACCAGAGAATGTGGCAACTCCCTGGGTCACTCTGTGTGTGTGTGTGTGTGTGTGTGTGTGTTGGTGATTAGGAAGAGGGGTGGGATGTGGCTTTGTCCTTGTCATTCGCATCACTATGGGAGCACATGCCACCAGAGCTAATTACCTGCCTGCAAGCACCAATTAAAACACCCTCTGATGCGTCTTAACAAGACAACCCCGGCACCACACAAGGCCCGCAGTGGTGCAGGAGTAAACGGGGAGCGTATGATGGACATTAAGAGCACGATGGAGACGGTGGAGGCCGGTGTTTCCGAACCGAAAAGTCCGCAGAGAAAATCAACGATTTCACACGGGAGTTGTCAACCCACACCGTCGCCGCCAGCATTAAGTGTTAAAAAACTCACATACACTAAGGGCTTTATCTGCACCTATTGTGCGTCTTATTGACAGAATAACGTGCTGCCTTAAGAACAGATTCACTGTGTTGTAGTTTTCCCTCGAGTCCAGCGCTGTTTAAATGGCCAAGGCCAAAGGAAGGGAGGGGCAGGACAAAGGAGGAGAGGAAAAAGAAGCAGTGGTTGTTGCTTTACTGTAAATCAGCTTCTTTAAACAGGGACTGTCGAAGGTATCGTTAAACCATTCCCATCATTTGGCAGAGATTGAAGAGAGCATATTTATGGTTTATTTTCTAATCACCTGTTTGTGTGAATTTATCATTGCCCCGGAATGAGACTTTTATATTTATATCAGGAGGAGTGTAAAAACCCACAATGGACAAACTAAACATTTCAAGACTGAGTTTTGATATTAACTGAAGGATGAGTTGAAGGATATTTAGTGGCAACTTCACGGATAATAAATGTGGACTTTTAACAAACTGTACCTTTAAAAACCATCATTGTTATGCATTATTCTTTTTACCTTTTGTTTATTTTTGTGGTAATGTGGGAGATATTTTAAATAAAGAATTCTCAAAGATTAAAACCAAACGACGTAGATCCCAGAATAGAGCCTTGGGGGACTCCACATTGTATTTATAATGCAGTAGTACCAAAATTTAGGACTAAATTGAAGTTTGAAATGCCATTAATATGCATATTTAACTGAAGCAGGATTGCTGCAGACCGTAAATGCTTTCTCTCACGGTTTAATCTTCTGTTTGTCTGTGTCTTGCAGGTTTTTGCATTTAAACTTGAACACAAATGGACACAAATTCACGCCCAACCTCCCAAAACCACTTCTTCCCTTCTTCACTGATGTCAGTGACACTGATGAGGTTAAGGTGAAATAGTGCCCCTGGGCCCGAGGATAAAAAGATTATAACCAAATCGCCTGAGGCCAAATGTTCCACTTTACAGAATTAGAGCGTTTGTTGTGGTGACAATGTGTTGCCACCTAATTTCATCTAAACCTCAATTAACTGTTACGTTTGTCTCTCCAGAGGGAAACAGTGTTTCGCGGCCCCTCTTTTAAATGATCCTTCTATGATCTTTATTTATGCAGGGAAGGTTCTGCTTTAGTCACATATTTGTGTTTCGGAAAAATGAAATGACAGTCTAGATTCTTATGGGTGACGTGTGGTTGTACAATGTAAAAATGGTCTTTTTTCATGTGTTTCCTTCCTGCTGTTTTTATGTACAAATTGAAAATAATACATCACATGGACATTATGTACAATAATAACCCCATATTATGATGATTTCATAGGGTATCCTTAGAAAAACTGTTGACTGACAGACCATTGTGGAATTTGTTATTGTCCATGCATAAGAGATGACATTTTCCTTCAGGTAATTGAATCAAATTTCAGTGAATTATTATTATTATTATTTTTTTTTTACAACAATTTGGCAAAATGCTAGCCTCACATATAACAGACTTCCAATTATTTTCAAATTAAACTGAAATTACCCCGAAGTTACGTTGATGGAGATAACTGCATCCTGCTTTACGCATAATTTTTTACTTTTACGAGCATGTCTTACCTGGTGTAGGCATGTGCATGATTTGTGAGGGTGTTTATTGTGTTTACTCAACATGGTTGTTAAATACTGTAAAAGAAAAAAAGAAAAATCGGCAGTAACTTGCCAGAGTTATAATCAGATCATTACATAAGGATTGGGATTAAAAACAAAATGGCACAAGCAAGCAATGACTTGTGTACATACCAAACTAGATACAAAAGTCAGAAAGACAATCACACGCAGGGAAAGATTTAATCACATTAAATTTACTATAAACATGAGCTAAAATTTCATCTGTGCATAGTTGTATTATGATGAGCAGATGAAAGTCAGTTTCATGCACGTAACTGATGAAAAAGTCCCTCAGAGGATCAAGTGAAATGAAATTGATTTGACCCCCGAGCCGAGGTCACAGCAGACCCAAATGTCACTTCAGTCACACTTAACCCCTGCCTGGACACACTGTGTGTCCTCGATCAGGTTTGACAGCAGCCGTTGTTCCCGGGGACAAGAGGTGGAGGGAGGAACCCGTCTCCCCCGATGGCTCACTCGAGGGCGACAGTTTGGAAAAGTCCACTTTGACCCCTGACATCAGGTTTTCAGGGAATGGACAGTCACGGCTCCCTCCCCTCACCCTCTCACAGGCCGTATGACCTTTCCAATGTCCACGTCGCTCGTGTCTTGGCTGTTGCAGTTTGGCTTTGCAAACTCATGCAGATGTTTGAATTTTTCCTCACTTCCTGTGCGATGAGGCAGCCAGGTTCGTCTCGCTGCAACAAAAGAAGCAGCGGTTGAACCGAGGAGTTCCCGTGGCAGCTCCTCTCCTCTCCTCCTCGTTGCTAAGAGGAATAAATCGTGCTTGTACTTGAACAAAGACTGAAGTGATTACAAGGCTGCACAAGTTTTGAAATGTATGAATCATCTTTCCAAATGTAGAAAAGTGGGTTAAACTGCTGAAGCTATGAAAATGTCAGTGATTCCGGCCTAAAAACCAGTCGTTTGGTTTCCATGAAAACAAAATATAGTTTGCAAAATTACTATAAGTAAGTAACCATAATAAAAAATCTTTACTTTTGTTTTAAAGGTGCCTACTGTAAGAATTTCTATTGCATGAATACATAAAATAACAATAATGTGTCACCAGTGCATCCAGTATATTCAGGAAATTAATTTTCATTTGTGGGTTGCAAACTGTTATTTTTTGTATTTTAACTGTTGATAACTGTTGCATGAACCCAGTGTAACAGCGGGTGTAAGTGCAAGTCTGTTTTTCTGAATTTGGCATTTGCAGTAATCATTTTTATCATCATTTTTAACACTCAAGGCTGGTGTATTGATTATTTTTTCTACAAATAAAAAACCCACTAATTTCCCTGCTGTGATGGGAACTTAACACAGGGATGGGGTTTTCATTAACAGGACTCGAGTACTTCTGGTTCACAAGTCCATAGCGCCATCCTAAGGCTAAAAATAGAATAGCAAGGGAAGGATAGGATGCAGGAATCCAGGCGCTGAACACAACTCTCCTTTTCTCTCAGACACACATACAGTATTTGTAATGAATTGTGAACCTTTATATTTCAGTAAATTTCATCAAATAATATCAATGTATTAACTTCTCTCTCTCCAATGTTAACTGCTGCTGCTTAGCCAACAGTCTTAGCAAAGTCTTCACAAAAAAAATATTTAAATTGCTCTAAACAATGTTTCATATTTAATTAGTGCAATATAAAACAAACTCTTAGACAACATGGGAGAGAAGCAAACATTTTAATGTAAAAATCTGAAAGAGATTAAAGAAAACTAAGTTACATAAAACATGGACAATATGTACAATTTGTTTACCAAAGCTAGGGAATACATGAAAGTCACACAAGCCTGTTTTTAATCTGATATGTACAGTAAGTAAGAGACTTCTTGTACTGTAAAGTCAGCTCATGTGCACCATCTGGTGGCAGCTGTGAAAACTGCACTCTCTTCACTTCAAATCATGACCTCAAAGCAAAGAAAAATTATGCCTCACTTTGTTTCAAGATCATGTAGCAATTTTTTGGGGGGGTATTGTGATATTGAATAGAAACTTATTATTAAAACAAATTTAATTTGTTGTACCAGAGTGATTTGACCAATCATGGTTTCCCATGTTCTAACACAGAGTAGTTTTATTGTACACAGATGGAAGACAAACATATATATTTTTTTTTGATTTGAAAAATAAAAAAAGTAGAAGATGTGGTCTCAACAGAGAAGATGCTGATGAATCTTTTTCACAATCTTTGTGAAGACGTTCATGGCTGGAGAAAACGATGCCACAATCTCTTTAATCTGCTGGATCCTGCCAACCATTAAAATATTAAACATGTTACATGCTTTATTTTATTTTATTGTTCTTTATGCAACAGCAACATCATGGCTATCATAAAAGTTGCACATTCCTCTACCTGGACATTAGGGGCATAAAGGTTCACCTATTTTAAAGATGGTAAATTAGTGAAATGGCATCAGATTCGTACTCACTCTGCGTTTCCGATCAAGTTTCTGCAGCTCTCCACTTGAATGGCACACTGTTGGTTAATCAAACTGATGGAGAGGATCACTTCGAACTTGGCACATTTCTTGAGGCTGCTGAAGACAATGTGCACCCTATTGGGAGAGCGTGGGGATAATGTTCAAGGTTTACATTAATAATTTGAAAAATCTACGGTGGAAAACAGGCTGAATGATGGGGCAGAGATATTGAAATTTGCATTTCCCCAAGCATCATGTAATATGTTCCCTTCTGCTTAACGTTACCCGCTCATTGTTCTGCAAGGAATCTCCAAAGTCAACCCCAGGGAGAGACAGTGGACAGTGTCCAAAACACCACCAGTAATTACAACTCGATGTTTGTTCTGTCTAGGCCTAGTTTACGTACATCAAGCAATGCATTCTGGGCATTTTTCCAAATCAGGCATTGGGGGGAGTTAGCCTCAGAAGGCGGGGTTTAGCAGTTACACTTTTAAAGGAAATGTCTTACCGAGTGTCCAAACAGCTGATGTCCAGAACATCGAGCTTCAGACCTCCCCACATTTGCAGCAGCCGCAGCTCTTCTCCGAGCAGACGACAGCGACTCACCACCAGGCTGACGTCATGGAGCAGCTGAGTCGATACAACACAAAGTTTCAGTCCAACTTAATAATGACACACAGGACAGAAACAATCAATCAATTACCGCATTAATTGTCAACTAGTGTGACTTTTGTTTTTGTGAATAAAAATGTGAATAATTTTTGATTTCTTTGCTCCATATATCAAAGAAATCATTTTGGTTTGTGAACAAAAGTACGTTTTGGGAAACACTGACCAAAATTTATGATTTCTGCCATTTTATGGACCAATCAATCTATTCAGAAATTAACAGAGTGATTGACAGATGTTGTGGAGACCTATTAACACAGTAAGTCTTGAGTTGTAGCTGCTGGTGTCATCAGTGTTAAGTACAGTAGCTGTTCCAGGTTTAGTAAAAAAATGATTATCATACATTTCTCGCTCTCATACGAACCTCGGGCACATGTCGTCTCGTCGGGTATTTCTCCATCCAGCACGGTTCACTCTCGATGTACTGGGAGACCAGTTTGTGAACAAGGCGAGCATGACACTGCGATTTCTCATCTAAAAAAGAATAATTATGCAGAAAAACTGTTCTCACAAATTGCCAGTGTCGTCCAAAATGAAACAAGTGCCGCAGCTGCTGATAAACCGACAAGTACTTGAGACAAAGGGCCGCTACAGGATTTAAATACATGTTCACGCAAACAAACATGCATAAAAATACAAAAAATACTGTCATTTTTCCTCACCATCTAGTTGAAATTTGAAGTTGATGCCAGTTATTTTCCTCTCAGACTGATCCTCATCACTGGCTCCTTCAAAATCAAAAAAGGACAAATAATTAATTGTAAAAATAATGAGCTGGTTCCTTTTTCTTTTCATTTCTTGGAAATTATTTGTTTACCAATGCGAAATGTTGCTACAATAAGTCGCTACAAATCTGTTCTTGTTATAATATTAACAAAGCAATGTATTGATTAGGGTCACAACAGTTTTTATCTTTAAAAAGTGGGTAACCAAATAGATAGTTTAAAAAAATACTGGTTTGGAATAGGTGTAATGACCATTTTTGGGGCAATTGATGTTACTATGATTAAATTTTCAACAATTTTTTTGGCTCTATGGCAGTACAAGCTATTAATTTAAAATGCTTTAAGTCCAGTGGAACAGTATGGATGCTGTTCTCAATAAAAGGAAAAAGAGCAGGTCTACTGTGAATAATAAGTGAAGATTTAAATATATATGTATGTAAAAATCACCTGTGGATTTTTCGTAAACCAGGTGTAGATGCATGGTGTCGTGAAGAAAAGTGTAGATGGTGCAGTTGTCCTCATCTCCAACCTTCCATTCATTTATCCTGAAGTGAACATACAAAAAAGGTATTAATGCAAACATATTTTTACATTTTTATACCAACAGTGAAACCAACAAACAGAACTTAGGTCATTATGTAACTCATATAAGCTAATGTGCTCATTAATAAACAACCGTGGAGTTTAACAGAACATGTATTAGGCCATGTTTTATTATTTTTTTCCCCAAAAAACAAATGGAGGTGAAAACTATGGAACCCACAAGTGCAACATGTCGACGTGGTTCTCCAGGTTCTTCGTCTCAGCTTTCGTCCTCTTGAGTTTACTGGAATTCTGCTGCTTCTGCAGCTCCAGTTCTGCCATTTCTCTGTAACAGGGAAAACATAAAATAAGAAATAATCTACATTCAAAAACAAAAACAAATCTCTGTTAACTCACCTTTCCTTATCAGCCAAAGCTTGAGTGACTTTCTTAATTTCTGTAAAAGAAAAAACAAAAAAACAAAAAAAACTCCTCAGTGGCAAATTCAAGCTAATAACGAAACAGGAGACAAGTAGGTTTTATGACACGTTACCTTCCTGCTGTGATTTCAGACTTGGCTTGTCCAGTAAACCTTTGTCTTCAACTGTGACAAGTTCTTTAGAAGGGAAAAAAAAGGTTTTATATAAATAGGAATGCAGAAAACTGTCAGTATATGATAATATTTTTACTACCTTCTTGCATATGTTCATATACAGTAAATATTCTTTTTTTAAAATATTTTTTCTTGTTCTATATCTATTTTACATTTGTGGGTATTTTTTTTAGGGATGGCACAATAGCACTTTTCATGTCCAATACAATATCACAAACTTGAGTGTCTACCGACGCTGATAATAGTGCAATATAGTCATTTTAGACCTTTTCAACTACGAAGCTGTTAAGAACACATTTGTGTTAGCCAATTCAAGCTATGTCAAAGATATAATTCCCCAACTGTGGAACAAATATTCTTCTCCAATAAAAAAGAAATAAAATGCCCCTATTATTATTGTATTTCACCACTTTGCTGCTATAACTAAAGACTTTCCCCAGTGTGGGACCAATAAAGTCAGATTTAATCTAATCTCAAGCCTTTTCCCCGACTTCTCAACCTGCAATTTTCTGGTTTGACGTGGTTCTACTGCCGTCTGTCTGAATCAATTTTCATAAATTGCATTGCTAAGGAAGCATCATGACCTGGACATCTGTGAGTCATTTCCCCACAATAAACGTACCCGATTCCAATTCACAAATACAGTCATCAAGACTTTTTATCATTTCATCCGCTTTGGCAATTGTTTCTCTCAACTTCTGCTGCTCTTCCTGAAAGAAAAAGAAAATTTTCACTAACCATCCAGGCTTAGAACAAAATAATGTCCAACTTTCTGTGTGAGGACTCTTACCAGATTAGTCTGAACAAGATTTGAGTAGAGGACTTCCTTCATCTCATGAGACTGAGCTTTGCTTGTTTTTCTGAAGAAGTTGTTTCTCACTTTTAAACTTGCACCAAAAGATTTGAGCTGTGTTTCAAATAAGGAGTGAGGATTAGAAATGAATCTACATACAAGGGATGCAACATTTAATCAAATTCAAAATTAATAGGCAACTATTTTGATAATCAATTAGTTGAGTGAGTGTGATTTGTCTCAGATTTTTCAGCTCCATAAAGTAATACGATGAAACATTTTCATCTTAACAAAAATGCATCATAATTAATTTACTGGAAATATGATGTGATGTGAATATTTTCTGATTTCTTTGCTTTATATATCAAATCTAAAAAAATCTAAAAACAATTTTGGTTTGGGCACAAAATAAGAAATTTGAGAACATCTTTTTCATGTTTGGGAAACATCTATCAACATTTCTGGACCAAAAAACTACTTATTTACTCGAGGAACGGTAACCCAAAACAAAAAGAAATAGGACCATTTTGCTTGTGGTTACTGATTGGAAAACTCACAAAAGTAATGTTGCTATAATAATAAAATGGTTTTTATACAATTTTCATTAATACCTCTTTCTCTGAAAAATTTCTCATCTCTTCCCACAAAGCTTTGTTAACCATCTTCAGGGGTTTGTCAAGGTCCCACATTCGCACTTTCAGTCTGTGAGGGAAAGAAAACAAGCTTGTTTTAAAGCTTCAATCAAAAGGACAGAACTTAACAGATGCATTTAAGGTGCTGATTTGAATTTATTAAAATAGTTTTCAAGCCAAGGCCAGTTTGATCCTGCAATTACTCTCATTTCTAAATAAAAATACCATGAAAAAACAATGACTTGCTCATTACAAAACTGTAAAAAAAAATATGGACACAAACTTAAGTGTACATACCCCTCCACTTTTTCTGTGAGGTTCAGGACATCTGTCTCGTACACCATCTGTTTAGGACGGCTGATGTGTCTGTCTTTCAGTACATCTATTGGTGTGCGTTCTCTATCTGACAAAAGCTGCGAGAAACAAATTTAAATGTCACATCACTACATTTTAAAGTTAATACACTGCAATTAGTGATTTAATTAAGATGAACCTACTCTTCCGGGAAGGATGCTCTGCCGAGGATTATGAATGACAAAGTCTATGTTAAAGAGTTTAAAGAATTCCAACACTGTAATGGAGCCATTGTCCAATTTCTGCAATCAATGTATAGAAAAACAGTTAAATGAATGGCATTGAATGGGAATGCAATTTTACTTAAACTTATGCAGAATGTTCAAGAAATATACCTTTTGCGCATCACATGTGTTGTCTTCAAGCTGAGACTCAAACAGACTTTGTTTCAAAGCTGGAAGAAATAAAGAAAAAAAAAATATATTGAATTTTATTTTATTTCCGCAAAACACGAGTAAAAACTGCCTCCATCACTTACTTGACTCAAATGTAGCCTCACATCTGATGGAGGCTGTGTGACTACTGCTGGAGCAATCGGTGGTGTGTGTGGTTGTGTTTGGAGCTGTAGTTGTGTTACGGTCACCCTCCACAAAATGAGACTGCAGTTCCTGACAAAAACAAACAAGAAATTTAAACATAATGAGGGTGGCTTTAATAAAAATAGAAAATTGTTAAATTCTGAAACAAAAGCCAAACATTAAATTCCACCTTTCTATTAAAGACAACTGCATTACTTCTAATTTACATAATAAGCTCCAACCATGTAAAAAAATAATATTTCAAATTAAAAACCCAATTAGGAACAATTGTGTTCTATGGGTCACTGTAAACACCACGTGTTATTTCACCTCTTATCACATCTTAATTTTTTTTTTAAGTGACAGCAAAAAACATGGAATGTTTTGAGCTTTCATTGAGAGCAAATTAAAACATATCAAGAACCAAGGTTTCTTAGTAAAATATGATACATAAAATAATAAAACAAGCATATTTTTCTGTTGAATAAGCAAAATAAATGACTGTCATTATGGGAGAACTTACAACTCTCTAATTCATGGACAATGATGATATTTTTGTTCAAGCTTTGTTTAATAAATTATTTTACTTACCATGTCAGTGACATCATGGCTGCTCTGAATGGATGGTTTCCTTCTCTTCTGATTCTCAACGTTGTTTTCATCTTCGGGAATGGGTCTCTTTTTTCCTTGGACAGCACCAATAACGTCTTCTTCAAACACGTCCTTCTCCATGAGTTCATCAATGTTAAAATCCCTCTCCTTCTCCTTTTCAGTGATTTTCAGGGGACTCTGCATGTCCAGCATTTCTGACATGTCTTCACAGCTTCCGAGCTCTTCATCAAAAATATCGCTCACGTCATTGTCAGGGTTTCTCAGTTGACCTGTCATGTTAACTGCCATTGTTCTTGTAGGCTCTCCAGAAGAGTTATTTGTTTGATTGCTGGTATTGCTTCTTTGGGGGAGTTTTGGCTTAAAACCTCCCATTGAGATTCTCGACATGAGTTTAGTCTTAAAGTTGAAAGGAGTGTTGGCAGATGATTCTTCTCCTCCTTGGTTGAGACCCTGTCTTTGTGTAATATCTTGAGGGTTTTCCAAACCCATTTCTATTTCAGGTTCAACCGCAGTCAGAGATTTGGTTTTGTTCTCTGAGGTTTCGTCCAAGTTGTGGTCCAACTGGCGTGAGGGTGTTGTGCAGCTCTCTGCTGTCAAAGTATCAGGAGCCATATTTATAATGTGGCTTAATCGCCTTGCTTTTGACTGGAGATCTATTAAACTCATTCTTCTTGACCTGCGTGAACATAATGGATCGGCAACTTGGTCAGCACCAGCAGTGGGTGAAGTTTCCATCTTCTGTGATGAGGAGGAAGTTGTTTCCTTTCTTGCTTCAGGTTCTTTCCTGGTAATTTCATTCGCTTCAACAGATTCTGGGAAGTTGCACGACTTTACTGCTTCATTGCTTTGTTGTGAGGTTGCATTTGTATGCTTCACAAGGTCACAATTGGGGTTGGGATTTTGTGTCGAAGAGAGAGAGACATCATCTGCACAGGTGTGTCCAAAAACATGACCTGTATGAACTTCAGTCATGTCTATGCTGACATCGATTTCTGGGCAGTCTGCCATAGTTTTATTTGGTGACCTTTCCACGTCACTTGGAACAAAACCTGGAGCTACATTTAATGCATCTACATCGAGCTTCTGCATTTGTGTACCAACACCTAGAGGGCGCTGTGGAGCAGGAGTAACTAGTTTGAGTGGATCAGCCCAGGATCCACTTGTCCTAGACAGGGAATTTTTAAATCCTGATTCCTGACCACGTGCAGACAGAATTCTGCTTCTTTCTGTTGCCTTTAGAGTTAAATTTAAATCTATGTTTCCATGGCTGAATGTCAGGTTCGGTCCTTGGTTTGGAAGAACTAAATCTGATTTGCAGGAAATATTTACATAGGGACATTGGGTCACATCTGTAGCTGCATCATCTCCAGATGACCTTATAGTTTCTTCTCTGCAGTTGTCTTCTGTTGTCTTGACCTAAGAGACAGTAGTGAGCAAAATTCATGAGTTTTTCATAGAATTCTGAGCTACCAACATGATTTCAATTGAAAATTGTTCTTATACATTTATTCTTTCACAAATGATGTAAGGTCAAAGTGAGAAAATATTCACCTGATGTCTCAGCATGGTTGTCATCAAAGGTGTTTTGACTCCTGAATGTACAAATGAGCAATAACAGTGATTAAAAATTATATAAAATGCAATGATTTCAATTTTTAAAGCCGTACATCAAAAGTTCCAAGATCACATTGTAATCATACCTTTACACGTAGATGATCCAGGTTCTTCACTGATCTGTAGCTGTGAGGTCATCTCTCCTTTCTTCAAATCACTACTTTGGGGATATAGGTCTTGTGTGGGAAGAAGATACTGGGAAGGACCATCTGTATATGCAACCTCTTTCATATCCATGTTTACATCATCATCAGGACAGCCTGTATTGGAGTCTCCAATGTGAAAGGATGGTGGAGTTGTGGATGTCATTTTTGTACTGGCTGGGTCATCGCTGGGGACCTCTGTGTGGAAACTATTAAATTTTGGACCCAAACTATGTCCTGTTGAAGATCTTCCTTTAGATAGCCCACTTTTTCCATCTTCCTGTTTCTTTAAAGCAGTAAGAAGTGAATCCGAGTCTAAATTATTGGCAATATTGACAGTGAGGCACTTAGTCATATCCATACCAGCATCATGGACATCAAACCTCATTGTTTTATCTTTCATAGGCAGAAGAACTATTTCTGTTTCCTGTTCCTTCAAAGAAGGATTAAGTGAATCTGAGCCTAAACTGTTGGCAACATTTACAGTCAGGCACTGGGTCATATCCATACCAGCATCATGGGCATCGAACCTCATTGTTTTATCTTTCGTAGGAGGAAAAACTGGACCTACTTCCCGTTTCTTCAAGGGGGGATTAAGTGAATCCGAGCCTAAGTTGTTGGCAATATTTACAGTCAGGCACTGGGTCATATCCATTCCAGCATCATGGGCATCAAACCTCATTGTCTTATCTTTCGTAGGAGGAAAAACTGGATCTACTTCCTGTTTCTTCAAGGGGGGATTAAGTGAATCTGAGCCTAGGTTGTTGGCAATATTTACAGTCAGGCACTGGGTCATATCCATTCCTGCATCATGGGCATCAAACCTCATTGTTTTATCTTTCGTAGGAGGAAAAACTGGATCTACTTCCTGTTTCTTCAAGGGGGGATTAAGTGAATCCGAGCCTAGGTTGTTGGCAATATTTACAGTCAGGCACTGGGTCATATCCATTCCAGCATCATGGGCATCAAACCTCATTGTTTTATCTTTCGTAGGAGGAAAAACTGGATCTGAGTCTAAACTCTGGGCAATATTTACGGTAAGACACTTGGTCATATCCATACCAGCATCATGGGCATCAAACCTCATTGTTTTATCTTTCGTAGGAGGAAAAACTGGACCTACTTCCTGTTTCTTCAAGGGGGGATTAAGTGAATCTGAGCCTAAGTTGTTGGCAATATTTACAGTCAGGCACTGGGTCATATCCATTCCTGCATCATGGGCATCAAACCTCATTGTTTTATCTTTTGTAGGAGGAAAAACTGGATCGGAGTCTAAACTCTGGGCAATATTTACAGTAAGACACTTGGTCATATCCATACCCCCATCGTGTATATTAATCATCGTTTTATCTTTATAAGATGAAGAGTTCTGGTTTGTTGGCATCTTTAAATCACTGCCAATGTGGACAACGCGACTGTGTGTCATATCCATACATATATCATCCGCTGCTTTGTGTCTGTAGGCATTTTCAGCATCAAACTGGGAAGAAAAAAAGACAGGAAATCTAAGACACAAATACTGTACCTTGTTTTTCAGAAGATGTGAGTAAAGTAAGTAAAGGACTACACTCCAAGTGCTAAACTCCAAACAGCGTCATTTAAAACACATAGTTTACCCACCTGAAGTCTATGTTGCTTTGACTTTAAAGGATGCAATGAGTTCTCCACACCTAGTGTTAAAATAAATTAAAAGCAAATTAGCAAACAATTAACAACTATCTTATTTATTGTTGAGGGATTTTTGTTTACCTGTATTATGAGATGATTTCTGTGCCTCACTGTTCTTTTGACCTGAAGTCAGCTCAGCTTTCTTCAGACTTTTGTTTTGTGGATACATGTCTTGTGTGGGAAAAAGAAAGTGAAAAGGATCGTCTGAACCAGCAATCTCTATAATGCGGCCAGTTTGAGATTCAGTTATGTCCATGCCCACGTCCTTTTCAGGACTGACTGCACTGCCAGCAGATGAGCAGCTCCCACTTGTATTCACCAATCCAATGGCTTTAACTTCATCAGCCCTTGGTGTTTTAAGCTGGGACAATGGGTTGTTTGCGCTAATAGTCTGTTTAGATGATGTTGCAGTAGAGGGTGCTGCTCTTTCAATCACAGGATTAACACCAAGGCCAGTTGGTTTAGAGAGACCTGACAGGAAGTTCTTAAATCCTGAATCCAGGCCATCGGCTGACACTTGCTGAGGAGCCAAAGAACCACGGGAAATGTTGACAGTGTGACTCTGAGTCATGTCCATGAGCTCATCTGCACTGAACATGACTGTTTTCTCTTCTCTGGCAACAAAGTTGACCTAAAAACAAAAGTTTGTCAACATACAGGTTATCTTAACATTTTAAAAATAATAACGATGCATGACTGCAACTCATATATACTGAATATATACTGCTGCTTTTCATATGATCAGTTGAAATATTAGGTTCAGACAGAAAAGAAATTAAAAATCTCACCTTGTGCCTTTGATGAGAGGCATTTGGAGAACAATTCTTCAAGGATGCCAAATCTAAATATGTAAATTTACATGCAATGTATTAGAGCTGCAATGATTAGTGATATGAATTTTTTAAAACAAAATTCTAAAAATTTTAAAATAAAAATTCTCCAACATACTTGAAATGTGCCCTTTGCCATCTTCACTGAAAACTTTTGGGACCCTTCGGACAGAAATAAATGCATTTTAAATGGTTTTACATTTTACTTTAAAATTGACTAGTTTTATTTAAACTTTAAATCAAACATCGTCATTTTTAACCGATAAACCAAGTAAGAGACTATGTAAACTCACCTTGTGTCAGTACTTGCTACTGCTATGAATGCTATGAAAAAGTTTGGACAAATGTTACAAAAAATAGCTGACATTGAACACCAGAAACAGACTGGACATAATAAAAACAATGAGACAAAGCTAGACCAGTGATGAAAAATGAAGCAAATGAACAAGTTATATTTCAAAAAATTTAAGACACAGAAATGTTAGTACCTTTGGGGTCAGAACTGGTCTTTGTCATTGCTGCCATTTGTGATACTCTTCTGTCAGAGTGGACATACATGTCTTCTGTGGGAAAAAGACACTGGAATGGATCATCAGTATTTGTGAATCCCACGATGTGGCCGGTTTGAACTTCTGTCAAGTTCATGCTGACATCATCGTCTCGACAAAGCGCACTTTCATAAGACACGTGTCCAGTCTTTACGGGCGCATTCAGTGACTTCTCCATCACAGATGGTACTGAACCTGGAAGCCTATTTTCTTTGTCCACATCAGCCTTTTTTTCTTTAATATGGGAGAGGGAACTGTTTGACTCAACAGAGGCCGATGAGGAGGGGCCACCAGATTTAGAGAGACTTGCAAGAAAATTCTCAAATCCTGGATCCAAGCTGGGTAGTGTTGAGGGTGCATTTCCCTTCTGAACATTTAAATCCATTTGTCGTCCACTGGGTAGTGAAACTGTACCCAGGGTCATGTCCATCGATGCATCATCTGCAGTGAACATCACCGTTCTTTCTTCACCAGAGGGTAAAGCATCATCTGCAAGGAATTCTCCATAACTGGCAAAGTTAATAGTTTGGCTGTGGGTCATGTCCATGAGCGCATCGTCTGATGAAAACACCACTGTTTTCTCCCCAAAACCTTCCACGGTATCAAAATGGACCTGATGAAATTGATTAATTTTATTTCAGTGAACAAACAGTAAATATAAACCCATACATTAAAGAAAAAAGAAATAAAACAGCAAATCAATGGTTCAACACTTACCTTATCTTGTTGTAAACCGTGTAAAGGAGCATTCAAGAGGGTCTCCATTGCTATATTTGGAGACTTGAATTTAGTACGTGTCATCTTGTATTGTGGCAATGTATCTGCACATTTACGATAAAGATATATACTGTGTGTGTGTGTGTGTGTGTGTGTGTGTGTACATATATATTTCTCCTTACCTTTCAACTGTTGACTCCCGTCTTCTGCCCCTGGGACCCTTAGGTAATAAAAATTTATTAAGGGCATGAAGCCGAATTTTAAATCATACTTTAAAACACAGCTAGATATATAAAGCTTGAAAGGACTTTGTCATCTTACCTGTTTGGCGCGGTTGCCCCTGCTACACAAAACAGAGGAAATATATTAAAATTCTGTTTGAATAATAATAATAAAAAAAATAAAAACTACTGTACTTTTAAATGTTACTGCATTACATACTTGCTGTCATTAATTCTTGCAAGGGACTTCGGGTGAGAGAGGCATTTTTCACATCCCTGCCGAAATACAATATAAAGTACCAATTGTGAATTAAACAATGGTGTATTTCTATACCAGCAGATGAATGACACAGATTTAACAAGGGTCTCACTTTGAAAAAAGAAGAACGTCGTTGGCAGCTGCAAAACTGACTCTTCTTGACGGCCTTTTTTCCGCAGGTTTGACACAATCCACCTTATTCAAAGTGAAATTAACACAAAAATTAAACATACATGAATTCCAAATAAAGACATAATTATGGCTCTGAGGAAAGAAATCTTCATTTACCACATTTGTTTGTTGCTCAGGATCAGGGAATCTGGCTGACTTCCGTGGTGCTTTTAAAATCTGAAATAAAAAAAGAGACTGTAATGTATACGGCTCATATTTATTTTACAGACAAATGTGTGTGTTTGTAACACTGACAGAGGAAATGCGCCGCCTGGAAAATCCACTGGTGTCACTGGAAGACATAACATGAAATACAGATTAAGTCTAGTGTATGTACAGAATTATAATAGCATTATCCTTTAGGTAACATAAAGAGAGTAGATATAACTGCTGTCTGTGAATAATATAATTTTACTCACTCGTTTCTGGCAAGATCCTGGGGCTCCATCTTTGACTGTGAAAATATGAAAAAGTCCCTTTTAATCATGGGTTAAATGGGTTTTTTCCATCAGTGCCTTTGCATGGGTTAAAAAACCTACATGTAGTTCTATATTTAGATTTCACATAGTTTAGATTCTTATCTGTCACACTGTATCATTAGAGTAGCATACAATCAACAGTTTTATTAAGGGCTGTTTCCCAAACCTCTATATGATGATAATGCTTTTAAATGCTTTGTCCAGAGACCAAAATTAATCAGCTTCAATGACATCTTTTGTTAAATGATGCAAAGAAACCAGAAAATAAAATCACGAAGCCTTTTTTTAATTATTAAAAAACCCTCAAACAGATTCATTGTTCAGCAAAATAGTTTCATGATTAATTTAGTAATCAATTAATCGTTGCAGCCATAGTTTTATTATTAATATGTAGTAGTAAACTGGTGCAATTTTGAAAGGTGTGTTATGTTGTCTTACATGTATTGACAGCAGTGTCTGTATTGTTTTAGTGTGTCTTAGATGTTTCTAGCTGTAGTGGCAACAATAGTGTCTGAATTAATAATAATAATAGTACATTTTATTTATAAGCGCCTGTTTCCTGCCCATAGGACTTGTTCCGTAGACGTTCCCTGTTAAATAAACTAATATAATAAACTAAACTAAAGAAATTAATTTAAAATCTTCTTTTTATAGCCCTTTACACAAAGGTAATTAATTAAAAACTAATAATGGCATGATAATTACTGTCCAGAGTCTGTCACACCGTCTTTGTCAATAAGAAAACTGAACCTTAATGCCATCCTAGAAAGAAATTACACTTTTACATTAGTTACACGCAACTTTGCATATATTACTATGAAAACTGAATAGACAAAGACATATTTATTATTCAAAAATAATAGACTGGATTGTAATTAACGCGGTGAGACCTTAGCTGGGTGTAGATATGATTGTCAACAAACACCGACTATCTCAATGCAAAACAAATCATTAATGGCTGCTGAATTTCTCAACATTTAATACAGCGAAAACAACAAACATGCATGGCCTCACTAAAAAAAATCTTTAAACATGGATTTAAAGTGCACTAATTTCATGATGCTAACGCTGGTGTTAGCACACCATTCACAACAAAACAACGCGACACCAGAGAATGACAGCAGAACATACCTTGTCTCTGTGACGAGTTCACTCCTCGTGTATTACAACGACAAAGTTTGCATTTACGTCTTATTTAATATATATTTTTAAAAAAAAAAAAAAAAAAAAACATGTCTCCATGTCGTTTACGTTTTAGCAAAGCGAACCGTCGCTAACGTCAACGAGCGTCGAAGGAGAAAAAAAAAAAACGCTTGGAGTTTTGAATTTAGCCGCCTCCGCGCGTGCGCTATGACGGCACCGTGTCGTCTCCTTTTTCGTTCCTTAATTTGATTAACAGAGTAAAATAATCTCTTCATACAATGCTTGTGAAATAATACGAAACATTATAAATTAAAAAAAACCCACAGATATTTGATAAAACGGTGTAAAAATACGTTCTTTTGCACACAGGAAATTACATTTGGTAAGCGGAAGTGACCACAGAGGGCGGGACGTTTTCAAATTGTTGACGCTTGTTCTCGGTCCTTGATGTTGTCAAATCTCTTATAAAGGTAGGCTTTAATATCGTGTTGTTAATCGCTCATATTACTTGATTTAACATTCGCCTAATTCCTTAACTTACACTTTAGTTAATCCAACTGTAGCTTGTTTAGTTAACGTCTTTGTATTCCTGTGCCGAAGGTTGTATTTGAGACAATCGCACCAAACTCCACTCAAAATCTGTCAATTTATAGCAAACCGAGGTATCGCGATGAAACATATACAGCACGTTTTTATAATATTTTTTTCTTTTAATACAGGCAATCCTATTATAGAAATGTCTTCAAAAATCCCCAGAGGTGAGCATTTGACCTTTTTTTTGTACATTGTGCATTCTTAATGTAATAAAGCAATAACTGTAATAATAATGTGTTGTCCAGGCACGCAGTTACCCGCAGAAACAAAGAAAACTGGTCACAGATTCGAAACCAGGGACACAGCAACTGTATCCACAACAGCAAATGCTGCCCCAAAGTCAGACGGCATCCTTAGACCTCAAAAAGAAAATGTGCAGAGGTGAGTAATCAATATGTATTACACGTATTCACAAATATGTATTACCCATATTCACAAATCAACAATATTGTGATGAAGTCTCCATCACTTACTGCACTTAATAGCCACTTAATTTCAGATTTGCATCTCAAAGAGATGCAAATCTGATGAGATGGAAGAGATGGAAGAGAAAGACAGGAGAATTAGGATATGCATTTTTTTAAAAAAAAAAAAAAAGGTAGGGAAACAGACTTTAGCAACAAATATGTTTATAGTTCATAAGGGCCTTTGCAATATCATGAAACAGGAAATTCAAAGTTGCATTACACGATAATGACAAATCTTAACTGTGTGGGTTTGAATCCTATTATGGAAAAGGAAAGGTCCAAGAAAAAAGTAATTGTTATTATTATTTTGAAAATGGAGAAAGCACTCAGAGGGAACAAACCTCTGCCAAGGCCATTCTACACTTTCCTCCATTGGCCATAATCAACATCCCAGAGAAAGTGAAATCAAGATGACTCTAATTGATATTATTTTTTGTTATTTGTTTCATTTCCTCACACACACTGGTCAAAATTCCTCAGCTCCACTCCACTCACATACCCTGGTACACACACTGGAACAGTATTTCTGATTTTCTTCAAAGTACCACCAGAGGTACCACTGGTGAATTTCCCTAACCCCTGCTGTCCATTATTAGTTCATGGGTGATAAATTATCCAATTCCCTGCTCTGTGTGTCAGCTTTACTGCTATTTATTGTTGTTATAACATTTTTGTTCCATTTTTGTCTTGCAGGAAAAACATTGCTCCTAAAGTTCACAAAGGGTAAGCGAGTCGTTATGTTCCATATCCAAAAACAGACAGTGAGCGTTGTTTATGCGTGTGTTTTTATGTAACAACCTTATGTTGCTTCTTCCTCACAGGGTCTCCACCAGGTATGGTCAACAGGTGGAGCTCAAGGAACAAAATCAGCATTTGATGACTGCCAATGAAGAGCTGCAGAAAAACCTCACAGAGACACAGGTGGGATTTAAACACATCTGACAGCATTTCTTTCTTATGTGTCTGTTTATTTGGTATATTTGGTAAATTTCTTGTTTGGTTGCAGCAAAGATTGGCAGAGTTGGAGTTACAGTTCAGTGACTTGGAAAAGGAAAATGCACAAGCACAGAAAAACCTGAAGGACTGTCATATTCTTCTAGTCACAGCAAAAATAGACCCAGGTAAACATGACTCTCCAGTTTCCAAATGTCTTTTTTTTCCCTTTTGTGTGTGTCAGTGGCTTCTTTTAACATAAAATCTCTTAGTTTTAGGAGGGAAGGTCGGAGAAGATGCTCAACAAAATGAAGATCAAAGAAAAGAGGCTATGGTACATATACTTTATTTGTAAATTTAGGTGGTACATTTAAATAAAACCCTCACAAACAGTTGAATATAGAAGACATCATGACATGCACTTACTTATTTGATCCCTTCCTCAAAACCACAAGTCTCAAGACAGAAAGTTACAAATCTACAATATATTTGTATTTTGCACACAAGCTTTCAGTTGAAGATAATCTATTCTTCATCTATTAAATGCACCTTCCTTTGTTTCGGTGTCAGAGCGTCTCGGCAGACCTGCTCAATGAATTAAGGGCGTTCGGTGATGTGGCGTCACAGCAACGTGCTCGGCTAGAGGTAAGATGAAGTCACTGAAGTGAACTTTAGAGGATTTTATTGTTGCGTGTGCACAACCTTCTCCTTCTCCGTGGCTGCAGGAAATCCAGACAATGATGACGAACCTCACTAAAGCGAGAGAACATATGATGCAGGAGAGGGAGAGCTTCTCCTCGGGTGTGGCTGAAATGGAAGAAGCTCTGAAGGAAGCAGAGGCGCTCCTTCTGTGAGCATAAGCAATAATCTCTGAATCTCTGTAAAACAAGTTTAGAATGTAAATTACAGTAATCCTTAGTGTTTATTTTTACTGTTGGACTGACTCAAAGTAAATAAAGTCTTCTTTTTTTTCCTCATGTTTGTTATTTTTGAGCTGCGTGGGTTTTTTTTTTGTTTGTTTTTTTTCCCCACAAACACTGGGTCAGGAACCACAGGTGATTTGGGGGAGATTATTTTGGGGTCCCAACACCAATTGGCAGAATTTTCACAACCACTGAATAATGATTTATGTGCACTATCTTTTAAATAATAAGCATAAAATGATGTTTTATGTAATTTTTTTACAAGTATTATTATTTTCTTTTACCAAATTAAAATTATATTAGGTGTCACACTAGTTTTGGTTGTAGACTGTAAATAAAAATGGAAGGATTCTTAATATTGACAAATGACCTTGGTTTTGAAGCAACTATGAGACCATACCAGCCGTCAGTCACACTGGCATCATTTTTAAAATCAACATCATGTTCTATTGAAGATGAGATAAAACTAGCGATCGAGACCACTAAATCTTTATAAGTCAAGCTCATTTTCCCAAAGACCTAATTTCAAACAGTCCTTTTTTTTACACCCAGCAGCATCGCCCCCTGGTGGGCGACTGCTACCTCAAACCCTATTTCGTGAGCTTCACAAACTACGTTATGATCCTTTTATAATAAATTATATACAGTATAATAAAGAATTATGTCTACATTCTTACTTCGTAGACATAATGTTCCACATAATTCTTTTGTACATCAACTCCTCAGCCATCGTCCTATTCTTGATGTTTTTTCTCGTGCAGGTTGCAGTAGGGGTTTTCTAAGATGAGATCTTTTCCAATAGTGGTGGCAGTGGTGCTGCTGCCGCTGCTGTTTGAGCTCACGCCATCACTTGGGCTGGTGCTCGTCTCCCTGTTGTTGCTGTAGTAGTAGATGAACAGGAAGAAACCTGCCAGGAAACAAACAACAGTCACTGTAGTCTGGTCTAGTTTACATTTGTTGTTTATAGATTTTCTTTCTCTTGCTTTCATAATTTTTTTTTTTTCTTCCCATTCCATTTGAGTTTCACTTCTTGGGTTTCAGTGTGAATAATAGAAGATTGTCATTCAGTAGAAAAACCATCACAATATTTGACCAAAAACTGCTGCAGAGAGTTCCAAATTGAGTGAGCAAGAGATTTTTATTTTCTGTTCTGTCACTGAGAGATTTAAAGCTGCAGTACGTAGCACTTGGTGTTATTGGGTGTTGATGTGTATTTTATAATAATAACTTTATTTATATAGCAATTTTCTTAACATTTGTAATATTATTTGTATGTTGTGCCCGTCATCTGAACTGTATTTTCAGAACTGACTGAGGGAGCGCTTGTATGTTTGCATTTATCCTACTCACTTCCTGTGTGCAGCGTGGTAATGTTGCTGGGCGACAAGCAGTCTAAACACTGCTATACTGAGAAAACATGTGGAGCTGACAGATTAATCAATTAATTTGTTATTTAATTTGTTTATATTTAAAAGTTGCACACTACAGTTTCACTGTTTGATGTATAATTGTTTTGTAACTAAGGAAATAATTTATAATGAATCCATTCATTTTTGCCCTCATAGTTTAGGATGCAATCATTCAATCAGTTATAACTATAATGATTATATACATATAGAACGTAGTGGAAATGTATAGTAAATAGTATGAAGTAATTGTATTTAGTTCATTTTCTATTTCAAGTTGTATTTAAATTGTAATTCATATGCATAAATGTAAATAAATCAGCTTTATCCTGACAGGAATTTAGCAAAGCATAAGGTACGACTGAAAAACAAGATTTAATTAATACAGTATGTACAGCACAGACTGAAGTGAGATTAATTTGACAGAGTATTAGTAATAATTGATCATAGATACCTTGAAAAGAATTGAGGACTGTGAAAATGTAGTAGGAAGGGATCCGGAGGACGCCATAGGCGAAGAAGGCAAAACCCCACGTGATACCCAGCAGGCAACACAGCCCCATGACGGTCATAATATTTATGCCATTACTTTTGAGTTGTGTACTTCCACTTTTGGACCTCTTGAGACAATGGAACCACGTCAGAGTGATGATGAAGGTGGAGAAGGTGAAGAGGAAGATCAGTGCGTAGTAGCCTATGTTGACGATGTAATGGACCTGCCCGTCTGCTATCCAGCACCTTGGACCGGAAGCATGTGTCAGGAAAGACAAGGGAATACAGTGCTGAGTGTTGAATGTAATGTGTGATCCACAAATGTCAAAATAGCTCACGGACTCACATGGTCACGTTGTTTGTGCCATCAGAGTGGATGACTTGTTCCCCATATTTTCCTACGCTGAGCAGGACAATCACAACCACACAGGGTATTCCTGGAAATGAATAAATTATACAGACAAATTAAAGGTATTTATAAGAAATGTATCACATTTGGTGTTTTGGCCTGTTGCGTATGGAAGCCTGTTTGTGTCACATGGAAAAAAGAATGCATACCCAAGTCATAATTATGAGATATTAAATCATAATAGTGAGATACTATTTCAAAATCATGACTTAGTATCTAATTATTATGACTTATGTGATTCTTTACATTATACCTGTAAATTTAAGTTAACTTTCTTAAGACTTCTGCTTCAGTTTCCGCATTCACATTCATTCAAACTACTGAAACAAGTCAGGATACGTACAAGAAAAGATCTGCACATTCTGTTCCATCATATACATTCAGTTTGTTGTATGTGAACAGTTCTTTGAACCTATTTAATGATGTGCATGTTTTCACTCTGCTATTGAAGATTGTTCCATAATTTGTCTGTGAAGATTCACAGTCATCCAGGTCTTGGTATCCAAAAGTGTAGCAAAAAAAGGCAACTGGACTTAGTTGAAATTCAAGAAGGGTTCCATAATTTGACTTCCATGACTAACACGGTGATATTTGCTTTTTCTTTGCACTAATTACTTGTTTAATAAGCCGGTTACTCTCAGATCAGGCACTTTTTTCCTCAGTTACCTCAACTTACTGTTTGGCATTATTTTTGCAGTTTTGGTGCAAAAAATATTTAAAAACTTGTTTTAAATTTGAGTGTTTCTGAGTTTAATGATGAGTAGGTTAGTTGTTTTGCTGGAATTGGTTTTATGTGTAATTCTAATGGGTCTTTATTTGAAGGATAAAGATTGGCTTTGTGTTTTCTGGGTAAGCATTTTTATAATTTTACACAGTTGGTAACTGTGACTTTGCTATTTTAGTTGTAGTGTAGTTTGTATGTGGCTTCCATCTCAATTTATCATAAATTATTGTTTCAATAAATTTGATTCCAAACTCTTCCAATTTCCACATTTTTGATTGTGAGTGTTTTGTTTAAGTTCATTGAGCCATTGCAGAAAAAAAGTTTGAAAATCTTAAGAATATTGATGTACAGGATAAACAGCATTGGTCCCATCACTGAGCCTTGTGGAACCCCACAAGTTACCCTCTGAAGCTGAGAGAAAAATAGAGAATGAAAGTAAACAAGCAGCAAATGAAGAAAGAGAGAGAAAGATTTGACACAGTGTAAATGAAATAAAAACTCACCCCAACTGGTGACGGAGACCTTGAGCACATAATGGTGGATGAGAATTTTGCCGTTGCGGTACATCTGCAGGCAGAGGTGGAAGGCCTGCGCGGCAAACCAAGTGAAGGTGGCCAACATGAAGTAATGCATGAGAGCCGCCATGATCTTACAGCCCACAGAGCTCTTCATCCTGGCTACATGACTGTTGACCAGGAAGGTAAAGTTTAGCAGGAACATGACGGACACCAGGTGGATCAGGATCTTCGTGGTATTAGTGGCCCTCGTCCTCCTGTTAGAGATTATAGTTGGAAAGCCGAGTGATGTTAAGATTTCTTTATTTCCTCGCACAGAAATACGTTTTAAGACTTTTATTTTCATCATCATGTTATCGTGTTAAGACCATCCTGTCAGGAGGATTAGGACGGAAATATTTAACTACTCGATCAACAAAAACATTGATTAAAGCAGAACTATGAAGGATTTTTACTCTAATTTAACAGCTTCACAGTCACTGTGATGGTTAAATGTCTTTTTGTGGGGGAGACTGGGGGCTGTCTCCACTCTCCCCCCTACTGTATGTTAGTGGAAAACCAGCCCTGCAAGATCAGGGCCGCCGATCCAAAGTCCTTAGAAGCCTAAGTGAGTTTTTACAATAGCGAGGATAAAGCAGTCGACAATAGATGGATGGATGTTCACGGCGGAGTCTTAAAAATATGTACTCCGAAAATCTAGGAGGCGCTCCGAAGAGAAAAAAGCAGAAAAATGACCAGACTTGCAAAGTCTGCTTTAAAGTTGAATGGACATAATCAAGGAAGTAGGAAGGAAGTAGCCCTTAGCCACGACGCCACGAAAAAACTTCTACTGCCCACTTGTTATATATCATCAGTAAACATTTTTCTGAGGAGTTAATGGTCTAAATTGCTAGTTTCATCTATTTAATAGAATATTATAGTCAATATCAGTAAATGATGTTCAGGGAAATAGAAGATAAAACCTGGCACATATGAGTGGACACCAGTTACAGGGGATGCCTGTGAATTTTTGGTGGCAAATCTGTCACGCATCGGCCAAAAGGCTTTTCTTTTAAGATTACGTCCATTCTTTATAAAGTGGACGAAGCCGGATGGAGGCTGTCTGTCCTTACAGTAGCCCCTCTCCTGAGGTGAACAGACAAATGCATGTCCATTACTTGCACAGATAAATTCTCCATGTTGGAAATCTACCCATACTGAAACATGTTTCACTGTGTTTCCCGTCTGACAATGAGAGATAATCCACGAGGCCCGTTCTCATGAAATACCCTCTAATACAAGCAAGCGTAGATATCTCTTTTTGTATGATGCAAACTGGCTTGGAAGTCTATTCAAAACCTGATTGATTTACATGTTTTTCCCAACATATCACGTCAACAATGAGGCTGCTATTCAACAGTCTTATTTCCATACTTTGAGTATGGTGTCACGCCACAGTTGTGCATCATTTACATACGTTTCACCATGTCACCTGCTGTGGAACAGGCTGTTGTTTACGCCTTCATGTTGCCAGCAGTGGAAGGTAACGAAGGTAACTAAGGGGCAGCTTGAGGCCCCTGATCACCGAGGGGGGGATTTTTAGATACATTTATATATATCTATATCTATATATCTATCTGGTGTTAGTTGTAAGGTATATGGTTTTGTTTGGTAGATTGCACATTTAGTGCAAATGTGCATTTCTGTTCCAGGTTTTAAAAATCAAGGCTATTAAACTCATATTTGTGTCTTTACTACCTTCAAATATTAAAAAAAAATACAGGAGTGACACTGGTTTGGATAAAATAACACAACTATATTATAATTAATGCAAGAGGGAAAAAGGAAGCTGTAATGCCTCCATCTTCCCTCTATTTGTTTATGTTTAAAAGTTATGCACTACAGCTTTAATTAAACATTTATAATGAATGGCAAAACCTGAATTAAGAGGCTTACATAAACATAAAATACAGAAATAAAGAAATAAAGTGCAAATAAAACAATTCTCAAGTACATTTTTCTTTGTTTTTTGTGGCTTCACTTTGGTTATTATTTTCTTTCTATAGAATGTTATTGCTATTGTTGAATTTCTCTGTTTAATTTGGGGATACCTGCTGTTTAGAAGGAAATATATAGAGCCAAGTGAGAGGGAAAGAGCATTTTATAACTGTTACCTTAAAAGGAAGTGCATGAAGAGGGCAATGGCGAGGAAGAACATGGACAGGCCACAGCCAACTTGGGTGATGATGGTGAGGTTGTTCAGATCTGAACTGGAGATGGTTTCGTTCAGCGGAATCTGCAAAAAATACAAGAATAAAACACTTTTGAGATTGTATGGAGTTCAAGTCAAAGGGGTGAAGCAGGGACAGCCTGAGGCTTTATGGGGCCCTAAGCAGAATTTTGATTTTGGGGGCCCCCCTCCCTACCACGTCAGAGTAACCAGTGCTTGACTATTATTGATACAAACATAACACTATAAATTGCATAAATTTCCTCCACCAAGGAGATTATGTTTTTGCCAGTGTTTGTTTTTGTCTGTCAGACTTTTATCAAAATAACTCCAAAAGTTATGGATGGATTTTGAGGAAATTTTCAGTAAAGTTATGTAATGGGACAAGGAACACAAGTGCTTCTAGCTGTAATTACTCTCATCATTTTCACCAAACCAGTGTCATCCTTGATTTTTGTTATCCTCAGAGGGCAGCCACAAAAAAAGTCACAAAAGTGGCCTAGTATTAATTTGCACTTTTGTATTCAAAGTAAAACGCTATCGGTGCTATTCCATGATTCCATTATTCCTTTAGCCATTACACTACTTGGCTACTCGACTCGATTCTACTCAGTTTGGGTATCAGACACGTCGTTTTCCATAACTATAGTACCTATAGTACCGTGGGTCATCATAACAAGGTTGTACGAAACTGCTGTGATACTCTTTTTTACGCGACACAAACACACAAACTAGTGACGGGCAAAGCAGTTCTTTTCGGTTGATTGAATTATTGATCACCAAATTGTTCAGTACTTTGTGCATGACCGGAGCACACGCTCTGTCTGACACAGTCACTGAAGTGAAATACGGCTGAACGGGTCGTGATTCGGGGTCGTTGCTGGATTTCAGCGGTGTTTTGTCGCTAAATACACCGGACTCCTCTGTTAAATATTGAGATTTTAGAAATTTCCTTGCTAGATGTTGGGAGTTTAACGCATGTTTTCAGGATTTTTACATCTTTTTTAACAGTTCAGCATTATTCGGTTTAATTCCTGTGTCAGACGTCACGCTCGTGACTCTCTCTGACCAACCAGTGGTCCACGGTTTGTCGACGTCACATTTAGTATCGGCCCAGCTTGCATAGTACCTCACCAGAGAAGGTACTAAAAAGCACCAGGTACCAGGTACTAACCCTCATGGGAAAGCAAAAAAAAAAAAAAAGAGAGTCGAGTCCAGCCAAATAGTGCTCAAACCTCCATAATGGAAAAAATACAGAACTTGAATTAAACAAGTAAACCAGTTTAACGACTTTGGTTCTAAAAACTTAGAACAGATGTACAAATGTGCACTAAATAAGCAAATCTTCAACTCCAAAATAAAACCATATAACTTGAGCTCAACACCATTTAGATATCTAAATACAAAGGTATCTAGATTTCTTTAATACAACATGTGTTAAAATCTATTTTTTTTCTCCACACACCAAGCAGCTAAGCATCTGGGGTGACGTGTAGGTTGAAGCCTAAGTGTTAAAAAGGCAAATCAAACCAATAGAATAGCGAAGAATGTCAAGTGTGAACACTGGCACATGATGTTGTTGTTCTCATCGATCACCGTCTCACATCCATCATCGGTCCAATCAGGACTGGCACCTATGAGATAAGATCAGTGCATGAGAACACAGCAGAGCAGAAACAGAAGGATTCATATGTAAAATTATTTGAATGAGGAAGGAAATGGAGATTCACGTGTCACCTCAGGTTAAAATGTCAAGATTGCTGTCAAGAGTACTTGACAGCAAGTACTCATACTTTTTTTTTTTTTGACTAAAATACCTTCACCATTCCAGGAACGACAAGATGGAATTCCATCCTGGAAAACAGAATAACAACCACAATTAAAAATACGCTTTTAAAAGTATTAATCAAAAATTCATTTCTTTTTAAAACTTACATATGTCACGTCCTCAAAATGTATATTTATTTTGTCTGTGAGGTTGGTGACATTGGTTCCCATGTCAACTGCCAAAACTTCATCACCTAAAACAGGGCGGTTCAGCTTATCCTAAATTTGAAGAAATTGGTAACATCACAAAGTTATTAACATAATCAGATGATGTCCACCATTGAATGTGGAACTGCATTTTTTTTTTTTAATTACCTGAGCAAAGTTTGTGAATCGTAAAACAGCTGCAAACACTAAACTAACATTTGGGTTGAAGGCCTTTTCAAAAGCCTCCTTTGACACCTTAATGGACCTTGGGAAGGGATTCACATGGTTTCCTATTAACATCTGCAGAGGAAAAAGCATAAATACATGATTTGTTGAGTATAATACCCATCTTTTTGTACATTTTTTTATTCTACAAAGTAACTACTGGCAAAAAAAAAAAAATGTAGTGGAATAAATACAAATAAATATAAATAAATACATTTCTGTACATATTTTTAAGTCAAGCTACGGCTGTAGCCACACTTGCAGCTCAGCTATGCTGTTAATCCCCATACTTTTATTGTAGCAGTATAGAAACACGAGCAGGTCGCTAATATATTGGATTATGTGTCGGCCTCTGCTATGTTTGGTGGCAAAATACCCGCCTTTTTTAGTATAATGCTGCATTTACGCCGGACAAGGTGCAAATATTTCAAGCCGTGAGTTTACAAACTCACTGCACAGACATACAAAATTGATGTCTAATTTTTGTTGGACTAACACAGTTACAACATTTTTTTCTAACGCCATGAAAGGTATTGTTGTTGCCAAACTTAAAAAATTTAAAAAAATTTATGGCAATACTCAAAAGTTCAAAAAATTTTGTTCGGATGAATTTAGTGTCAGTAGTTTGTCAGCTATTTTCTTTCTTCGGTATCGTAAATCGGCATATAGTAGACAAAAATGAAATGTGTGTTATTTATTAGGTAAATAAGGTGCTATGCAAGAGTAAGTGTGATTTGCTTTAAGTCCATGGTTCTAAAAATATGTCATTGGAGGAGAAAAATTCAGATAATAATTTCACTGTTTTAAAACTAAAAGTCATATCAACAATTTTTCCCTTGACATCACTATGAATTACTCATCAGTTAAAAGTAAAGTCACTCCAAAGTGCCCGCAGGTGTGAGTGTGGGAGTGACTGGTTGTTCGTCTTTATGTGTTTGGTGACCGGTCCGGGGTGTGACCGGGATCGGCACCAGCAGCCCCACGACCCCCATGTGGAGGGTAAAGCAGTAGATAATGGTAATAACTTAATGGATAAAAGTAATGCACCCACACTTAAGCTGGCATTTGGAGATGCATAACCAAATGTGACTTCCTCCACTTCTGCAGGTTCACTTTGTGTCATGATGATTCCTGTGACTCCATCTCCACCACTCAACTCAGCTGAGGACTCGTCCAGAGACAAGACAAGTTCGGACATTCCATTCATGAGTTTACTGTTGACAGACAAAAAAAAAAAAAAAGTCTTATAGCAAGATCCTATTGTGAATTTGACCAGAACATTCACAAAGGTCACCCCTAACTAGGCAACTACTGGATAATATCAGCTGTCTGTCACATTTCTCTCCACTCATATGTATCGTGATTTTCATCAACGCTTTCTTGTGTTAAACCAAGGAAAAAGTAGAGTAATTTTCCATAAATTTCCATTCAAATAAAGCTGTTTTTGTGGCTGACTGCCATTTCTGTCCTACTGTCTAGGCTCCACCCGTCAGAAAGCATGTCACTGTCAAAGAGTTTAGGCCAAAACTTTAGGCCATAGTTGTGTAAGTTTGTGAGCTGTTCTTCTTCTCTTCAACTTTTAAACACGAAAATCGTGCTCTGGATCATTTGTCTGTTTAGAAACATGGCAGTGGAACATGTAAAAGGCTTATTCTACTGCTATGAAAAACAAACAGCTTTTACTGTAAAGCAAGTATGCACTTAAACATGTACTTAATGGCGGAATATTCAATTTCCACTACAAATGCCAACTACATTACATACCATACGTACCATTAAGTCTGGTAACCAAGGGAAGGGTACCAAAAAGGGAACAATTGGGGCTGGTTATGTTGATACTCACTCACTCTAACTCATTATCTCCAGCTAACATAGGGCAAGAGGCAGGGTACACCCTGGACAGGTCGCCAGTCCATCACAGGGCCACACATAGAGACAGACAATCATTCACTCTCACATTCATACCTATGGGCAATTTAGAGTGTCCAGTTAACCTAATCCCCAAAACCCCATGGTTTTGGACTGTGGGAAGAAGCTGTAGAACCCGGGGAAAACCCACACACATGGGGTGAACATGCAAACTCCTTGCAGAAGGCCCCTTGTTCCATATATATATATATATGTGTGTGTGTGTGTGTGTGTGTGTGTGTGGGAATCTGTGTATAAATGTGGGAATCTTTAACACAACCCCCCCCCCAAGTTGTTACTTGAGGAAAGATATGTTTCCTCAAGTAACAACTCATTTGACATGGATTGTGAGTTACACAGCTTGCGTCGGCTCTATGGTCTCTCCCACAGTTGTGGGGGATGTTCTCAAAGAAATGGTCACGTCGGGCTTTTTCACTGGATTGTCACAGTTGTAGCAGTTTCCTTCTGCTGCTGTCGTATTGATGACATACCAGTTCTTGACATTTTTTCCTGAAAGGAAGGGACATGTCACTTTATTTCACGTGTCAGCAAACATTTGACTTTGACTACGCAAATCGAACACGCGGTGCGTAACCTCTGCCGCTAGATGTCTCGCAATCAAAACAACATCAGAGGACGGGGCCTTCTATTTACATTGGACGTCGGAACTGGGAATGACATTCCAGTTCATATTGCAGGCTAGCCATTGTTAGCCATTGCTAGCACGACCGGTTGATAATAAAACACCTTTCAAGGTATTTTGCACACAAACAGCATGGTAACATTTGCTCTGGAAAAAAACAACAACAACAAAAAAACCAGAACGTGTCTGATGATCTATTGCTAGTCCACACATAGACGAGTGTTATAAAAAAAAATAAAATTCTGCAGTCATTTTGGTAAAAAACTGCTTCATCCACACGGCTTTGTTTTTTTTTTTTTTTTAAAAAATCTCCATATACACATTGAAACCAAGCGCTGTAATGTGCCAAACAGCGACAGAAGAGACGTTCTTGTCATGAAATGGCAACGAGTGGTTGTGATCCATTTGTGGCAAATTGAATATATTGCTAGTCCACACATAGACGAGTGTTATAAAAAAAAATAAAATTCTGCAGTCATTTTGGTAAAAAACTGCTTCATCCACACGGCTTTGTTTTTTTTTTTTTTTTAAAAAATCTCCATATACACATTGAAACCAAGCGCTGTAATGTGCCAAACAGCGACAGAAGAGACGTTCTTGTCATGAAATGGCAATGAGTGGTTGTGATCCATTTGTGGCAAATTGAATAAAAAAACAAAACACATAATACTGTGGGAGAGTTTCACACTCTGGTGTTTAATTTATTTGTTTAATTTACTGGAGAGTAGAGTAGTATTTATATGGCTTTAAAGAGTGCTGGAAATATTTTGGCTAATGTACATATAATATTCAAAAATATATATAACTTTAGTCTTGTCATATCTTATATATATATATATATATATGTTTAAATCTTAAAGGGAACTCACCCAGTTTATTGCAGTTTTGTTCATCATAAGAATTGTGGTTACATATGGTCTTTAGATTAAAGCATCTAACTTGACAAGTTTCTGTGGAAGAAAACACCGTTAAGCACCCATTCACTGTCATGAAGGCATTGAATACAAAGTATCACTTCATTAACATTTCCACAATCACAAAACCCTGTAACCCTGTTCTACAATTAAACCACGTGGAAAATTAAACTTATTTTATTTGGTCCTCAATTCGAAAATGTCTTCTTAACTCCCTAATCTCTTGAGCAGTGGTTCCCAAAGACTGGGTCGGGGACTATAGGTGGAACATCTTGGAAGATGTTTTTTGGTTCCCCCAAACAGTTTTTCTGAACTTTCACACCCTATTGTATGAGATTTTTTTGTGTATATGTTTGATGCATACATATTCAGTGTTACAGACACCTGTCAGGGTCCGGTTTCCCCTGCTTCCTGCCCTTTTATTTTGACAGTCTGTTTCCTTTGCAACTGTGTCTGTGTTTTGTGATTTCAGGAGACTTGACTGGTCTGCTGGACGTAGCTCCTCCCCACGCACCTGCTGCACATTCCCCTGATTTCCACCCTGGTCTTTATCAGCTGGTTTTCCCTTGCAGCAGGTGTCAGCGCGTCAAACTTGTAATACGGTACTCACATGTATTCGTCGTTTCTCTGCTCAGCTCAACTCCATGTTTTGTTCCTTTTTTCTAACTCGTGATTTTTCCCATTTTTCTAGTTACCTTGGGAGAGACTCGCCCAGCCTGCCAGTCAGTCTCCTCGCCTTTTGTTTGTTCTTCGTTTGGCTCATCTTGTTTGGTTTCTTTTGTAATTTTTGTGTAAATAAACCCCGCTCACCTTGCCCTTCGCAACCTGGCTTCCGTTTCCCTTTGTCATCCATACATGCCCAGTGTAAAACGTAACAACACCTCTGTAAATTAGTGGCAACATTATTCACAAGTTTGCTCTTGTCACACTTGATATTGTGATATGGGGGATGGTTGTTTCTGTTATCGGTAAAAGTGGGTTCTATGCAGAAAGGTTGGGAAACACTGCTCTAGACAAAGAGGTTTCAAGTGACCTGAAGAATGCTTTTGTTTGGTCATTTTTTTAACGTTATAATTGACCTACTGTAATTTTAGATTTATATAACAAGAGGTTTAATTTACATCGTAAATGTGTTTTTATTGTGGAGCATACATCATTCCATATACCTATATATAACAAGTGGACCATGGGGAGTGGACTGTGAGAGACATGAGCTTACCTGTGTCATTTTGGTTGAAGTCACACGTTGAATATCGATTTGCTGTAGACTGGTTGAATGCACCTTTAATGAACAGACATGGCAACAATTGACTGCAGCGGTCTCACAAATGCACAATATAAAGTCAAAGCTCTCAGATGAAACAAAGCAGTTTCTTTAATATCACCTGCCAGTTTCTGAAATGTGTCATTGCACCGATTCCTTTGCAGGACATATATAGTTACGTTCATCTTAGTAAGCCATTTTTTGAAGTACAGGAAATGAGAAGCACCATTTGTCCTTAACTGAGGCAACAAATTCAACTTGTCTGTCAATTAAAATCACAAATAAAGTTAAATTCATAAACATGGTTGAAATGCTGATGCCAGTTTTCTAATGTAGTATAATAAGTAGACTCTACTCACCCTCTGCACCTTCCTTCAGAAATACTAATGTAGGATGAGCTGGTGTGAGGTAAACAAATGAGTTAAATTTGACTAAGAGAAAGACTATCAATAGCATACTGTCATTTGGAGATCAATTATTAAAAAATAAACTACACTGTAAATACTGACTCAAGTGTTGGATACATTTTCTTTTTTCTTTTTTGCTAAAAACACTAAACTAAACGACTAAACCTATTGACTTATTTTCATCATACATTAACCAATCCAATCCAACTTTATTTATAAAGCACTTTAAAAACAACAACAGCTGAAGCAAAGTGCTGTACATTAGAGATAAATAAAATAAACTACTGGAAAATACTAAAAGATAGACAAAACAGTAAAACACTGTAGAGAGTAAATACGTACACACATGTGCAGTACATCCGTGCAACGGGTGAAATGGACTATATACACATATGCACACAAACACGCATGTATACATACATACATACACACTGCATACGTATACATAATATATACATATATATACTCACACACACAAACAAACATAAAAACAATAACCACTGGTAAAATCAACGTCTCATACTGGGTTGAAAGCCAAAGAGTAAAAATGGGTCTTAAGATGCTTTTTTAAATACAGACAGAGAAGGAAGATCGTTCCACAATCTAGGTGCAGCAACAGAAAAAGCTCTGTCCCCTCTACTCTCCATGAACATGATGATGATGATGATTAAAAAAAAGGCTAAGCGTTCTTCTGAGACAACCAGTTGCACCAATTTTTAGTGTTCCTAAAATACAACCCATCTCCAATGTTTGTGATAAATCAACAGCAAATGTACTTGCAATAAATATTTGACTCTTTCAAAATTCTTACACTTTTGTTTCTTGATCAGGCAGGTGAAGTTTTCAGCAGCAATGTAAGTTGTCCATCCTTCGGTGAATTTTTTTTTGAGTCCTGCCAAGTTGTTTTTCTTCTCATTCCGCTCTAAAGCACCTAAATCTAAATCTAAATCAAATTAAATAAATAAAAAAAAAAAAAAATAGGGTTAGAGTCTCAACATAGTATATTTATAACAGATTACTGTGGTAGTGCTCAAGAAAACTCATTTTGTCTTACAAACAAGAAAAATGCCTGTTAACAAAACCCGCGCTATCCAGCACTTTGGTGTCATGTTCCTTTAATTTTCACAGGTCTCAGTAAGAAGGTCAGATCCAATCCCTCCTGCAGTAGATTTATAACAAATTTGGTTTCAGAACATAATTAGACCAAAGGGGAAAAAAAAAGCTCTTTACGTTCTCTAGAATCAGATCTTACCTTTCTCTGTTTCAGGTTGTCTGACTTTGTACGGTCGCCCACTGCAAAAATATTTGTCTTGCAAATCCACAGTTCCCGGAAAAGCCATGAGAAATTAATCCTAATGCTACAGTCCCATGCAAAATTATCCAAATAACATTACGCTTGGATGGACACGCACTGGTGATCTAACAGGACATATGTCATTGAACTACTATGGTAAATAATCCAAAGAAAAGTATTATCAGTGATGACCACACTGATAATTCCATATTCAAACGATTATTTCACATTAAATAAACAATTATTCACCTATTTCTGAAAAAAAAATCTTCAAATCAATCAATTTCAAGACTTTCCAGGACCAGTCCCGTCAAATTCAAGGGCTGAATGTGTTGACACAGTTTGTTTCGTGTAGGCCCATTTGGACCCATTTATACATATCAAAATCTTATTTCTGACACAAAATTCAAGCACGTTCAATGACCATTGTCTGTTCAAAAACTTTCAAGGGCCTTCAAGGGCGTTTTTTGTTTTCCGCTATGGCTTCCGTATCGTATCGTATGTGTTGTTTGCTCTCCCTGTTCCCACTCTGGTCCAGTGGGTGGCGGTAACGCGCTTTTAAGATGGTTGCCAACTACCAATACACTTAACAGAGTAAGAAGAAAATGGCGGAAGAAGGCGAGTCCAAACAACGTTGACCTAGAGTGAGTAAAAGACACAGCTATTTCCAACAGTTTATCACTTTTAATGTTAAACGCACAGTATACGTGTAAATGAAAAACAAGCTCATATGTCTTGAGAATTCATTCGACTTACATTTCCATAATGCTACTGTCCACGGACTTATCTGTCAACACCAGACTCTACTTAAAAATTCTACACTTTTAAATTTACATATATATTACAGAGCCAATGCGGCATATCGTGGATGACTAATATTTGATTCGGCATGGCGTTACACGAGAACTTTTACTTAAAGAATCGTTTTTACACTCGATTTGTAGTGGTCACTTTCCCTTTAAGTTAAAGCATCTTCAACTGGTCAATCTTTGAATGGAGCCTGATATGATTAATATGGAAGAAGCCAAAACAAGTCCGAAATGAAATTATGTGTTGCATTAATGTAGATGTTGTTTTTAGATTCAATAGACTTTTATATTGTAGCAGGCCATATAGTCAGACAGGAAAAATAATTTATTATAGCCTCTGCTTAAAATAAATGCCAAATAAGGCATCTTACTCATCACCCATCCTTTATTTTGTATAGGTTATGTCTGCAGTTTGTTTGAGGAGGGTGCTAAACCATGCAGCGAGAGCTGTGTGGGCTGTCAGTCCTTGTTCCCAGACTCCAGCATCACAGTTTCCCAAATGCCCTGACAGACCAAGCATCACTGCTTTCTCCCTGAGCTGGTCTCCATACTCCACAGCAGCAGATTACACAGAACTGTCTCCTGCACCAAGGAAAAAAAAGCAGGATGCAAGAGCTCATGCCCCTCTTACCACCGTAGGCCGTAGGATCACAGAACGACAAATAGAGGTGATCAGTGATTCGGGAGAGAACATGGGCACCATGCATCGAGCAGATGTGCTCAGAATAATGGATGAGCGTGGACTAAAGCTGGTGCTGCTCGATCACAACAAAGACCCACCCGTCTACCAGCTGATGAGTGGCAAACAGATCCACCAAGAGAAGCTCAAACAGCGGGAGAAAGAGAAAGCAAAGCCAGGTACATGGCATGACAGTTGTGTACACAGTCTGTTGTGACAGGTGTACGGAGATGGATAGGGTCCCACTCAGTCTGTGAGACACAGTGTAACATGTCGTGCTGTTTTTTTTCCACAGCTACTGTGCAGGTGAAGGAGCTCACCTTTTCCCCCAGCATTGCGTCTCACGACCTCACCACCAAGCTCAAACAAGTAGAGAGCTGGCTGGAGAAGAAGCACCATGTTCGGATTACTCTGCGATCAGGACGCAATGACTCCACAGCCAACCTGGTGAGGAAGAGACTTAAATTTGGCCTTTTAGTTGACAAGGAAGCGAAGGAGATGAGGAGGTGATGGAAAAAGGAAGTAACATTAAAAAACAATAAAAGACATAAAACACATTGAAAGAAGACACAAGACACAAATAAAAAGCACCTATAACAGTTAAAGGCAGAATCTCATGTAGTATTAAAAGCCAAAGAAAAACATATTAAGAAGAGATTTAAGACATACAGTGAAGAGGCCACAACTGAAAAAGCCCGATCCCCTCTGAGGTTCAGTCTAATTTCCTTTGTGTATCTTTGTGATAGCAAGAGCAGGTTGTTGTTTATGGTGGGTTTAAGTCTTTACCCCTATTGCTTCCAGGGTATCCCAACTTTCACATAATTATGTTGCATCAACAGCTAATCAAAACGTGGTTGACAGAATTTTGATAGTAAATATTAGGGCTGAAACAATTACTTGATTAAATCGATTACTAAATGAATCTGATATTCGGTTTGAGCTTTTCTGATTTCTCAGCTTCTTAAATGTGAATATTCTCTGGTTTCTTTGCTCCATATAACAAAGGACAAAACAAGACATTTGAGAACATCATCATTTCAAGGTTTGATAAATACCAATCAACATTTTCTGGACCAAACAACAACAAACTATTAAGAGCCCTAGTGACTATGTGCAAAGACGTGTTTGTATGTATACAAGATCTTTGTACGATTGCACTAGTATGACCATCTATTTTCTGTAAATGAGCACAGATTAACTGCCGTGTTATCGGTATTTACTGTTTGCCTACCACAAAAATTACAAAACTAATATATGTTTTAAATCATCTGGGACAGGGAGATGATTACTAACCCATATCCTGATTGTAATTTAACATTTTAAGAATACTTATTAAGGATTAAAAACAATACAGTGGACATTTCTTTCAAATATCAACATGCACAATCTTCTTTCCCCCAGGATGCAACTTTGGAGCAGATGGTGCAACAAATGCAGGTCACGTATGGATTTGTTAGCACACCAAAAGTCATACGTGACGGTAAAGCAGCTGCGTGTGTCCTCCGTCCGCCTACAGCAAAGGAGATCTCACAAAAAGGAAAAACGTCTGAAGAGCACTGTGAGCAACAAAAAGCCCGTTAGCACCACGGACGCGGCAGAAGGGCCTGTTCAGCAGTAATCTGATGGAAATAAAACAGTTTCACAGTTATCAAGTACAAATCTGTGTCTAAATGTCCCGAAATCCTTTTTCCTCAAAAATCTCTTTTGTAAGAGGGTCTTGGTGTCGAAGTGAAGCTTCTCTTAAGAAAAATTATAATACAGTGAAACTGTTCAGTCCTTCAGCAAAAAGTATGTGAAGACACATGAAAGTCTGGCGCATGCTTTCTTAGCTGCGAATGTCAGCGATCAAAAAAAAAAAACAAATATCTTGATAATTCTGACATTTAGTATTTTTTTTTTCTCTGCCGTTCAGCTGGACTACTGCCGTTGTCCCATGATACACGTACCAACGGGGGCTCAATTTATTGAATGTAGTGTTTTAGTTTGTTAGTATAAGGCAGTTTCTGGATTAGTTCATCAAGGTCAATTGACTACCTTCCATCCATTAACTTAAAAATATCAAATTCTTCAATTTGACAACAAAAAATGGGTCTCTTTGTCAGTCCAAACTTTTTACAGGTCTGTATTCCACCATGCTTTTGTTGATATTTTATTCCTTTTTTGTACATCTGCTTTTATTTGACTTTTTCCAGAATATTAGCCAGGTGGAAGAAGCTTGAGTTCAACTGAATGTATACATGCAGTAGATGCTTAACTGCCAATCACATTATCTGAGTGTGGTAGTCTGCCTTTGAGAAATTCAGTTCGGTACAAATTCCGTTTCATGTTTACGTGTATTTTAAAAACTCCGGTTTAAGTCTGTCTAACGCAGTAATTCGTTTTTTGCAATATCTGGTAAACGTGTCAAAATGCAGACACATTCATGGCACGTTCCAGTTGTAGTTGGATTTCGAACTTGATTAATCGTTAATCAATTACTAAATCGATCGTCAACTATTTTGATAATTCATTACTATTTTGTGATTTTTTTTCAGCTTCTTCAATGTGAATATTTTCTGGTTTCTTTGCTCCATATAACAAAGAAATCATTAAAACTGAATCATTTTAGTTTGTGGTTTGGTCACTTACGGTTCCAAACTGAGACTCACCAACAGATACTGTTATTCTTCACAACATTTCTACGTTTCACTGGAGCAAGAAACAGCGTCTTAGAATTTTGGAAAAAAAAAATATCAAACTAACACCCGTGCATATCCGTCTCTGCTTTATTCAAGATATTTTTTTTTTTTTGGTAAAAAATAAAAATGAAAGCAAATTTTGGCATACGGATACATTCACTTGTCACAGATAAATGTGTTCTCTTAACTTGACACACTTCAACGTCTTTCTTTATCAGCAGAGATATACTGTCCTGGAACTGTCATTTATTAATTATTTATCTTTTAAAACTAGAGTCATACTTTTCCTATACATAGAGAGAACTTGAAACCATTAAACCACCTTATGGCCCAAAAAAATAAAATCTTTTCCTAGATTATGTTAAAAAAAAAACAAACCAAAACCAAAAGAAACTATGAAAACAGAAGCATCTGAACTAGCACACATGAACCACATTTGTCAATAGGCCTCGAGTACTTTGTAGGAGGAGAAGGGTTTAACAAAGTGATAGTCCAGGTTGCCACAGTGAGGACACTGCTGGACGTTGCTGTACTCGGAGAAATACTGCATCCCGACTCGGACGTCCACCACCGGCTTCCCGCAGTGCTTGCAGTTGAGACGAGCCTGGGGACACGCACGGGGGACAAGAGACGAGGTGGTCAGTTAGCAGGAGTGAAACTTAAGCTGAAGTTGAAGCACATTCATGAGATAAGTGTGTAGGAAATGAAACTAATAAAAATAATATTGAGTCACCATCTTAATCTAATTTCACTATACCAGTGTCCACTGCATTTTAATGTAGGTGATAATGGCGTTATTTTTTCTCAGGTGGTACTGGGTATAAAAAGTTCTTATTTTAGATGTCATTCATGGCAGAGCTGGCGGAAAAGAAGCAAAGGAAAAAACGACTGTCTGAGCGAGCGAGGGGGCCACACACGCGTAAACAGTGAGAAGTGGAAATCAAAGACACATGTAAAACGGATGCTGACCGGGCATGGACACGGCTTCATGGATTGTGTTTGCCGGCTCAGCTGGAAGAAGAGGGAAGGGGAGCGGGGAGCATCAGTGGCGAGGTTTTACGACGGTGAGGATAAAGCGGGAGGCGATGGGTGGATGGATGTTAACGGTGGTGTCGTTAAAATAGGAACTCCGAAACTGTAGGAGGAGCTCTGTAGACCAGACTTACAAAGTGCTGTGCTTCAGTACAGATCTGAGGTGCTCGAACTTTCCGCTCCTTTGAGCGTCTAACCCAGACAAATGAAAAAGTGAAAAATCATTTTACAGATTCAGCACAGAGGTCAGTGTTAGTACCTGGCAACACGGTGAAGCGGCTAGTATATCGTACGTGTACATGGTGCCCAGCTGGTGCCAGCTCCCGTCCCAGCGCGACTTGCACTTGATGCAGACAATCTTGTGGACGCCTTCTAGACAGTCCACGCAGATGGCATACAAGTGCATTAACCTGCCTGTTGGGGAAAAGGAAACACAACAACAGTCGGTTACTACATTCACCAAACCCACACGTCATGGCAAGTCAGAGCCGAGTGTTTCCATCCAATAAAATCCAATAAAATAACAAAGACAGAATTTTAAGAAATCAATCCTAACATAAAAATAACAATACAATAAGGTGTAAAAATACAAATACAATAAAATTTTTTAAATCAAACAGGATTTGATTTAAAAAATAAGTAGAATAAAGATGTTTGCCATTGTTACAGTTTTAACCAATTAAGTGCAATACCTGACTCATGTCACTTTCTGGGTGTTTCTCATAATTTATTGGTGTGTTTTTGTTGTTTTATTATGTTTTATTACTTATTAATATTAGGTGTACAGTATGCTAATTTAGTATTCTGTTATTATTCCATCTCTCTTCATGTAAGCGCTGCTAACGTACCCATAATACTGCATTGTTTCGATATGTCACATGTGGAAATAACAGTAAAGAATCTTGACAAAAACTCTTGATAAAAACTAAATAAGAAATGTTAAAAAGGGCCTCAGATTTTTATAACAGTATGGATAAAAGCAGTAAAGACTATTGTTTTAAAAGCTGCAAACACCATGAATACAATCCATTCAGAGTGAGCAGTTCTATGGTGGTTTCAGTAACCATGTATACTGTAACATAAAATAAAGTCCGTGGACATTTCTTCAGTAAAATCAACAAAATATTTCTAGAAAATTAAGCTTGTAAAACTCAGCTGCAACAACAATCCTCACAGTTTAACTGAAGGGCAAAATTCAACAAATTTTTACGCTAATTAAGGGTCTAATGATTCTGAATCTTTGAATCCTGAATCAAAATTCTGACCTTGAAGGTGACAGGGGACGTCGTACTCAATCTCGTCGTGGCGCGACGGGCTCAGGAACAGAGTTCCGTCCACCAGGGGAAACTGCTCGAACACAGGCAGCGCCCGGTGGCACAGTGCACAGTTGACCACATTTCTCTGGCTCGCGCTGAGGGCAGACAGGATAAACCTACAGGACAGATTTACAGTCACTCCGAGTAAAATCGTCTCTTTCTTCCATCAGTTATAAATCAAGCGATTGTGGTCTCAATCAGTAGAGACAGATCTTTAACACAGTGTGGTGCAGGGCTCAACGACGATTACTAAATTAATTGTTAACTATTTTGATAATAATAAAAGTTTTCCGATTTTTCAACTTCTTAAATGTGAATATTTTCAGGGCTCTGTGCTCCATATCGCAAAGAAATCATTAAAACAGATTCATTTTGGCTTTTGGACAAAACAAGACGTTCGAGAACATCAACATTTTCCAGGTTTGGAAAACAGTGATCAACAAGATTTTTCAAGATTTTCAACATACAAATTGACCCGCCTGAAAATATCTGAGGAGTCTGGGTTTCTAGTTTTAGCATCCCATAGTTTCTTAACAGTTTTCGTTTGTTGCTAACTAACATATTTCTCCTTTCTTTCTTCCTGCACGATACGCCGGCGTTTTAAAGTGGACATCGGTGTGTTCATGGAGCAGACCGACCCATCAGTTCCCCAATCAGGAATTTGTGTTCCATCCAAAATGTGTCTAAAGCCGTCTCTCTACGTCCACCTCTGTTCTACTGTCGTCACCAGCGACTCTTCTTCTCATCTTCCTCTGTTTTTAAAGTCTGATGTCTGAGTAGCTTGTGTGGGTGGAGGCTTTTTTAGAGCTCGGTGAAAATAGCAGCTGAAAGTGCACTATGAGAGAACGCCGAAGCCCTTCTACCTACAAATAATCTCATCACTATTAATATCACTGGTATGGCTGCTTTAAATATTAAGATTTACCAAGTGCACACACATTTATAATGTTCTTCTGTCACGCATGAACAGCCCATCATACTGATTGGTTTCTGCTTCATAATAACCATTAAGGTGCATTACCTCAACAATTTTAGGCAAAAAAAAAAGATAATGAGGGGTTTATTGTTGAATCTCTATTTTAATTTGGATCTTGATCCTCAAATTAGGAACAATAATGCTGAAAGATTCACAGCTAACCACGTTTAGCTTTGCAGCTTCATAGTGTTGATAAAGCTGCAACTACTTGTGTAACCGTTGCTTTTCTATCATTTTCTCCTGACCTCGGGAATCAACATCTCGCAAAGAACAGCCGATCACTGGATATATATTTTCGTTTTTTGGAACACTCTCCGTAAACTCTAGAGAGGGTTGTGCTTGAAACAGACAAACCGACAACTATCAGTTCTAAGTCACATAAATCACCTTTCCTTCTCAGGCTCTTCCTCGTGCTCATGATGCTCGGTTTGAACTTCAGCAAGTCGTCTGGACTGCGTTTACATGAGTAAGTGCACTGCACGTGCTGCCATGTGATTGGCTGATTACACATTTGCATTAAGGAGCAGCTGACCAGGCGCACTTAAAGACATGAAACATGTTCAACGTGAACATGTATGAATATCGATTTCTGGACTTAAAGATCTATTCCAAAACAATTCTGTACCAAAGTAGAACAGACATGTTAATCAAACATTATAAACCACATGTCCCTGCAGCTCTAACCTGCGCAGCTCCTCCCCCTGACCCGCCTGGGCATCGTCCTCCATGCGGACGTGGTAGGTGTTGAGTTTATGTCGAGGAATGTGGGTGAGGAGCTCCGAGAGGTCCAGCCTCCTCAGGAACTGAACTGGGTGAGGGTGAGTCCCGTCACCAATACTGCCAGAGGTGAGACGGTGGTGCAGTGGCAGGGCCAAGGACAGCGGCAGGGGAAGGACGGACCCGGGGTCCAGGTGAGAACCTCCCCCTCCGGCTCCCACTGAGCAGCCGCCGCTCCTGCTGAGGGCCCCCCCCACCAGAAGATGCTTCCTCTGTGGGTCCATGTGGACGGCTGATTTTAGAAACTCTCCCAGCTGACGGGAACCCCGCATACCTGCTCCTGCACCTCCTGGTCCACACGCGGCAGTTGGGGAGAGGGAGAAACCGGTAGGAGGGGATTGTCCAGGAGAGTCACAGGGAGATCTCTGAGGAAGTCCTGGAGGACAGGGTCCTCCTGCAGCTGCCGCTGCTCCTCTCTCTATAGAGTTCTGTCGGTCCACTGATTGTCTGCGAGGTAACTCCTGACTAGAGGCTCTGTGGGATTGTTTACCTCCTCCTCCTGCTGCTGCTGCTGCTGCTCCTCCTGCAGCCAGCTTACTTTTCTTAAACTCCTCCAAAAACCCATCCCCAGAACCAGCGCCTCCGCTGGCGCCAGTCCTGCCTGCACTCCTCTCTGACGGCTTCTTCTTGCGCTCGTCCTGCATGCGTTTCACCTGATACCAGTCTGTGTCTTTCTTCAGGTGACCCTGTCCGCAGCGGCAGGAGCAGAACCTGAAGGCCAGGTCGTAGCCCTTCTTGGTCCACATGTTCTGCCGGCACTGCTTCTCGTTCCAGGAGCGCGCGCGGCCGATGCAGTTGAACTGGATGAGGATGGAGCTCTCCCACTCGTAGAAACACTGCAGATGCATCCAGTTGCCGTAAGGGCAGAGCTCATTGTTGCAGAGCACGCGCTGGTACTCGTCCTTCTCCAGGTCGATGGCACGGCCGAGGCTGCAGCCCAGAGGGGTCGCACACTGGACCTCTGAGTAAAACACAGGGATTATTTTCATGTGCTTCTCACAACAGTTAACTTTCAAACACAGCCTGATTTCCTTTGTATTTGATATTTCACAGAATTACAAATGATTTGTTTTAATGTATCAAGTAATAAAAATGGAGAAAAGCTAAATATACCTCTATTTACAAAGCTGGAACCAGCAAATGTTAATTAACAACAAAATGATAATCAACAACTTTGAAAGTAATACTAGTATTTTAATTCTAGCTTCTAATATGTGACAAACATGACAAAGATTTTGGAAACAATATTTTTTAACATTTTGCTTTGGACTCAAGGAAATGTTAATTTTGTAACTTAATATAGATGTAATATTTTCATTGTGTGAATAATCTTTGTAAAATACTGTTAAAACTTGAATTGTCGCTTTGCCTCTTTTGTCCATATTTCAAATGCTCCATAGGAAAATTGTATTATATTTATATGTTTTACTCTTAGCTGAAACTACGTAGTCATCTTCTAATTGACTGTTTAGTTGATGGTCAGTATAACATTAGACAATATTAAAAACAAACACAAACCACTTTTTTTTTTCCCCAAAGGCCAAAAGGTCATAAGAGTGGCACAGAATTGACTGATTATATGGGCAATATAAACAATATTAACCAGATTAAGACAATGACCTGACTAAGATTCTGCCATGTTAACAACTATTTCTGATTACCTTCACCGAAATTAGATCATACTCAGGATAAACAATAAACACAGGAGCAGTCTTCTAATCACATTATGTAAACGTGAAGGTGTTAATCTGATTATAATGACCTGCTGGGAGTTTTCACAGCAGTGGATGTGTAATCATTAGGGAATATGCAGGGAACTCATGTTTACAACATAATCTGGATCATTCAATCCAGAATAAGGTCAATATTGCGATTATTGGTGTCAGTAGATTAATGACCATCAATTACTGAGCGTAAAATAAATTATTCGACTGATTTCATATATTTCACATTAATATATTGTCAACTGTATGTTGACTAGAACAGATTTTACACTTCTGAAAAACAAACATGTATGCATTTAATTTGTTTTGTCACTTAAAAATTATAAACTACCTCATGTTTAGTTTGTTAATTTTCTCTCATTTTTTCCAGCAGTAAAATAAGAGAAGGGAACTGATTTACTGCTGTTTTAACATAGGCTGAGTTACAGCAGTCTAATTCTAATTTAATAACCAGACTTTCATGATAAAAGTCAATATAAAAATATATTTGAAACGAATAAGACAAAGCAAACAGGGTGCCTGTATCTACAACAGTATGGGGTTAAAAATGAAGGCCACATGGGATGAAATGAACTTGAGTGCGCAGACAAGCGGTGAGCTGTGAGTGTTACCCCAGGAGAAGGGCCACAAGCAAAACTGGAAAGGGTTTGTGTCAAGAAATCACTCAAACTGAGGCCTGTAGATTCTATGCAACATCAACGTGGATGTAATGACAACGAAGTGCTGCGATGTGTCATTCACAGCCAGAATATCGAGCTCCTTTTCCCCCTTTTAGGAGCTCGCTGCGCCAGACTACTTTGATGGTTTTAACAATTTTACGATTTCTTGCGCATCGTGGACAAATGAACCCCATCTTAAACATGTCTCAATGAGGATTACGAAAGATATTGAGTCACTTTAAAATTCGGCTTACTTGCATCATGAATATGTTCAATGATATATAAACTTTTTTCACCTAATGCTCCCATAACCTCCTAGTTATCAAACCCAACAACGAGCCTGCAAAGCAACGACATAAACTGTGATTTGAGCGCAGCTGGGGATTGGCTACTTGCTAGTTTAAAACGACGATCACAATAAATCATTCCATTCATGTAAGGCCTAAAGTCGTGATCGGTCAGTACGGGCTAGATTTGCTAGTATTTGCGGAAGCATTAAAATGCCGACATTTTAGATAGAAGTTTGGTACTGTGCTCTCTCCAGGTGGGGCAGAAGTGCACGGTGGGCGGGTAGAAAGAGGGGGGGGGGTCGCCGTGCGTCCATGTATGTGACAGACTCTGGCAGGAAGGCAACTAAACTTCGCGACTACATCTTTGTCGCTTTCCTCTGTGTCTTACCGCTGGAGCGCTCGTTCCTCGGTGCAGCAGCCGCTGATGCCGAAGCCGCCGACGCCGCCGCGGCTGCGCCTCCTGTTGCGGCAGCACAGGCTCCATTTTCCTGCTCATCCCCGCTACTGTTGGTGCGTTTGCTTTTCTTTCCCTTGTTGTTCTTCTGGTTGGGCATTTTACAGGATTCGGATGTCACTGTGTTATTTTCGACCTCTACCAGCGGCTGCTGTCAGCGCTGCCTGGCATTTCCGTGGACTTCATTTGTGCAGCGGGCTCTGGTGGTTTTCATTTATTGTCCTCCTTATTTTCCTCGTACTGTTTTGTGTGTCCTCGTGGACGACTTGAAGGTTTCCGTGCAGCACGTACAGCGAATAAATTACCTTTCCGAGCGAAGGCGTGTCCGTTCTCTTGTTTTGATTCCTGCTCTGCTGTTTTCTTCCACCCCCTGACGTCACAAGACTCCGCCCCCCGCTATTGGCTGTCAAAGATTTACGTTGAGTTCAATGTCTGTAGGAAAGCTCGGATTTTAGCCTTTCATATAGCTAGCTAGCTAGATAGATAGATGCTCAACAGCTATACAGGGAAAATGAATAGTATACTGTTGTTGGTTAAAAAGGGACATTTAAAAAATTTGGCAGCATTTTAGGTTTTTTGTTGTTCAAATAAAGCAAGACATTTGCAAGTACTCAAATAAAAAGCGTACATTATTGTGACAAAATTATGAGTACAAAGGAAAGGAAAAAATAATATTCTGTTGGTTTTTGGTTTTACATTACCAAAGTCTTTCTTTCTAAAAGAAACTCTATTACAAAATGATATAAATTAGGGATGCACAATATTATCGACGTTTTTTTTGCTATTGGCAGATATTGGCTTTAAAATGTATTACTGGATATTAGCACACACACCCAGCTCTGCCGATATGACTCATAACTACAATAGTAGAATCTTCACAGACAGTTTTTTTATATTGCTGAATGAAGAAAATCTATATTCACATCTGCTGTGACATGAGTCAGATGGGATATTGGGAAAAAGCCCAATATCATGCATCCCTAACATAAATCATATTAATTAAATCTTGTTTGAAAAATAACCATGATAGTGGCAACGTCAGTTTATAGCTGCGTTTCTGTCAAAACCCTTTGAACGTTGATTACAGAACCACTATTACAAATGTACGACCTGGTTCTATTTTGCTTTAATGTGTGGAATTATTCAGTCTCATATAAGATGAAGCAAGCACAATGTAAACAATGTCAAACTCGTGGCAAGAAACGACGACTGGCCAGACCTGATTCAACAAGGTCAGGACAGGTTTAGAGTGACAATCAAAAAGACGAACTGTCCAGAAAATCCCACGGTACTTGAAAGCAGCAACAGCTCGAGGGGATTGGAGATATACAGTAGAGGAAGAGAAGTGATCAGTGTCACATATTTTTGGGGGAGGCATCACTGTCCTATTTAGCAGTTATGACAGCAGATAGTTTACCAGGCCGGGTGGTGATATTTCAAGGCTGCATTAATCGCCATGTCTCCTACTATAATAAGTCAACTTGTTATGGATTTTACTGCTGACACATGCAGTTCAGCAAAATAAGAAATGCCACATCAGTGCAGTGTAAAATGTCTTAAAATGCCTGTATACCACCAGTTATATTCAAATACAACCAAAACGTAATATTTTAAAATATGAAAAAACCCAAATTATTTAGTCAAAAAGGAACCGAGTGTACTGAACTCGATTCATAAAGGACAATTTAAGGATTTCTTGCTTATCAGATGCAAATTCCAAAAAAATTAAACACAACTTACAATCAAATTATGAAACAATTGCAGCTACTGTCCAATTCGGCTTAAGCAAACACAACAAGAAACCTTTTTTTGCCTCAATAATATGCAAAGCTGAATCTGTTTTATCACAAATGTTTGTACTTAAAACTCTGTATAGTCTAATTACAAACTATGCCCAGTGAACTTTTATGAAGTCGGCATATTATACTATATGTTATTCTATTGCAGTCCATGGCCAAGTGGAAGGGGAACTGGGCTTGTCACCCGAAGGTTCCAATCCCCACCAGGTCAAAAAGGCTGGGGTAACCCTGAGCAAGATTCCCAACACTCATTGCTCTTATGTCTTAGTAGAGGATGGATAAATGCAGAGAGGAACTATCCTACGGGGATTAATAAAGTATCAGAAATTAAAAATAATGATAATAATAATCTAGTGTGAGATTCTTGCCAAAATTATCATAATTGCATGCCTACCACAAACAAGAAATGTAGTTTTTTAATCAATTCTAAATACAGTGTACTTAATAAAATGTGATTCAGATCCTATTTCAGGATCAGGGAACTAAAGAAAAAAACATGACTCAAAAGCGAAAAAGGTTTCAAGTGTTAAGAATTTATTTTTTTCATTCTGTACTCGACAGTAAGAGTCCCCTCTCCTCTCAGGGATGTGTTATTGCCCATACAAAAAACAGTAATGATGCACTTAAAAACATTGCAAAGGTGTGTGGTTAGTTTACAGAGACGACTTGAGTTGTTGGCACTTCTCTGATTGTAACTTGTTAAACTCTCAACAGACACACATACACAGTGAGTACAGCAGAAACAGCAGGGTAATCTTAAAATCCAAAATGACAGTGAGGCGAGCAGCAAGTTTCTTCCTGTTCTCTTTCTCCAATGTATTTTTAACCCCACATTTTTAAAAAAACTTCCAATAAGCATATCAGTTCACTCGTGGCAATGATGTGTCATGTGACCCACCGGTATCATTCATAATTAGAATACATTTAAACTCATTTACCCAATTTCATTAAAGTCATGCAACGAACACAGTTAAGAGGACAATCATTAAACAAACAAATGGCGTCTTAAACAGATTAGAAAATAAATTCCAGTCAAACAACCAACACCTGAAGATTTCCACAACAGCAGTTTATGTAAACTCATAAAACTTCCAGCGACCAGGCATCAACTGAGAACTTGATTCTTATCTATGTAAGAAGAAGAGTATCGTGTGACTTGGTGGTGAAATGAACAAGGCCTAATATTAACTGGAAAAGAAGTTTGATGCATACTGATAAACAATGTCACATGTAAAAGAATTCAAAGAAATTGGTAAAATGTTACTTTTAAAATGTGATTTCAGCATTTTTTTTTGGACAATTTTTTCTAAAATGGCAGGCAAATATTGTACAAAAGGACATAATGATATTTAAGTTATGTGGAACAATCAAAAAGACACTCTGAAACAAAAACTGCTGGAATTAAATTTTTAAAAGTTCCCCACAATTTATTAATTTGTTAATAAATCAATCATGTATTGTTGAACTATGACCGCACTGGACCTATCACACAGAATAAAATGCACTAAAATGAAAATAGAAAACTATAAATCCACATTGTGTGTTGGAAATCCATCCAATTTCAATGTTTTGGTTGTACTGATTTGGTCCTGAGATTCATAACAAATTTATCTTTTGCACTTGGCACCAATCACCCTGTAATGACTCAGCAATAAAAACAAAATACACTTTTTTTTTTTAATCACACCTGCTGTTTGCTTATCAACCATTTCTTCCAAAAAAGGCATGTTTTGAAGTTTATCAGAGAAAATTCGTTATCGACCCCATATAAAAAGATATTATATTTATAACTGCAGTTGGTACAAAAAAGGTGCAAAAGTCTACTTTTGAAATACACTTGCATTTGTCTTTGTACCTTCTATAAAAAGAAGTTGGTATATTTCCAACAGCACTGGTGTTTTTATCTTTATTCAAAAAGTCCACAGGAGGTAGTATAAATGGCTCTTGTAAACAATAAATGGAATGGCCATTTGGTGACACCATTGGTGGACACACACTTTATACTGTTTTAAAACTGCATTAGAATAATATTACTGCATTAGAATAATATGGAAAATCCTTGGTGAAATTTGCTGCTGCAGCTTTAACAACAAGTAGGGCTGCAACGATTAATCGATTATTAATCGTTTACTAAATTAATCAACAACTTTTTGATAAAACGATTAATCAGTTTGAGTGTTTTTTTCAGTAATTCAAACAAGCTCTTGGATTTTTCAGCTTCTTAAATGTGAATATTTTCTGCTTTCTTTGCTCCATATAACAAAAAAAAAAAAAAAATCATTACAACTGAATAATTTTGGTTTGTAGACGAAACAAGACATTTGAGAACATCATCATTTCCAGGTTTGGTGGATCACTGGAACACTGATCAACATTTAATGGACCGAACAAGCACTTGAATAATCTAGAAAATAACTGGCAGATTAATCAAGTATGAAAATAATCCTTGGCTGCAGCCCTAAAAACAATATCATCAACAATCAGTAAATATTAAACATAAAAGTACCCAAATGAAACCTGAAGTTGAAGAAGTAGTAGTCTTATTACAGACACTGAATCGATCTCCTGTGCGTCCGTCATGACACTGGTGACATTGATAGTTACTATAGATTCCACAGAAACAAACAACATTACATTCACAATTTGTGCGTTTATAGTTTTAAAAGAGTATCAAAATGATATTATAGACCCGTGGTTGATAAGAAAATGGCAGCACCAGCGACAGAGAGAAGTTCTGCTTTTCCTTCTCATCTGAAAATGCGAAAGAAGCTCAAATTTGGCAAACTGTCAAGTGAAATCTTAAGTTGACGTGCCATCTGGGCCTGTTGACATACTATTGGGTCTAATTTCTGTTTGGTCATTGCATTTGATTTTAAGACACTGAGCCTCAAACATGGAGGAGCGCGACTCAGCGACAAGGTGACAACACCACACAAAAGTCAAGACTTTGGAGGGATTCAGTGAGACCCACGGTTGCTTAATGGCTGCCTGGTCCTAATATCTGTCTCATTGTTGGAGCAGGACAATCTCAACATCGTCGTGGACGCCCTGAAAAAGCATCTCTCCCTTAAAGTTGACAATCCCATTCTTCTTGGCAGCTTTCAGCGTGCCCACCAGTGCCTCAAAGATGTTGGCACATCTGTCATCATTGAACAACACACCAAACGGCACGATGGTTTGACCATCAGCATCTGAAGTGAAAATTTAGCAGTGGTTATTGATTATTAATCCTAATTATTTTTACAAAAATACCAGTTAAGAGTTAAGATGAGAGATTAAATTCAAAAAGTGTGTTGCTCCCTTTTTAAGGCCCAGTGTGTAACCTTTGAGAGGCTTCATTGGCATAAATTAAATATACAGCTGATGAGTTTGTCTACAATGACTTTAAAATTAAAATTGTTTGCTTTTTGTAGACTTAGAGCACAACTGTAGAACTGTATATGTACTGTAGGCAAGGGCCTTGCTTTACGGAGGCCGGCATCTTGTGCCGCCATATGTTTCTACAGCAGCCCCAACACACAAACCATTCACAGCATGCATTTTACATTTTAAAGTAGAAGCTCTGTTATGCAAAGAACACAGAGGTTCCCCAACATGCTTAGGAAAGAGAACAGATCATGTGTTGCACTCTGCAAGCTCACCCTTGTGTGTCACTTAGTCTTACACACTGGACCTTTACTTGGCTGAAATGACGATGTCAGTATTCAAATTCATATATATATATAAAACTGCCAGCTATGTTGACTTTAAATCTTTAAAGCTTTAAAGACTACTTTAAAGCATCATTTAAAATGATGTACAAGAACTAAATAAAATTAGCATTTACATATTATTTGTAGGGGTGGGAATCGGTAGAGGCACCACGATACAATATTATCACGATATTGTAAAATACTGAGTATTATTTAAATCATATATGGTGATATTCTCACACAAGTGAGAGTGAGCACTTGGCACCATCTTGTGGACCGAAACGTCAATTGATTATTTTTCATTCTAATCCACAAAAAATCTATGTGTAAAATCTGTAAAAAATGTATCAAGAGTTGGCCCAATACCAAAAGAAATCAACACTTGTTGTCTTAAAAGCTATATTTCACTGTATCGATTCCCCCCACCCCTAATTATTTGTACATTTTAACAATCAAGTGTTATTTGTGTCACTGTTTTTTCTACCAACAACCAGTTTTTTAAATTCATGTTATTTAAAACTAATCCCAGTTAAGATGTGCATAATTGAGAATAAATGACACAGTGTCACAGCACTGACTCACTTTTAGTGCCGAGTCGCTGAATTTCCTGCACCAGCAGGTTTATTTCTTTGTTCACGTTCATTGTTGCTGGAGGAGAGAACAAATTGAAGTAAATGAGACAAACATTCTTATCAAAATACACTTAACTTGAAACCATTTCTTTAAAATATTATATAACACATTTATGACATTTTGAGAGCAACTGTCCCGTGAACACACCACTCGTGAGAGTGCTCACCAAGCCAAACTCCACTCAAGATTATGACATTTTACTACTGCACCACTCTCTAGACCAGTAAATGCCTTCTTCAGAATAGCAATTTACTCATTCGGGTCTAACCTTCACATCGGCATGAACTTAATCCAGCATGAAGAACATTTAGAGCAAAGATTTTAACTTTCCTATTTGACATCATCGGCACTTTGAATGATGTGATGTGAAGTTGTTGATGTGAAGTTATGTCAAAAGTGCTTATACAGGTATAATTATTTGCTGCTTCGTGGTTTACTGTATGCCGAGTATTCCAAAAGAGGGTAATAAATCCAAAAATGTATTTCTTTTTCATAAATCTGATGATTTATTTGGAATACAGAAGAGGCCATTCTAATTTTTGCAGATTTGTAAAAGGAGTCTGGGATTCACAGTTTTTTCCCTATACATCCTTATTTTAATTACCTGGAAACCAATACAAATTCACACCCCATATACATTTATCAAAAATTATCAAGCCTCAAGTATAACCACTGCAAATAAAAGAAGAAATTATAGGTCGAGTCACCTGAAAGTAACAAGCTACAACATGAATAGGGCGGAGAACCAATGCGGAAATAGAAGATTAGCACTCAGTGCCAGGATCATAAGCCATACATTCTTATTATTATTTAACGCGTTGTTATTGACGAGAGAGTTTGCGTTGTTGTGTCCGGGTTTATATTCACAATTCGGCGATGTTTTTCACAAGACTTCCGGCAAATTCGAAGGATTCACACTTGGCTGAAAATGTAAACTCGCCGGTAGCTTTAGCTTTTAGCCAAAAGACCTGCTGAGAGACTGGACCGAGGAGTTGCTGCTAAAGATTGATAAAAAAGGTGGAATGTGTGGTGGCAAATGAATAAATTGAGGTCAACACAAAGCATGCTTAAAAATGAGATTTCCGAAGATTTATTTACCTTGGTTTTCTAATTATTCTTGCTTGTAATGGAATGATGAGCGACTTTGCACCGTCGCTTTACAATGCTGATGCCTTCAGGGGGTGCTCGGAAATTTCCCAATACTAACTACACAGTTTACAGGGCGTCATGTAACTCGCCTTCCACTTCTTTTACACTGCCGTTTTCAAAGTTCTTCATAAGTAGGACATTCAATACTATTTGTATGTGCCACATGAACGTATGCTTGTGCACAATGAAACCTAAATCCAAGACCAAAATCTAAATCCAAGACACTACGAAGAAGAAGAAGTTTAATGTAAGTAAATCTGTTAATGTGTAAGTCTAAAGTAAACTTTCACTATCGTTTCGGCACATTGTGACGTAAATACATGTCAAGTTGTCAAAATATAAGCTTTTATTTATAATTTATTACTCACGGATCTTTGCCGTGTGGCCAGATTTCCCACATCACCTGAAGGCACCAGAAAAGCTCATATGACTTCCTGGTGACACCTTGCTGCTGCTCCATATATGGAAAAGAGCACATAAGTGCTCTCATGTGCTTGTTTTATGCCTCTTTTATAAAGGTTGACATTTTGCCGTCATCCCAGAAATTCCAGTTAAACAGCTGTTCAGTAAGCAAATATGCAAAATAAAATATAAAATGTTCAAAAACACTGATATGTCAACATATACGCCAAAGACCAACCATCGGCCTTTTCAAATTATTACTCTATTACCGTACATAATCATTTTGATTATTTTGATTATGTAGGGTCGGCTATCAATTCAAATTCGTGGACTTTATTTTGAAAGTACCCATCCGGGTACCTGCCGGACTAAGCAGCCTCGCGCTGACTCGGATCGTAGCCTAGTGACGTCGCGGGACATCAAGTTAGATAAATATCATCCGGGATTTAGCCGGGTATGTCGATAATCGTATTTCAAAGTAAAGTCCAATTTGTGTTGCCCGAGGAGACGTTTTCTGCTGGGTTGCCAGTGACAAATAAAATAACTGACAACAAATGATTATGACAACAAATGATTGTGTGTACATTGTTCCAACCGCTAATCATTCATTTTCTGGAATTTTCTCTGATAATACGAGGGATGAACCAATATGATTCTCAATATTAGTGTCTGTCTGATATTGGTCAACATCCCTGAGTCAGATATCGGGCAGAAAAAAATGTAAAATCTGATACAATCCAAAAATCCTAAATATGTCACATGCTTCAGTGAAAAAATGCCTGCCCTATTGGTAGTTACTATCAATCTTTGGTTGTTGGCATGTGAAATTCAAATTTAAATCATATGCTTTTTTTTTTTAAATATAATATCTCTCAAAACGTAATATTTGCTTATGATTGACGTTTGAGGAAGAGATTATGAGAAAAAGTCCAGAATTTTAGCTTTTTTTGTGATTTTTTTTGAAACAAGTTTTTAAAAAAGTCAGAAAAAAAGGCCTGTATTCTGATCTCAAATGTCAGGCTGTTTTATTTATTTTTAAAAATAGAAAGTCAGAATTCTGTGTTCGTCCTCCGAAGGGAGTCTTTTATTTTGAAGACTCGCGCTGGATGTACTCTGTTAGCTCTGAATAAGTTGACGCTGTTTGTAGGAATGGCGGCTTTGGTTACTGGAGGAAGGAAGCCAAAGACCCTGAAACTTTACGTCTAACGGCCCCGCAGAGGAATTAGTTTTCGCGGAACACAGGGACACTGTCCCGTAGCGGTTGGAAGCGGGACGAAGTCGGTGTAGCGCGAGATTAACGCGGTAGACGTCCGGGCGGAGCGACTCGTTCGTTAGCTCACGTCACTTTGAATCAACGTAGCTGTTAGCTCGACTAGCCAGCTGTTGGCTGTTTGGCTTGGCTGGCCCAACAAGTTAACTAAGTCATTAACTGTATGAAAACGTTCCTTGTTTGGTTTGTGAAGTGGGGGATGACTCTCTTTATGAGCGGTCGGTGTTTAAGACACTCATAGAGCGCGGTACCAGGCGACAGCAAGTCGGCTTCGCGTGTTGTGAACATTATTACTTCTGCTAACATCTCTCTGCGTTAGCTGGTGCGCTAACGCTAGCTAACTTGGGATCCTGAAGTCTCGCCCATTTTTGGGATCCTGCCCCGGCCATTGGCTACGGGCTTATCGACACCCAAACGAGTCTGGTTTTCAGGTCGGATTGTTGCCACCATGGAAAGCCTAACGCTGAGTGATATCGAGCAGAAATATTACTCGGATTTATTCGTGTACTGCGACACGGACAACACCAAAAAAGTGGCATCAAACGGGAGAGTTCTTGACCTTTTCCGGGCGGCCCAGCTACCCAGCGAAGTTGTCCTGCAGGTAAGCTAACATTAGCGGGTGCCACATTTCAATACAACGCTATCATTCCACTACGAAGTTACCATTTAACTAAACGTGCCACTGCTCATTGTCATGTTACAAACTTCCCCGGCTGTCAGCGCTGACCTGTCAGTCAGTGTAACTGTGGTAAGCGTTGGTGGTTAGCAATGCTACGCAGCACAAGAGACACACCTTCTTTTGGCTAATGTTAGCCCGAGCCCAAGTGAGTGGGCAGTCGAGTCACAGAGTAAACATTAGTAGCTCAAATTGACATCTTTATAAACACGACAGGAGGTTGTATGTTTAATTTCCAAGTGTGTGTTTGTGGACATGTTTTGAAGAGCGACAAAATTAAGCTAAACATGTAATCAGCAGCCTCCTGCTTCAAATGACTCCCCACTCTTTCCTGTCATTAAACTGCATCAACATCTGCTACTGTCTTTCGTTCGAGGTTGCACTGAAATGTTTGAAATGCAGATGTCACTGCGTCAATGTGATTTGTAAAAGTTGTCGTCATTATAGGACTGCAGCTAACGATTATTTTCATCATCTATTAATCTCTCTATTATTGGAGTACTTGTTTGGCCCCTAAAATATCAGAAAATGTTGATTTGTTTGCCAAACCTGGAAACTGTACTGTTTTTAAATGTCTTGTTCTGTCCATAAATTAAAATTATTCAGTTTTCAGTGTATGAAAAATATTAAAAAAGTGTGATAAATGGCACTTGCAGTAAATTAAATGTGGTGAATTTATATTATTGTAATAGTGATGAATAGTGAAACATTAATATTTCACATGAGTGACTTGAAGATCCCGTCTAACTCACCATTAGTGAGTTGACTATTCATTTAGTAATCGATACGATCAATCGAGTAATTGTTTCATACATAAACATTACACTGCCTTGAATTATTATTTTTGAATCTCATATAAACACAATGAGAGGTGCACAATATTATCAGCAAACACACCACAATCTGCTGATATGACTAATGACTACAACAGTAGGCTAAATAGGCTGCTACCTTCTTGGCTTCTATGCTTGCACCCTGTAAAACTATTATTTATTAAGCTCATTGAAGGAAATGTTTATCTACATCTGCTGTGACATGAGTAGGCAAAATATTATGTTAAATATACTACAGAAGAGACTAAATTTCTTTGTCATTTGGGTGCAGGGAAAAGTTATATATATCAGTTATCGGCCCAAGCATTCCCGATATATTGTTATATCAGATATTGGCAAAAAGTCCAATATCGTGCATCCCTAAAACAATGTAAACATGTACTGACATGCATACACACTCATCTACAGTTTGATGACTCTATTCTTGTTGTGGTTGCACCACTATTTATCCTATCTCGACCTCGCCGCTGTCTGACTGCTGAAGAGACACACCTTGTTAGCTTTGCCAAAAAGAGTGGGCAGCCATGTCACATAGTTGACCTTGGTGTAAAAAAAAAAAAAAAAAGTGTCTCAAATTAAAGTAGTAGAACACAGTATGTTGGCTTTCCAAGTGAGTGGTTATGTACATGTTTTGAATAGAAAAAAGTTAAACATGTCATTAGCAGCCTTCTGCTTCAGATCACTTACCACTCTTTCCTGTCTTTTATCGTCATGAACATCTGCTACTGTGTTTCATTAAAGGTTGCACTGACATGTTGTAATTGCAGTGCCGTTGGCACAGCATCCACTTGGCACTGGGATTAATCATAGTTGTTGATTATTGTGATGACAACATGGCTTAGAGTAAAAAATGATGAAGTACAAAGTGTTAAAGTCTTTTAAAATTATATAAATGTGTTGGACAGTGTGTGGAATTTGTTTGTTTGCTGTTTAGAGAAAATTGTAGAATAAAATAAAAAAAAAAAACAAAAAACAAAAAAAAAAAACATTACCTGATTGTGAGTTCCTGGCCAAACTAAACATGTATAAAGAATAATTGACATTTATCACAATTCAACCTGACTTTGCAATATGCATATTTGTTGCATTATGTATATTGTGCCTGTTTATATCACAATGACGCTCACAGATTTTTAATATATTGTGCAGCCAGCCTTAATCTAGACCTGAACTGTTTGTTTGACAGTTGTGCGATATGAGCAGGTAAACGGCAACGGCCCATTCTGGCGACTTCTGGTTCCCTCAGTACTTGCAGTTTGTGAGTCAGCATCATTTTCAAGGTCAACAACAGCAGCAGTGTGGTGGAAGAATTGGGCACCGTTGGTTCACTTCTTCCAGAATTGTACACTGAATGCTACTGCGGCCTATGAGAGAGACACACGGCTCCAATGTTGTGTTGTAACAGGCTGAGAAAAGTGACTGGCGCTTTGTATCACACACACACACACTCAGAATAAGTTTATTGTCAGCAAGAAAGAAACCAGTCAGCTGTGAGCCGGGGTTGTCTGTGTTGCGGTTCACTGTGCTGAAGGCCACACACTTAAGGAGTTGGTTTTTTCTGTAGTTTACACATATTAATCATAATGTAACCACAGTATGCATTATTCACTTCCTCTTTCTCCTCCCCCCTCTTTTTTTTTTTGTACACATTTCATACATTTCATTTCTTAGTTTCTGTTATGCTACTTAGTATAAAAATTGCATGAAGCCTATTCAGTTTATTCATTTAGTTGTTTCTTTTTTATTTTAGTCCTATTCATTAAGTCTATTAATACATAATATATGATTATTAATCTTATTAATTAAGAATCGCTCAACAGTTACCAATGAGAAAAGTAAAAAGAAGTGTGTCTTGTGTGTTTTTTTTACGCATAAACAAACTGTATTTCAAAATGCATCTGGGTGTGTGCAAAAGCAGAACAGAACACACAGTACTATATATTATTGTGCTTATGAAACTAGTTTCTTCTTTTGTGTCTTTCCTATGTGTTTTAGGATAAAACTGTTTAAATTGTGTGAGTGAAGACCTGTGCTTCTCTTTATCAGCAATGGTCCATATCAGTGTTTCAGGAGGCCAAGGCAATGTTAACTGTTCCTTCCTGTCCCTGTGTGTGGTTTCAGATCACTGAGCTGTGTGGAGCCACTCGCCTGGGTCACTTCGGTAGGAGCCAGTTCTACATAGCTCTCAAGCTCATAGCCATCGCCCAGTCCGGGCTGCCCCTGAGGGTGGAGAGCCTCAACTCGGGTGAGTCCACAGATCCACCCGGTACCTACACAGCTTAGGGTTCATGAGGGAAAACTGGAACCAATCACATTAATGCCTACAGTCAATGTAAAGCTAACGCCACTGTCCGTATCTTTGAGTTGTGGGAGGAAGCCGGAAAACTCAGCACAGACACGGGAGAACATGTAGACTCCACAAAGAAAGGCCCTGCTTAAACCTTCCTGCTGTGAGGCACCAGTGTTACAAATTCAACCCCCCGAAAATACCGTTGCATAACAGCACACTGTGTTCTCTGGCAAGTGCCACCAGATCAGGGTGTTCTCCACCTTTTGCTGCTTTTTATGGTTTGGTTTTTAATTTAAACGATAACTTGTTGAGTGAACTTTGAGGCAGCTATGGAACTAGAAGGAAAAAGCAAATGTTAAAAACTTAGATTTAGAGATGTTAGAAACATAGATTTTACAAAAAAAACCCCACTGGCTTATATATGTTTGATTTTCACAAATAAAATATTTAATTTAGCCACTTTCTGTTTACCAGGATGAATGTTATATTTGTAGGTCATTCTAATACAGAGTTTACTTGAAGGTTCATGGTAATATTTGATTTTTATTTTGAATGGGACAATCAATGCACATAGGGCAGGCTCATGCATTACAATGAGTTACTTGAAAGGTGTTCTTTTAGAAGTTTTTAAACGCCATTAGTAGATGTCAAATTAACTAAGCTCATCTTAGCTCATCTTTATTTAAAACATCTAACCAAAAATTAAATATTAAATGCATGTAATGCCAGCACTGCCAGTCCTGAGCTGTGTTTAGCTCTTGGTTTTTCATGTTCTTCACATAAAAAGCTATTTTATTTGTTTCCCTGTCTAAGCTAAATAAAGATTGTCATGGAAATGCTCAAGGGGTTAACTGGAAAACTGCGTTTTCCTGTTTGCCTTTGGTGTGACTTCCCACTGCATGAGCTTACTTGTTGGGGTATAATATTGCAACATAAATTTGGCAGACACAGTTTCATAAATTGATTTTTAGAAAAGGAACCACAGAGACCCGACCAGTAACTTCCTAATATGAAAACGAACACGTATATGTACACTGTGTGGTGGTTATTAGATTTGTGGATGTTTCAACTTTTACTCTTTGAAAGTTGCCATTTTCTCAGTAGTAGACTGTAGACACAGTGAATTATGGTGAAAATGAGCCTTTACTAAAATAATAATTAATTATTTTCTTATTTTTATTAATTATTAATAATTACTTATTTCAAAGCCTAAAGCCTCTTCAGTTATCATGTGATAAAGCATTAAAGCAATTCATGAGTAAATGCTTTCACAGATAAACGGGGAAATTGGTATAATGTGTTTAATATTGATTAAGTTTGCTCTCCAGAAGACACTAAACTGCACAAATTGGGGTCTGTGTTTTCTGCTGCAGGTCTTTTTTCCCTCTACAATGCAGTGGCTCTTTTGGTTCACCAGGCTTTTTTTTACTTGTTGCCTCATCACTTGCTTTAACCCAGTGTCAGTTGTGAATTTGTAACAAAATATAATGTTAGTTTTTAGGCTACTGCAAATTAATATTTGACTTCATTTATTATCCTGAAATTGTTTTATAGTTAAAACGTTTTTAAATTGATTATTATTCAGATATCATGTATATCATTATTGGCGTGTATGTCATGAATAAGTTTTCACTATTTAATTGTGTGACAGTATTTAGGTCACAGACTAAGAATCTGTAAAAAAAAAAAAAAAAAGGCTTTTGCTAATGTAAGAAGAAACAAAACTTTCATGGCATCGAAAAATAATTATTTTCCACATTTAGACTGATACAGTGGAGAGCAATTTGCGTTTTGTTCCTTAATACATGAAATTAATATGTTAATTATAACTTAACCCTTTGACTGGACCTCTGTCTCACCAGTCAAGGACCTGCCGCTGCCCAGGTTTGTTGTGGGGAAGAACGAGGCAGAGGCGAGACATGCGGCTCTGTACCAGGACCCAGACGGCCAGGGTTTGTATCCTGCTTCTGCCACTGCAGTAATACCCCGGCCACCAGGCAGGGGACACCAGAACAAGAAAGGTCCCCCAACTTCTGCTTCACTTCCTGCCCATGAAGTCATCCAGCCCCTGGCACCCAGTATAGAATCACAGGTATGTCATTGAACTGTTGTTACGTAAGCTTGACTGTTTCAGTAACTTTATATATCTCTCCTTTTTACTATAAAAATTCCAACATGCATATCATAATAAAACGATAGTAAAGGTTACTGTCTCAGCAATGACTGCATTAAATATGGATTACTGTTATATATCTTTGTTGGTTTTTTGCTCACACATTTGTTTCCTGCTACAGCTGCAGGCAGTCAATATTAGAGATATGCTGCTGGAGAACTGCTGTTTCCTGTGTTTGTTCCTGTATATGTTTGGTTGCTCTTCTCTGAAGTGTTCTTTGCTGAAACCAGCAGCATTTTGCCTGTCAGTAATTTAGATGTCCTCAGATTTTATCAAGTTTTTTTTTCTTTACTATCCAACATCAGATAAGCTGCATATGAAGTGGCATTTATTTGGTTTTCAGCGTGACACGTGTGACGTTCAAGATTGAACTCTTGTGGTAGATGAAATAGGATCTGAGCAAGTGATATAAAAGTAGTGGTGTTGCTAGTGGTGTTCTCTGAACTTTTTGTATCCTCTGATAAATGAATATGCATTTTTGATTGTATTTCTCATCCGTTAATAGCCGGAGCCGACGTCCCCGGTGGTCTCCCCTCACCAGTCTCCCCCCACCTCCCCTCACTCCTGGAGGAAACACAAACGGCAGCACAGTGGAGGAAACGCAGAGCGACAGCCGGTGGTGGCTGCAGCTGGAGTCGCGTGGCAGCAGTTCAGAGAAACACAAACAGGTAACATCCTGAGTCCCACCAACACTGTGCTGCAGGGACTATTTCCAAACACAAGAGACGTGGCACGATCAGTCATTAAAGTGATAAAAAAGACAATGTGTGAAGATTAGTGTTTCTCTTACACAGTCTTTGCAGCTTGTACATTCTTAAAATAACCAAGGGGAATGAAATTAGACATCACATGGCCTGTGCCCTACTTTTGGAGAACATATTACCATTATCTTGTATTTTGATGAACAGCAAATTATTTTCCAAGCACAAAATGCCAAACATTACCTCATTCCGGTTTCCAAAATGTCAAGCCACACAAATTGGTTCTCTTGGGGCAATTTAAGCTGACATTTTCACCAATTCTTGACCTTTTGTAGACAAAATGTTAAATTGATTCATGGAGAAACTTTCCTAATAACTCTGAAAGTATGAGTATTTTTGTCACATGGGTTGTTACTCAAATTTTTAAACTCCCTGCAGGTCCAGTGTCTGGTGATGGCATGTGGTCGTCGCACTCGCCTCCTCCACCGGGTCAGGAAAGTTGGGTCAGTTTCACAGCAGACACCCCGCCATCCAGCACAGTCCCAGCAATGCATCCCTCATCAGTTCAGGTAGCGTGGTGTTTTTTCCCCACAGATTTGTTTCCTAAGATAATCATAACACTGAAGAAACTTATCAGTGCTTTAGTTTTTGCTCTGTGCGAAAGCAAACCTGCTCTTTTTGTTCACCCCTTAAAAAAGATCAACAGACTAGGCTGTTAAGTGTAGGGCTGCAACGATTCCTCGAGTAACTCGATTACAAATGATGATCGAGGAATTTCCTCTGCCTGGAAGCCTCGTTTAATTAAATTTAAAGCTCATGTTTCACACGGATTCCTTTTAGTGTGATACTAAATGTGCAGGAATACTAAAAGTGATGGAATATTCGATAGAATACTCGATTACCAAAATATTTGATAGCTGCAGCCCTAGTTAAGTTATCATTATTTGCATCAAATTTTGCATAGTGTAATAAATACTACATAAAAATGAGTATAATTTACTAGTTCTTTTAGTATAATATAACTAAACACTTTTTTGTATCAGTCTTGAGAATTTGTAAAAAAAAAATAAAAAAATAAAATAATAAGCTGGATTATAGAACTCATGGCCACTGAAAAAGCTACACTTTAGTAGATATTATATAGTATTATCCTAACCTGCTTCATGTTATATTACATACATGGAGCTACTGCCCTAATTGTCTCTGTAAATGTTCCATTGCCTGTGGTTTCTCACAGGAAAGCACAACGATACGAACAGTGGCCTCTGCAGCGACGACCAATGAGATCCAGCGACAGTCTAGTGGCTACGACGATCCTTGGAAGATCACGGATGAGCAACGACAGTATTATATTAACCAGTTTAAAACCATCCAGCCAGACCTTACCGGCTTTATACCTGGTAGGAAAACACATTAAAAAAAAAAAAAGAATAAATGTGTGTAAACTATGAAACTCTGTAAAATATGACTGAATCCTCTCTGTGTTTTCAGGCTCAGCAGCAAAAGAATTCTTCACCAAGTCAAAACTACCAATTTTAGAGTTATCGCATATTTGGTGAGTTGTCCCTCAGACAGGTTTGTGTCCCTTTCTGTCTTAAAGACTTTTTTGGAGTTGTCTATATGTGTTAAAGGAAAATGCTTTATGTTTAGACAAAATGACATTGAAGATGTGTTAACTTCAGTCATTTTGCTTGTCATGGGTTTCTGTCCACTGCATTGTATTATTGGTTGCTTTATTATGTTATTTAAAACAGTTGAGCACAGTGAAGGATTTCTTCACTTAAATGTTACACTGTTAGAATGTTGTGCTGCTGATCTACTTATCCTTGAACCTTATCCTGAATTTGCACAGTTCTCTATTATGTGTGATATGAAATGGGATAAAATGTTCCTGGAAAATTACACTGTTAAACGCAGCTTAGAAAAACACTTGCCAGGTTATGTTACCAATTGTTTTGGCTTGTTTGCACAAGAGCGAGCCTTAACTGCTAGTATCTAGGGCCACAACTAACAATTATTTCTTGTTCAGTTAATATGTCGGTTACTTTCTCGATTAATCGAGTAATTGTTTGATCCATAAAATGCTGAAAAATGTTGGTTGAAGGTCCAGATTAATTTCCTAAAGCTGAGGCCCAGAACTTTATAATGTCCCGCAGGCGCACTTGTTTAAGTACAATATACTGGATGTTCAGCACTCATTATATCATCTTTTAAATAATTTTATCTTCAAAGGCAGATCACATATTTTCAGCTCCAGTAAAGGCAGATTTTGACCATTTTGAATCAGCTCTCTGCTGCAGCACATTTCATATTTATGATGCATTTGTCAGAACTGCAGACTCACTGGTGTGCAATGTGTGTTTAAAGGGAGCTGTCGGATTTCGATAAAGATGGGGCGCTGACCCTGGATGAGTTCTGCGCAGCCTTTCACCTGGTTGTAGCCAGAAAGAATGGCTATGACCTTCCTGAGAAGCTGCCTGAAAGTCTGATGCCAAAGCTGATTGACCTGGATGACTCAGCAGGTAAACACACACACACGGTTTTCACTCCCTCCCCTAATTCCTCCACCTCAGGTCTCATAAAATCTGTTGTGGCAGCACTGCAGAGTGGAAAATCAGTTTCTTGTTAGTTGTATTTCATGCATTTAACAGGGCTAACAGAGCTACTCTGTTTATGCTGCTGCCATTTGCCATCTGTTACTAAACAGAGCATATTGTTTAGAAAAGTCTAGACAGACACCAAAACAAAAAAAAATGCTCAGGTTTCAGGGTTTATATTTTTTTGGCCATGCATTAAAAAGTATAATATTCGCACTGTTTGCTTGTCATTCTGTGTTAGTGCTGTTTGTGTTGATATCCTTATTATTAGAGTTATTAGTATTCACCTTAAGTGAAACTGCAGATGATCAGAACAGATGCTGGTGCAACTGAATCAGCAGATTCAGTAATTCATTAATTTTATTTCGGAGAAAGAAAACAGTCGACGTGTGCCTCAGCCTCCTTTTATCATGCTAACACTGCAGATGTGTTCAGACTCCTTTTTTAAGTTTTTCTGTCCCACCTTGATTTTTAATCGTTTAATGAAAATAAACATCATCGGCTTTCTACAGTACGTTGCTGATTTCTGAACAAATTGTCTCATGTAAAGACTTGAACAGTTAAACCTTTTGGCAAAAATGCCATTACTGTCTTTATTGATGGCCTGCACATGAACGCATTGACGAGACTCTTTAAATCTCAGTACGTCAATTCTTTTGACAGTAAGGAAAAGCCACAAAACCCATTGAAGAAATAATGCAGCACATAATCACAGCATATCATTTTACACTTAAGCCTTGAAAGGAATCAGTTATATCCTTTTGATTTGAGTTGGTAGGAGGTTTTGGTTTCCTTTAGAGGAAGTGGTTTCCCACTCTGTTCTCAGCAAAGGTAAACACCTACTTTACCAGCAGCTTTGTGTTTCGTTTCAGACATGTGATGATGTATCATCCCCCTCTTTGAACTCCTGGCATAAAAGATAATTAAGAATTTGTGAATCTTGTGCTGTAACTCTTATTAGTCAGCATCATTTCAACAAAAGAAGACCTATAGAGCGGGGTAAGGTCTTTCAGAAATGGTGTTACCTAGTATTTCTTAGGCTTTATTTAGTCATTGTTTGCCTATTGTAGAATATTAAGTTTTATAAGAAATATGGCATTTTAAGCACATTTGCTAATTATACAAAGTGGTTTGAAGCAGAATGATTTGGAAAATGTCTTTGTTTTTTCTGACAAATATTATAAAATGACAATTTGATTTGCAAAATATATTTTTAGAGCCAGTCTAAAGTTAAAGGTCCAGTGTGTAACACTTAGGAGGGTTTATAAGCAGAAATTAAATGTACTGCACATATATACATTTGTTTTGGGTGTATAAGTGCTAAGTAGTTTCCTGACATGCTTGGAAAAGGGAGGAGTCAGCAGACCTTTTGAAACCATGAAGGAGCTATTAGGGCTGCTAAAGATTATTTTTGTCATTGTTTAAAATGTCAATTACAGTATTTTCTCGATAAATCAAGAACTTGTTTGTTCCATAAAATGTCAAAAAAATGTTGACTGGTGTTTACCAAACCTGGAAATGATGATGTTCTCAAATGTCTGGTTTTGTCCACAGACCAAAATGATTCAGTTTTAATGATTCATTTCTTAGCAAAGGAACCAGAAAATATTCACATTTAATAAGCTGAAAAATCAGAGAACAAGTATAAATTATTGAAAAAAGATTCAAACCGATTAATTGATCATCAAAATGGTTGACAATCTAGTAACTGATTCATAATAGATAAGTCGAATAATTGTTGCAGCGCTACGAGCTTTACCACACAAGATACCATCAAAATATTATAATACACAAAAATGAAGCGTTAATCGAGCCTGTGTCTAATGTTTCCCTACACAGAAGTCCCGGAGCAAACTACTGATGTTGGATACTCGGGCTCTCCGGTGGAGGTCACCCCCAACAAATCCCCCTCTATGCCTTCACTCAACCAGGCCTGGCCCGAGATGAACCCGAGCAATGAGGTTCCACCATGCAGACACGATCACTAACTGCACTGCAACACACAATGCTCTTCGCCACACTGTGAAGTTCTTCGTCTGTTTGATTTTTTTTTGCGTCTCATTCACCCAAAGTAATTGTTTAGGGTGCGATGGGCCACGCTGCATTTTTCTTTGTCCGTCCGTCATGAATCGATTCCCTCTTCGTCCTCATCATCCTCTTCATCATCAAACACACTTACTGATAATTCACCAGCTCTTCTCTCACTTTCTGGACTGTGGTGGTTTTGTGTGACAGTCAGCCGTGTCCGTTCCGTTGTGATGTCACCACGTCGTCAGTCGATGACATGTGGCATCACATTACAGACGGCGGCGGCGGCTCCTATTGATGATGTAAATGTGTGATGTCACTGCACTGGCCGACTGACATGTTGTTTTTCTCACTGTCTGTCTGTCTGTCTGTCTGTCTGTCTCCTGCAGCAGTGGGAGACGTTTAGCGAGCGCTCCTCCAGCTCACAAACTCTGACCCAATTTGACTCTAACATTGCACCAGCTGACCCTGTAAGTCAATCACTTAGTAATGCATGGTTTCACCATTAATGGACAGATATTAACCCTCTCTGGATCTCTCTGCATATTCTCTCTCTCTCCCTCTCTTTCTCCTTATCTCTCTCTGTCTCTTTGCATGATGTCCTGCCGTCTGCTGCATCTGCAGTAGACAGCATGTGATTTGGCTGGCCAAGCTTCTGTTGGACATCACTTTTTTTTGTCCCCCTACAGTGATATTCAACAATCACAAGTGCATTTTTATTTACATAATGTTTCCATATGTGGCCATTGCTTTAATTATGATTGAGCTCCAAATGCTTTGTGATTCACAGCCGAACAGTAGAAGGTACTTTGTGAAATAATGTTTTTGTCTCTTACTCTCCTTACAGCAACAATTGGCTCTACAAATTCAATCTGAAAAGTGCAGCATTGGCGACCGCGACTTGCCTTACTGCAAGAGTGTGCATCTTTTCAGATCAATTTGTTTTTTTAGGTGCCCTGTAATTAATTTCAAAATGATGGTTTTGATTCATATAAGTAAGATCGGGGATAAGTAAATCCCCGATCTGCAGTTTGAGGAACTATGACGGGGGGGGGGGGGTGATATTTTGCTTCGTGGATATAAAATGTACAGTGCAATTTAATATTGTTTTTAGATACATAAAAATATTTTATGTTCAAAACTACAATGCTTCCCACTAGAATTTATTTTTAGCAGTGGTAGTGTTGAATTAATGTAGGGGAAACACTGGGGCAGTTTTATATATAAAATTCTATTTTAATGTAAAATCTCTCCTTTTAAATTTTTGGATATTAGAAGTATAAAGTAGCATTGAGTACCTGCAATTTAGTACAATCACAGTGCAGAGTAAATGTACATACTGCAGTCCACGCAGGAGCAGCAACCAACAAACTCATTCTGAATTACAAATACTGTCACCTTTTGTAGACCCTTTTTACAAGATGCTATAAAACTAGGTATCACAATGAAATGTCAATAAAAATATTGTGAATTTATCTGATTTTTTAAATCACATTTTCTGTTATTTGCTAGCCCAAATCCCATAATGGTGTACATGGAGACAACAATTAAACTGATGATTTACTGTATGTTGATGCAAAGCAATTGTCTCTCAGTGAAACTAGTTGATCTCCCTACATCGTATCACATTGTGTCTTAATTTCTCTGCCTGTCTTCCAGGACACAGCCATTGTTCACCCAGTTCCGATCAGGATGACACCCAGTAAAATCCACATGCAGGAGATGGAGCTGAAGAGAACTGGCAGTGGTGAGAAACAAGCCTCACGTACACTGTCTGGATTTCAATTTCAGTACAAGATGGTGTAATCATGAAAAAAACAAGGACATTGTCATGAACTTGTGCTGTCAAACTGACTTTCCCCTTGTTCCCCTGTTGTGTCTCTAACATTAGACCACAACCACCCCACTAGTCCTCTGCTTGCCAAACCTCCAGAACTGTCAGAAGAAGCTAAACTACCTGCCTCCATCAAGTTTGTAGCCGCTAACACTGTAGGTGAGTAAACAGAGGGGGCAGCTGTACAAAAAAGTGCACGGTAACTTAATTATTTGTTTCTTAGAATGCAAAAATAAATATTACGAGTGGTGTTTTGTCAAATTAATTGCATTAAAGGTAGTAATAAAGCCCTAATGTAAAATTCTTGTGGTGATGGCAATTATGCTATATAAATCTTTGTATAGTTTACTGAGTGTAATTGTTTTTTTTTGTTTGTTTGTTTTTGTCTCCTTGGAGGTGATGGTTATAGCAGTTCAGACTCCTTCACATCAGATCAGGAGCCAGTCACAAGACAAAGGTCAGTTTATAACACTCACTCACTCATTTTCTACCGCTTTATCCACCAACATGGGGCGAGAGGCGGGGTCAGTTCATAACGCTTTTCTTTAAACTGAGTTTTTCCTTTTGCTCATGGTTAGAGCCTAAAAATGAGTGATTTTATGACTGGTCAATGCTCAGGTTCGGTCTTCTCAAAAGGCAGCACTAACTGCTGCTCTTTGTCTCATATATGTACTATTTGTTATCACTAGATCATCACATGACAGCAAAGGGATTTTTCTGCCTTTTGCTTTTAGTGTGAATTAATCACACTGTGTCAGTATGTTGTGTAAACTTTTGAATCTAATATATAACTTTATAAAACTTGAATGTTTGTGTTCAGGTCTCAGTCAGGTGCATCCCCAGAAGCTCTGAAGGTTGTAGCTCCTCCTCCTCCTCCCCCCCGCCCTCACCCCTCTCACTCTCGCTCCTCGTCTCTGGACATGAATCGCACCTTCGCTGCTGCGTCAACAACAGGACAGCCGCAACCGTCTACGATAGCTTTCCCTCCTGCTGTACCTCCACGACCTCTACCAACACAGGTCCGTCAGACGCTAACACACAGATCTCATACTTTTTATATCATTGTTGTATAGTTTACCAAGTATCAAATAGTTCTGGGGATAATAAAACACTCACCGATCTTCTCCGCAGACCTCGGCACCGCACGCTGGACATCGTGTGGATGCGGAGTCGGTACCAGGAGGCGGAGCAGTTCTCACCACCACCTCGCCTCAGCAGATTCCTCAGCAGCCTAATTTTGCAGATTTCAGTCAGTTTCAGGCTTTTGCTGCTTCTGAACAGCCTTCCAGTCTCCCAGAGGTCGACAAACACAGTGAGGCAGGACAGGTACGCTTTTACCCACGCCGGTGTGTCTCTGTTCATAGTTTACTGTTCATTCAGGGTGAATATTTAACCCACCTTTTCCCACGTGGTTGCGTTTAAACAGTTTTTTTTTTACTTTTGTGCATGACTTTGACATATTCAATAATCCCATTCAGACCATGAGATAAAAAAAATAAACTTATATAAAAGCCTTGACTGTATAAACTAATTTTGAAACATTCATCTTCTGTGTTCCGTTTGTTTCAGAGTGTGAAATGGTGCTGCATTTGTAAATGTTTGTTGCGTCCACAGGTGGAAAAGGCATCGGAAGGTGCCGGTCCTTTAAGAACTGTGAAGAGTGATGGCCAAGTAGACGAGAGGGCCTCAGCGACTGTCAACTCTGTATGTAAACATTTGCTCAATACCAGTGCACCAGGTTGTCTTTGATGGAATCAGCTGTGATGATTCATATTGAAATTATAGTGTCTGTAATGTCGCTTTAAGTAAATAGTGTGACAAAGAAAATTAATGTAATATGCCTTTATTCTCCTCAGTGTCATATACTGTATGTTAATGTGCCTCCTACTGGCAGCAGTCAGTTAGTTATGTGTTTTCTGTTTGTAAAAGTCGGACCAGATTTGGATAAAATATTGTCGCAATGAATGACCCAAGGAACTCAGATGATCCCAAGACTGCGATCACCGGTTCAATTAAATTTTCAATGTAATATAATTTGTATAGCGACAAACAACATACATTATCTCAAGGCACTTTACATAGTAAGGCAGAAACCTTACAATATAATATATATAATGACTGAACAGTTCACACAAGGAGCAACTCTAATTGTCAGTGGACGAGAATTAAAAGCCCTTTTAACAACAAAAAACTCTGGCAGAACCAGACTCGGACAGACTTCAGCGCTCTAAACAGCTCATAATAATCTATTTGGGTTTTCATTTTCCATCAGGTCAAAGGTTCGTCTGGTCCTTTAGCTCCTCCTCCTAAACCTGTGCGTCGAAGGTTGAAATCTGAGGACGAGCTGCGACCGGAGGACGAGCAGCATGGCCCGCAAAAATCCAACGTCATAGCTGCTGTCCTGTCCACTCAGCCTTCCATCCCCAGGTAGGAAATAAATATCCCAAAGATATTTTGTAAAATGTAATTAGTAGGGATGTCTATTCAACCTTTACGGCCCCATCATTCCAGTCTGATTTACTTTTATTGGTCTATGTAACAGCTGCATAGTACATCATTAAAAAAAACATATAAAAGTAAATAATATTCCTGACTGAGGTTTAAAGGGAGAGAAGAACTGATTACTGCTGTGAGTGTCACCAGGTCTCTGTTGGCTAAACCAGTGCTGTGTTCATTCCATCGTTCCACTAAACTGCATCCAAAATGGTGAAAATATGGCTTTCGTACATGTTTGTGGAAGCATTTACATTTATAGTCTGTACAAACACTGAGTGATGGTAGACTTGAGTTACAGCGACGAGTTTCCCCACAAGTGTGTATAAGTGTGTTTGTGTGAGCGAACAGCAGTGGCCTTAAAATGAGGCTTCGTATATTAAAGGTTATATTAAATAAACGTCACTGGTGTAAATAATCAAAGTGAGGTGATCAGGGTGAATGCCCATCTCCCATTGAAAGTCCAGTTTTGTTTGTATCGCATGCACATATTAAAGTTGTCTATTTTTGTGTCTTCAGGTCAGTAGGAAAGGACAAAAAGTCCATTCAAGCTTCAATCAGAAGAAACAAGGAGACAAACACAGTATTGGCACGACTTAACAGTGAATTACAGCAGCAGTTGAAGGTATTGAGGACGTACACTGAAACATTTTCTGCCCTCTGTTAAAACAAAATATCACTTTTGCTCACAACTCCTCTTTCTTGTTTCCTCTTTTTTTTGCAGGACCTGCTCGAGGAGAGGATATCTCTGGAAGTCCAGCTGGAGCAGCTCAGACCTTTCTCACATCTCTAGAAGAAAACATCATCTGAAAACAAGACTGTGTGACTCCCCGCAGCCCCTGCCATCCTCTTTTCCTTCTGTCACTTCTGCTTTCCCTGGAGGCTCCAAACCTGCTGCAGCGCACACACTTATCAATCGCAAACCAGAAGGACCTGAGAGCGCAGTCTTAACCAGGAGGGAGGAGGTGGTGACGGGAGCGAGCGGGGATTATTATTATTTTTTTTTTTTTTTACAAACTGGCACTTTTCAATCTTCTCTGAAGAGAGGTGAAGGTGAGGACGGCGGCGAACAGAGAAACGGTTTGGAGACAGACACGACGCTGCAAATGCCGGTGTCTGATTACTTAAATCTCTGAGTGACTTAAGAAGAAAGGTGGAGTGTATGTGTTTGTGTGTATCATGCGTGCTTGTTTATTTGTGTTCCTGTTTCGTGACTTGAGGTTAGCATCGGTGTGTTTCCTTCTCTCCCTGAGAACAGCCACACCAATTGCGTGATGTGAGGAGCTCCGGATTATCCTGAATTCATATAGTAAATCTCCAATCAGCCTAGCTTAGTTTAAAGACTGGAAACAGGGAGAGAGAACTTGTCTTGCTCTCTCTAGAGCTCAGCAATGAAATGTGTTAAGTCCACCCAAAACAGTCACAAAAATTATAAAAAGAATTATTTGTGGTTTTAGCTGTGTTAAATGTACTGAGTGAATCCCAAAAAAGTGTTTTGTCTTCAGGGCGTATGCAACTGTACTAAACCCACTGAAAATGTGACTCAGAATCATCAAATGTAATTTGTGTGACTCCAAGTCTGCCTCCAGTGTGTCACTGGCTCTAATATTTAAAAACAAAAGAGTGTGATCTAATTTCTTTAGAGGCTACTGGAAAAGAAATCTGGCAGAACAATGGGAAATGGAAAAATGAGCAGTTTTTTTGAATGGAGTTTGGTGTGGTTGGTCTCCACATAAGACGTACTGGTCTGCCTCTGGACAGGACTTTGGTGTGTGTTTGTGTGTGTGTGTGTTATTGTGAGGCCTTTAATGGCAAAATCATCATGGTGAAGGCGTTTTTGTTTTTTGTTTTTTTTAAACTCATCCTGTGACATGAATTCAGCCCACATCCTCCTCCTTACTGCACTCAAAGCGTTTCTGTGTGTGAAGGTATGACATGAACGAATGCTTTGTCTTCTTTGACTTTCCTTCACGTTCCAGTCTTTGATGCGACTGAACGGTTTCACTTTAATGCCAAATGACTGAACCATCACTTTTTCCTCTCTCATCTCTACACGGACTGTTGCACCTTCCTTTTTCCCCCCCCTTCTCTTCTCACTGGTTTTTTCTTCACTGCAGCTGTGGCTCCACATTTCAGTGTTTCTGTAAACGTCAAGTTCCTGTTTCCTGAAAACCTTTAGTCACAGCAGACATTCACATGAAGGTTTTTTTTTTCTTTTTTTTTTGCCATTTACGGCATATATGAAGAACTGTGTTTGAGCAGATTGAGGTGTTTTCATGTGTCTATACGAGTGGTGCGGATTGAGCTGATAATTTGAAAATGTAACTGTTGGCACTATGCAAGTACAGGCAATTATACAGGATCTCAACAGACCAACTCTACTTAGCTGTTTGTACGATGATTAGTAGCATCTGTGTGAGCAGTATACTCTGATTTTTGTATCGTAGATCTTCCAAAGCAACATCTACTGTGCATTTGTGATTTCTTTTTGTTTGTCCACCTCCCTCTTCTTCCAGCTCCTGACAGAAATAAACACCATATCAGTGTTTTGTCAGAATGGTTTCACCTGCAAAATGAAGCTTAACAGGACGGAGACCAGTCGACTTAGTGGGAGACCTGAATGACCCAACGGCACTTTGAAACTAAGTCCCCCTTTAGTTCATTGTACTTTTATTTGTTTTGTCCCTCCTTTGCTTTCTTTTAACCTGCATGTTCTTTATTTTGTCTTTCACGTGTATTTAAAAAATGATGCTTTAAGACGAAAAACAAAACAGAACCACTCAAGTTTTATTTCTTCAGTACAACCTGGAAACTGTAAGGTTTTTGTGCCAGTACCCTGAAATATCCAGTCTTGTGTGGTCATTTTTTATTAATATTATTATTATTGTAAATGTTTGTCCCTGGAGCTTTATGTGTGTTGGTGAAGAATCTGTCTTCTTCTAAGGCCTTACTTCCCCCGACTGGCGTTCAGGTTTCCACGGGGGCCGACTCTCTTCCTTGTTGTATCAAGGCTCACCGCCTTTTGTTTCTGCTGTTGCGGATGATGATGTTTGTGCTGTGTGTGTGTGTGTGCGTGCATTATATTATTTCCAGACCGGGAACTAATACCATTTAAAGCCCTATTAAACACCTTCATGTGGGATTAATTTATGTTTGCTGGCACAATAGCTTCCTCCTCCTCCTCCTCCTCCTTAAAACCCAAATGGCAATCCAGGCAGGCAAAAGCAATTGCTAACAAAGTCTCTGATGGGATTTTGAATGCTATTTGCTCCCAGATCTGTGTTGTATATTGTATATGATACACACTTTTGGACTCATGTAAATTTGCATTAATTGCTGACTAACAGCGAAAGAATATTCTATTTAATTCCTTCTCTTGGCTGTGGGATCCTAGATGTTTAACTGCATGGATGTACTGTATCTCTGCAGAATCAACTAGCAGCTGTGTGATTTTTACACAAAAATAAAGACGGCACAATATTTTAAACACTGCTCTCTTCAATGACTTGGTTTTCACAAGAAACTGGGTCAGGTAAACCTTGACCAAATAATATAAATTACCTTCTGTGTCTGGAAATATTCCAGCGTTAATATAGCATTTATTTTTGGGCATTTTGAATAAATAGGGATATATCATCTGCATAAAGACTGATTTTGGCTAATTACAGGATTTTGACATACTATGTGCAATACTACTTTTTTAGAAGTTGGTGTATAATTGTATTTGTAAAAGTTTTTTTCCTTTTATTGCATGTGTTTTTACATACATTGTATGATGGAGACAATTCAGAAAAAAACAACAGAAGTAGTTGGAGTAAGTTTTATGAAATCTCTTTGTATTGCTTAATTGCTATGCAGCTTTACAGAGGGGTTCAAAGCGGGCCTGAATTATCAACTTGCCATTTCACTCTCAAATAGATCAATTTAGCTAAACAGTGATTTTAACTCCAGCAACCACTTAAACCAACTCAGACAGTGACTTTGGGAGATCTGTCGACAAGCGGGTCAGGTTATTAAAGTCACTGAAACAGCTTGAATAAACTTTTCTTATAGCAACAAAGATACACGGAGCTGTACAGACAAGTATAGTTGAATCTACATGTGTTAGAAAGGCTGACTGCAACAACTACATTGTGATTTTTATCGGAAACTTGCGTGACCCATTTAAGTGCTGCGGCTTGTCTTAGCAAAGACCTGCTCACATATGATTTAGTGTAAGGCCTTACGATAGAGGTACAAGTAATCTACTAAATATCTTCTCTTACAGCAGGACAAAGAGCTCTGACAGAAAAATATAAACGTCTGAGGTTAAACTGTGTCGTTTGCAGAAGCAGGACTTTAGAGAGGATTTACATCAGTGGGTTGGCGTCACCTTTTCTCCAGGTGTGTTGGACTTCAGGGTTTCAGGTGTGCTTGCGTTGATGAGTCCACGCTGTGAATTTATTTGACCACGCTGCAAAAACAGGAATGAAACCGTGAGTCCAGTGATTAAATGTCTTTCCTTACTAAGAAAAATTAGATTTAATTAATTTTCATTCTTTCTGATCCATGTCGTATTTATCCACAAATTCACATAAGGTATGTTGGCAGGATTTTTGGGAAAGAAGAGGGTTCAGAGCACTAACTGGTTTTCATTTCAAAATTCAAAACTAAAATAAAAGTATCATTGCCACTTAAAAAGGCTAATCCTCTGCGTAGAAAACATTGGATCAGGAAAACAAGTTTATCAGGTGTCAATATAATCCTTCCAGTTTTTAATATTTTCAGTCAAATTTTACACACGAGATAAAGTGATGGAGGGATAAATAAATAAAGAAAGAAAAGAAAAGAGTAAATAAAGGGGATATTAGACGGATTGTAAGATTCTAAAATCATTACTGTGGACAGAAACATTTGTTGCCTGTGGAGGGCAGCGTTGCACCTCTCAGTGTGCAGCCTTATAGAAATTATTAGAAGAAAATACTTTAAATAACTAATAATTTAGTTAGAAAATACTAACTTAAACCGAAAAACACGAATTTAATGCAGTAAAAATGAAGTCTAATCACAGCTTACTCTCAGAAATAAAGCATCTCCAACCAACTTGTGTAAATGGGATGATTTGTCGGACACTCACACGGCCGTTTCCTTGTAGCGGTCCAGGGCTTCCTGTGCCACCACCTCGGAAAACTTGGGGTCGCTCCAGGGAATGTCGCCCGGCACGGTGATGTTCATCGAGTGAGAATTGAAGATCTTCACAGACACGTCGGTTTCTCCAGCCTCCTGCTCATCCTTCTCTGCAGGCTTCTTCACAGAGCCTTTGCAGGTCACCTGCAGCACAGGGAGGAAGATTTGGAGCTCGCTTGTTTTTATTTATTTCCCCCACCCACTATTTGCCTTCACTTCAGAATAAGAACATTTTATTCGGATTGAACTAACTAGATGTTTTACAGGTTTACTTTTATCATGATTTGTTGTGTTTCATGTTTTTATTTTGTTAGGATTTGCTGTTCTTGCTTCTTTGTTTTGTTTTTCTTCCCTCTATTTTCAGTCTATTTATGGACCAGATGATTGTGCAGTAATCAGTCCTAGTGATTATGTACATGTTTTCAAGTGCAACAAGGTTCTGCTTCTTTCCACTTATTTACAGCGATCTTATTTAATACCCTTGTTTTTCAACTTACAACAGCAGCATGTTTTATCACAACATTTTTAAACACTTTTCAGAAATTGTAAAAAATGTACTAACTTTTTTCCCTGTTTGTTAGTAACGGTTTACTGGCCTTTTCTCATTTAATTCACATTTCCTTTTTGAGAGTGTTTTACAAATGTGGCTGTCAAACTAAATCTGAGATTCAAGGTTGCTTATATTGTCTCTAAAAAACAAATCTTGGTAAACACTTAAAATTAACGTTGGTTTGTTTTTTTTTTTCAATTTAGCAAAACACAAGTGACATAAAATGAACCTAAAGTTATTTTTAACAATTACACAATTGCACAGTTTATATTAATATATAGTGAAGTGTTTTAGTTTTCCTTCTTGCAGCTTCTAACCTTCTACCTTCTTTTACAGTGCTGAGATGTGACGACGTGATGAATTTAAACAAACACAGCTCTGCGTACCGTCAGCACGTTGAAGATGCTGTCGTCGGCGTCGGTGCTGTTGGCCAGAGACGACACCCAGCCGAACTGCTGGTTGAACATGTCCAGGATGGAGGACGTGTTGAACATCTGCTCCTCAAACTTCTTCAGGAGGCTGTTGTACCTTTGGGTGAAACGCTCGGCCAAAGCCAGAGCGTCCTCCAGCTCCTCCTTCAGTGGGCCCTCCAGAGGCTTCTTCCCAGAGCAGTCTGCCAACGACAAACATCACCATCACCATCACCGTCACCATCACCATCACCGTCACCGTCACCATCACCATCACCATCACCATCACCATCACCGTCACCGTCACCGTCACCGTCACCATCACCATCACCATCACCGTCATCATGGAGGTCATGTAGGTGACTAAGCTGGTGAGGAAGGCCAGCTCGGTGTTGTGTTCTCACCAATATGTTGAATGTCTTTGCACTTCTGACACTCCTCGCGGAACTTGAGGCAGCCGGCGGAGTTGCGGCGGATCTCTCTGCACGTCATCCTGCTGTTACCAAAGGGTCTGGTGATCACCACGTCCTCGTTCACGTTGCCGTCTGCAAGCAGACAAATACACAATTTGGAACAACCTTTAACATTTTCATCCACTTTGTGTTAGTTTTAAGTTTAACTTTAATTGAAAACTCAACAAGAGCTGGGCTGTGCTAATGGTATGAATGGTGCATTCCAGTTGCAGTCGGAAGTCCATGGACATGTTGCTTCAATGTTTGTGGGTGCTCAAGTTTTTTTTTTTTTTTTACAAGTCAAGCTGCTACTGGCAAGGACACCACCATACCCTCATCAGGAATAATGTCGGTGTCCATCATGGAATCCATTGATCCGAAAAAGTTCCTGCCCATTCCCATCATGGGGGCGAACAGACTCTGGAAGCCATGGAATGGGTTGTGGAACAGAGAGCGGATGCTCCTCTGGCGGCGAGAGTTCGGTCTGAAGAAGCTGGGAAGGTAGAAGACTGGAGGGTTGTAGTGGACGTGGTCAGCGACCTGAGCCACACAAAGAACACAGGAACACAGCTGATGAGCTGTTTCTCACTTTGATATTCATTCTGGTTCATTATTGACAGTCAAAGTCTGCAGTAGTTAACAGCGCGATGGTTGTAGCTCGACTGTTCCATTCCTGTGGACTACTGTCCTTGTCCCAGTATACAAACGCTATTGGGGAATTAAATTAAGCATTAAATTAAATTAAGCGTGTCAACCTCCGCTCCATTAGGGGGCAAAACACCACCTTTTTGCTTATTATCAGATTTTTTTCAAAGAAGATTTTTAAATTATTTGCTTATGTTCAGTGGCTTTGGTTCTGGAAAAAGCTGAAGACACGAGTAACAGTCTGTTACTTTTTTTTTTAAAAAAAACCAACACTTACAATAAATTTGACAGGAATTGAAGGTAAACAATAAATTTACCATTTTTGTATAAGATTGAACAGTTAAAGTAGGAATAAAAAACAGGTTTTGCCTGATGACGATGTGATGTTTTGGCCCAGTATTCAATTGCTCAGGAAAAAAAACAAACAAATGCTATGCAACCATCTCTCACATATACAGTAAACATGCACAGTGAGTGATTTCCCTGTTTGTGTGTGTGTGTGTGTGTGATCACCAGCTAACCAGTACCTTCATGCTGTCTGAAAATATGCTGTCCACACCGTCAGCCATCTCCGTGTACTTCTCCTCCAGGTTCTTAAACTCTTTGCTCTGTCTTTGTCCCTCCTGCTCCAGCACGTCTATTTTCTCCCCGTTGATCCAGATGGAGAGGGGAGACGTTCTGTTCAGCATGTCCTCCAGCTGCAGGTGGACACAGAGGTTTTCTTTTATAAACTTACTTCTTTCACTGAGGAGGTGAAAAGGAGATACTAAAAAAAAAATAATAATAACAATTTTGAATATTTGGAGGCGATATCAAACTGAATATTTTCTCTCCATCCATTTTACTCCCAGTATGAACTGCTCTCCCCAGGAAAGTGATACAGAAAATATCTATTAGAAATTAAATTCCTTAAACAGTTACAATGTTTTGAATTGGTCACCGACTTAAAATTGTTAACCCAAATTTAAGTCTGTAGTTGAAGTCTCCTGTTCTTATTGTATTTATTTTCAAATACCTGTCGTTTGTACGTGTAATTTATGTCTTATGTGGAGCCATGGACATTTAGATAAACGTAACCTTACCTAACCTGATATAACCTTACCTAATCTAATTTAACCTAACTTTTCCCAACTTAATCTAACCTAACCTCACCTAATTTAACATCACATAATCTAACCTCATGACACTCACCTAATCTAACCTAACCTCACATAAACTAACCTAATTTAACCTAATCTAACCTAACCTCACCTAATCTAACTTGACTTAACCTCACCCAGTCTAACCTCACATAAACTAACCTAATTTAACCTAATCTAACCTAACCTCACCTAATTTAACATCACATAATCTAACCTCATGTAACCGAAACTACAGTCACCTAATCTAACCTAACCTCACATAAAATAACCTAATTTAACCTAACCTAATCCCACCTCGCCTAATCTAACCTAACCTTACCTAATCTAACGTAACGTAACGTAACCAGATCTGGCGCCTAACATTTATGCCGGTTTATTGGCAGAAATGTAAAATTCAGTCACCCGTCGTCCCACCAGTCCTGATCCAGTGCTGCATGTCCTGGAGTAAAACTTGACACAGGTGTTCTTCAGGCAGGGCTTGCACTCCTCCCACAGAGCCTTCATGCTCTCGTTACAAACCTCCTCCTCCTGCTCCAGCTTGGCCTCTATCTCCTGAGCCGTACGCAGCGCCTCCTGCAGTCACACACAGGCAGAGTTTAGGCCTTCAACAGCTAGTTATTGTCACTGTTTCCAAGGGTTCAAAGGTCACAGAAATGGTGTCTTTAATATAGAGGGGGGGGGGGGAAAACAAACATATGAATTAAATTCTTAACAGCTTAATAAATTGTCCTTGTCTGTAATCGTGTACTTCTTTATGCAGCTTGGTTTTCTCCAGAGTGTCCAGGAACTTCTGATGGTCCTCAGTTGATTTCTGCATCACACTCTTCATCTCCTGCACTCCATTTATGGCATTTCCAATCTGTTTATTCAGATATTTCCCCCCCTGAAGGGACATCTCTGCAAAGAGAAACATGAACACGTGTTCACACCCTAAGCTTTCAGTTTTTGTGCCCCGATTGGTCAAAGCGGCCCCTTTTTAATTCCAAAATAAAATCTTAATTATATGTGAAATCATTTTTAAAACCCACTGTTCAACCACTTTTACTTTACTTGTCCAACTTTTAGGATGATTTCTCTTTGAATTCTGCTGTCACTGCAAGATAATAAGCAAAAACAAATGTAACGTTTCCAACACCAGGTTAAAGAAACAATCTTGCTACTCTTAATACCAATAAGAGCACAATATTTAATCAAAACTAATACTGAAAGAATTTTTATATTTCTTGCTCTCAATATATTTTACGGTGAGACCAAAGACAATTTTCCTGCTTTGGCTGGACAATAAAGTTCTATTCTGTGTTATTCTATTCTATAGATATCTTTATTATGATATACTCTTACTTAGATTTTATTATATTACATTATTCTATCCCAATTTTGTATTTGTCACTTTTTATAACAAGTTAATTTACCAGTTTTGGATCCAATACGATCTAATAATCCATAAATGTACACTTAGTTAAGCTTTTATGTTACATTCTACATTTAAAAAACAGAAAAATAAATGTTTTTTTGTGGTTAGGTTGAACTGACTCTTTGCGGTTTTTCCTCATTCTGTTGCAGTGAAACGTACCTTGCAGATCTTCCTTGGATGGATGGAGGATGCAGTTGGCTGAGACCAGAAGCAGAGCAAACGCAGCCAGAGGCTTCAAACCCTTCCTCTTCATCATCATCATCAGCATCAACATCCTCTCTGACTCTCACTGGGGCCGCAGGCAATGATGAGAGAAACCTGGGAAGAGGGGGGGAAGGAAAAAAGAAGCAGTTTGTGTCTCCTGGAAGTTGCTGTAACGTCCTTCCATCTCCATTAGAGGGCGACATACGCTGTGAAGACACCAGGCCGACGGGGAGCTACGCAGTAGAAAAATGGGCACTTGCTTGCTCAGCACTGGGTTTTGTTACACTGCATAATATAAAAATAACTACACGGTCGATACCCGAAGTGGAACCTGGACAAATTAGAAGGTCACCAAATTGACTGACTGTGCTTTTTAAAGAGAGATTAGCAGGCATTTTCTGAGTTTACCCATAATTCCTCTCATATGTGATGTCATGTGATGTGTGAAGGTTCAAAACCAAGTGAGGATTTTCAGTGACTACTTCTAAAAAACATCTGCCTGTTGTTATCAGGGCTGTTCAGAGGTTTAACAGCCAGTTGAAGTTGAAGTTGATTCAGGTGAGAAACCTCCAAAAACACTTTTAAAAGCCTTCAGGTAGCATAAAAACACAAAAGATTTTTAGTTTGTCCATTGTGGGCTTCTGTAAAAACATGCTGGTCCAAAATGGCCGCCTCAAACTGGCTACTTCCTGTTCTAGCAGTTAGCATCACTTTTGGGGATTTTTGTTAAAATAATATGTTTTGTTTAAGTAGTTATTTTTATAAATTAAATACTTGGTAGGGATTAGTGTTTTTGGTTTCTTCTTCCATTTTATGGCAGGTGGCAACCGCAACTGTCATGAAACCAGGCGTGGGGAGCAACGGAATACATGGAATGGTGCTACGTAATTAGGATACCCAAAAGGTAAATAAATAAATACAAGTAAAATAATGTAATACATGGTTGGCTTCTCAATTGGATGGTGTTTTAAATACTGAACATTTTACATATTTTAAAGAAGCAGAGTTTATTTTTGCTTTCTAAGGTGCACTATGGTGTTAAAGTCCTCTGCCGTGCCCTTTCATTGAACGTCTATAGGCTACTGCCTGAATTTGTCTAATGAAAAGCAAGTTTTGCTTAAAAATACACTGAACAAAGGACACATTTTTGCTACATTTCTGGTTGCAACAGAGCTGACATAGCCCCTGATATACAGTAAGTTATTGTATACTTAATAGAAACTTGAATATAATCCTTTTTATCTTCAATTCCTGTCAAATTTAAATAATTTCACCTAGTTTTGACACAAAGAAATGGAAAAAAACGGCAGTTTTCTTCCATTTCTGTAGGAATTATGGCTGTTAATGATTTTGGCAGAATTCAGGGAGGGACATGTATTTATAAGTGCATTCTTCCTCTTACTTAGCTGTGTTTTTAGTTATTTTTAGTTATTTAATTTTTTTTTATTCTTGTTTGAATGTGTTTTCACTCAGTTTTAAATGTGTGCAACACTTTGGGTAATTTTTAAATGTGCTTTACACTGATTCAAATCATCAAACAGAATGACCCTCTCTCTCTTTCATCTTCCTCCTACTTCTTCTTCCTCTTCTTCTTCTTCTCATCCTCCTCCTCACACACAAACAGATTGAAAGTCATCACACAGATGGACTGGCACGCTCCTCCTCCTCCTCCTCATCCTCCTCCTCCTCACACGAAGGTGAAAGTGAAGCTCATCAAACAGACTCTCCTCTCTCTCTCTCTCTGTGAGTCTAATCTCTCATCTTTATTCCTGCAGAAAAACCATAATCCTGCTCCTTTTTTCTTTAAACACTCAGCTACGCCACATGCATCGGTTGATCTGCATTCATCGTTCGACTTCAGCAATGACATCGTTTAAACTGAGCTCGAAGATTTGACCTTGAAACACTGTATTTTGAAAAGCCTGCCTGTCTTGAAAAGTCAGGCAGGCGATTACTTGAAAAGTCTGAAAAGTACGTTTGGTTATTTTATTATAAGGATGCACAATATCGGACTTTGTGCCGATATCCAATATATAACTGATTACCGATAATAACTGATACTATCACATTTTTCCCTGCAACCAAATGCAGAGGTCATTTAGTCTCTTCTGTAGTGAAATGAACATAAGACATTTTCTTCATTGTAGAAAATAAATAAAGATAAATAAAATAATAGCTATAGAGGGCACCAGCATAGAAGTCAAGGAGGGAGCAACCTATTATGCTGTTTTAGTCATGAGTCATATTTGGTGGGATCTTGTTGTGTTTGCCAATATCTGATACGTGATTCTATTCTATTCTATTCTATTCTATTCTATTCTATTCTATTCTATTCTATTCTATTCTATTCTATTCTATTCTTGTGGACAAACTCAGCCTGACATGTTTGGATTTGTATGCACAGTGTGAGTGTGCTGAGGAGTTGCTCTTATCTCGCCACATTGCAGATAAAAAATCTAAAAATGTCCCCAACTGTTCGAGGGGGGGGGGGAGCAAAACACAGCCACTTTTGTAACGAGCTCATTACACGACATGTGACAATAAAGCTGGGGCTTAGTGAGGAGACATGCCAGTAGGTGGAAAAGCTGGTAAACAGGGGACTGATGGTGTCAAAAAAGAGACATTTATTTTAATGTGAAAACAGGTTTGATGTGCAGAGAGAGAGAGAAAAGTGGGTGAGAGGGAAAAACAAAGTCAGGCAGACATAAACACAGGAGGAGGATATTAAAAACAGGAGAGACGAGGGGGAGAAATCATTCGGGATGCAGAGGTGGAGCCGGGTGATTTGCTGAACAGCAGCTGCTGAGATCCCGGTTACACAACTGAAAGAATGCAAAGTGTCCCACAGTTGTTCACTCCAGATGTTGCCTGCAGTGAGACCTTCCAGAATTTTCATTTTCAGCTCAGTGAAGTCAAACACAGAACGGAGTCCAGCATTTGTCCCATGCAAACTAAAAACAAAATTTTTTTTGTTTGTTTGTTTCTTAGTGACCAACGAATACGCTATTGTTCATAAAACCAATACAGATGACAACTATACGATAACAGCCTTCTCCTGTATGATTTTTATTGCATTTAAGGCCGACATAGATAGTCAGAAAACAGAGAGATCAATTAATTGTTAAATCTATTTTTTTAAAAATAAATATTTTATAAATCTCTAACTCTCAAACATGGAAATTTATTCTGTGGCTACAAAAAACTTGAATTAATCTGGTTATTTATAATATTATATGCATTTTAAAATGACACAGTAATTTAATAAGAATAGATTTTTAATAAGATTTTTTTTTTTATTTATGTGGTGTTTTTAATAGTGTCGGAATATGCTTAACATATTTACTACACACTATTAATTGACCATTATTACTTAATATCATTGATGTTTTTGAGGTACTGCAATGCATGTTAATTATTATCCTCCAGTTTATATAGAATTTATTTATCTTTACTTATACCTCTAAGATTAAACTAATAAGGTTGCACACACTTGTACATTATGTACTTAAAATTATTTTGTTTCTGTTGCTCTTCCCTAGTAATGTGTGTTTTTTTTTTTTTTTTAAAAAAAAACAACTGCTGTGTTTGAGATGCGTGCTGCAGAAATGCAGGTTATACTTGTATGAATAATTATTCTACTAAATATTCAGCTGTTTCTGTCTTGTTAGGAAGCAAAGACAAAAAGCAAACATGTTTTTCCCAGTGTCATTTAACTAATCTGCATGATCCATGCACATTAAATGGGACACTGGAACATGTGACCTCATTTCAGCCTCATTTAAATGTTTTTGCACTCAGAGGTGTTGCCATAAATTCTGTCTGCAGTAATTACATTTGAACCTGAATAATAACTATTATTTGTTGTGTGTATCCTCAACATTCATCATCACATTTAAATGATTCTGTTGCAGTAGAACCTGCTGCTGCCCTGAGGTTTAAAGCCTTCATGGTTATTACAGTGTCATGATGATGTCGTCTGCCCTAATTCACTTATTTTGATCCAAAGATGGAGGTCACACCCATGAGTAAGCAACATAATCAGCACCTACAGCAGCAGCAGCAGCAGCAGCAGCAAAGTCATCATTTCTGACTGAGGGAAAACAACTACAGGGGCCAACATTAAAAACAAAATAACAACACATATTATGAAGACAAATGTCAGAGTTGGAATTGTTTACATGCATGAAAATGCAGATTATTTGTTAGAATAAAGCTGCTATAAAGCACATTAACTGCACATAAGGAGTGTTTTCCTCTGAGCATCACAGAAATCATAAAAATAAAAGCCCCCCCCCCCTCTCCTCTTCCCCGACTGACTCTCTCACTCACCCATTCACTCACTCACTCACCTCTGTTTGTTTCCTGAGACTCCAGACTGTCTGAAGCTGCCTCACTCTCTCTGCTGCTCATATTTATACCAGAGGATAACGGGGACGGTGCAGCAGACGTGTGATTCACTGGGCAAGCATCTCATTACGGTCCAGCTGCTGTCAAAGAGCAGCCTCATCCTGTTTTACTCTTCAAAATAAAAACCAGGACAGATATTCTTAACTAGATTCAAATATTGTTTTATGAAAGGGGCACACGCTGGATAGAATTGTTGCCTAACAGCAAAAGGGTCACCAGTTTGGATCCCAGTTTAAGGGCCGTTCTGTGTGTGGGTTTTCTCCACATATTCCAGTTTCCTTGTTCATGTATGTGTTTGCTCTGTGATGGACTGGTGACCTGTCCAGAATGTAACCTGCCTTTCACCTGATGTCAGCTGGGACTAACTCCAGCCTCCTGCGACCCTCATGTGGAGGATGAAGCAGCAGACAATGAATGTTTTACGTTTAAAGTTGGTTACTTCTTAAAAACAGCCTGTAATTAAAACTAGGCCATCATTTAAGAAAATTGTGTCATATAACTTATATTAGTGTTGCCTCTTTTGATTAAGCTGACTATATGTTACAGTTTCTTACACTTTACTTTGATAGTTAACCCATTCTCTATATAACAGACGAGTAATAAGCACACAAATTGGGAGAAATTGAGATTAGGTACCTTACTCCCATCTCAGGCCTTGACCTATTCCAAAATTTAAATCAGCAATGTTTCAGATACAAATCCCTTTCAAGCCCAAGAATAATTTCATATAAGCTTAGAATAAAGGCCAGTTTCTTCAAAAACAAACAAAAAATGTGTAAATATATCTTAAATTAGACACAGAAGCATTCTTATTTTTAACATTTTAAAAAAAAATAAGATAAGGATTTGGTTCATGACAAAGCTTGACATTCTTTAGGTGTTATCTACATTGTCCTTACTCAAAGTAAGAGAACAAAATCTGTTTCTCAGCTTTGTTTTAGTATGTTATTAAACCTTAACACATGTTGTAATATCTTTTAATGACAAATTGTTCTTAAAATGACATTATTTTTCAAATAATGTTTTTTTTTTTTTTTTTTTACTTTGTTGAAAATCAATTCAGTTTGAATAAAACGTGATAAGAATGTGCGGCGTCATCACTTTTCCTACTTTGTGACACTTTTATTCCACCAACTGACTCTTCACTGTCTGTCTTTTGCAGGTGCCACTAATGAGACGATCACTGTTAATGATTTCACCTGCCAGAGCCACAACCGTGGACATTTTCACAGATGTCAGCGATCACATTAATGGTGGTTCTGTGTGGCAGCGAACCAGCGTATACAGCTGAGAAACTGAGGAATGTCTGCTTTAATGCAGGAGGTGAGATATGAGTTATCCTGTCATGACTGTGCGCATTTGTTTTTATAAAGCAACTCATTTTAATACTTTATTTTTAGCTGATATTGCTTGAAAAATAAAGGTTGACATGTATGTCTTTTACTGGTAGCTGCATGTTTGATAAATTATAAGAATTGATCTGCTTGTATGTGATTTTAGGCACAATCTTGACAGGGGTTATATGAAGGCTTCCTTCACTGCCAGAATACACTATGATGACTGTGCGGTATAGAGTTAATCCCTCTATAGTTTTAACTATAATTACTTTAGTTACAAATAATGAGCTCTTATTCTGAAACTTGAATCCCTTTTCCTGATGATGTGCTGTTTAACTGCGTGTGACTTGATGTTTCTGAGTCTGAGGACTTTTCCAGAAGTTCTGTAATGAATTGGCAGCCACTGCCAGAACTGCTGAGAGGGAAGACAAACATTTGATTCATCCTGACTATGACTCAACATTTAACAACTTCACTTTCACAATTTATTTATCTGCATATAAAAAAGATTAGATACTGGCATTTTAGCAGCAGATCCACAAAGGTAGACAGAATATAAAGAAACCACAACAAAAAATGATTTGGAAAATGACTAAATAAATAAATTGAAACACCTTTTTTTTTTTTTTTTGAAGGAGGAGGATCACCTCAAGGAAACCATTACAAAGTATATTGTAACTGCAACACATTGCAAAAATGATACAAAACTACAAGAAAGGGACATAAAAATCACCACAACGATGTATAATACGCCACAAAAAAATCAAAGCAATGTTGTATGAAATCAAATGAAAGACATTAAATGAGCAGGAAAACATGCTGAATGCAAAACTTGCAGTCATTTAATCACACGTTCATATATATTTTATATAGCCACACCATTCTTATGCATTATTACAAGTGATTACAACATTTTTAATGCTTTTAAATTGCTGTGTATTTTCTGTGCATTAGGGGAAACTGGGACACCTGAATGCACCACAGCTGCTAATAATTACTCCTGAGCTTTTCCTGCCATCGCTTGACAAAATGTTTGGTGTGAACCAGGCTGTTTGCTTGTTTGTTTAGTTAAAGTGCAGGATGTGAACACGGGGATGTGTGCTGTGTTGTTTAAAAACAAAAGACATAATATACTTTTAACTTCACCATTAACTTAAATGAATAGTGGAATTACATTAAATCAAAGATACAGACATTGGTTAGTTTGAGGGCAGTGGTTCATGGAGGTCAGTGAGGTGTTATATAGAGCTACAGGCTGTTTTGATTCAAAAAAACAACACTTCCCGTCAGTGTGAGTGAGGAGGCTTATGGGAATTTAAAGCAGCAGCAGCCACACACACACACACACTGGTTTCCATGACTTCAGAGGACATTGCATTGACTTCAATTCATTTCCTGGAGACTCTAACCTTAACCAGAATCACTAGTGCCCTAACCTTAACTTTAACCTAAACCTCATCCTCACTTCAAACATATCTTCACCTTAAAATGTATTAATTTACTGTACGCTATGGGGACTTGATTTTTGTTCCCATAATGTGACTGTGTAGGTCCCCACAACATAAGGAATACCAGGTACACACACACTTAAGGATTGAAAAAAAAAAAAAAACACCTGTTAAAATGATTATCCAAGAAACATCATATAAATGAATAGTTTGTTGGACAAATGTGACACTAGGGGGCAGGAACTCCCTGATTATTACCTCTTCTTCATCATCACAGTCAGAAGAGAGTGTGGAGGTCAAAATCCACATAACAAAATATGCCATCAAATATATCAAAACCAGGCTATGAATGTGACAGTACATCGGTCGGTACATCAGTCAAATAAAGAAAACAATGAACCCAGTTCAACTCACTGATTAAAATCATTTAATTTTAATTTAGACTTATTTTTGTTTGCAGATGGAGGTTCAGAGTTTCACACAGCATTATTTACCTGTGCCCATTATAGATGTCCTGGTCTGATCACTGAAGGATGACCAGATGAGGCAGCAGAAATCTAAAATCCTGATGTGAATTCAGTGGCAAAGTATTGAACTGATATTCAGGAACTGACAAATCCACCTTTAAATGTCCACTGTGAAACATTTAGGAGAGTTTTATCGGCAGAAATAGAATACATTACCCTAAAAATCTTTTGTAAAAGAGTCTATTTGCTATGAAATAAATATAACTGTTGTTTTATGGTCTTGGAATAAGTAATTTACATCAACTTTGAGTAAAAGGCCTTGCTTTGTGGAGGACACATTCTTGTTCTTCTGTTTCTGCAACAGTTTGAACAGATGAACTAGCCATTTTCTGCATTATGAAGCCGAAACATGCTGCACAAATGAGGAAGAACAACATTGTTTTCTGGTTTGCAAAGGCCTTAACGCACGTGGAACCATTACATGTCTCTAATTCTTACACGCAGGACCAATAATAGCACAATATAATAATATGAAATATAATAGTAGTCTTATAAAGGGAATAAAATGGGAAAAACGTGTGTGAGGGTGAAGCTGCTCTTGTTTCCAGCGTTTCAGCTGGAAACCCTGCAGCCAATCGTCTACCGGTGGCATTAACTTCAACATGTCGCAGATAAAGACGGAGCTCTGGACGTCCTGTTCCTCTGCGTCCTGAAACACAACACAGTCATCACCTGCTTTAATTGAACAACCTGTGGCTGATAAACTTCAAACATGTCGTCCATTCCGGTATCAATTTAAAGGAAATTGTGTTTCGGTGAGTGTGCGTGCGAGTGAGTATGGTGGCTGAGCAGGAATGTTCATGACACAGAACGATCAAGACACGTGACATTGCAATCTGCCAAGAAACACTGGCCCATAAATGACTGGATTTTTATACAATGTAGAAACTGTACCGTCAGACAGAGCTGTGACCACTTTCCCTCAACTCTTTAAGAGAAGGAAACCCGGAGGAAGAAGAATGTGGCGTTAAAAACATTCAGAGATTAAGAGGTCGACATCAAAATGAGCTGCTTTGTTGTTGCTGCTGCTCTGATTACAGTGCTGATGCTTGAGGCACCAGTGAAATGTCCTGATAAGAGGAAAACACTAATCAGAATCCTTCAGAGTTTTAGTTGTGGGTCTGGAACGTGTTTATCAAATTTCTTCTTAAATGGTCGACTATTTTCACCCTGAATGCTGCAAATACCTTTGTCACCTGGGCTGAAATGTTAATAAAATAATATGAGTCAACTATAATCCAATGTGTAGTGGTTTATGCATAATGACCTAGGACACACATGTTCAACATAAGGCTCTGGGGCTGGATCCGGCCCGCAGACCAGTTTTATCCGGCCCACGAAGTTGGCTTTTGTGGTTGTTAATTCAACATTTCAACAGGAAGTACAGGAAGAATGTGTAGACCTAATCAGTCAGACACGGATACATTGGATCTACAATGTATGTATCTGTTCTTTTATCCATTTTTTTTTCCTGCTACTCATCGTCGACATTGATAAGTGCAATTTAATTTTATGTTTACATATACAAGGATAGGATTGATTGTGTGCGAATGCATGTGAGTGTGTATGGAAATCTTTTTTAGTACCATCTTATTGCAGTTTACATTCTAATTCATTTTTTGTATTAGTGTTTAAATGTGGAGATGCCCTAATCTAATCTAATCTAATCTAATCTAATCTAATCTAATCTAATCTAATCTAATCTAATCATTATTATTTAATCTATTTTTTTCTATTACATTTTTAATTTTGCTTTAATATATACATACATATATATATATATATATATATATAATGAGGAAATAATTGTATTTTTTTATAATTTAAAGCAAAATAAAGAAGGTTTACACTTATTCTAAATAATCTTGAATCTAATGTTACTTATACGGACGCCTTGATATTATACCTTGACCACCGCTGCTAAAATTTCTGACATTTTTAAGTCCACAGCAAAGTGTGACTGATGAAATGTATTCAAGGTGTTAACTTTGCAATGTTCAAACATTAGTTAGCAGTTAGCCTCGGCCTCAAAACTGACTTTTACCCAAACACAGGGCTCTTACTTCCCTCCCTCCGTTTTTCATCCTGTCTCTTTTCCAGTCCCTCCCTCATTTTCCAGTTTCTTTGTTCCCCTCCCATCTCTCTCCTCTGCTGCTCCTTCTCCTCCTCCTCCTCTTCCTCCCTCCTTCTCTACAGTTGCACATGGTTTCAGTCTGAAGAAGTTTAGTTTTCTCAGGCTGTGGATGAGAAGGGGATGATGCCACAGAGCTGCAGGAAAACACACATGGTCCTCCAGCACTGATACACTTATAATAACAAATACTCTGCACATGCGCTTGTGTGCATGGGCTGACATTCACTGTGAATTAAGTCAAACTGTTTCTATATATGTGGGAGTCACTTTTGGACTTAAAAGAATTTGAAGGAATTTGAAGACATTTGGAAAATGTTGCACAAATTATTATTTCTTTGACTGGACTGTTTGCTTTGTGGAAACAAAAAAAAAAGGTGAAGACTGAAGGCGAAACTGGACAAGCTGTTAAAAGAGGAATCCTGAAGACAGGAATCATGAAAGGTAAAGCATTGATCTGTTATTTCTCCTTTTGAAAAAGCAGCAGTATCTCCTTCTACATCTCCCCGTTTCTTTATTTATGCTTTTTTCCAATGACGTCCAATGACGTTTTCCAGTGTGATAAACGCAGACAGGAGCTGTATCTGTCACGGTGCCATGCCGGCACCTGCACTGGGCACCACTCACTGACCACACATGTTTCTCATCTGCAGTGAAACCTGGCAGCGTAGATTATGTAAAAGTGGACCTTGTTGTTGTTGGACTGGAGACTTTGTCAGCTTTAAAGCTGCATGTGTGCGTGCTCACCACATCCCCATTTCATAAAACATGTAATGTTCCCGGGCCCTGCCATCTCATCTCAGATTGACTTGCTGTTTCCCCCCTTTCGAGAAGAGAGGGCGAATGAAAACATAACATCTGAGTCGGAAAGCTGATCTGCCGCGGCTTTGAAGAGGGCAGCGGCTCATACGTGTGTTCACAGAGTGAGAGAGAGGATAACAAAGACAAATGACACGTCCCACATGTGGGATTACGGCTTGAAGAGGTGTCGACATGGTTATTATGAATGATGGATTTTTACCCTGTGTTTATTATTATTACTACTAAATAATTCTTTCCTTTGGTTTTGATGTGGAGAGGTGTTCAAATCTGAATAATCCCATCAATGAGGGGTGTTGTAGTTCATTCTTTAAGAGTCCTGTCATGTATCTTTTTTTTTTTTTGGGGATTTTGTTTAAGTTTCCATGATGGGGCTATTTTAATTCACATTTTTTAAGTATTAGTTCAGCTATATATTAATTTACAGAGCAGCAACTCCACCCAGCATCCCTCGAAACAGCTTTACATCTGCGAAATGAATAACAGCCGCCTCTCTTGTTACATAAATCCAGATTTCTTGTCATAATTAGTCCTACATGGCAGTTTCCTTTGCTTAGTGTGAGCTTAAATCTCTTCTTCAAAGCGTCTTGTTTGGGTAACATGTAAATTCAAAGGCATTATACTGTATAAAGAAGTGCAGGGTTCAAAAAGTTCACAATCTTTTCTAATCATTTTGTACACAGAACTATGAAGAGCTGTTTATTTCTGTTCCAATTCAGTCTCTTCATTTTTGCTGCAAGTGTTTAATATTTCTGTTTGTTACCTTTATTTATACCCTTTTAATTTGTAAAACATATGATCTGTTCACATGTATGACCGGCTCCTGGCAGTGTGATGCCTGTATATACATGTGTGTATATATGTAGTGCATACATGCACAATAATGTAACTTCCCAAAGTCAAAAGGAGACACAAAATAAAGGCACAGAAATAAATGCTCTCTTCTGGCACCTAGTGGTATCTACTGGAAGAATACTGTACCATAAAGCACATAGAGGAAAAAGTGAATATGTTCACCTTCTCACAAGTTGAAGTGAATAGTAGTGTAATTACTAATAGTGTTATTTCAGCTTGTATTCAAACACAAAGATGTGGGTTATTATGTTTTTATTGGGCAACAATATTTGTTTTTACATAAGGGCATATCCGTCCCAAGACGGCACATTGTGCCTCTGTTTCTTCTCAAGGTGTGAAGTCACCATAAATCAAGAGACGACAGAGCAAATGAACTGCCTGAACATACGCAGTGCAGTTTTTTTTTTTCCCCCTCTCTTCTGCCTGACAGTGCAGGAGGTCTGTTAATGTGGTTTCCAGTACTGCAGAGCACAAATCCAGCCCAGCCTGACGAGAACAAAACATGCTGCCTCATACATTCCTAGTGGGGAGGTGGTGGGGGTCAGGGAGGAGAGGAGGAGGAGGAGGAGGAGGAGGAGGAGGAGGAGGGCAGACAGGTGTATGGTTGGCCGAAATCAAGGAAAGAGTGAGTGAAGGAGAGAAGAGAAGGGAAAGAGGAAAAGAGATTTTCTTGTTTTGGGGTTAATTTGTGCTGAGACAGCTTCATAAGCTGTCAGTGTGAAAGGAAAACATGTTCCCTGTGTATCTACGCTGAACTCTTTGATTTAACTTTGTTCTTGGTTTGGTTCATTATCTAAATATTTCTTCTTTCTGTTTAAACTCCCCAAAATACCGTGTCAGTGTCAGCTGACCTGGACTGAAAGTAATGGGTATTATTCTGCTTAAAGGTCCTGTTTCATTATTCTGTTTGGTTTTATGTAAATGGGTTAAGCAGCATCTTAATTATACCTTACTTTTTTTTTTTTTACATGTTGTGCCTCAGCTCAATTCAAGCCCATGGTTCTCAAACTGTGGTACATGAACCACCAGTGGTACGTGAGCTTCCTTTTGGTGGCACTTCAGACATACTTTTCTACTGTACATACCGTGATGCGATCGGAGTGGAGATGAGGAATTTTGACTGGAGTGTGTAGGAAATACAAAAATAATGATCAGTTAATCAGAGTCACCTTATCTCTCACTTGATCATCTCGAGCTAATTTCCAGTGTCTGAAGTATGTATATGCGAGGAAGAGGAGGAGGATGAGAGAGCAGATTTTTTGGAATAAATGAAAAGTCTGTAGCTGACTTTGCTCGGGCCTATTTACACCACTGCATTTTCACGCTGGTGATAATGGTGATAATGGTGCGAGCTCAATATTTTCTCAGTTTGTACTTGGTTTAAAAAAAAAAAAAACTTTAAAAAATCACTTTATTAAGATACTTGCTGAGCTTTTAGTAGCCTATGGGCTACTTTGAAAGGAATAACTTATTAAAAATGAAGTTGAACCTTAAAGGTTTTCAGGTTGTGTAAATCACGATTCACATCACGCATTGTTTCCAAACTGGCTCAAGATTATCCATCGGTGCATATATTGTCAGAAGTTAGTTTTTGTAACAGTGGTTCAAATAAATTAATAAGTTATTACAAAAAAAAAAAAATCCCATCACGAGCCAAGTTGCAATATCATACTATTATTTTGTGTTGAAAATAGCGTTTGCTAATCTAGCTAATGCTACTTTGATTGATTTTGTTTAAGTTTATTTTTAAGTTGCAGTTTGATGTTTATTGTCACTTTTTGAGGAACTGAAACATTAAAGAAAAAAGACAATCAGCGTTTTGAAACCGTTACATTTTTTTTCACTCTTTACTCCGACTAGATTAGCATTAGCAAGCTAACACTAGTGAGCTACTAGTTGTCGTGGCGGTAACTTGGTGTACTGAGTTGAAAACTGCATGTAATGAGTGAGTGAGTGAAGTCAAATTTTGGAAAATAATGATTTAATCATTAAATAGTGACCTTGTGAAAAGTTGCTGGTACTAATTCTAGTACTGGAGAGAATGAGTTTCACCACCATCCACTGTATAAATACAGTAGTTTTACTCATATTAACTTTAATTTGCTTGTCATTCTTGGCATTTATTTTTATCTGAGGAAGTCCTTCAAACGTGTTAATTAAGTGAAATTTGAGGGCAAGTAAAATACAAAAAAAATGTTCAAATAAAGAATTAGAGTCTGGTCCACACCCTTTGGCCTCACAGCCCTGTAAACCCACCCAGACGTGTCTCGGTGTCTCCGGCTGGCCGACACAAAGCAGTCTAGTCCAGGGAAAACACGATGCGTTTATGGGATCGCGGCTCTGAAAAAATCTCCCGTTTTGCTGCTGTACCACAATAAAGGAGCATTCCCTTGTAATGGCTCGTCCGTAACTCCAGCTTCACAGTCTGCAGCAGCACATACCAGGTGTTTATAGTTTTGTGAGGGGAGCACACATTCCAGTCAGAGGGCACCTAAATGACTTGGATGAGGTCAGGGGATTGGAATCATCTGGCTTTACGACTTGTGGTCGAGACCCCCACTCTGATCTGGAGCCGGGCCCATAATTCCTCCTCCTGCTCTTTAGGTGGGAGCTTGACATAGACTCTTGAGAAGTAATCTCGTAATTGTCAAAGCAACTTAAACGTTGCATCTTTACTTTGGAAATCACAGCACATCACTACGTGACATGCTGAGGCCTCGAGGGCTCCGCTCACATAGGACAGCGTTGTGCTCATTCCTCTGGCAGAAATAATGTCCACGAGGGAGGATTAAGGGAGGAAGAGGGTGGGGAAGGCATTTGAAGAGTCCAAGTCCCCCTGATACAAACCACCACAGAAGAACCACAAACATAAAGTGGCGCTGATGGTTAGCTGACTCAAGTCAAGGTCTGGCACTGCATTCACAAACACAAAAGGACTGATGGTAGAAGAAGATGGAGGGATGTGGCCTGATTTTTTTATTTTTTTTTGTTTAATTTCTTCTACTTTATTGTTATTTTTAACGCCCTGCTTTCCCTGTGTTGGCCTGTAATGGACACCTGAATTCACCTGAACACATAACATCCTTATGAAAACTGGTTAGAAAGGTTGTGTAAGTGGCCTGGACCATGTCTGTCTCATGTCCTGTACAGTATGTGCTGTTCTAGCTTTCTCCTGCACCGGTGTTTTCTTAGGTGGCCTCAATACACCACCTGCACTAGCAGCATATATTAGGCCGTAGCACACTTTTGGAACTTACTTTAAAGCCCTGTATCAACTTCTGTTAAAAGAGCAGCCCTCGTGCACCAACACACCAGACCTTTTTTTCCGAAATCTCTCTCTTTTTTGGATGATGTTTGCTTTTTCTGGGCTCTAAGGTGATTATGAGACTTTGAGTGTGGTACCTAAACTGTGTCCTATAGTTTTGTCCTGTCCTGGTTGCAAATCACTGCAATGTCATCCATTGATTTTGTGGATTTTGAAACTTAAAGTTCAGTATTTTAGTCGGATGTTGTATCAGGGGAGTTTTTAGAAAAACAGCAGGAGTTGATCGGATCAAAAGCTTTTGAATTACACGCCCGCCTGCAACCATGCACCTACGGGAATTTAACTTTAAATGGGACCATAACTCACATAACAGACATCTTGCTGCATTGAAGAAGGTCTGAAATTAGCAGGTGAATCAGTAAACCCCTCAGGTAAAGGGTTTAATGATTTTAGTGATATTTTAATGGAGTTGCCCCCTGATGGACATTCAAGAGAATACAGCTTTCAGACATTTCTACTTTTTTTTTCATTTCTACTACTTTTTGGCACTTTCTGTCAACTAACCTCGACCAAACATATGATGGCCGTATGTTTATCATAAACATTTTTTTTTTTTTTTTTTTGTAGCTTATGGTGCTTTTATTACATTTCCGCCTGCTCATTACCACACTTGTATTGTTTTCTCTTATTTTAATTTGCATCACTGCCACTTATTTACTTTTTATAGCTCTGTTTACACTCAAATTGCAAACTAAATCTTTCCATCCTCTATCTGCCTCGAGGTTTAGATGAACAAACAAAAAAACCCCACTTATCTGCCGATATTATTTAATTTACAGGCTTTACCACTAGACAGAACAGTGCCAGTGACACCCATGATCTTTATATTTGTATTTACACATAAATAAATACACAATTACCAGCGTTGTTGTCCATTATGTTGTTTTTCGACCACTTTATAATCAAAACTATTTTTGGATTTTTAAGTCTTTATAATTGATTTACAGTTTGGAATGGTTTGGTTTGATTCTTGTGTCGGACGTCGCGCTCATTCTAGTGACGACACGCTCTGACCAACGAGTGGGCGACAGTCTGTTGATGTCACATTTAGTATCGGCTCAGCTCACTTGTAACCTGGCCAGAGCAGGTACTGAAAAAAAAGTACCAGGTATCAGGTATTACCCCCAATGGAAAAAAAAATGAGTAGAGTCGAGACGTGCCGAGCCGAGTTGTGCTAGAACTCTATAGTGGAAAAGCATCATTAGTTCTTGTTGCAGCCATTCAAAGAAACAACTGGTTTTGCTGCCTTTGTTTAGGTCTAATGTTAGTGTTGGGGCACATTGTGGTAAAATCTACATTTAACTTTTCATAAGAGCTCGTTTGTGTGGTGTAATCCGGGATATAACAATTTAATGAACACTAAGATAATAGAGATTGACTAAGATAATTGTGACCTCATGAGAGCTAAGCTTGACTGGGGTCCTCATTCAACTGTCCACATTAAGGTTAAGCTATAATTACTTCCATTTGCTTGTCATTCTTAACACTGAGGAACTTTGACAATGATGTAAGATTAAGTGGTATTTCCACAAAAAATAAATAAATAAATAAATAAATAAATAAAAAGCAATTGTTTTTTTCCTCCCATTTCTTACTCTTTGCTGGGGTCCTGTGTTTATCCGCATTCACACCTGGGACCAGTTATTTTTTTAATCCTTAATGCAGTTTGTTTGGAGGATAAAAGAAAAAAAAAAAGAGAAATTAAAAACAGTCACAAGGCTGAGTGTACTTTAAAGCATCCCAGCCATTTTCTGTGAGAAGCAGAAAAGTGTGTTATTAGTTAAACGTGTCATGAACGATTTACGAGGATGCCTCTTCTTTGTGAATCTGGCACTGAGAATCCAGCTGCTGCACCAAAGCCGAGTTTACGCAGAGAATCGGACCAACGGTGCTTTAGTCGTTCTGCAGTGGTTTGCTCTGGCCTGACTGTAAGGTGTGACCTGGTAGAGCTGCGTGTGTGCTGGACAGGTCGACTTCCTCACTACCGAGACAGACATGAGTGTTTTTTCCACCGGGTTCGTTTGGGGAAAAAATACATGAGGCCATGAAAAGAGCAGCACAGAATTAGGGAAGAAGGTGAATGAGGAGAAATGTAACTGAGGAGTTGTTGGATATTTGAGGTTAGATATTGACTGTGATGTTTGTGCTGACATTTAAACATTTGAATCCAAACATTTTCCTGCCACAGCGGCTTCCAAAATGACAAAAATTCGTGTTTTCCCACAGAAATTCTTCAAAAAAACCTAGGGTGGGGGTAAAGTCTGTGAAACATGATTTATACAAGTGTGGGATGTGAACTCTCCACTGAAACGCTGGGTTTTATGTGTTGTTATTGTGTTTCCACCACCACAATTATACCCTTAATATTTTATTACCAGTCTTGCCATGACTGTTGCCCGAATACTGAAGCTGTGAGTTTAAATTCTCACTATTGTTTTTGCTTGCCATTGTTCTTTTCCACCTCCACATTCAAAGGTCCAGTGCGTAAAATTTAGATTCATTTGAATTCAAGTTGAAGACCATTGTTAACATTTTACAATTTTATATTATTATTGTTTTTCCTTTTATATTTATAAATATTTTTCTCATTAAATTTGAGTCTAACTGAAGGCTACACATGTTCATAGGTTCAACAGAACCCTTAGGTGAGGGATATTCAGCCGCAACATACAACGTCATCATTAAATCTTACATACTGTACCTTTAATGCAATGGATTTTTATTTTTTTCCACATTGGGGTAACAGATCAGAGTATACACCCAAAGTTTACAATATTTTCACCTCACAAAGTTGATTAACACGCTCACAAATAGTTGCCTGTTTATGTATGTGTACGAATTCAGCAACATTACTGTTTCTTTTTTCCTTTTCTTTTGGAAGTTGTTTTTCTGGCCACCTGGAAAAAGTGAGTTTCCGTTTAATTCCTGAGGGAAATGTGTGGCTTAATCGCTTCACAGTCTTTACCAGTTCGTCATTAACTTTGTCCACCTGGTCTTTGTTGTTTTTGCAGACAGTGTACAGTACAGTCATCTGACATCTTTTCTTTTCAAACAGATGTTTGCTGCCGCTGAAAACAAGGATAATGTGTTTTTTTTTTTTAATGGGTATCACATGAAAGACAGTCATCACGTTTACATGCACAGTTTAAGGCCATAGTCCAACTCGGGCAGGCAATCAGACAAATGCCGTGTCCGAGTATACATGTGGAGAAGTAAATTGATTTATTGGCCGTGTACATCTGACTCCACCTCTGGAGGTGGCGCTGTATCTCTCTATAGGCGAGAGCGTATGGAATCAGTTTCCTGTTGACCTTTTTCATCACAGAAAAACAAACAGTGGACGGTGAGGTGGATCCGGCTGTGTTTCTGTATGTTTTGTACCTGCTCTACATGTGAATCATGATACAAATTAGACCAAACATAGTTCTTGTGGTTCTTGTTGTCAAAAGAAACCAACAAACGTACTGCAGTTTATAAGTCGCCTGCTTCTACTTCTGGTCAAAGACCAGGGAGAAAATTTTGGCACATGTGCAGAACCAACAGCCAACTCCGACTCCAATCCAGTCCGAATCGGATTATGAATTGCATTATCCAGGTATGTTAGTCCGACTAAAACTAGCTCAATTTTAGTCAGATTAATGTGTTTACCTGACATTAAGAAAACTGAATTATTGTCTTACAAAATGGCATATTTCAATCAAGTGGTGGTTGCAATTTCTTCCATCACGAACACATGGGTGTCACAGGGCAGCATAGGGTAATTAAAAAAAAAAGTGCAGTCAGAACTATCAATAAATAAACAAAGTCTTTAACTTTCTGTCCAGCTTTTATCGTCCCTCCATCATTATGCCTGCTCCTTCCATCGTTGTGTCATTCTTGGCATTTGGTGACTTGTCCATGCAGACCTGACCTCAGCTGTTCCACCGCTGACTCATACCAACACGGAGGCGTTTCCGCTGGACCAAAACAGCATCTCACTAAAACTGTTGTTGGAAATACTGCACCTCATGTGGTGTATCTTGTCACCTCCATCATTTGAACCTCTACCACTTTGATTTTCCTTCACATCTCTCTCTCCTCTGCTTCTCTTTCTCCGCAGCCAGACTTCCCTGTGTGCTGAGCTGATTATGTGGTTAACCACACAGATCCGTCCATGGCAGACATTTTGGTTTCACAACTTTATGGTTTCACAAGTTTATTCCATCTCTCGGCTCGAGAGATGGAATAAAAAACACTAAAATATATTTGCACATATTTGCAAACTTGTAAATCCACATAAACTGTCCTAACACAGAAAAAAACTGTCACAATGCATGAACCTGTTTATTTATTAGTATTACATTTAGCCTAGGGGTCACACGGTGGAACAGTGGTGAGCACTGTTGCGTCACAGCAATAATTTCGCTGATTTGAATCTGAGGGCCTTTCTATGTGCAGTTTTCCCACGTTCTCCCTGTGTGTGTGTGTGTGTGTATATTCTCTCCGGTCGCTCCAGTTTCGTCCCACAGTCCAAAAACAGCTTAAGTGGACACTCTAAACTGACCATAGGTGTGGATGAGAGAGTGAATGGTTGTTCGTCTCTGTGTGTTTGACCTGAGATGGAGTGGTGACCTGTCCAGGGCGTGACCCCCCACCCCCTGCCTTTTGCCCTATGTCAGCCATCTTGGGGGGCAGTGTAGAGTCAAATGTCCAATCATTCAGGAAAAGGATGAAGAAGAGTCTATACTGTACAGCCATTTAAAAATGGCAGAAATTTTTGAGGACTTACATTCATACACACGACTTAATCTGCTTGCATTTCTGTCTATTTCAGATTAAGCACAAGATAATAGTCTCTTAAAAGGTCAACATGTTTGTTGATGCCTGGAACTTGGCACTAGAGCAATGGATTCACTGGTGTAATAAAAGAAAATATGGCAATATCGCAAGAGTTACCTTGGTTAAGTTTTAATGGAAGTCCAGGACAGTTTTTAGCCATATATGCTGTGAGAATAGGAACAAAAGTCTACAACTGCTGTTTATTTTTGTAATTATTCAATTTATTCTTTTGGTGTGTGTGTGTGTGTGGACAGGGGTTTGGGTTTGGAACCACTGCTCTCGATGTCCACACTGACACAAAGGACACGCATGGTGGTGAGACAACGTTTGGTATGACTAATCTGTCTGGAGGGAGTGAACACATTTTCCACATGTGAACCACCATTGCAGATTCAGACTTATTCAGGTGCAAAGTCTTCAGTATGTGTACTGTACATTCTTCTGACGGCTCAGTCAGACAGTGTTAGATTTAAGGTCGGCTCCTCAGACAGTATCGACTCAGCAACATGGCAGCGTCTAAGTGCTTCTCCTCAACCTGCCAAACCCACTTATTTTCCTGACTGTAAGTGTTTTTCCTTGAGGAACGCCCTCCCCTGCTGTCTCCTCACATCATGCTCCACACCCACCGTCCCCACAGGTGTGGGGCTGCTCAGCAGATTGGGTGGTTTACAGTCTACTGCAGTTACATTTGGAGACATCAAATCATTCTGGTTATAATCTGCTGTTGTGCTGTGACTTTGGCCTTGTTCAGCCCCAGTGTACGTGATGACAGCCTCCTCGAACACACGCACTCACAAGACTGTCGCTACAGTCATCACACAAAACCGACAATCTCTCACACTGTGAGAACCAGGCACAGCGAGGTTTTGCACATCTGAGAGTAACAAAAAACATGGATTTTCTTCCAAGATAGCGGCTTCGCCCGGAACACACTGTACGATACAGAAGTGGGGGATGTGAGGCAGCAGCTTTTTATGATTAATGACGGGAGCAAGTGGCTCTTCACTAAACCGGTTTGTCGTTTTTTCCCCTAAAGTCTATTCTTTCCTTATGTTTTCACAGACAACTATGGTGGATATGAGAACCAGCTTTTTAAAGGTGAGGACCAAACTGAGCTCTTGTCCTGCGGTTGTCTTTGGAATCTGGTAGAGATCCATCATGATGTACATATGTATTGAGTTACTTCACACACACACACACACACAGAAAATTCAGGATATAATATAATAAGTTCTATCAGAATATAGAGGAAAATACCTTTAAAAATCTATAGGGGCTTGAAACTTCTCCGTTGAGGGTACAACAGGAAATAATTAAAATGATATCAGCATTCTATATTTTTATTCTGTAAAAGGAAATTATTTTTTAACATTAACCTGCTTTTTCCTCATAAGACTCTCAGTGATCCTTAAATACATACAATAATGTAGTAATATAATAATGAGTAGGAATCAGAAACAAAAATTGTACATATAGCGTAAAAATGTCAATACAAAGAACTGTAAAAAAATCACCTTCAGATTTATGTGGACTTTTGTAATTATGGAATTTTGTAAGTTCTGTTATCATCATAACAAAATTACAATCTCGTGTCATACGGAATTTTAACGCTAACAATTAAACTGGTTAAGTCCAGTTTGAAGAATAAATGATATTATAAATGGACACAAAACTGGGTTGATAAAGGATAGTAACAATGCACAGAAGTAACTTTGAGTTGTCAGTTGAGATTGTTACACTAATATTTCTCCCTTATCTTTGTTTCTCAGAGGAGGACTTCACTGGAGAGGAAGAGGAAATGCCTTCATTTAGAGGTGAAGGCCACATACACAAGTCATAACACTGTTGTTTGTATCAACAGTGACATACTGTATGTTCTGCGTGCACATCCTATGTGTAAATACATTGCTCGTGCATGACTGTTGGAACATGACATCCAGAAAGTGGCTCATTTTTTGCGGTTTAGTCCAATTTTTTTGCGTCGCTAACAATGACTTGACGAATAACCGCTGAGATCTGAGAAAGTGAGCCTGACAGGACGAAAAACTTTGGTTGAGATGATCGAAATTGTTGTAAGGTCTCCAAAAGCATCAACAGAGCACATGAAAACATCAAACATTATATGTAATTCGAGAGAAAAATCTGTGTCTGTGTGCACATAAATACACTGAGGACGTCAAATGAAAAGCAGGAGGTCAGTCCGCTAGGAATTTTACTGTTTCCCTTTGTTTTCATCTTGAAACAACTGTGACTAATGTGCATGATGTTCTCGCAGCTCAGCCCTCTCTTCTTTTATTTGTTTTTATCAGAGCATTTGCCAGAACTTGTGATTTAATTCTGCAGTGTTATTGTGAATGATGGGGATATTTATAAAAACTATAAAAATAGTAAAAATCAAATAACCAAAACCATCTTTAAAAGAAGCAAGCCAAAAGATATTATTTTTGCTGACTTTCTTCAAATCATCACTGCGGCCAAAGGAACAAAATAATATTATGTCAAATGATAATAACAACTGGAGAGGGCGCTGTAAGATGTTGAATTTCAGCCTGAATTTATTTTAAGTAAACCTTTGAATTATATTAGAAGATTTTGTTATTTAAAGGATTCAAATATCTCTCAATTACTTAAACTGATCATTATATGAAGGCAATTTGAAAACAAAAGAAGCAGATTTTTATAATGTACTTTTCCACACTCCTTCATCTCTGTGTTCCAGGTCGCAGCAGAGGTGGTTGTGTGAGGTGTCAGCAGAGTCATTCTCTCCAGCTCGCCGTCAAAGTCCTCTATGGGTTCGTTGCGTTCCTCATCATTACAGTGGCCGTCCTCGCATCACTTGGTGAGCTCAGTATAATTCATCGATTCTCACCATCTCCTAAAAAAAAAACCCCAAAAAACGAAAGACGCTACGGCCACTGCAGCAAAAACAAAAATCATCACTATGCTGTTATTTCACTTTCTTCAAAACATCTAACTGGCATTCTGCTATTAATTACAATAACATTTGCAAAAAACAGGTATATTTATGTGTAATTAAAAATGCATGAGCTTTTCACCTAAATACTCGACTAATTAACGTTAATTACCAGTTTATTTATAATAACTTATAGGCAACACTTAAAATAAATATGATAAGAATGGTTTGGTAAAATGGTAATAATGGTATGTTAATAATTTTGGAACAGGGAACCATCGCCTATTTGAAAGTAGTAATTACTAAGTAATAACTTAGTAATAACTTAGTAATAACAATGGAAAAACTTGTGGGACATGAAGAATGAATTTCAAATGAATTTTCAACTTTATAGCAATAACGTAATAATTTTTTTTCATTCACAAACATTTTAACGTGAAGACACTACACTGATAGTGATTAAATTACTATAATTACCTCAATATTAAATAACATGTTATTACTGTAATATTATCTCCTAGTTACCAAACTATTACTAATGGCATTACACTGTTACCATCGGTTTGATATGAGCAAGTGAGTTGTCTTTTAACACAAAGATTGAGGGTTTGATTCCCACCTCCACATGCCACTATGTCTTTGGTCAAGACACTTAACCCCACGTTGTTCCTGACAGAGACACATTTATGACATTACCTCCCTATTACAAAATCATTACCATACTGTGACTTTACTGTTCAGTAAAACGATCAGGTGACCATGTTCCTGCGCCCTGAGTGTCTTATTTTAGCTGAAAGTTGCTCAGCATCAACATGTGCTTTTCACATTAACGTGACTTTTTATTGGGCCACAAAGTCATAAATATTTCTCTTTTACTACCATTAAAGAAGATGAGGGGAGAGAGAGCGTGAGGTGTGGTGCACAATCCACACAACAGCACACAAACACAAGGTCGTCCAGACGCCTAACGTGCAGCCAGGTCCTTAATGGACAAAACTAAATGTGACCAAGATTCACAAAATTGACACTGTGTTCTATTAGAAAACTCACGATTGAGAGCATTAAGTTTCCATGGAAATATTTAGTGATGCAGTAAATCATGTGGTCACTGGGAGAAACTGTTCATGTTAAATTAAATGTTTTTATTAATTCATAATTAATTAAGCTTTTGTAATAAGTTACATGTCAAATTTAACATTACAGGATTGTTATACATGATTTTACAATTATCACCTTACATTCTCAAACTAAACAGTCACTTTCGAAAAGAAAGTATTTAGAATAATAATTTAAAAGTATAATCCAATCCAACTTTATTTATAAAGCACTTTAAAAACAACAGCGGCTGAAACAAAGTGCTGTACATGAGAGATAAATAAAGTAAATAAAATTTTGAAAAAATACTAAACATTTTCCTTTCAGTGATAATATATGTTTTTTTGTTTTTTTTGATGCAATAAAAAAGGAATTTGTATCAAAAATGTTGTTTCAGAGACACACGAGAATAAGCACGTCAACATTTTCATACTGCATATAGAGCATTGGCGAAAAGAGGAGAACAAACTGGTTTAATCAGCTGACTTTATTCCATTAATGAATTGCCATCATACTAAATGTGTTGTACATACAGAAGAAACAGCACTCAGCTCATGTCAGCTCATGTTGCTGCAAACTTACACGGCGCAGCTGCACAACACCAAAGTACTGGAAACTTAACTGTCAACAGAAAAGATATTGCACTTGGCTGCACCTCCTGACTGAGCATGTGCTGAAGGAAAAACACCAACCTTTGATTTCTCCTTCCCCGCTGAACATCTGTTTTATAACAAATAAATTATTCTGCAAGAAATATGTTAAATAACAACTGTGGAATGGGACAACAAACATTTTGCTGTTGGGATCACTTGAGAAAACTGAAGTTTGGAGTTAAATTCTTTTGTCAAATCACGGTATAGACTTAATAATTGCTGGTAAAGTGTCTTTATGTGCATCCTTGAACAAAATGTAGAGAGAGTATGAGCGTCTCATCACAGCAGAGCAGGCAGCATATGCAGAAAGCATGTGGGAGTACTTACATGTATGCAACACTGAATGGAAAAGACCTGCATTAACCCCCTGAGTCAGGGGTTAAAGTGCTAAAAAAAAGTGTCTAAATACACATTATGCAAACTAACACTGTGTGACACACTCTGAAAAACCCACACTCACTAAATTGTTGTTGCTCTCTTAGGAATTTGGTCAGGCAGCTGACTAAACCACCGTTTATCAGTGTTTAGTCACGTTTGTTTGCTAAAGAAAACCTTGTGGGGTTTTTCTGTCAAAGCTTCAAATATAATTTCTTCAAATGTTTATCATATCTAAATCCACTCCTTTTTTTTTTTTTACAAAAAATCCCTGATGTTTTTCCTGTTTGTATTTGTTTCACAATAATGGTTTGATCCTTCATGGACTTAAAAAAAGATTTTCTTTTTCCAGAAATCAAAAGCACATTTTGGCAGAGTAAGAAGTCGTGTTTCCTTGCTGGTGCATAAAATACAAATGTGCGTTCAATAACATTAACATTTTATTTAAATTTCTGATCATGTTCCTTTTACTTTTCTGTGTCTCCAGTGTTCAGAAAGGTTGAAAGTATGTCTGCAGAGGAGTCCATCTACCACAGTAAGATCTCCACTGTTCAACAAGGGTTAGATGGTAAATGACGTTACACATTTTCAAACTATATTTTACACAGTTTAAACTGTGTTTTATTACATCATTCATTACCAGAATGTAATAATTTTTTATTACAGTCACGGTTGATGACAAATACATTAAAATGTCTTGATCAAATCAATATCAAAGTTACTTATGATAAAGGTGTACATGTGAATGTAAATAGTTGTTTAAACCAGGTAGTACAATACCAACTCCGGGTCAGTGGCCCTGATCTTGCAGGGCTAGTTTTCTGCTAACAGACAGAACCTGAAAGCAGAAGCCATTTAACCATCACGATGACTCCAAAGCTATTCAATTACAGTATAATTCCTGCAAAGTTCTGCTTCAAAGATTGAGGTAGGAAAGGTAAATGCTATTTAGAGTATTTGTACACTCTAGTTTTACTTAAGTTAACGATCTGAATACTTCTCCTACCTCTAACAGTACTGATAAAAGATTATCCACAGTGAAAATTACATTTTTGTAGCTGTCCTTGTGTAATAAGTATTAACGTTTTCTTCTTATCTAAATATCTTTTCTTCCAACAGTCACTAAACAAAGACATGGGTACCATACTTACATGTCATCAATTTTTTTAGATTTTTTTATCAGTTCTTCCCTCTGTCTCGTTCTCCTCCTTTGGTTTCTCTCAGATCTGAGCTCCACCTCAAACTGCTCTGGCTGCCTTGATGTTACTCTGTACAGTGAGGAGATCAGCAGGCTGAAGAGAGAGTTTGAAGACATACAGAGAATGATACTGGGACAAGAGCAGGTACATGTATGGTCCATCACAAGTTCTACCAGTCTCTTGCTTTGGTCACACAATAGTTCCAAACATTAAGATATTCAATATGTAATGAAATAAAACACAAGGAAGGAGCACGTCTTAAGAACTAAAGTCACCATATCTTTCAGTTAATTTCCAAAATGTCCAAAAATGCCTAGGATGTTCCTTATAAAGGCTTTCACGTTTGTACAAAGGAGGTGGAGAAGGTACAAGGGAGGCTCTAACACCTACAGTGGAGATTATGGCTAATCTTCTGATCACTCTTTCTTGATCCCTGTCCAGGTCCTGGACCAGGCCTCCCAGGCTCAGGCCACTCTGAGGTCCACCAACGCCCGCTTGGTGCGCGAAATGCAAAACCACCTCACCTCGGTCCGACTACTGAACCAGTCCCTGGAAAGATACTTGGATCGGGTGGAGGCCTGGAAGGATGTGATTGAGGAAACGGAGGACAAGATGAAGACTCTCACGGAGGATCAGTATGACATCAAAGCGACAGCACACCAAGTGAACACTACTGTGGCGCTCAGGTGATTGAAAGGCTGAGGATAATAAACTGGGTCTCCAGATTTTATTGGCATTAATCAATGCATATATCTTATATAATAATGAGCCCATGTGTGGATTTTTTTAATTATGGTCCTAGTGGTGGAGATCTGAAAGGTCATCAGAATATGGGACCATAATTGTCTGGACAAAGTTACATGGAGCCATGTCAGGCAGGGTAATGTGAAACCAGAATAGAAGCTTATCAACTCCAACTCACTGGGCATCTGTGTTCTGGTCTCCAGCACAATGTGGATCGACGCCCTGCAGAGAAAAGCTGATGAGGAGACCCTGGTCCTGCAGAGGTTGACCACAGAATGGCAGAACTATAGCCGAGTTCTGAGCGCGATCAAATCCAACACGAGCAACATCATGCAAACCGTACGCTTCCTCCAAAACAACGTTGTGACAGACCACCAGAGAATCACCATGTCCACTGAGGTGTACTATGACTTAACTCAGCAGGTATGTGTGTGTCTGTTTACCAAGAACAACCACAGAAGAGCAATTAGCCCATTCTTTATAGAGAAGAATAATGCAAGAAAGTATGTAAAAAAAAAAAACCTTTTAAGTAAAATGTTTCAGATTTTGATTTAACTTAAAAGGGGTTGAGTCTAACCATGTGGTTGAGGTGGTTGGGGAAAGAGTTAACAGCTGTATCATCTCAGTGAGTTTCCTCACAAGTACAGTGTGCATATTCTCCAGGTGATGAACCTCCAGATGCAGCTTGACAATGTGACATCTTACATGGATGAACACGAGGAAAACATGCATGACCTGCACTATCACTCCAGGTAACAACCACAACAAACATGCATGCACTATTATATTTCTAAGAATGACCATAGTTCCTTGGACAGCAATAATATAAATGAGGTCCATGTGGAGAACAGATGTTTGTCCCTATATAGGAGCTGAGTCCCTGTATATTTGATAATAAAATCGAATCTCTTACAAATACAGTGTAAAATTGCCTCAACTGCCCTTTTTAGATACTATGAGAACCGCACAGGTGAACGTTTCTCTGCCTTGGACGGTCGCCTCAACTCCATCGAGATGGAAATTGACACAGTCTCCTCCAGCATCAATGCCACTGTCAGTCACGTCCAGAGCATGTACAAATACATCAACATCGAGAGCTCGTCCTGCCAGAGTCGCCTGGGCAGACACACAGAAGACCTACAGGTTGGAAACGTACAAAATCTTAGAATAGTTCTGGAACGACTCGATCTTGAACAGTCACAGGTTCACTTCTTTTATTTTATAGCACGCTCCTAACCAAAAGCAGACTTTTACCAAAACCCAAATAATGCAGGACAAGAGCATGTCAAGACTAAGATGAGATTTATACTAACCCTTGGTTTTGGTCTACGTCCCTTGAAGGTTTTGATTACTCCCTTGTCCTGAATTTCTGAGTGTGATATTGACTACAATACAATACAATACACCCAGCAGTGATAGAGCTAGACTTGATCTGGACTGTTGATGAAACTGTCAACATCATGAAGTAGTTAATATCACTGAATTCTCAATCTTCTTTCCTTCTTTCTTTCTTTATCTCCTTGTTACCTTCTGTCTCTTCTCTTTCAACCCTTTCTCTTAATACTCACACACTTTCTGCAGAATCTGAACAACACAGTCTTGTTACTCATCCACTTAGCTGACACGCTGAGGCAGCAAAATATGCTGTTAAATGTCCGACTGGATGTGGATGTCAGGAACCTGTCCATGGTGATGGAAGAGATGAAGCTAGTGGACATTCATCATACTCAGCTCATTAAGAACTTCACTATACTAAGAGGTACAATATATTGACATTCAAAGAGAAGATCTGACTGTATACAAACACTCTTATCACCCAACTGTCTTTTCCCAACAGGTGCTCCTGGACTTCCAGGGCCCAAAGGGAACCGTGGTGAAACTGGTCCAAAAGGACCTGTGGGACTGACAGGTAGTAAAGGTGACAGAGGCCCCATAGGAAGCCGTGGATCTGCTGGGGTGAAGGGGTCTCTTGGACCAAAAGGTGCACCAGGTGAACCAGGTCCCGGTGGCAGTAGAGGGGCAGTAGGAGTCAAAGGAGCCAAAGGCTCTCTTGGTATACCTGGCCCACGTGGGGAGAGGGGTCAGAAAGGTGATATGGGCCTCACCGGTAAAGACGGGCCCTCAGGACCCACAGGGCCTCCAGGGATCCAGGGTCAGGCAGGACTCCCAGGCATTATTGGGCCAACAGGACCAAGGGGAAAACCAGGACCAGTAGGACCACCTGGACCACCAGGAACCCCTGGACCACCGGGGCTGCCATACCCGCATGACCAATTCAACAACCAGCAGCACACCAATGTGTCTGCCACTGGGTCTAAGAGGCAGTGAAGAGATGGATGGAGACGACTCTTCCAGCACAAACCATTTAAGAGTCATAGTGTGTTATGAACCGAAGGAATGTCAATCAGTATGACTGGAAATGCAATAATCCATTCATATGGGATTGTGCAAGACAATGGAAAACTCTATGAATAAACGCAAACAACTCAAATTAGAGTTGTAGCCTTAAATTCCTGATGAAATAACTGTGGCCATAAAGAAATGAACCTAGAGGAAGGTCTAAAATGATGATAACCAGAACTGCTGCCACAGACTGAACTGCTGTTAAGAAATGAGAAATGATGGTACTCAAGCCTTAAATGGACCATGTTTGGACAGACTTTATATAGTGTAGCTCTTTGTAGGCTTTACTTCTTGGATTATACCCAAATACAACAGACCTTCCCACTTGGTTGGCCATATGCAAATGATGGAGTTCAGATTGAGCTTTATCGTAATTAAAAACTCGTATTTGATGGCAAGATTAACAGGAATAATAAATCCATCCATTACTGAATTTGAAGACCTGTCTATTTGAATGTACTGGAAGTAAAAAAAATGTGCTTAAGGTTTGTGTAAAGCCACAAAAACCTCACAGGGTATAATGAATTGGAGGGCTGTTAACCACACATCTGGACTAAAGTCCGACTCAGACTACTCAAAATTTTACTTCCCCATGATGTCACTATTATATAGACACAGGAAAAATCTTTTTTGTACGATGGACTGGTAACCTGTAGAGGGTGTACCCCGCCTCTCGCCCTATGTCAGCTGGAGTTAGGTACCAGTGCCCTCCGCAACCCTCCACATGAGTGAGCATATTATATACATCATAACACAATCTTTCTCTGGTAAATTGCACTTTATTGACTCTTAAAGTGTTAAAATGAAGGTGAATTGGCTTATATTTCAGTATGTCGGAGCAGGTACTCTGATAAATTTCTTTTTTCATCTAATGGGCAAAAGTTTCAAGACACGTTAGCGGGGCATTGAATTGAAGCAAGCTATTGGCACTGGGCCTAATTTGGGGAGGATTAACTATGGGTTGTTGCAGTCTACTGGGTGTAGCTGAACGTTAAATATAAAACAGTTCTCACAACATTGTTGTCACTGAGGACTAACAAAATATGCTGTTCTCGGGGGTGGGGGGGCGTCCCTGTTGGTACAATCCTGGTTGAATAATGGAGGTAACGCCAGGAGATAATTAGCACAAAGACAAGGAAGAGGGGAAAAAAATATAATTAATTTGTCAGAAACCATGAACTGATATTCTAAAATACAGAAGAAAGAAACTCTGTAGGATTTGGAGGTGATGGCCTTCACTGTTTCACCCAACTTCCTGTTTTTATGCTAAGCTGTGCTACGCTAATGTCTGTGAAGGTTCTCAATCATCCAGGTCACTGACATCTTCAGCATTTAGCTGGAGGCGACTGGACTTCCTTGAGTTAAGTTGAAGATAATTTAACCTCTCATCCAAGAGACTCTTCAGTTCTGAAGACGTTTATCTTAATATCTGTGCTACATTAGCTTAGATAGATAAGCTAATGTGAGCTAAGCTAAGCTACTCACCTTCAGCCCTAAGTTATACCTTCTCCACAGACATGAGAGTGGGTTTAATAATCTAAGACTTGGGGAGAAGGAAAATAAGCATACTTCAGTGAATGACAATCTTCATTTTAAATGACAATCTTCATTTTAGAAATATGAAGGAACTTATTCAGTTTTCAGTTAGGAATAAGGGGTCCCCCCCCCCTGTATTTCCTTTATTTCTGCAGCAAATAATCACAAAAGTAGAGATGTGTCTTTTGGAGAGTGTTTAAGTTTTATGATATACACGATCAGTAATCATTTAAATCGTTTTAAAACAAGCTTTACAAAAAGGACACTTACATTTTTTTTGTAAATCTGTGTGTTGTAATGAAATGCAACTGGTTTGCGTTGAACTTCAATAAATGCTTTCATAGACAGTCTTGTCAGTATCGTATACTGTGCCACAGCAGAGGCACAACGCGTGGTCCTGTGAGGGAAAGGGAGTGGTTTCTTTTTGTCATTAATACAAAACACATGTCAACCCCTCCCATTAAATGTTTGAGGTATGCTGCCACTGACTTAATATTTAATTGTCAAGATTTTTTGTGTTGTTTTAACATAGGCTCTTTAACAGATGGCCCATAATTAGCATTATTGCTGTTTAAAGTAAGATGTAGAGACGTATGCTATATTTAAAGATTACAATTGAGAAGCATGGCATAGTCAAAAATTACTGTTTGCAGCTGTTACTATTACGGGAAAAGCGAGTATCCAGGTCAAGGTGGGTCTAAGGAAACAGTAATACCAGTTATACTTTCACATCAGTTAGAGAAACATGCAGTACTTCTCATTTCAGATCAGCCACAATCACACTGAGGTTCACTTGAGTAATATGGGAAAAAAGGGGCAGGGGACAGAGGCCTGTTTAAATTGGCAGGATCCTCGTGTTAATTTTGGTTTGCTCCATTCACCACATGCTTACTTGCAAGGCATAGTATTGCCAAGGAGGTCACTGGTGGGGGATTTTTGGAGGAGCTTAATCATTGTTTTTCTACTTATTATAGTAGCTCAGCATCTCTAATCCTAGACTCCTGTAAACACACTGCCTTCAAACGAAAGGAAAACAAGAAATACCACGAAAAAAATCATCAACTGTACATGGAAGCCTCTAACTTTACATGTTTTAGGTGACTCAGAACCACCAGTTGTACAGTTTTATGACAACAAGAGCAGCATTGAATGGGGTTAAAACATAAAGATCTCCAACATGGACTCAGAGCTGCTTTGCTATGGTAAGGGAAGTGATGTGTAAAGTGTGAGAGGAGGTCGTGGTGAGCTGTGGTGAGGTCCAGCCAGTGTAAACCCTACAGCCAGATGTGTTTTTAGTAGCCTCTGCCAAGTCTGACTCTCCCAGGTGGAACGTATTTCTACTTTTCTCATACGTACTCTATATGTGTGTAATTATTTATTTTAATTTTTTTTTGTCATCACGGAGGCTTAGCAACAAGCTGAAAACTGTTTTACATGTTTTAGATGGGATATAACACTCTGACTCTCTCCGTATGAACACTTCAGGGTTGTTCGGCCGTAAAGCTGGGACAGAACCGTGGCTTGTTGCCTAATGTGTCCCATAGGACCAGTGATTTTTGCCGACTCATTAATGTGATGTCATGGCCGCACATGGCAGAAATGCAAGTGAGGGAGCAGATTACGACAGTAATCCTGCTTCAGACTGTAATTCAGATTTTGCGATTGATGGATGTGTTGTTCTGTCACTCCACCATGGTGGCCTATGACGACATGTGCAGTCTCCTGACGGTGCAGTGTGTATTAGGGTTGGAGCTGCTGCTGTGTTTTTCAAAGGATTTACCTTAAAATGTATTTGTTGCTCAGTCAGACAGTCACTTTCTCTGCTTCTTTTCCGTTGGCTCTGTCATAATGAATGTCTAAAATGATCCGATTGCCGGTACCTGGCTATATGTGTGTGTAGTTTATTGTTTCTCGCAAGACCGGAGATTTTGCAAGACCTCCTGGTCGGCGTCCCTGATCTTGCAAGGCTGGTCTTCTGCTCTCAGACAGTAGGGGGGGAGTGAAGACAGCCGCCAAATCTCTTTGCAACAAGACATTTTTCCATCACAGTGACTCTGAAGCTGTTAAATTATATTAAATATCCTGCAGAGTTCTACTTTCAGTCTCCATAGCCTTTGACTGCTTATGTTTAGATTTAGATTGACAGCACTAGCAGTTGAGCCCTTCATCTTTTACGGCACCTTTGTAAAGGAGGTCATTTCCTTCTACAGCTTCTCTTTTCTCTTTTGCGCGAGGTCAAATTGCTCTGGAGGAAAATAAAAGAGATTCCGAGCGATTCGCATGTCAGCCGCAAGTTTTGATTCCCGATCTTCGTGCTGATGTGTCCCCAGGCAAGACACTAGAGAAGTGCTATGTAACCTCGATTCCATTTACTTCTCTGCATTTGCTTTTTCGCCCTCTATCATGTTAAGTCCCGGGTCAGTTTGTGTAACTTCACGTATAATTACATTAAATCTGTGCATAGTGGGAGGTGGCACTGCGAGACGTTACCTAACCTGCCCTTGAATCACACACACACACAAACTTATACGTACAAAAATAAATATGTTGACTGGACAGGCCCCCGAAGACCTCATTACACTCACAGCTGTCAAAACACACTCGGCCTTTCGCTACGGCTCAGGTAACCATTATTGTGTGTGTGTGAGTGTGTGTGTGTGGACAGGGATCACACCTGCTGCAGTGAGTCAGCAAGGAAACAGGAAAATAGATTGTTATAATAGATTTTTCTTCTTTTTTTTGCAGATTGTTAATCACCTGACATGTGTGATTTGGGCTTATTTGTGTTTTCAGCTCAGCGATTCTTTTCACTGTGTCAAGGATATTACTCAAAGGTTAATCCAAAAAAGTTAATAAATAATGTTTTTCCCTCATTAAACACATTTAAAATGTATGCGTTGTTGTGTGCTGCTCAGGTAGATTTGGAGGAAACCGGTTGCTGTTATGAAAGCCGGGTTTGGAGCACAGACTTGCAGCTCGCTGGTGTTTTGTCCACAGCCCATTTTGTCTAAAAACAGTTCTGCCTTGAACTGGTAGCAAAGCCCGCACAGATGTTCTGAAATCATCCAGCTACAGGTATTAATTCTGTTGGCAGCGGCTGCAGAGAAAGGAGGAATAACTGCAAGAGAGCGAGGCATCGAGGCATTTTCCTCAGCAGATCTTCCAGGTGTCTTTTGTTGAACAGTTATTTTGTTTGGACTTTTTGTTGTTCTGTTTACTTTACCATACATTTTTAGTTCTCTGTCTGGTTTTCAGATCCTGGTTTTCCTGTTTTCCTGTTGTCTTGTCCTGTCTTCCCTGATTGTCTGCCTCATCCCAGTATGTGTCACCTGTGTCTTGTTTGTCTCACCACAGGTGAGGTTAATTGTACCTACCTCCCAAGTGCATTTAGTCTTCACACATTTTCAGCCCCTTCTGTTTCACGTGTTCCTGGTCAGCTCCCTGTGTTTCTGCTCCCTGTTGTGTCTTCACTTTATGTTGTACTCTTTGCATTTTTGTTAGTTTGCTTAATTAAGGACTCTTATAATATTTTTTATAATCTTTGAAAACTGCATTTGGGTCCTCCATCTTTTTTTCCCCACTCGTTGATGACAAACTAGCTCGCACAAAATTTAACATATAACTGAAAAGCAATTTGTGTGAAATATAAAGTTTTGGACTATTACTTTGGCCGTTTTTATAACGCCTAAGCCTGACTAATGTGAGATGCAGTCTGGAAAGGGTGTAGTCACCTTCCACTTCTAAGAGGTGTGACCAATACACGTACAAAATGCCTCTGTACACAATTAGATAGACCAACAACCAATCAGACCAGTGATCCAGATTATGTGCCAACAAACGTACATGTTGTAGTTTTCTAGGAGTGATGGCGAAATTTGGTTGGGTTCACTCTAATATTTTGAATAGGCGAACCAGCCATTTCCACATGATTTATATATGATAAATGAATCCTATACATTATGCATGTGTTATTTAATAAATCCTAAGACTGAAAATGACTGACTTTAGAGTGAAAGTAAGCCTATGGGAGTGGGTCATGTCATGGGTTTATCATGTTAGGGCACTGATTCATTTATTTTAAATCACAGGAAGGCACCGCCTGTGGAACATTTTTGGGCAACATGCTTCTGTACGTTGAGGGAAATTGCTGTCATCAAGAATTCACCTGCAAAGCAGCTTCCTCCAGGCACGCCATTACACAGCCATTTAACATAGACTAAATTTAAATATTGTATGTTTGTTTTTTATGCCATAAGCAGGGAAAAGAATGAGGTTCTGTATTATCATAACCATGTGAGTGGAGTTTGGAGTGAATCAGCAGCCAAATTAAGAAGATATGTCCCAAGTTCAAACATTGGCTGATTTGTTTTCCTTCTGTGTGTTTGGAACATTGGTTTAATTTTTCTGGTATTGGCTCATGTGAAGAATTTTAATTTAGCTAATTTCAACACAATGCTTCTTCCTAGTTACTAAATCGTGAGATGCAGAAATTGTTACGCAACGTCAGGCACCAGCTAATGCAAATGTTTGTCTTATGAGCAACAAAACAAAAAATGGATTAAAAACATTAAACATTGGATTAACAAGTCAAGAAATATGTTTAAAGTGGATCAAATTCCCAAATGAGGAGCTGCTTCTTTGAAAACTTTCAGTATCTTGTCACCAAAATGGCAGTTATTTCTCTGATCCTCTGTTGATGACCTTCATTTGTCATTCATCTTTCTTCTCCAGCTTTGCCAAACAGCCAGTATGAGTATCGTGGCTACAACTCTGGGTCCTGGATGTCATCTTTGTAATTTAACAGAAACATGGTGGTGGTCTTGTTGTGGGCTGGTGGGTTTTCTCTCATTGCTTTTTCCTGTTTGGTAAAACAGGCCAAATTGTGTGAGTCATGTGGGAGCCACATTGAAGACATCTGTGGTAACAGAAAAGAACCGACAGTTTCTCAACATTAGAAAACAGCCATTTGGATATTGAGTCAAAAAAAATCTTTCCTATCATTTATAAATGCCTTCTTTTTAAATCACAGTTTAATCAAACTCATCAGTGAAATGAAAGTAGCAATGAAAACAATAATATGGCAAAGATTTATTACACACAGTACATTTCTTCATTTCAGTGACACAAATATTCGTCAAGCTTGATTTTCAAATATCTACTTTTGTGAGCATTGTCTGTATGGATAATAGTAGTTTCAGGTTTTCGAATAGGATTCAGATTATTAGTACTGTTGTTGTTATTGTAGTCTATATTCAACCAGGGAATATAGACAAGCAGAAGGACATAGTTACAGACAGCCAAAATACCAAATTACAATAATGGTTACAGAAACATTTAATAATATTCATAAAATAGTCATCCAAAAGAAGAATCAAATGCAGAAATATAAGATATTGTCAGCCTTCAGCAACAGGACAGTGTGAATCAGTTAATGCATCTACATTTAGATTAATGTGAACACATATTATTCAGAGTTAGTGTAAAACATCTAAGATTCAGCTTTTTGGCAAATTAATCCAGGCTGAATTAGCAGCATAGTAGAACCTTTTCCCAATTCAGGGCAGAACTTTTTGTCCTTTTAAGAAAAAGAAATGTTGTGAACAGAGGCAACAATTCCCACCATTTATAAGAAGAACCCAAACAAGAAAATAACAATCCCAAAATTCCCTAACAGATAAAAGATGTGCCACTGATTTTGTTCTGACAGGTAAAGGCAGTTTAGACACTCAAGCTACTGCAATTTTGGAAAATAAACTTGATCTTCAGTCAATGTGACAAAATATTGAGAGATTACCGTCCAATTTTGTGCAACAGCTGCAGGCACATGTAAACAGCAAAGGCTCATTTACACTCATGGTTAGAGACCGAATGGAAACGGACAGAGCCCAGTGTTCACGCTCTGTGTTGTGTTTATGTGTCTGTATTTGTGCATGTCCTCTGGACAGACGGGATAAAATGGAAATCTGGAGGGAAGCAGTTCAGCCTATGGTTCAAGGGAGACGTCATATGTGTATATCAGAAACAAATAAAGGAGGACATGTCAACACTGCGAGAGCTTTTAAGGTAGAGACACAAATAACAACAATGCAGCTGCTTTTGCCTCTTTGTAAAGGATGTAAGATTTCACAAATGCAAACAGTCTGAGGTACTTTTTTAAAAACATTTTGGTTTTTTTTTGCCTTTAGTAAATGTGAGAATAAAGTGTGGAAGGTGGGTGGAAGGACCATTGAACCAGTGGTATCATTAAAAGTAGCTCAGTTGGTGGAATGTCAATGCCAGATGTGTATTTTATGGCAACATTTGTGCTTTTTACCCGACAGGTTGCTAGTTTGATTCCTGCAATAAAGCTGGGGTGTTAGATGCAACATACCCGATGACCGTTGCTCCTTGTGTGCAGCTGTGATTCACCCACTGTTCCTGCACCCTGAGTGAGTGTTCCCTACTGATGTGTAGTGAGAATGGATTCAATTTAGAAGTAAAATTCACTACCACCCATTGGTGTGTGCAAACTGAAGAACTGTAACTCCAATTTAACACATTTTTGAACCAGATCTTACATCTTTTACTGACATCATGGAAGGTTTGAGCAGAGAAAGTGAAGTGTTTTGTTGACTGTACATTTTCACACCATCTTACTCATCGGCAAGTGTTTGTTTTTGTCAAAAACTCTTGACTCTGTGCTGCCTTCTAGTGGGCGTATTGTTTAACAGCCATATTGATGTGAATGCTGCAAAAAATTTGCCTCTTCAGGCTAATACAGGAAAAGAGATGCCTCAAGAACTTTTCTCTCAGTAAATTTTCACCACCAAATTTGTTAGATTTTATTTTAAAAGCTATAAAAAATAAAGGAAAAGAACAGAATCTGTTACTCAGGTCCACACAGTATACAATAAAATGCAGTATTCAGTAAAAAAAACTAACAACCTAACAACTAAACAACTAGTTAACCTATCCTTTCAGGTCACAGGGGGAGCAAAGAATTTATGAGAGTATTTAAAAATAAAAACTGTAGCGTAGAGTAATTTTTTCTAATTTTGTGTCTTTGACCTTCAGAATGAACAAATGATACAGATTTTATTCCACTCTAAAGTTGACTAAACTGACCGCTGACCTTCTGAATAAAACATGTTTCTTTAAAAAGCCTTCTCTCCACTCATGAACCAGAACAAACACACAGAGTCAGACCCTCAGTTAACCCTCGTTCAGGGTAAATGGGAGGAGCTGTAGCATAAAATCTCTTCATTTCCCTCCCTGTGTTTATAAAACCAGGAGTCCTGCTGCTCCAAGTGGAAAATGCTGCTTTCAGAAACTTTTACTCTGGTCCTGCACTTTCTCTCTGCTCTGTTTTATATCAAGAGTGAGTCGCAGCAGCTCTGCCAGAGAAGAGATGTCAGCTGTTACATATTCAAATAATCTCTCCTCAGGCTCCGTACCCTGCCCTACATCCGTGTTCCTGCATCTAACAATGCCCTCTGCACAAGCAAAGCAGCCACAGGAACCTGAATCGTGATGTGATGTAATGAGTTTTTCAGAGTTCAGTGTCATGCATCGAGCAGCTGCCCTGATCCAGGACGATTCTTTTACTGACTTTGCACCGAACAGCCAACTGATTGCAACAAATCAGCAGCATATTGAGTTTACACTGGTACATGTCTGTACATATCTGCCTCCAGGAAGTAACCATACGGCACCGTGGTTCAGCTTTGCCAACACCTGGTTTACTTCCATTCAGTGGGGACTTTTGAGTAATATTCAGTAACATGTTGGATTTTCTATTCAGACTTTATTTGGTCCTGTCTTGAATTTCTATTCTGGGTATTTTTATCTCTACATTTCTGCTATTACTCTATGTATTGCTATGTTGTTTTAGTCAATTTCCAGACATGAATTCTTGATAATGTCCAGAGATTTGGACCAAGATAATGCCTGGAGTTTACAGCAACACAGTTATCCACAAATGCTGAGGAATCTCTGGATAGCTTTTAAAGAATGTCAGGAGCAATTGGAAACTGGTTGCGAAGTTCACCCATAACAATCTGAATTCCTCTTTTAAAGCCTCCAGAATCGTTGGCCAATCAGCATTTCAGACGTGTCACCTGAAACCAGGTTCCTACTCCATGATACCAAGCTGTCGCTCACATTGGTGTTCCATACTTAATCGTCTAATTTCCTCTAAATGTGGACATAATTTACCAGTGACATGATGTTCTATTGAGGGAGACCTGGAATTAGCAATGGAAACTACTAACTCCTCAGGAACATATTTACTGATGTTATAAATCAAGTGAGAAGTAGAAGCTCATTTCCCCGTAAAAGTCAAGTCAACTTTACTAAAGTTTTTCTTTGGAAAATTCAAGGTTCCAATGAGAACCTTAGCTTGAGGTAAAGTTTTTCCCCGTTCGGCTACCATACAGACGAGGTGGAGAGAAATGATGGACATCATTCTGAGGTTTCTCCTCAGACTCAGAAGCAGAGCTGACCTCCTGCTGACACTGATGAGTCAGGGTTTTATGTCCTAATCTAAGAAATAGAAGCTGGGATTTTGACATCCTGGCTCTTCTTCAGCCTCTTCTCACACTCGATGACCAGCTGGACCAGCACCTCAGTTTCACCCAGACGGTCATTATTGGACATGTCAAAGACGTCTCGAGTAGCAGCCGTATCCACTGCTCCTGTGTCTGTTTTCTGCAGCCGCAGGTTGTCCAAGATTTTGGAGAAACGTGGATCCTTGCTGGGTTTTGGCAGGCGTATGTGCACACCTGCCCTGAGACCAGTGGCCAGGTTGGAGGGACATGTGAGGATGTAGTCTAGATACTTGGTGGAGTATCTAGGATCTTTCTGGATCAAGGTTCAAGGTTCAAGATGACTTTATTTATTCCCAAGGGGAAATTTGGGTTACAGCCAGCATTTACAATTAAAGATTATACAAAAAGCAAATATTAAATACAATAATAAAATAAACATGGAATCACATTAAAGATAAAAAAGGCTGATTACGACTAGAATAAACAACGATTTAAATCTGTTTGCTCTGCACTTGGCCATGTTGTATCTGCGCTCAGATGGCGACAACATGAGCTGGTCCCTCAGGGGACGATTGGGGTCAGCCAAGATGGAGTGTGCTTTTGATAAAACATGAAGCACAATGAAAGCACGGTCAACCAAAGTGCTTCACAATGTAAAAGATACAACAACAAGGTTCAAAACTTAAAACATGATGAAAGTTAAACGGTACAAAAATAGTAAAATAATAAAATGGTAAAAAGAATCCAAGAAGAAAAGGTGGGTCTTAAAAAATTTGGGCAGATTTAGTTAAAATTCCGTGGAAATGTTCTCTTTGCAACCAGAAAAGTCGCCCTCTGGTGGCTATTCAATATATTGGTACTTCCTGATTGACTTCACAAAGAAAACAGTCCATATTTAACAGTCTTTGGTCCAGAGCCACTTTTGTGGACGCTCTTCAAAGAATCTGCTTTAGTTTTTTTCTCTTTGTGGATCTTCATCTTGTTTTACTTCCTGTTTACTTCCTGTTTACTTTGCATCTACCTACTGTCATTCCCCATGGTCAGTCATGGTCAGTTTGTCTTATTGTCCTGTGACTCTGTTTCTTTTATTCATTTAACATTTGTTATTTTTGGATTCTGTGGTTTGTCTGCCTGCTGTAATTTACTGACACATGTTGGCAAGAAATTGGCCCTTTTTTTCCCTCAGTTAATGAGATTGTTTGAGCATTTTTTTTAATCAATTATATATTTTCAAAAAAAAAACAGCCCTGATTTTTGTTATTTAATTGAGAGCTGGAAGGAAACATCCCAGTTGTTTAGTTTTTCCTTTGCTTTGGTTTCGAGTCTCTCGTCTTTAAGTAATATTGATGGTATATATTAGTTTATCGACTTTGCAGAGGCACCTCGGGACTTTGCAGTTGTTCAGACAGATCTGCTTGACATTAAAATGTTTGTTCAAGATCAGATTGAAAAACATGGCATGCTTCAGGGATATAAGATGATGCACTTGGAGTTATCTTATTAATATCTTATCTTATTAATTCAGAAAAAACAGAGCAAAAAAAAATTGGATCTTTAAAAATAGTTTTTTCCTCAAGGCTATCTGCTTTCTTTTTTGTCAGGCTTGTTGGTTTCCCCCTCTGTCTCTAATCAAATCTAATTAGACGAACCAGGAATTGAGAATGATATACAAAAAGCTACATTCTGACACTGTAAAGTTGGGCTGCTCTTTTCGTTGCCATCATCACCATGTGGTCTCTCGCTTGTGAATATTCAATTTATGCATGTGTTTATTTGTGTGCAGCTACAAACACAATCTATAGTAGAACCAGATGTGATGTTGGTGTCAGAGCAGTATGTTCTGCGCAGTTTTACCCATTATTAATAACAGTATTAGAAAAACAGTAGTTTTGGGCCATAAAGTATAAACTCCAAACAAGGGAGTTTTAATATAAACCAATGACTTCGTCATCACATATAAGTATTTCCATCCACATTATTGCACAGCTGTAAATGTGACACTGGCCTCAAATGTGGCGCTGGCAGCTGCATGACTGTGGGTTTGTAGGAGTCAGGGGGTCCCTAAGGCAATCAGAGATAATTATGGGATGTTTGCAATGTTACAAACATGCACGCTCACGCAACCTCCCGCCTACACAACACATTCTTTACACACACTAAAGTAAACATGGGGGAAAGGATGACACAAGATGGTCCTCTGACCAGTCAAATCCCTCTTATTTTGAAGGTTTTTCCAGCACAAGTCGTCTCGATCCTTTCAGTCTTCGCTCACATCCAGAAAAACCATTTTATTCTTGGGCGTGATGGATATCCAATACCGATTAACAATACAGAAACGCTAATAAAAAGCCAAGCTGGACCTTTTTCCTCGGGAAATTCTTTCTGTGATGCATCACATGTCATATTTTCCCTCATAGTTGAACTTAATGTCCAAACATTCCTCTTACAGGCTCCTGGCTCCCATTCTCATCTGAGAACTGTTCAGATATCTGTGATTAATTGAAAGGGTCTGTTTGCCCTGGAGAAGTTATGAGAGATGATTCTCCAAGAGAAATAAAATAAATGTTCAGCCCCACTTTACAGCACATTTCTGACCCTGGGACACTTATTTGAACTGTCAGAAATGTGTGGAAAATGAATAATGTAGAGCCATTTTAGTGTCATTGTAGCTCCTGGTATAATACTGGCTTTGCATTCTCCAGGTTCCAATTCTGCAACCTATTAGAAAATATAGAAACTGCTGTGTGGCATAAGTTTGTGAGATAAAACAGATAAATGTGGTTATTGTGCCGTGTTTTTCAAATATCTTTCACGTGGTCTCACTTGTTTGGATCACACACACACACACATACACGGAAAAAACACAAAAACACAAAGCCAGTTCGAACAGCAGGAGAGCACATGCTGAGAAGAAATGAAAAACACTCCCTGATCACAAAGTTGAGATAAACTGGGAACAAAGTGGAAAAGTTTGTCATTTTAAGAATGGAATTTTAATGTAACCATAATGGAAGATTTGTATGGGTTTCAGCTTGTTAACAAGATTGTAGAGGAAATGCTTTATTAATGTATTAAAGTTGTTGTAGGCAACATTATTATTGTTTTAATGAATTAATACATTTACAACAAGCTTTCTGCATGATGTAAATCAAAATAATAGAAAGACTTATAGAAACTGGCTGCAACAAAACAAAAATTAATTATGAACAAAAAAAGTTTGATGCCTGTGTTTTAACTTTGTCTCTGTCTCATTAATGTATCATCTGTATGGCTGTGTTTGTTCTTAGTGTTATTTATGTAAGTACCAATTCAGTAAACTGCATTTCTTTTATTTGCAGTATAGATTGATTTTTATTGATTCTTGAAACTCAGTCAGTAACAGCCGTTTTTTTTTTTTTTCATTAGACTTGTTTGAAAAATGACATTTTTTTTTTGAGTGGACGACTAACATCTAATGCAGGAGCGAGACAGAGACAGAGTGTTTGAATGTCCCCAGAACAACAAGCTGCAGGTAAACTGAAAAATGGTCTGAGGGCAAGTTTGTCATTCAGATCAGGTTGTAATCAGATTTGATGTTGACAAAGTTATTTCTAAAAACATGATTTCTTTCTCATGTTTTTACCACACACACAGGACATTGCATTGACTTCCAGTCATTTCCTGGAGACTTACTCTAACCTTAACCAAAATTACTAGTGCCCTAACCCTGACCCTGACCCCGACCCTGACCCTTACCCTTACCTTAACCTTAACCTAACACTAACACTAACCTCAGGCAATCTTTAAAACTTGTCTTCACCTTAAAATGTAGTAATTTATGTTATGATTTATGATTGTCCCATAATATTAACAGATTTAGGTCCCCACAACATAAGAAATACCAGGTACACACACTCACGCGCACACAATGTGTTGGCTGAAACAAATACAACCGTCTTCACTCCTTATGGATGAACGGGTTCCACGCACAGCGAAGCACGTATGAACACACGCGCACACACACACACGCACAGACACAAGGCACCCTGCATCGTTACCCAATGAAAGCAAACACTGCTGTTAAACACAGGTGTCTAAATTGAGTGTGTGTTTGACACTGTGTCCTGGTGTGAGGTCAGTCTGGACAACACATGGCTCAGAATGAATGATTACTTCCTTGAAGAGCACAGACAAGACATGCAGACGCGTGCGTGTGTGTGCATGCGTGCGTGTGCGTGTGCATGCGTGCGTGTGCGTGTGTGTGCGTGTGTGTGTGTGCGTGTGTGTGTGGTCCATTGATAACATTATAGACCACCAGCAGACGCCATGGTGACCATGTGTGTGAGTATGTATCTCTTTGTGAGGTCTGAAAAACTTACCTTTGTGGGGACATTTTGTCTGGGCCCCACAAATTTAAAGGGCCTTTTAGGGGTTAAGACCTGGTTTTAGAGTTAGGGGCAGAAATGGGTTTAGGGTTGGGGGTAAGGGTTAAGGATAGGCACTTAGCTTTGATGGTTAAGGTTAGAGTAAGTGGCTAAGGAATGCATTATGTTTATGACGTGTCCTCATTAAGATATAAAAACAAGTGTGTGAGCGCGCAAGAGAGAGAGAGACAGGGGTTATTTTGAGTAAAACAACACACACATGTATTGCCTAGCCCCTTAACATGACAACTAACTGACTGACCTTAACCCTTAACTTAAACCTAGTTTTAACCCTAACCCTAAAGCCATTTTAGGGGTGACAGAGAATGAGGACAAACCAAAATGTCCTTGCTTTCCCAAAATGTCTTCACGCACTATGATCTAAGTTTTTCCTAGTCGTACTAAGGTGCCCATACAAGAACACACACACACACGTTTGTGCGTCATAAAACGTGATGACCCTCATAGACATAATGCATTCCCTTAACCATCACAGCTAAATGTCTAACCCTAAAACCACATCTTAACCCTTAAAAAGCCCCTTAAAGATGTGAGGACCGGACAAAATGTCCTCCCTCTGTATGGGTCATACAGTGTTTTTGGTCCTCACAAAGATACACATACAAGAGCGCACACAGGAACACATGACGTGCCATTTAACTCTGTCGTAACTCCACCGGAAAATATCCTAAACAACATTTTACTCCTGCAGCAAAGTGACAGAGACCCTAAAGCATAAAACACTTAGGAGGAGACGAACATTAATTTACTGAAAAACAGTCCATTAAATGAGGTCAAGGGAAAAAAGTCTTTGTTTTTTGGCTGGAATGTCCTGTATTTCGTCGCCCTGCACCACAGAATGAGACCTTTCCTTTCTTTCTCGCTTGTTCAGGTGAATGTTTTTTACTATTTCTGTCATTTTCCTGGATTGGAAGTTCAGTGGAGAGTAAATTAGATGGTAAACCAGACTGTGAACTCTTACTGTCGCAAATTAGAGTCATAATGTTCCAAAAAATAAACTGTATTATTACATAAATCAGGAGGTTTACACTGTATTTATTACTTTTATTCAGGAAAGGAGCTACATATCTTTCCAGGAAAGAGAAGCTTACATTAAATTCCAAGTTAACATTCATTTATTAAAAAAATGGCAAAAGAAAAATGAAAATATACAGTTATACAATTAAAATGAAAGTATGTTAATTAATAATTGTTTCATTCCCCCTATAATTAGTACAAATTACTATACTTGGGTTGGGATTTAAACAGATTAATCACACTGAGACAAGAATTAAGTGCGTGTACATGAAATGGCACCTATTTACTTTTAAACTATAATGTTTTAGGCTGAAAAACTAAACTTTCAAGATGTCAAATCATTTACACATGACTCAACATTAAATATAATCTCACCAAACCTTGGATTCATGACTTCAGGGTCATAACTCATATTTTCCAGACAAATATAAATCAGATATTTCAAAACATTTTCATAATTTCCCTTCTCCATTTTCTGGCACTGCTTAAGGATATTAGCAATCTGCTTTTACGCTGTTTTAAATGGTGCCTGTCTTAAACAAACAATGTAATACACGGTACTTTAAAGAGTCACATATGATTTATAAACATTAGAATTTAAAAAGTGTCTTCCACAAAAGTAAGGTTAAGTGTTCCAACCTGGACTTTTTATGTTTTACATGTGCATAGTGGGAAAAATAACTCCAACCAAGCAGAATAATAACCTGCTTTTAAAGCAGTAAAATACTGGAAATGAGTCGGGGGCTGGTCGACATTAGGGGGCAGTGAAAAAACAAACTCAGCCAAACGCGACACATGTTGTACATGCGCTGAGGACATGAAATATGGAAACTGTGGGTGTTTGGCAGTACGTCTTGTCATTTCTCTCTATAAATCTGAGATTAAGAGTCAGTGACAGAGGTGGACCTGCTCCCTGCAGGGGAAACTCACACAACTCTCGCAGAACCACGGCCAACACCTTTTTATTGTCCTTCATTGTGTGCAGAATTTTGTCCTCCTGCTAAAAGTTACAGCGTCCCTCACCAATATTTCACTTCCCGTGTGTCCCAAGTTGGAGGTGACGTACGAGCTGTGGACGCCGAGGACACATAATCTGAGTTGTAAATGAAGTCCAGGTTAAAAATGAAACCTAGAAACAAGAGACACCTTTTGATGGCAGGTGTGAATGAAGTCAGTGTTTTCTACAACTCTACCAGGACTTGCTGCTGCTGCTGTATTGTTTCACAGTAGCTGATTTTTTTCTTACATTAATCTGCTAAAATATTATATATTGCAGCCCTTTTGGATTTCTTGCTCATCAGTTTTGCCCTTTGGCTTTTAGTCATTAGATTAGATTTCTAATCATTTCTTTTTTTGCATTATTTTAAATTCATATTTTAATTTCACAGTGAAAATGCCAAATATAAACGTTACATTTTGTTTTTGAAAAGGAGGGCATGGTCTTATTTGCCATGTGAGAATAATAAACTTTCCTTCTGCCAGCTGGATGTCAGGAAGTGTTTGCCAGTATAACAGAATTATGAGCTGTTAATTTGTACTGTATAGTATAATATAATGGTTACAACTTGCTGCGCTGACCTGAAGTGGCCGAAACCCAACTCACGCAGAGCCACGTTGGCTTCTTGTTGATGCTGGTTTACAACAATACAAAATGGCCTTGCTAAGTTTACAATCTAATTTGCAATAAAACACAATCATATGCAGTATATATAATATTCACATTAAATTGGTCATGAAATCCTGTTCCCAGCTGTGCAAAAATATCTGTAAATTGAGAAAATGTCAATCCCACACTTATTTGGAAACTGTTATCTATACATTCATTCACTTTTTGCTGTTATTCAGTGCCATCATACACTGATTATCTGTCACTTTTAGTACTGATTTACTGATGTACTTAACAGAATTTTAATGCCTTTTGTCTTTTAATGTGACTGTCAGAAACTGCCAGAGGAAATCAGGGCTGCAAGTTCTGTTGCCATTTTTTGAATTACCCTTGAAAACTCACTATGTTAAGATGGGTTTTCACTGTTTTTTATTCTCCATCTGTTGCTTTCAACTTTCTTTGCTTTTATGTTCTTATTGTTGTGGTCATTGCTGGTTTCCCTTCTGCTTTGTGTATTCGGTTTTAATTATTGTACACGGGACTTTGTTGCTGTGTTTTGAAAGGTGCTTTATAAATGAAGTGTATTATTACAGCCGTTACATACCAAATCTCTGTGACACTTATTGTCAGGGCTGGATTACCAGATGACCAAATCCCTGGGGTTGAAAAACTCAATTTACTTCATATGGACTTATTTGGTCTGCCCACGGCCAAGCGGAAGGGAATTGGACATGTAACCAGAGGGTTGCCAGTTTGAATCCTCACCAGGTTAAGGGCTGGGCTACCCCTGAGCAAGGTACCTATTCCCCATCAGTCATTGTTAATTGGATTCTCTATATCATATCCACGTTCAGTGTATTCCTAGTGCTGCTGCCAAATCAAAAATGTGGCTCATCCACGGTAGCGCCCCCTTGAGAGGGAGAAGAAAAGAAGAAAAGAAAAGAAAGAAAAATATGTATATGAACTTAATTTATGTTGTAGAGGGATGCAGCATTAAACAGTTACTTTCGTCATCTTCTTTTTATTATAATCTACAAAATAACAGTGGAAAAACAGTACATTAACTTTCCTCGTGACTGAAATACACCTGACATGTGAGGTTATGGCTCAACTGTGGCTCCACAGGAGGTTAACCCAGCCATGCTTACTGTGTACCATAAATAATATGAAGTTAAATAATGGGTTTTTTGAAACATTCCGGGTCAGTTTTATCCACCGAGTGAATTCTCAGGCTCGGTGAAGCTGCACAGGTGTTTTCATTTATCTGTGAGTGGAGCTGAGGTCTGATATCAAAATAACACAAAACACCTGTGCGCTGGTTTGGATGGTTTTAAGTTGTCGCTTTTGCACGAGTGTTTTTAAAAATAACTAATAAGAGCCACGCTATTTCTCTTTTACAGTGCAGTGAATTAATAAATAAAGTGACAGTTCTCACAGTCCATTTGTAATGTTTGTTTCACAGTTTATTGAGGTCCAACCTTTGATTACCTCATGATTTATTCTCCTTGTGTTGTAAGTGAGCCTGCACTGGTTCTGACTTTAATATCTGGGGCGGCATTCTCATTTTATGGGGCATTTTACAGCCATAACATAACAAAGAGCTTCTCCACAGTCGGGCTGATTATTTTGCACAGATGATATCTTTAATAACTTTAATACTTTTTTACTTTTGAGTAGCATTTTTCAATATTTCATTTATCTCTAATGTACAGTGCTTTATTAATAAAGTTGGATTGGATTGGATATTTCAGTGTTATCAATAACCGTACCGTATGAAACCAGTCTCTCTCTCTTTCTCTGTGATCTAATTTAGGGTGAAAAATAGAAATAAAACAAAGTGAATATACATTGAAAAAAAAAAAAAAAAAAGAAATATGTGCATAGAATTTTGAAAACTGTCTCTGTTTTATCACTTGCAGCTAAAAATCTCCATCTAAACCATGTGAAAGTTTTTCATGTGAGTGTTTAGGTCTTCGCTGGCCTGAGACCAGTTGCAGCATGTTTCTTCCAGGAAGCGCTGGCTGTTGAAAAGCAGTGGGAGCTGAGTCACAGAGCAGATGGAGGCTGTGGGAGGACTGGCATGTGATGAGTCCATACCTGACTAAACAGCAAACACTGGACCCAATCTTACATGACACTAACTTTTTCATATAAAGTGTGTTCAAATTGTAACTGAGGGTTAGGGTTAAACGTTTTTTTTTTAAGTTAATGTCATTAATGCAGGAACATATCAGTGCAAATTAAACATATAAAGCTGTGGTTTCCAACCATTTTCTCCTTGAAGGCCCAGTCTGTCCACACACACACTAAAAGAATAAAGTGAATAATTCCAAATTGTACTGTAGTTGTAGGTTTTTGCTCCTTTTCTCACAGTGTATATGAATACAAACTGCCCCGTGTTTTCATAAAATCAAAGCCAAGGTAACTCTTGAGATATTGCCTTGTTTTCTTTTATGATACTGGTGAGTTTCTCAGACGTGATATGTTGCTGTGCAGATGCAGACAACAGGTGTAGCTGCAAACTGACCTGATGTGACTTGCTTACTCAGTAAAGGTCACATAAGTTCAAAGGTCACAGAGGTGTTGGTCTTAAATAGCTGAATAAATGCAAAGGTGGACCAAAACATGGGTTTTAAATTTGGGTGGTACCAAATTCTGACTATTGAATAGAGTGTGTGATTGGGATTTTCTAATTTTATATGCACAAATATAATTTTAATACCATCTGAGCCGCCCCATGTGATCTCTGGTGCCCCCTGAGGGCGGCTTGGATCCCTGGTTGGGAACCATGGACACAAAAAAAAAAAAAATCACATTTTTGTAAAATAAAAAATAGATAAATAAAACAGCCTTGGGTTCTGGAGATGAATATATCACATCATTTAGGTTTATTCGTCTTGGTTGTTTCGTAGAAGATGCTCAGCCTGCAGAAACACAACCAACAATGACAAGTCATGTCCAATAAATGTCGACACTTCTGCTCAACGTTAACTTACACTGTGAGCTAAACTTTATTAGGTGTCAAGTGTCGGTACCAAGAAGTCGACGGGGTCGTCTGGTTTGACCTTGCAGCAGTCTAACATGGCCTCAGAGAGCGACGGCATCACGTACTTCATGAGGTAGTTCCTCAGAGGAAGAGCGCGGGCCTCCAGCAGCTCGTCCCCCTGTCGCTTCACCTTGGACACATTCCTCTGCTAGGAAATGGCAAACGCGTTAGATTTAAGGTTAGCGTACAGACACAGAACTGTGCAAAAGCCTCCGACCGCCACAAACTTTGTATATCAACAAGCTGCCAATTCATTTAACTCATACAACATGTGCATGTAAAGCTCAAGCATGTCTTTAATAATAGACCTTTTATCACAGCAGATGTTTGATGTCATGGAATAGTAGGACAAACATTAATTTTAGTTTACACTTTTGTACTAAAAAAATATATAATTTTAAACCTGCATTTCCTGTTTCCTCTATTTTCTAGACGTGTTCGAATAAAGTGATTAAGAAAAATTATACTGTATGGTCATTAAAGAATTTTGATTTATTATTTTCCTCCTTTTTTTTTTTGCACTTATATGTGTTTTTGTTATTAGGTGGTGGTGACATCTACTGGTTGAGACTGTGAACTGCAGTGCCAGCATGAGAGGAAGGCAGTAGAAGTTCAGTTTGGTGCACAGTATGTCGTATGTTTATTTTGGAAGATTTTAATGGTATGTAAATGGTATGTTTGTAAATGTATTTTATTGCACTTTTTCACTGAGGTTGCTTGTTATTGACTATCAAAGAGAATAAATACTGGTCAACCATCAATTTAATTAGCATCATTTGTTTATCCTAGACCTTCCGCAAGGGGTTTGCATGTTCTCCCCGTGGTGCGTGGGTTCTCACCAGGTACTCCGGCTTCCTCCCACAGTCCAAAAACATGCAGGTTTGGGGATTAGGTTAATTGGACACTCTAAATTGCCCATAGGTGTGAATGTGAGAGAGTGAGTGAGTGAGTGAGTGAGTGAGTGAGTGAGTGAGTGAGTGAGTGAGTGAGTGAGTGAGTGAGTGAGTGAGTGAGTGAGTGAGTGAGTGAGTGAGTGAGTGAGTGAGTGAGTGAGTGAGTGAGTGAGTGAGTGAGTGAGTGAGTGAGTGAGTGAGTGAGTGAGTGTTTATCCTAGAGGGAAAAACTTCACATTTAACATTTAGACGCCCATTATAGGTTTTCTTTCGGTATAGTTCATAATATTCTAAATCATTTCCAGGTTTGCTGAAAAAATTACTTACTTACTTAATTTTACTCTTTTACTTTTTAATTTTACTGTTTATCACCTGGTAAATATGCAAGCAATATAAAATTATTTACCTTGCAATTTTGAACTTTTATGTAACCATTTTATTTGCTCTGACGGTTTTGAAGTGTTATCCTCTAAAACTCATTTAATTTGTGACTTTGTGTGAAGTGTGCACTGATATTATTTGCTCTCATGCACTAAACCAGCTTCGTTTGTCTGGTCACATCTTCAGTGAAGTTCCTGGTGTGAAGCATATCAATCCCGCTCACCCACTCCTCATACTGAGCAGCCATCTCTGCCAGCGCTGCCTCATTCCTGTGTTTCTTCTTAGCGACCTCTGCAGACAGTCTCTGCTTCCTCGCCTCCTCTCTCCTTCTCGCCTCCTCCTCCTGCTCCTCTGGACTCAGGCCGTAGCTCCTGGGCATCCCCACCATCTCGGTGAGCTTCTTCATGACATCTGTGTAATCTGGATCGTCTGCAGTGACCTCTGGAGACGAATCAAACACAGGTTAGTGAGACGTCAGCGCCATTGTCACACAACACAGAAATATAATCACACTCTTTTCTGCAATCTGATTTTCTAGAGCCGAGATATGTTTTATTCGGTGTATTTGTTTATTTACAGTACTGTGCATAAGTCTTAGGCCACCAACAGCTTTGTTGTTTTTATGTCAGTTTTGTGATCGTTGGCGTTTCGATTGAAAAGACGTGACTAAAAGTCAGTCTTCTACTATATGATCAACCTGTCAGTGAGTTGAACTTGTGCAACATGTGTATGTAATGCTCAAACATGTCTTGAGTAAACCAGGTATAATAGACCTTTTTCACAGCAGCTATTTGTTGGCATGAAATAGTAGGAGAAACACAGGTTTGACCAATAACATTAGGGTTCCATTCCAGGTTTTAAAGAGCCACGGTTGTGTTATTGTTCAAGTGGAAATATTTGATATTATAGAAGCATTTTTGTTGTTTGTTTTTTTCTGAAAAAGATGTTATTTTCAAACATGCATATGTGTTTTTCTCCATATTTTCAGGATATGTTCCAATAAAGCGATAAGAAATAACTGTACAGGATGGTACAGCATTGCTAAAACAACAAATCTAATGGCCTAAGACTTATGCACAGTACTGTATATAGTACGTCCTGAAAGTGACAGGAGGCCAGTGAAGCCAATTTGTTACCAATTTGTTCTGGGTAAATCTCCAGCTCATCAAAGAAGTCCAGCAGAGTTTCCTCAGCAGAACTGAGTTCTCTGAATCTCGTCAGACGACGGAGAAACTCGTCTGGTGTGTATCGCGTTTTCTCTGCGACACTTTCTGGAAGTGCTTGCACTCGTTTTGTCAGGAAATCGTCAGAGGCTTCCAAGGCTATAACATGCTCTGCAAAACACACAACAAGTTTATTCTGCTAGAGTCGGGAACATGCGAGTGAATTCAGTGTTCACGTGTATTGTCCACCTGGAGTGATCGTCTTGTTGAACAAAGGCGTTTCAGCCTCTGACTCCTGGTCCTCTGTTTCCTCATCTGGACAATAAAAAAACACATCACACACATTTAGGCCAAATGAAATAATTAAGTTTGTACAGTAGATACATTTTTTAGAGGAAACTTACTCAGGAAAATCAGCTGTGCTTGACCATAAGTCTTTAGGAAGCCATCAAGGACGAATCCTTGGTTCCTACACGGCTTTGAATTCAGCTTTGCTTTCAAAATGTCAGAAAGCATTTGGTCGTCCAGTCGACCTGTTGGACCAGAGGAATGATTGATGAGAAAATAAAAAGCTCTCACACATTTGTTGTGTGTAATATCAATCAGTACACAATAAGAAAAGTCCCAGGTATTCAATAATCTGTACATTTTGTAATGAAGTTAAATGTACTGAAATATTAGATATTAGAATCCAGCAACTGTAATTTCTTTATTTGATTTTATAAACCAGAATCAATTATGAATCTAAATATTCAGTAAACAGTATAAACATGGGCAACAGTGGTAGAGTTGATCGTCTTTCAACCAGAAGGTTGTGGGTTTGATCCCCAGCTGAAATAGTCTCTATGTAGACTATTTCAGACATGTCCCTGGGCAAGGCACTAAAACCCCGAGTAGCTTCTGATGGCTGTGCTGGTAATGTGGGAACAGAGAAGATAAATGTGTGACAGAGAAAGTGTTTGCACACAGATGCTCAGAGTGAACGGGGGTGAATGGGGGTGAACGGGTGAACGGGTGGATGACAAAACTGTAGACTGTACTGTAGAGAACAAAGAAAATAAATGGAGCTGCTAGAATTAAAACATTTTCCTAAATAACTGATATGTTTCCTCTAATTTAACATCAGACATGTTTAAGATGAAACCGTAACAACACGGTGTTTAAAATCCGATGTTTAAGTGATAAAGAAAATTTCAAGGTCCAAGACGCATGTTATTATGAGACATTTTCTTCTGGATTCTTAGTTTCATTTTCGGTGGAAGTTTTGGACTCACACTGGAACTGGATTATTGTTTGTTTTTGTTTTTTTTGTACGACTGAACTTTCCAGGTCAGATCATGTGTTAAGTTTATGTGTTCTGTTTGACATTTAAGTCCCTGTTAAAGTGTATAATAATGTCTTTGAATCACCAGCAGCCTTCCCTGAATATTTTATTTAGAGAAAGTGTAGTTTTTTAAGAATCCGCTCTTGCCTGTTTGTGATTGTTACATATAATTGTTCACAAATTTAAAAATATGATGGTAGTTGTTCTTCTTCTTCTGCTAAAGACCAAAATAAACTTTACATACTGAGATACTTGCCAGTCTTTTTCACTTTGAATCTCCAATGCAAAGAATTCAAATGATGTTATTAAAACAAAAAACAATTAAAACAATTAAAACAATTATTTCCACGGACTCACCAGCGTTCACTTCCATGCTTTTATTAATACTGTCCAGTTGTCTTTGTGCAGCAGCTTTAACCTCTTCACTGGTATTTTCAGGATCATCTCCGTTAACTATCCCTGACTGTAAAATACAAACAGGGCCATCACACTGTCTCCACCTGAGGACAGTATATTTCCTGTGGATGGGGGGAAAAATGAAATCGTGGCTTCTACTCACCAGTTGTGTGATCTTTTCCTCAATGACCTCTTCGACCTTAATGTGGTGAATCTTGTAGCAGCGACAGAGTTTCTCCGAAATGGTGGTTTTACCCACCGATGGAGGTCCAACCAGGCAGATTTTAATGGGCTGCAAGGACATTAAAAAGAGGGAAAATGTGTTTTATATGAATGATTTATGGCAGCTTTGATCAGATATCATGTCGTTTCACCATAAAAACCTTATTAAGGTGCAAATCTTTTGATAAATCTATTGAAATATTGAGTCACAGAGTACTGTAGATGAGAGTAACATAAATATGTCCCATTAGCTGCCTAACATCCTCATATGTAGTACTAAACTCACCTCTTCAGACAGTCATATTCCCTTATTAGGGCTGCAACTACCGCTATTTTCATAATCTGCCAATTATTTTCTTGATTCATCGAGCACATGTTTGGCCTGTAAAATGTCAGGAGGTGTTAAATAGAAAAAAATGTCGGTCAGTGTTTCTCAAACCTGAAAATGATGATGTTCTCAAATAAGTTGTTTTGCCCACAAACCAAAATAATTCAGCTTTAATTATTTCTTTGTTAATCGACTATCAGAATTGTTGATGATTAATTTACTAATTGATTAGTAATTGATTATTCAAATACTTTGTTTGGTTCTTATGTATCAATATTCCGTTTTTATTCTTTTTTGATGTGTTTTATACTGTTTTCTTGTATTTTGATATTTTCTGTATTTATATTGTTGTTTTAACTTCTGTAACACAACCTTGAGTATCTTGAAAATTGCTCATAAATAAAATTATTATTATCATTATTATTATAGTGCTTTCTTTAATATGACAGACTTGACACACTCACATGTAGTTGTCTGGTGTCTATATATTCCTCCACAATGTTGTCCATGTTCTCAACCATCCCATGTTCAGACGTCCATCGGAGCCTAAAGGAGTCTTTTATAATGAAAGCGTCCAGACGGAGGTTGATACTGAGATAGTGCAGCTCGTCTGGCTGAGGACAGACACAGACACAACCAACACAGATGAAGACAGTAATGCAATAAAGATGTTGTTAGGCAAAAAGAAACTGCATAATTGTGTTTTTTTCCACAAGCAACATTTCCTTCCCTAATTTAGTCACAGTCACATTAACTAAATATGGGAAAAAATAAAGAAAACTCCAGTAATATTTCAGTCTAGATTTAAATTCATGCATTTAAAATATGACAGAAAATACACGCTTTACCGTAAAAGCTTTCATGGCTATGGCTTCCTGCTCTGCTACTTTGGTAACTTCCCCCGGACCGAGTTTTTCACTTATCGTCTAGATAAGAGTAAGACAGAGATTTAAGAGACAGAGACAAAACTGGATTTAAATCTCTCTCAGACTGCACCAGAACACAGAGGAGTTTTTCCAACAAATCTTAGTTGTTAAAGATTTTCTGTAATAAATGTGGAAGATTACCTTTACAACATCCTCCAAAGTATTCTTGGAATCATCGACAGCAAGGATGTACTTTGACTTTGGCCTCAGCTCAAGGACGTTTTGAATCACTCTGTCAAACATATACCTGCAGATATAGTATACTGTATGTATATAATATTTATTACATATGGGTGGCTTCTGTAATTACCCTGCAAGGTCATATACGTGAATCATGGGCATGTGATTTGTGCCAGAGCCAAATATGGGAACTTTTGGAAACTTCAACAACCAGGACACCTGTGAGAAAATAGTGACAAAGTGAGTCATAGTGGAGTCACATAATATGAATTTAAATGATCATATCTACCTGAAAGAAGTAGTGAAAGAGATTCTCCCCCTTTCCGTACTGAAGACCACTCGCTACGACGTAACTTAAGAGTTTGGACTTATTCTGTGAAATTGTGAAATCAGAAACTTCAGTGCAGCCAATAATGAAACTGAGCTCAAACTCAAACATTACATATATTTTTTTTAGATTTTTCACCCCCGTACCCCTTTGCCCAATTTGAGCACGAGTTTCTCCAGATTGTTGTGATTTCTGAAACTGGGATGTGGCCTTCTCCTTCTGAACTCTTCCTCTGTTAACAGAGCATCAGGTTCCTCCTGCAGAAAGAAATGAAATTATACATGTGCCGTTTCTTTCTCATGCACTTGGGTGAATCAAACACCAGACTCACTGGATTCTGTGGTTTGGTCATGGCCCAGGTCATCACTGTCGAGACTAAGACGAATATTTTCTGCACTGTAAAGTTTTCCAACTCGGCATGCAGGGCTTTTTGAAAGATAAACAAATAAATCAATAAAAGGAAATAGGAGACAAAATCATTCCTACAATTTAGCTACATGATTGAATTATAGTGGATTGTGTAATCTCATAGCTGTGGGAGATGAAGGCCTCATTCCCTTACCTGTTATTGCCCATGTTGCCTCTTCAACCTGTTGCTGTGTTGCACTTTCTGACACGTTGTAAATCACCACGTCACACTCCAGCAGACGCTGGAGAAGCTCCTCTCGAGTCGGTGACTACCAAAGACAACTGTACGTTATCAGTTAAATCTCTTCCATGTTTGCAGTTCACTTAAGACAATATGATAGAGGATATAATAAAACATTACATTTCAAGTTTTTTTGTTGGTCATAATATGTGCTTCCTTCATAGGTGGAGAGGGGGCGCTAACCTATATATGGGACCTGGTTGACATCCCGAAAGATTATTCCATTTATGTTTCTATATTTCCATTTTATTTCAAACTAAAACAGAGCATCAATATAAAGATTGAGGGATTTGAGGGTTATTTTGTGGCTGTGTCAGACGCACAGCCACAAAATAAAGTTATAATCATGTTATTCTGATTTACATTAATAACACATATTCTCCGGCATTATCAAGACCAGTTCTTATGTAGAATTATCTTTAATTTATATTGATGTTATTGTGTTTTTGTATATTTTATGGTTAGATTTCACTAACTTTTATTAGTTTAGTGTTTTAAACTACTGTTTTAAAAATCAATGCTAAAAGATTGCTAAAGTAATAGGCAACTATTTTGATACTCAATTAATCTGTTTGAGTGTTTTTGAGATCGTTAAAACAAGTTCAGTGATTTTTTTCTGATCTCCTGTTTTCTTTTATTTCTCTCCTTATAGGAAATAACTATTATTATAGATATTATAGGATATAATATTATATTATTATATTATAGATTGTTATAATAATCAACCGATTAATTGGTACAACCAATACTTACTACCTAATCATATGCTGTGTATAAAAACCTGCAAAATCATCTTAATATCCAGATAAATAGACAATATTTTAAAAAATATTGTAGGAAGTTAGGCACAAATTTCTACTGTAATGTAATATTTTACTTCTCATTCTCTGTATAGCTTTATGTTGGATCTTATTTTCTATTTTTAGTATTTTATTGTGATATTCGGCATGTTCAATGTGATCCCTTATATTTATCCATCTACACTTTGGTATTATTATTATTATTATATATTTTTAACAGTTATTGATGAAGCACAGTGACTCACTGTGTATTGTTGCAGGAGAAACCCATTGTTTTGGTCTTTAGAGGAAGAAGACACAGTTCCTACTATCCTGAGAGCAGGTGCGCGTGGAGGTGACGCAGCGCCATCTTCTGTTGACTCCTCAGTTAAACACGTTGATAAATACTGTTTTTAAAAAAAAAACAAAAAGTGGATCAGACTCGTTGTTTCGTATCGGAGACACGCTCTTAATCGTTACCTTTACCTTGGCGATGTGTTTGGAAGAAAACGTGTCCACGTCGTTGACAAAAACACGTTTGGTAAAGACCTGTTGCTTTTCGTCCTCCATTTTGTCTCCCTCTTCTCACAGACGCGTTTGTGCTAACTAGGTTAACTGAACAGACGCATGTTAGCTAACGCTTTAGCCAGATAGTTGCAGTGTTTACAAGGAGTGTGTTGTTCCGGTCGCCCGTTGCTCGGGACTCACTAAAGTTGCTATGGCTCAGCCGTTGCTAGGTTACCACGAGGGTCCGCCATATTGGTTCCGGCAAGCCTGAGTTCCATGTAGCGTTCCCATTTACAGGGTTCTACCGGGTTAGGAATACTACTACTATTACTACTACTACTAATAATAATATTATTATTAATAATAATACTGCTACTACTAATACTAATATTACCACTAGTACAACTGCTACTACTTATAATAATAATAATACTAATATTACTACTACTACTAATAATAATAATAATGATACATATTATTGTTATTGGGTTTTGCAGGTCAACAACTCTTCACATGAGTTACACAGGTCTATTATAATACAAACATACAGGCATATATCTGTGTGACTGCAGACTCACTCTTAATATTAATCAATTAATTGATTAATTAATTAGTCTTAATATTAATCAAGAGTAAATTGTATACGTGGTTTTTCCACCTCCCCCTGCACTTTAACTCTTATCTGTTTTTAATGTTTACATTCATGTATTTGTGCAAAAAAAGAAGAAGGAAAAACTACACTAACATAATTGAATGGTTGTTCATGTCATGTGACAAGTAAAATAGGGGATCATTGCTTTATTCATATTTAATTTACATTGTATTAGTCTCTATTTCTACACTTTGACCATATACAGATCTTGTTGTATCTCTCTTGTTGTACATTTTCACGTGCAGTCCTATCCATGCATTTGCAATTATTATATAATAAACCTGGCTCTTAAACACAAACACATCACAGTAACATCACAGCACTGTGAGCCTGCAGGTCCCTTCATTACACGGGACAATGGAGCGCTGACATGGAAACTTTTAAGCCTCGTATATTTATAGAGCTGACACTATCAGAGGAAGTGTTTGCAGGACTTGATGAGGTCTCAATAAAACAGTCTGTCATACACCACTGATGGATGATTGGCTGTTTCTTGCCATGTATAGTAAAACAATTTGAAATGACCGGATGTTTTTTGATTAGTTTGTTCTGGTCTGGTCCAAAAAAGGGTAGATCTGAAAGGTAGTATGGGAATTTTAATAGATATAGAATATCTTCAGTGGTATGTTAATAAAAATACAATAAAATACAGAATGAAAACAGATTAAAACAGCCTTTTCCTGACAATGAAATAAAATGAATGTGACAATCAATAAAATTATTAGAACTGAGACCCAGTGAAAATAATACATTTTTTTAAAAGGGAGTTAAGGGACAGTGGTTACCATTAAAATCATTAAAACAAGTTTATAATTAACTGAGAGCCACTAAAAGGAAGCTAAGAGAGGACTAATGTGCTCTTTTCTCATTTTATTATTTGTATATGCAGCTTCAGTTATTACTGTCGGAGACAATAGTTGATTAACTGTCTCTAAAACACAAAAATCATAACTAAAGTTTTTTTTTAGCAGTTAATTATTCAATACATTAATTAATACAATGTATTGGTCACAATATTTCTATAACCAAATATTGGGGGTCCTTAAAAAGTGGGTTAAATTGTTTTGTTTTTAAACTGCACCAATTATCACACATAAGATGTTTTTAATACCTAAAAGGTTCAGGTTCTTGGACTAATATTTTTAGGTGATGCCAAGTGTTTGGAAATCCCTATCGCTGCTATCACATCCTATCTCTGTTCTCAGCCTCACGTGTAATAGTTTTACTATGACAAACTGTGTCACACATGCAGGCGAGACTGTTGTCAAACTCGTCAGAGCCGTCAGCTGTTTACACCAGGCATGTGGCAAATTATGACAACAGCTGTCGGCGCCAAGGGCAGCAGCACTGTGGCAACGAGAAGAGGATGTTGTTCACTGTCCACCATTCACTCCTCTCTGTGGTGAATGTGCACCTTAAACACACTGTACAACTGTATTTTATTATTGTGAAATAATAAAACCAACGTCAACCATCTGCAGTTCAGCACAGCTGATATTTATTTTAGTTACATTCTAATAATTTTCAAACCAATACACAATATGCTGATAAAACCTGTCAGCTCTTTTTGTTTCTCAGTATAGCTGTGTTTAAAGCCCGGTGACATTCTTGCACTGCACACAGGAAGCAGTTCATGTGAGGGCGAACGGAGGCAACAGCAACAGTGCACTGGGAAAGCAAAATGACCGCAAACAGGTTGGAGAATGATTGAAAACTCTAAGCACCAACAAAATGTTTCAGGGGGGAAGTTTGAGGTGATAAAATCTTCTGGTCATCATCCGCCCCTGACCTGCTGCTGCATACACACAAATGCTCCGTCAGTTGGGACTGATAGTTTTGCTTGACTGAGCCTAGGATGCAGAGGAAAAAGGCGGAATAATAGCGTGAATGTGCGTGCACTGCAAAAAAAAATGTGAGAAAAGTTGCATGAGTTTCTTTTTTGTGTGTATTTCCGTCTTACATGTGACTTTAAAGGAATGCTTGAGTAAAAGCATGTACTATACTACAAATGGTAAACAAAGCTCTGCCCAAGTTGGACTGGCTGTAAAGACACAGTTGTTGCTAACAGCTGCTGTAGTGTGTTCATGTGTGTGTGTGTGTGTTGGGGTGGTGGTGAGAGGACAGCTGTCAAGACAGACGGACTGCGTGCTTCCCACATGTCCTTATAAGGACGAATGTCCCTCAAAACCATGACCCGTTTGAGACGGATCTGCTTCATCCTGAAAAGGACCTGGTGATAAAGACAGCACTGTGACAAAAAGGGCTTCTTTAACCTAAAGAGGGAGCGACTGGGACAAAACACAGAAACACCACTTTCACGTCTGATCCTTCCCCCCATCTACTTTTGTTTGTTCAAATGGTCACAGAAGTGGCAACAATAGCTCCAATTTTAATTAGTTAATTATTGATTGTTTTGCATCTGCAATAATTAATCGATTAGTCAAACTCTTTTAATAATCCGCTGATTGGTCTCAATTTCTTTAATAATGAAAACAAGCTCTCAGAATTTTTTTTTTGCTTCTTCAGTGTCAATGTTTTCATTACAAGTAAATAATTTTGGTTTGTGCATTTAAAAAAAAGACATTTGAGGACATCATCATTTCAAGGTTTTTGGAAACTCTGATCATTATTTTTCCCACATTTTTCTTACATTTTATAAATTAATTGATAAACTGAGAAAGTAATCGACAAATTATTTGACTATAAAAATAGTAATTAGTTGCAGCTCCTGTGTAAATGCTGCTTAGTGGAAATATATATGCAGCCTGCTTGGATGGTTTTTGTAAATTATATATCCATATTTTACTTATTTTTATTGGGCTAATGGAACACCTCCTGTCCAAAAACACTTCTTGACTCATAAAACATTTACAGTGACGCTGCAGCTGTAGAAGATATATCTTTGTTTACACCAGCGTCTCTGTCACTCTCTGCAGAAGCTCAGCTCTCGTCGTGTTTTTACTTTCTTATCTTTAAAGTGTAACTGCTGAGAAACTTTGATTCACTGCTCTGCGCTCCTCGTCGTCTGGGGAGTAGTGACAATAGTGAGTGATTCGGCGACACACTGGAGCTTCATAATTGAGCCAAACCATAGGGAATTCAGCTGTCTTTAAAAGTTAGATTGTAATATATTTAGTATATTTTCTATTTGTGTTTAATTCATTTGTATCTGCACATCTGCACTGTTTTGGTAGAGGTTGATGGGTTTTTTTGGGGGGGAGTAGCTCTGACTCGAACTGAGGGCCTAATGACACAGGATGTCACTTAATGTACAAATTGCAAAGCCCAATATAAGTAAGGCAAATTGTATATATAATATGTAATAAATATTGGTTTAGTCTGACTTGATGTTCTGCACAAAGACAGATGAACCAAAATGTGATGTGAAGGTAAATATGGTCTCTGTTACGTAAACTCCTGGAATAGAAATAAACAAGTAGAGTAGGTTAGTAGTGTATCTCTGAGGTACATTGCAGCACATGGCTACAAATGGACTATTTCAAAGTCTGTGTGTGTGTGTGGGGGGGGTATTTACATTCCTAGTGCAGTCACAGTGGCTTGATAGGCCTCCAGCATGGGGGGGGGGGGCTGTGCAAGGTGACGAATAAGGATCTTGAGCTCTTGTCAGTCTCAGAGCCACCTGTTACACTCCATTTCCCTAAAAGGAGACACCGGAGCCAATCAGAGTCGAGAGCTGCAGCTTGTCACTTGCCGCGCAGGCCATCGTCAGGGATCTGTCGTCTGCTGCTGGAGGTCTGGGCACTGCCCTTAGAAGCTCCCACCACCCCCCTCTTACAACATTGCATCTCAGCTGTCTGGCATGTTTCTGACCCCCCCCCCTTCATACATGCCGTGACACCGGCAGTCCCACACAGGCAGCTTCCCTTAGACGGCTCTTCAACCAAGTTGCTCAGATGAGGTCTTGGATTTCCTTCGCACCCTCCCCAGTGGCCTGTTTGAGCTTAGTCATATTAACACATCCTTAGACTGAAGGGCATCTCCACAAAAAAAAATGAGTGAAAGAAAAATGCTGAAGCAGGAAAATAAACATATTCTCCCAAACTGTAACAAACACTCAACAGCTTTAAATCCAAAGAGTTCGTCAATATCCGTTAACATGGTGCACTGTAAAAGGAGAACATTTGAAAACTCTTTAAAAATAATTTAAACGCTAACACCCCAATGAAGTTAATTTGAAGTTAAAGTAAACAATTCTTAGTTAGAATCTTAGTTTCAATTAACCTAAAATAATTTTGGTGTCACCATGTGAAGAGATTTTTCAACCATTTTCTTTTTCAGTGTACATTTTGGCATCTAAGATACTCAATCTTGATTTATAATTAGGCCACATCAAAACCCTTTTTTTTCACTAATCCAGACAAATGACACTTCACATTTGTGCGTTATCCTTCATCTCCAGGACGACTTTTTCTCAAGTTTGGTGTTGGAGCCATTTTACTGGACCGTTTTGCCAAGCATCACTTAATTTGGACTTGTGTGAACTCCTGATCCCGCCCACTGGCCCCCCGGCCTCTGGACGCCGTGACATATTTAAGGAGCCTCTCACACCCTCACTCTTTGTCCCAGTGGAAAATCCAGTCTTGTGGTTACATCTTGGTGAGTCCTTTTCTAACTTTTGTCTCTGTGCTTCACATGTGAACAGCAGCGAAGAGGGCGGACACAGACTTCTGCAGCAGCAGCAGAAGCGTGGATGTGTTTTTGTACAGTGTGGTGTCTCCGAGTGTCTCTGTGATCAGAGTAGGTGATTAGATGTTGGCAAGAAGGAAAATTGTGGCTGTAAAGGAACAAGAAGGGAAAAAGGGAGAAGAGGAAGGAAACTTGTTCTTTCAATGATATGATATTCTGTTATTTGGGTTCTGTAAACATGACCTACATTCCACAGATTTGGAAACAATGTGAGATTTAAGGTGCCGGGATGTTGCAGTGACACGGATGCAGCTCTAACTCATTTTCGACACAACCTGTGAACATAGTTCACAATATAGTTGTTAAGCATTTAAATTTAAATTTAAATTTTGAAAAAGAAGGAGAAGGAGGAGTTGAAAGTCCTTTCAGCAGCATTTATTCTACATTGGGAAGGTAAAAGTAACAACTGTGCACTCCACCTCCTTTCCTCAGTTTTAAAATCTGTCTGAGGTTTTTATGGTGATATAGGATTTTTAAACGTGATTTAAATCAAAGCAAGGGTAACAAGGCTGTTTTTTTTACCTATATGGAAGATGGATTAAATTTGGTTTAGTTAGATCAATATTAACATAACCCTTGTTGATCATATCGTCAATGAAAAGCACTGGTTCACAAATGTTGAATAATATAGTCTTGATGTCAGAAAGAGCAGAAACTGTCCTCGCATTTCCAGGAGGAACATCACATCTGCTCAACTGGAGTAGTACAGAAAGCTAAATGCTACAGCAGCCATTCACACCCATCGAATTGAATGGGGGAGTCCTATTTGGACATGTTGATGATGATGATGATCATGATGATGATGATGATGATGATGATGATGATGATGACGCCGCTGTTGTCGGGACACTTGGTCTGGCTTCAAACAGGAAACAGAGGAGTCGTCTGTGTGTGAGGAGACACTTGTCAAAAGACACACCACCTCAGCTGTTAACCGGCTCCATGCAGCTTAATGATGGGATACAGAGGTGGAGGAGGGGGGAGGGGTCAGGGGAGGCTCACAGGGGTCTCAAGGCCTAAAATAGAACTATGAGTATGTGTGTGAGTTGTGTGTGTGTGTGTGTGGGGGGGGGTTATCAAGTCTTGTCCCGTTTTGGCATTGTTGGCAGCTGTGACACTCAGGGAGGAGATTGGGGCACTCAAAGATGCCTTCATTCTCAACATTTGCTGCACTTCTTCTTTGTCTTCTGTAGCGCTGTCAGGCTGTACGCTGAGAAGTGCACTGCTGCCCCCCATAGGAAAAAAAAGGTTTCTGTCCACAGTTCCAGAGTTCTTTATTGCCTTGCTCAAAGCTCCCCATCGCAGATCAAAGTCCATCTCAACATCCTATATCGATGTTTAGTCAGGTAAAAGAGACTCCAGCAAACTAACATTTTACCTGTGTTTCCATGTCCTGTGTCACAACAGAAGGCCAGACCAGAAAAGACCAAACATGTGTGACGACGACGAGACCACCGCCCTCGTGTGCGACAACGGCTCAGGCCTGGTCAAGGCTGGGTTCGCCGGTGATGACGCTCCCCGCGCCGTCTTCCCCTCCATTGTTGGACGTCCTCGTCACCAGGTAGGACAAGCTTCAGAAAGGGCCACGAGTTTCTGAAAAATCTTAGAGATGTTATGACAGACTTTCTGTCTCGTCTGTGAGATTCTGAGGTCTAGGTCTGTTCTCTCCTCAGGGCGTCATGGTGGGTATGGGTCAGAAAGACAGCTACGTGGGAGACGAGGCCCAGAGCAAGAGAGGAATCCTGACTCTGAAGTACCCCATCGAGCACGGCATCATCACCAACTGGGATGACATGGAGAAGGTGGGAACTGGGGATAACGCAGGAGAGAGCCTACTCTTGTCAAAAGTGACTTCCACTCATTCATTTTCCTGTGTTTTCCAGATCTGGCACCACACCTTCTACAACGAGCTCCGTGTGGCCCCAGAAGAGCACCCCACCCTGCTGACTGAGGCCCCTCTGAACCCCAAGGCAAACAGGGAGAAGATGACACAGATCATGTTTGAGACCTTCAACGTCCCTGCCATGTATGTGGCCATTCAGGCTGTGCTGTCCCTCTACGCCTCTGGTCGTACCACTGGTGAGTCTCCTGAGCCACATTGGATAAAAACACTCAGTCTGCATATTGTCTTCTGACAAACTGTCTTCTTATTCTGCCTGGACAGGTATCGTGCTGGACTCTGGCGATGGTGTGACCCACAACGTGCCCATCTATGAGGGTTACGCTCTGCCCCACGCCATCATGCGTCTGGACCTGGCTGGTCGTGACCTCACTGACTACCTGATGAAGATCCTGACAGAGCGTGGCTACTCCTTCGTCACAACTGGTAGGAAAACATTTACATGAAATTAGTCTATAAAATTAAAAGGGCTATTCTGAACATTTTTGTACACTACAGTAACTTACATTTACTGAAACCAAGGACCTGGACACACGAGAATAAGTTTAGGAGAATTACTAAAAGATTTGTATCATGTTCACTTTGTATTTTGGAAGCTCTAAAATGCTATTTTTCCCCAAAGTTTCTCACAACACCACCTTTGTGTCTCAGTGTGGATCAGGCCCAATACTTTGCCACTGTGGCCTCTGTAACTTTAAATGTTAATTCTGGGCAGTGGTGAAAAGGCAATAGTAAAAATATAGAGTGAAAAATGACTTTGTAAAAGTACATAATTATTATATTGTAGTATTTATAATATGCAATGACAATGCCAATTTTAATAAAGTAATGAAAATCATAAGATTGTTAGAATAAGGAAAGTGGCCTGATTCATCATCATAATCATCATCATCGTCATCACTGCTTGTAAAAAGGAATTGTATTGGTTTTAATAACTTTTTTTTTTACACCACAGATCACATTGGACCAAATGCAAATTATAAAAAAATATAATATTACTGAATTACAAAATAATATGATAAATTAGGATAAATTATACAAGTTAAATCTGATTAACTTTAAGTAGGTATTAAGGTGATGCATGTATGTATAAGCAACATAATGCTCCTTTGTATATTTAATTATTCAATATTAAATCGTTAGTTATTTCGTATTTCCATTCATTTTAATGAAAATGCCAGAGATGAAGAAGAAAAATTAGATCCTTTACCTCCATGTTACTCATTTATGTCCACAGTATGGCTGTTAGTTTTTCATATAACATGTTGTTGTTTTATTCTCTCTCTAAACTGTATCCCGTCTCCTCCCTGCAGCTGAGCGTGAGATTGTGCGTGACATTAAGGAGAAACTGTGTTACGTGGCCCTGGACTTTGAGAACGAGATGGCCACCGCCGCCTCCTCCTCCTCCCTGGAGAAGAGCTACGAGCTGCCCGACGGTCAGGTCATCACCATCGGCAACGAGCGTTTCCGCTGCCCGGAGACCCTGTTCCAGCCTTCCTTCATCGGTGAGTCGTGACAGCTGAGCCCAGTGGCCACTTAGTGGACATCTCACATTTCTGCAAGTCATGTTTACAAAACATTTTTATAGAATAAAAGGGAAAAAAAAGATTTTCACAAAAGTATTTTATTAGTTGGCAAAAATAATTATTTGACTAACAGTCACGGTGGACATGAACTAGAACTTTGACTCTGTAGCAGGGCTGCCCAAACTGGGGCCCGTGAGCCAAAGGTGGCCCACCAAAGGGTTTCATCTGGCCTGCTAGACTTTTATTTAAAGAAAAGTCAGACAAAGATAATAAAATATTACATTTACTAAAACGTATCATCCTACTGTTGTTACAATTGGTCATTTAATGGAAGGCAAAAAATAACATGTGTAAAAAAATAAGGTACCTGCACTTTAAAAGCTGATGTTTAATGTGATAGAGGAGGAGGAGTTTAGTGGTATTTCATTATCTTAAAGCTAAATAGATTTCAATCAAGGAACCTGATTGAAGGTGATATATTAAAGGTGATATACATACATATATATATTAAATAAAATTTAATTTATTATTTGATTTAGTCCCATATTAGTATGTTAAAATCCTCTCTCACCTGCTCAGGTATGGAGTCTGCTGGTATCCATGAGACTGCGTACAACAGCATCATGAAGTGCGACATTGACATCCGTAAGGACCTGTACGCCAACAACGTGTTGTCCGGTGGCACCACCATGTATCCTGGTATCGCTGACCGTATGCAGAAAGAGATCACCGCTCTGGCCCCCAGCACCATGAAGATCAAGGTGAGCCCATAAAGTCCTGCACTGACCTGTCAAACTCATTTGTAAACTACACACTCACGTGCCAACCTTTGCATCTCGTCCTCCTCTTATCTCCAGATCATCGCTCCCCCTGAGAGGAAATACTCTGTCTGGATCGGCGGCTCCATCCTGGCTTCTCTGTCCACCTTCCAGCAGATGTGGATCAGCAAGCAGGAGTACGATGAGGCTGGCCCCTCCATCGTCCACAGGAAGTGCTTCTAAATTCTCCAGCCAGCACCAAAAACCCTGTCACCAGCTCTCCCTCCGTTCATCTGTATTTCTACTGTGCCTTTTGCTGTATATACATGTACTGTTGTTATTAAAAAAGTAGTTGCTTTTAATACTAATCTGGAGTGTTTGAGTCTTTGTCAAAAGCACTGACTGAAAAAAACATAATGTCTTATTTTGAAATGATGATTTCAGATTTTTAAGAAATGCAGGTTTAATTTTTTTTTTTTATCCAAAATAATTTTTTTTAAATAAAACAAACAAGATGTAATCCAGATCTTTAACTTTTTGCAGGTTTTTGCAGCTTCTTCATTTAAAAATGATAATAATATACGAGGACAACATTTCTGACGCTTTGTTCAGGGAGCCAATATATTTCAAAAGCTCAAAAAAATCATCCTTAAAAACTCGTGAAATTATAAGAAAGGAGTTTTTTGCCACCTGAAATCAAAACGAGCTGTTTTGACAGCTGAAAACTCAAATGTACTTTGTTTCCTGTGTCACCTGAATGCACCGCTTGTCCACCCCCCTGATGTCACTTCCTGTGTCACAGGTGATAAGGATGAGCATAATAAACCCCGCCTCCTTCCATTCATCAGAGAATCCAACAGGTTTGGGTGTCAGTCACGTGCCAGCGCATCGGAACCATGAACGTCACAGACAGTAACGTGATTCGCTTCCACCTCCACGTCCTTCACGGCATCACCGTGAGGACTTTTGAGAGGCGGAAGGAGAACAGGCTGCGCATCGGTGGTGCAAAGGTCTTTGGTGTCCGTCTGGAAAATGTAACCAGGCGATACATCCCAGAGTTTGGGCTCGTGCCCTGGTAAAACACAAGCACCAAGTTTTGTCACCTCTTTTTTTCACGTTACATGGGACAAAATGTCCGAGGTAAAGCGCTGTTTTTGAATGTGGTTTGTGTCTCAGTTTTTTGGTGGATGCTTGCTCTTTTCTTCTGGAGCGTGCCGGAACTGTGGGCCTGTTCAGGAAACCAGGCTCGATTCCTCGCATCAAGATCCTCAGGGTAAGACTCACATCGTTTATTACATTTTATCAGTGTAATCTTTGCTTGAGCAGTTGTTTATTTTATTTATTTATATATTTATTTATTTATTTATTTTTTTACACTACCTGATCTGAAAACATTTTAGACGTTTTGGGTAAGACATTATCTTTGCCTGACACCAACTATTGTATTTGTGAAACTTTTATTTTATTTGTATAAATGCTAAAGGGGATATTTCACCACTTTGTTTGGAGACCTAGACCACATTGGACCAGGTCCAGATCGAAAACCACTGTACGTAGACTTCTCAAATTTGGACTGGATCAATCCACAGACCCTGGAGATTCATAAAAACACAGTCTCTGATTTGTGAAACCTCTGTTCTATTTGTGAAAATGCAACTAATGCACTGAACACATTGCCTACTTACCCCCCAATGGGTGTCTCATTGGGTGTGTGAATGCGCCTTTATTGCATTTTCACAAATAAAATAAAGGTTTCACAAATCAGAGACTGTGTTTTTATGAATCTCCAGGGTCTGTGGATTGATCCAGTCCAGATTTGAGAAGTGTTGGTACGGTGGTTTTCGATCTGGACCTGGTCTATTGTGGTCTATATGGATAATAATGGATTATTATTTTCTGGATTAATCAAATACTAGTTTGTTCTACAAAATGTCAGAAAATGTTGATCGGTGTTTCCCAAACCAGGGAATGATAATGATGATGTCGGATGTCTTGTTTTGTCCTCAAATGGTTCAGTTTTAATTATTTCTTTTGTTATATGGAGCAAAGAAACTGGAAAATATTCACATTCAAGAAGCTGAAAAATCAGAAAGTTTGTTTTAATTATCAAAACTCTAAAACTGAATAATTTTTAGAGTCAATTTAGTAATTGATTTATTAATCGAATAATCATTGCAACCCCTGTTTAGATTACTGGTTAATGCTTCGAATATTTGAAGATGCACTGGGATCATTTAATATTTCTCTTTAAAGGCTCAGAGGAACCTTGAGCTTCTATATCATCTGGTTTTCCTGTAGAGAACCACACTGGAAATAGGTCACTGTATAACGTGTGTTTATTCTCGACATTTTAAAATATGAGATGCAATGTGTTTTATATATATTTATATTATGTCAAATAAAATCAAAACACATTCAGCTGACACAGTTTCTAGTACATGAAGTTTTTCCTCTCGGCTCTTGTGATGATGCCTCCTCTGTTGACTTTCTTCTTCTTCTTGTTTTAGAGCCACGTTCTTATCAGCATATCACCCAAGAACAGCTGGGACTTTTATTTACATTATTTAAATGATTTATTGTTTGTCAGAGTGCAGCCTTTATAGGTGAAGTGAGTAGCTCTCTTTTGAGTTGGGGGAAATGACATAGTTGGAGGCGAGTCATCACAAATACTGTCATTTCCGTCTTTCTTTCAGTATTAGACGTCAATGGGATTAACAACATAAATATTGGCCCTGCTTTCCTTTATTGTCTTTCTTTTGTAAAATTAAGTTATATGTTAAGAATTGTACACAGGTGGTTGTGTATCTGTGAACCTGTGTAAGAACAAACTGATGAATTGAAACTGTCTGTTTATGGAGTGTCACAAAATAAACTAAATCTAACTGAAATCTAACTAAATCTTGGACATTTTTTCTGAGATTCTGGGATTATAATCTCTTGGATTATAGGTAAAAAATAAGACTTGGCCTTCAGCCTTTTTAGTTATTTACTTATTTTTACTTAGTGAAAATTACATTATTTTGTTTGTTGCATACTTGCACAACTTGTTGAGCTTTGTTGTCTATAATGTATAACCAAATAAATCTATATCGTATGATATACATGTGTGAAATACTAAACTACCAACTGCACGTACATTGAATATGGGATTAAATCAACTCTGTGACGCTGCGTCTAACACATTTTTACTTGTTACTTTCAGTCCAAGCTGAACAGTGGGGAGGGAAGTCTGTGTGGCGCGCTCTCCTACGACGTGGCCACTCTGGTCAAACAGTTCTGCAGGGAACTGCCAGAGCCTCTGTTTCCCTCTGAGCTCCACGAGGCTCTGCTCAAGGCTCAGGCACTGACCAGCGTGCAGGACAGGACGTCGGCCCTGCAGCTGCTGTCCTGCCTGTTACCTGCCAGAAACGCCTCCTGTCTGCATTACCTCTTCAACTTCCTGTCCAAAATCTCCCAGAGGTATGAAAGGAGGAGTTGTCTCAGATTATACTGCCTTTAAAATAGTCAGTTTTTTTATATTTCAATTTTTTTATTCTGGGTTAAAGCTCCAGTATGTGAGAAGTGGTGACATTATGGTGAGACTGGAAATTGTGACAAACTCCTCCCTTTCCCAAGAGTGTCGGGGACCTTCTGTGGCCTTTTATTTACAACAAAGAATGTCCTCCTCCTTTGTTTGTGACATAAACTTAACAAGCATCAGCTCTTATGCTTCATCACACCAAATGTGAATTTCCACATTGTGCTACACCACTTGCTTCATTCCCGCTGCAGGATTTTTGCGCGAAACCATCGGCCAGTTGGCCCAAGTCCAAACCGCCAGCGTCATTGACTTCTTCCCTGACCATTTGCCACACACTCTCCTTTTTGTTTTTGTGCCAGTACGTATATCAACCTGTGTTGTAGAGCTGCGGGTGCCCAAACACAGAAATGATCATTTTCTCCTACATTTTGTGCAGTCTGTTCACTGGCAAGTATATGACGTCATCTGGAGAACCTCAATGCTGATTGGTGTTCACATCAATTGAATTCTTTGCCAAAGTTGAACATTTACGCAAATTGTGTCACATGGCCAACACGAAATTCACATCCACTCTTGTCTGTGCATTGGCTTTGTATGTAAACTCACCGCATGAATAATTTGTACTGGGTGTAGTGTGAATGCAGTGTTACAGAACCTCAATGAATCAGTCACCAGAAACAACATACTGAGAAGTATTTGGCCAAATCATGTTTTAAACTCTAATTATATTAATTATTATAATTATATGAATTATTACAATCAAATCCCACAATTTAATGAAATCAGACTTAAGCACACCTTTGTCTCAATCCATCTTTAAACTTAATAAAAAAAAAACTGCTATGGCAAAAGAACACACATTTAGGCTGCCGTAGAAACCTAGTGGCTCAAAATGGCAGTCTCCGTAAAGCAGGGCCCTTACCCAAAATACTTACAAAAGGTTTATTATGAAGCTAGAAAAAAAAAGGATCATTGTGATTTTTGAGGCAATTATATACTTATATAAACATGTTAGAATATTTAAATTCTGCCAATAAACCCTCAGACTTTTAAAAGTTTTGGATCTCACCCTACAAAGTTTTAAGAGGCACAATGGTTACATGCTAATTTTACAGACTGATTTTATTTTTTTGTGCCTGTGCTTCTTTCAGGTGTGCTGAAAACCTGATGACCAGCTCCAACCTCGCCACAGTCTTCGCTCCGTGTCTTTTGCCTCCTTCCAACAAGACTGAGATGTCTGAGGGACGGCTGGAGCTCAGAGTTCTCGTCCTGAGCACCTTCATCGAAAATCCTCACTTTTTCGGTAATAAACCACTGGTTTTGTTATTTGTTTTAAATGTAGTTAATTCTATTTATGTGGACTAAAATAATAATCTTACTATATTCAGGCGTGATTCCCAAGGCTGTAATGGACAGTATGGAATTCCTGATGAACTTCCATTTTCCAAAAAGTGCTCATTCAAAGAAAGGACAAAGAAAAAGACATAGTTTCAAAGGTGAGAAGAAAAACGGCAAAGACAAATTTCAGGTCGACTGCAACACAAATAACAGTCAACGTACTAGTATTGACTTTTATATAAGATATAGAATATAGTGAATGACTAGAATTTTCCAACATATTTGCAGTGCCAGAGTTCATTGGCTCAAATTTGGAAAGAGTGGTTGGAAAGAGTGGTATCATATTTCACACATGAATGGGTCACTACAGAATGCAAAACTTAACCTAGTTGAGTCTTTTGCTGGAGAAGCGATCAAAGGGGTCAAGATCTTGGCGAAAATCTTATGTTACTAAAATAAACATTGTGATAACGCATAAGGTAATTGAACAACACAACAGCAAAAGTGCGATGTATTTAAAAACTAAAGGTGATCTGACAAAAACTGGAATGAGTGAGACTTTATTTAAAAATGTTGTCACGTGTATAGTGAAACAATCTGTGAAGACAGTGCCCTGGATTCAGGGGAAGTCAAAGGTCATGCCTACAGTCTCTGAGCCGAGCCGGGAGTCCACATCCACATCGGGAGGCAAACTGTCGCTCAGGAGAAGCCTCGGTTTGGAGACGTTCCCCAACGTCCTGCTGTTCAGGACGTGTATGCCTTGTACAGGTAAAACACCATATGAAGACAAGCACAGTCTATATAACATGTAGGAAGTTTTACATGTAAACAGTATTAAATAAGAATTATTTTCAGAACAAGGTTTTCGACCAGCAGTGGATGCATTGGATTGTTCCAGTCCCGTTGTCAAGGCCTCGAAGACTCCACGGGACAGACTGTTAAAAAGGTAAAACACAAATGAATGCACTTGTAGTTTATCAAGATTATTCCATGCAATTATATCAAATTAGAACATTTGATGATTTCCATTAAGTTCACATTCTGTGAAAGCTCTTGTCAAAGAATGAGTGACAGCAGCAGGTGGGAGTGCAGATTTTACCAACACTTATTCACTTATTCCCAATTTCCCAAATGTGACAAAGAAAAATTGTGGTCTTCACATGTCAAAAGGTAATGATGATCATTCTTTTGGGCCAAGAACTGCTGCCACACACCTGGACTGTGTCTAAAAGCATTTGTGGTTAAGGCCAGGATTATGGTTTGTGGGTCCTCCGTGAAATGTATATACTGTATTAAAAGCTTTTTTATATTTTTAGCTTTTATTTTAAACAAAATACACACTATAATCCATTTTACCAATAAAATCTCCTAAGTTTTACAAACTGGACCTTGAGCAGCAGAGCATACAGTGATATTTTGCAGATATTTGTGTGCTCTTTCTACTTTTAGGCACAATCATTTTCAGCTTCCAGTGCGGTGGTAATCTAAGTAGCAAAGAATATTCATTTTCGGGGAAACACCGTGAAGCGATGAGGGAAATTGTTTAAGTCAAAGTAAGTGGTAAGAGCTGCTGTTGTTGTTGTTTTTGTGTCTCCTGTTTGCAGGGATCTGTGTTTGGCTCATTTACACAGGTTCACCAGAAGTCACGACACTGCAGACAAGCTGCCTGCTCTCACAGGTGTGAAACTGCAGCTCACACCCTGGAGAAGACGCTCTTCTCTCTAGTTTAATGAAGGGTGGCCGTGCTGGTTAAATCAAAATGTCCACTTAGAACATTTATATTTAAAGTTCAGTTTGGAAAATGGCCTGGAGTGATTAAGTGTTTCAGGTCGGATAGTTTTTACCCTTTGACACTTTAACATGTTTGTGTTTGGTTATTTATTTCACCAGTTTGTATGTATTAAGATCTTCCATTTTTAAATAGCAAATCAATAAATATTTAAACTTTTTCTCTAAATCATGTCTCTTACTTCTCAGGTGTTCATGTGTATCATGAGTTTACCTTTGTTGGCGACCAAAGCTCCAAAAATAATAATCTATGTTGAAGTTTGTTTAAATGTAAATGCATGAGCGCAAATGGTGTTGACTGATTACCAGCTGTTTTTTCTTTTATAAAGAAGCCTTTAGTGAACTGATACATCGGACAAAAAAAATGTGGAATCGACCCATCCCTAACATTTACCCCAATTTACTTGACGACACAGTCTAGCCTTGAGCGTTTCAGCCAGAACAAAAGAAAATACACCACCCACTTTATTAGGTACACCTGTTCCACTGCTTGACACAAATATGCAACCAGCCAATCACATGGCAGCAACTTAATACATTCAAGCATGTAGACATGGGATCAGAATGATTAGAAAAGTGACTTTGGAAGTGGCATGCATGTTGGAAACTGTCTAAAAAAGAAAATATACAGTAAGTGAGTGAGTGTTCTTTTGGACAAACATCCATGTTGATGCCAAATCAAAAGATTTTTATAAGAAACCCTCTCTAAACAATTCAATTTTATTTGTATAGCGCCAAATCACAACATACATTATCTCAAGGCACTGTACATAGTAAAGCCAAAACCTTTACAATATTACAGAGAGATAAGAAACCCAACAGTTCACACAATGAGCAAGCACTAGGCATCAGTGGAGAGAAAACACTCCCTTTTAAGCGAAAGAAATCTCTTACAGAACCAGACTCAACACAAGGTTACAGCAGCACGTGGTGTACCTAATAAAGTGGTCATTAAGTCTACTCGCGTCACGTAAACAGAAACTGAAGCTTCTCTCTAATTTTCTCTCTCCTGCCTCCTTGTGTTGTGCTGGATAAATAATTATCCCTCCAGCAAATGAGGAGACAGGATTTGCGTTTCCTTGGCAACTGCATCTGAACCGTGAAGTCCTGCCAAGGTTGCATAACGGCAAGCGACGAGGACACCGGAAGCTCGGCATGTTCCTTCATAATAAAGTCGGGCATAACTGTGTGATGGAATCGAAACATTGTGTTTGAAGTAACGGCGCGGGCAAAATAGTGTGGATTAATCTATATTAGATACATTTGGTTCAGTGTAGGTTTAATCATTTATTTGTTTTTTTTATTTTTCCATCATGATCGTGAAGAGACATTTTATTTTGGAAAGCAGGCATTTACTGCACTGTGGTAAAGCGTGACAAGATTTGCCGTGCACAGAAGGCAGGTCCCATCATCATCATCATCACCACGGTAAGAACAACAACATCTGTGTTATGTCTTAATTTTATGTAAATAAAAACAACAATGTAAATGAATAAATGTTAATATGAGGCAGTTATTGTGAATTATATATATATATATATATATATTGTATTCTATATCCGGGATATTTTACATCTGCGTGTATGTCTGTGTTTACAGCAGCGTCATTCTGTTACAGACAAATAATTTCTCAGTAAAAATGATGATGGGTGGTTGAGAAACACAAAAGTTCTAATCAGCCTTTAGGTTTAATTGGCCTTTTCGTGCGCAAATATCGTGCGTCACAATAAAGAGCGGCTGTGTTTGCACATGCTCACGCGCCTGTCTGTGTTTGTGTGCTCGCCTCGCCTCCGCTCAGATTACAGAGATGCTGCCCGTGGTTCGGTTCTCGTTGCTCGGGCTGCTCCTGTGGCTGCAGCTCGGCACAGCTCCGGCCCGCAGCCCCCGCACGGCGGACCAGGTCTCCGAGGCCGACATCCAGCGGCTCCTGCACGGCGTCATGGAGCAGCTGGGCATCGCTCGGCCCAGAGTGGAGTATCCTGCACACCAGGCCACCAACATCGTGGGGCCTCAGAGCATACAGGGTAACAATAATAATATAATTGTTATTTTTATTTTATTGCTTTAGGACAGTATTTTCCACAGGATTTTAATCCCGATAAGATAAAATCACATATATTTCAGCTATAGTGAAATTAGATTAAGATGAAGCCAGACATAAGATCCCTCTAATTATTGTTATTCAAATCATTATAATATTTTTGTTATCTGTTTCATTTTCTACACACTCCATTCTGATCCCATACCCTATGCAGTAGAAAAGTATTTCTGATTTTCCTCCAAGTACCTCCAGAGGAAACTCCAGTGACGTACCAGTGATGGTGCAAATACCACAGTTTGAGAACCATATGGGTTTAGGAAGCAAGGACAGTCCACGATAACCCTAACTGATGCTATCAATTCACCCTCAAAACATAAAATAAGCCTTATTCAACATAGAGGCATCAATTAAAATGCAGAAGACAAAGAACAAAATGGTCATTGTAGAGAGAGACTGTTTTTTAAGTAAGATTTTTTAGCCAACAGATACAGATGTGGACAGAATAATAAACCACTGGGGAGTGAACTGTGCAAAATGTGTTTATAGTGTAATGTTTTATTTCCTTAAAGTCAAATTCTGATTAAATTACAGATAAGACGTATAACATTGTGACATGTATTGTACAAAATGTGTGTCTTTGAATATACAGTAGGTCAATTTGTTCAAGGTCTTCCTTCGTAATACTGTATTTGTATCTATATATTAATTGGGTCAGAACAAATACTTCATATTCTCCTTCTTTGACCAAATGTATGTATCATTTTTATTGATCTTGTATAACAAAAACTACATGTCAGGCAACATGCATGTACAGAATTATCAATTCAAATAATAATAATAAAAAAATCAATCTGCAAAAATGGCTGCTTATGAACATGTGCCATAGAAAAAATATATACATATATATAAGTTACAAATACTGTATATTTAATTTTTATTTCCCTTATTTTGTTGTATGATCCTCTGAAGCAGCCTACCGGAGAAGTTGTTGCTGATTATTCTTTCTTAATTATTTGTAATGTATTTTTCTGGATTTTCTGCAACAGTTTATTTTGTTGCTGATAAACTGATTGTTTTGTACTGGTTTTAATAAATGCAAGGTTTTTAGACGGTAATTAGAACTTTTTGTTGTGTTAAATGAAAGCTTGATTCATATGTTTATTTTTCCAGTTTTTACCCCATTACTCGAGCGCTAATGTGTATTTTTCCTCCTCTTTAAAAGAAATGCTAATTTGAAGCAACATCATCAACATTCTAATTATTTTCCTCAGTGTTTACAAAAAAACTGCTGAAAACGTCCTTGAGTTTATGTTTAATGTAATTAGAGTCTCTATGTTTTATGGTAATTAAGTAGAATTTTTGCCTTTTTTTTTTTATGTCCTGCTGTGTGTGTTAGTTAGTGTTGCTGCAGATGAATTTGTGCTGATTGTAGCGTTTCCTTTTCTTCCACCAGGTGGTGCACATGAGGGGCTGCAACACCTTGGACCTTATGGAAACATCCCAAACATTGTGGCTGAGTTGACAGGCGACAATGTCCCCAAAGACTTCAGTGATGACCACGGATACCCGGACCCTCCGAACCCGTGTCCACTGGGGAAGACAGGTGGGGACTCACTTTAACTCCCAGCATACTTTGCTCTTTAAAATCAAAATCAGGGCAAATGCTATTGATTCTATTGCTGCCTTTGTTCCGTTTCCATCTGTTTTTGTCGGCCCGGTGTCGTTGTGAATATGTGGGGAAACCGATTGTTGATCCGTCCTCTGTCTTTCCGCTGATTCCGCTCACCTTTCCCACAGCAGCAGACAGTTGTTTGGAAAATGCTCCGGACACTGCAGAGTTCAGCAGAGAGTTTCAGAAACACCAGCACCTGTTTGACCCGGAGCACGATTACCCAGCGCTGACCAAGTGGGTGAGTAATCATTCACCATTTTAATCACCAGAAACTCAACTGAGAATAATGATCGGGAACATTCAAATGTCCAAGTGATAAATTAATAACAAGTATAAGACTATAAGGAGGAACCTGTGTAAAAATATTGCTGTCAAAACTATTTTTTAGATTCTTCTTCACCACATTTTCTCTACTCTATGCTTGAGTGATGGTGCAGAGGTTTGGGGTAACACGTACATCTCTAATGTTGTTTAATAGAAAAGAGCATTTGTCTTATAAACAAGGTTGATGTGAAGACCAGGTGGATGTTGGTGTCCTTTGTGGGCTGGGATACAAGAACTCATGGGAATCCTGTTTGTGTGGCAGTTCTGGTTCAGTTGCCAAAATGTGTTCACTATTCAGCATTATGTGATTGGACAGTTTTGAGTAGATGAAGTAAAGTGAATGTTGGCACCGTGAGTGAGGAGGTTGGTGCAGGGAGAGACTTAACAATAAAAAGAAAGAGGAATACGGCAGCAGCGTTGAAAATGATAAAACACAGTAAGTTTGCAATGCGATGGGTGACTCTCATCATTAAAACCAGTTTTTGCACTATTGTTGAGGTTGTGGTTGAACACAAACGTCTGCAGATGATGTTAATGTTGAGGTTAAATGAGGAAGAAAACTTCATTTACACACTTTAAAACAAACATGTATTTTAGTGTATGAAGTGAATTCCCTTGACAATGATTTTAAATGCTGCTTAAATATTACTGTTGGGAAAAAAAAGTACATATAGAAAAAGATTATGTGACAATATGAACTTTTCTTTTTCTTGCTCTCTTTTTTGTGCATTGATGTTAAGAAGTGTTGTTTAGTTTTGCCAAATGCATTAATGTGCATGAGAGGGGGAAAAAAAGAAAAAAGAGACATACTGTTAAAAAGACTTTGGAATGATAATCAAAAACTCCTGCTGATGTAAATTTTGCTTATTTTCTGCTCTTGGTACAAAGAAAATATTAAATCTGTGTCTTTGTTCAGCAGGGAAAAGAGTTCAAGTTCAGATAAAACTTATATGGAGTCTTTTTATATATTCTATATAAATATATGTAGAATTTAATGTCTTGTTTTCCATATTTTCTTTCAGAACAAGGAGCTTTTGTACCAGAAATTGAAGGGAGGACCAAAAAGAAGAAAAAGGGTATAGTGTTACTTGCTTGTCTTTTTCCTTTTCCTGTCTTAGACAGGACTAACCACATCACCAGCACAGAGATTTCCCACCAAAGACACTGCTGCACTCTTAAACTCACTTATTCTCCTTTTCTACGCACGTTCCGTCCCGTTTGCTCACACGTCTACGTTTCTGTGCTGTCGCTTTTACACCCTCATATTTTTGTCTCCCTGTTTGCAGAGTGTCAATCCGTTTTTAATGGGCCAGAGGCTGGACAATGTGGTCGCCAAGAAATCTGCTCCTCACTTCTCCGAGGAGGAGGAGATGGAGGAAGCGTCAACCGTCTCTGCTGCCACAAAATCCACAACCTAAACGCACTGCGCGTGCCACTGTAACATGGAAGTTCACTCTCAGATACGCATGTTTAACGCCACATATTAAAGCATTTTGGGTAATGAGCGGTTAAGTGGTGAATTCTGTTAAGAGACAAAATAAGCAATTTGACATACAGTACTGTCTTTTATTTTTAACATGTGGGATTTTTTTAATGCAGGAATTTCAGTCTGAGGAATTCAGCAATTCTTTTTTTTTAATTTAAACATTGACTCTCAGCTGTGATGCTGAATTATCAACCCATGCAAATTGACCACTCTCTGAAAGTCATGAGTCCATGTTTCATCTCATCACATGTAAAAGAAATTAGTCAGTCAATAGTTTAATTTTATTTTATGTTTTAAAGTTAGAGCCAATGTAATAGTTTCTGTTTTGTGGAGTAAGTTGACACACAAAACCTTCAAGGAAGTGGAACAGAATTACTTCTGCCTTTTCAATTTATCACATTTTTGGTTTCTTTTATGTTCGTAAGAACCAAATCAAAGACACAGGCAGAAAGGAAATTTAAAACCAGGTCACACAACTTTTATTCTTCAAATAACAGACAGTGAAAAGGAAAAAATAATCTTGTCTGACATGCTTTCTTTTACTCTACTTCTGCTGTGGAGAGGCAGAATATTACAATCTAATCAAATTCTTAAATACTGTGCCAGTTGCTGGGTTAAAGCCTAACTATCCAAGCTGCTCATCCTGAACTGGAACGTTCCCATCTGCACACTGGTACAGTCGTGTACCTGTCTAATCTCTCCTTCACTGACCTTGAAAGATAACAAATTTTCCAATTCCTCACAGGAACCTGCTGGTTTCCTTACTTTTGCCAATTTAAAATGTTTCTGAAATAGTCCACATGCCTTAGACTCAAAATACTAGAATATGTGGTGTTAAATGCTCACCTGTCAGTGTACCGTGTATCCACAACAGCTGTATAATAGAAGTTGTATAAAGAGATGTTCATTTAAAGGAATGTTGAATCAAAAAGTTATTATAATTACTAACTGTAAGAAAAAGATGAATATACTCAGATTCTGGTGTTTCATTTTCATTTAACTTGATGCAAAACAGTTGCTCACTTCTTTGCCCTGAAGCAGAGAAGCAATATGGATAATATTCGTAAACGTTATTAAGCTTTGTGTTATGTAAAGAATGGTTGTTAACACAAAACATTTACAGATTGCTCTGACTGGAATTGATTTACTTGACTGCAGTAAACACGTGTCTCCACAGGCAGAGGAATCTCTGTCTCTCTGGAGTTGCTTCGTCTTGTCAAATATGTTTATGTTCTGTCGTTTTTTTTTTTGTTCTGTGAAGTCAAATAAACGATTTATCTGCAATGACAAAGTTTGGATGAGTTTTTCCTTTCTTCTTGTTCTTCTTTGTCTTTGTTCTAGGACAAATAAAGTGAGGATCAGGGTTTTGGGGGCGTGTTCTGCTCAAGCTGTAAAACTCAAAGACAGTTTAGAAAACTCCTCAGTGTGACATTCATGAAGCCACCACAGAGGAGGAACACGTTGTAAAGTGTCTAACTGGAGTTTAAATAAACAGCAGGTAACTCATCTTAGTTTTTTAAAGTTAACCTGTTAAACTTGACAACAGTTATCACTGTTTTTTGGTGGAAATGCTTGTGCGTAATCCGTGCGTAAAAGCGTTCCATAAATAACTGCTGTATAATTTGTTTTCCTGTCAGCGTCAATGATGAGGCCACCATCACTCCTGATCCCTGCGGTGGTTTTGACGCTCCTGCTGAGGAGAACACATGCTGTGACCTTTCAAAGCGCTTTGCCTCATCCAAACAAATACAACCCGAACGAGTCGGAGAGATGTCTGCAGCCTCCCATCACTGGGCTGATCTCCCGCGGGCCAGGACCCGTTTCCTCCACCGACGAGGTGCTGGAGTCCAGTCAGGAGGCGCTGCACGTCACCGAGCGTCGGTACCTGCGGCTGGACTGGTGCAAGACGCAGCCGTTGAAGCAGACCATCCGCGAGGACGGCTGCCTGAGCCGCACCATCATCAACCGCTTCTGCTACGGACAGTGCAACTCCTTCTACATCCCGAGGCACATTTACCAGGACGGAAACGCCTTCGAGTCCTGCTCTGCGTGCAAACCCAAGACCTTCAGCACCGTCACGTACACGCTCTTCTGCCCGGGACAGACACCGAGCACCAGGAGGAAGCGGGTCCAGCGCGTAAAGCAGTGCCGCTGCACGACGATAGACACGGATTAGACGTTTTCTTCACAATAAGTAACGAGGAACTGACTTGAACCTTTGTTCAAGAGGAGAGCACATTATTCACCAATATACCACTCATTTTGCTGATATTATTTACACAAGTGGTTGCGCCAGGTGCCATGTTTTTCCTCTATGCTGATAGTTTTGACCCGCAATTATTAACTTATCACATTTAACTGACACTGTCACTTATCAGTCAGTGTTTGTGTAAGCAAAGGTTTTAAGTCTCACTGACATCTGACCCCGAGTGCCAAAGAGTTTTAGTTGAAGGTTAATTCTTTATATTTGTTGACCTATACCGCCCATGAGAGAGGACACGGATTCAAAAAGGACTTGGATGTTTTTATTGTTTCCACTGTGTGGGATGTAAAGTCAAAGGCGTTTATTATATACTGTATATAGATTTTACAACTTGCACTACTAAAGGCCTCTTCTTTTAACAGCTGTGTATAATTTGTGTGTCCTGTATTATAATGTTGCTTGTAAATAAAAATAAAATAAAATGTTTTCAAGCTATTACACCAACCTTCTCTTTTTTTTCATCAATGCTTTTATTTAAGGAGAATGAGTTGTAATTACATATTAGAATTAATGCAAAATTGAGAGCAATGTAAGAATCTATACACAGATAAAGCTACTCCTGATCTACATATTGCACAAAACAATTGCTTCAGTCTTTTTGAATTTAAGTTTTTAGAGGTTAAAGTCTTTTATGCCATTGCAAGAAGTTAATAAAAAAGGTCAACGATAACAGAATAAAGGTCGGTTGCTATCATTTTACAAATAACATTAATATTGCTAAAAACAAAAAGGTCCAATATGAGACAAACAGAGTAGGAATAAAGCGACTGTGACACTGAATGTGAGGGATTATAATCTGAGAGTCTTAATAGGAGCTGAAGCCAATCCATGGTCTAACCTGAACAGGTGATGTGTCTTAAATTGAAGTTACATTGGCTTCTTTCTGACGCAGTCGGTCTTTCTGTTGGGAGCAGAATATGATATGAGATATTCTTTCAATGCAGAATGAGAGAAAATGGCTTTGTGCTTCATGACGTCTCAGATTAACGTGGATTAGGATCATAAAATACTGGTTCAGATGTATTGTTATGTTAACAGTACTGTGTTCCCATGTTTATATAAATCCTTATTCTTACCAAGCTGTTGGGGTTGATCTTTCTCGTTTCTACTTTCTTCTCGGCCGTGAGTCTCTTCACTGAGTGCTGAGCCTCCTTTAACCTGCACACACGAATAGTCAGACTATTAATGCAAGAGCCTCAGTTATGTCTGTATTCAGACTAGAAAACAGCAAGTTGTTCATTCACAGGTTAAGGATGGTGTAGGATTAAGTTATTGATACAATGTGTAAAAAAAAGAACAAGTGTAAATTTATCACTGACCTCACATTCAGTACTAATTGAAATAAATTGTCATAACAGTCTATAACATCTGCACTGTTTGGATTATTTTACACTGTCTACCTGTAATCCTGTAATTTGCGCTATTCCATACATCCTGCAAAAATCCCCTTTATTAAGTAGCCAGTGTATTTTTAATGGAACCTGCAGATGTATAATGTCATATACATCTTATATATATATATAACACCACTGAATGAAATACAGTACCTCCCCCATACAAGTACATGTCTAAACTGCTGGACTGTTGTGTCCATAAATTCACACTATCATTTGCAGCCTCAGCAGAAATCCACATTTTCCAGTCTTCAATGGTCGACTTTTGCTCATTTCAGTCTCATATTTCTGTCCTCAACTGAAAGATGTGGAGTAGAACTTTGTCTGCCGACTGAAACATTGACCTCTCTTATGTGTACAATCTATTTTGGGATTTTAACATATTCAGGAATCTAGAGTACATACAGGAGTTTTAAAAATACCCATTTGGCACCAGCATTCATATCACTGAGATCACATTTTCTCCTGCTCGAATGTCTGAGCACTAACTGAAGCTGCTGACTCGCATCAGTATGATGGGCCTGAATAAGCAAAGTGTGCAGGTGTTCCTCATAAAGCGCTCTGTCATCATGTACCTCTCTTTAGAGATACTCTTGTTCTCCTTCTTCCACCTGGCTTTGAAGTCGGCACAAAACTCAAACCAGAGCATGAAGAAATGGTTGCTCGTCACATCTGTCTCTCCAGTCTTTGGCTTCAGTCCAAAATACAGAACCAGATCCTGAAAACTGAGCAGCAAATATAAAAGAAGGTGGTGATGTACATTTATTTTAAAACAAATTCTTCTTTTTTTGTTTTGTTTAAAGATTAAAACCAGATAATTTCAAGTCTGGATATGAGAAAAATGCGGAATGTTGCTTTCAAAATGTGTAATGCAGAAAAAATAAGAACACGCTTCATGTTTCGGACCTTTTTTGCACAGTCATGAGCTGACAGGAAGCTTCTGTGTGTTCTTTTCTTGCTGCAAAGAAACACAAAGAAAACAATTTACTTTAACCAGTCTCTCCCCAAAACACACAAACAGGTTTCAGTGACTTCCGAGGACACTGCATGGACTTACACTCATTTCCTGGAGACTTACCCTAATTACTAGTGCCCTAATCCTGACCCATAACCTCAGCCTAACTTTAAAACGTCTTCACCTTAAAATGCAATAACTTTTATATTATGGGGACTTGATTTTTGTCCCCATAAGGAAGACAAATCCCCATAATGTGACTGTGTAAACAGACGTAGGTCCCCACAACAACAGGAAAACCAGGCACACATAAAAAAAAAGAATTTACCATAAGTTTTAAGAGTCATAATCTCTGTTGAGTCTGTTGATGTTGCGGTGACACAATGAGAAACTGTGGTATGATGACAAACCTTGACAAATGGAGCCAGACAACCATCAGGCTCCTTCAGAGCAGCAATTACACAGTCGCTCGTTCAACAATGGAGCCATTCTTGTTGCTGATGTCACGTCGCAGTGGCGTTTACGGCAAAGCAATAGCTACACGACTACCTGTGTCTGTCTCACTGTGATGCTGGGATTTTGTTGGACACACACCCAAAACCACAGTGCACGTTAGTTTTCTATTCAAATTCATTTCAAATCAAATTTTCAAATAGAATCGGAATCAGTTAATTTCATTCTGGTGCAGCCTAAATGCATTTATTTCTGCTTTTCTCTTTGAGTGACTGGACATTATTTATTAAAATCGTATTTTAGTAGTTGTTCTGTCTTTAAAAAAACACAACAGGTGCTCTTTTTTTTTCCACTTAATACCTTTAATATTTATGCTGGTATTTTGTTTTAGATGCCCAAACAGCAAATCATATAATTTTCTATATGAAAGTCAGAGACATTGTTTGATAAAATGTACTTTTTAGTGGTTGTTCTGTCACGTAAAAGACACGTTGATATGTTTACCTTATGCATTTTATGTATGTTGAGAAAACATAAGGAATCAGAATAATTTTTTACTTCATTCTTGGGCAAATGACACCCATTTATTACTTTTTTCTTTAAATAAAAAGAACTTTTATATGTGTCTAATTTGTGTTTTGCAGTGCTTGCTTAAAAAGTAGGTGAAACATTTTCCATTTTACACCTACAACGTTGACTTTTAGATGAACACTGCATGTTTCTAATTGCACACGATGATACATGTCATGATGGATTCTGGGTTACTTTTTTTTGTTGGACACTTGGTTTGGATTTAATGTTAAAGTGTACTTTCTGTCATCTTTGGTGGGTTTTTTTAGTTCTTGTTCATGGGTTCCTCTGGCTCTCCATGTTTTGCTTGGGTCCTTCCCTCACCTGTGATTGTCTGTCCCGCCCTGGTGTGATTCACCTGTGCTCAGTTGTCCCTGCCTCTCTGCTCTATTTATTCTCTGTGGTCAGCAGTCAGGACGTCCTCTCCTGCTCCCATGTTTTAGCATTTTTCTGTCCATGTTTTTATTTACACCATCTGCCCCCTGCCTTGCATTATTTTTGCCTTTTATGATAACTTTTTTTTGTTTAAGTCTCTTTTTATTATTACTAAATCCTGCGTTTGTCAAAACATTACACATTAAATGATTAAAATAGGAGTTTGTATGCAAAAAAATCCCCACAGTCTGGCTTTTATGATAAAATGAAACCAATCAAGCTCTAATAGGACCATGAAAATGTGGATGGATTCACTGCAATGCATATTTCAGGATTTTACATCACTATTTTCATATACTATTAATAGTATAAAGTCCTGTACTGCAGGATGTTACAATGAAAAAGTAACTCTGTTGGATGACAGACTATTTTCTTTGCAATGGAGGAGTTTCTGAGAAGGAGCAGTGCCTGTGTGTCTCAGTCTCTCAGTCATTGCCAAATCTGTGAGATCCTTATCTGAGTGTCTAGCCTCTACTCTCAATCCACCCTATCAGTCACACACACACACACACACACACTAGAAAAGGGACATTTTCAGGCCAGCTACAGGATGAAAGGTACATTTATCTGACAACTGGAGACTATGGAATAATATATAAATGGTAAAGTGGAAAGAAAAAGTGAAGAACAACAGCTGAACCACATTAGGACTCAGCCGGCTCTTTTTCTAAAAATGGAAACCAAACATCTGAACTGATAGAGTCAAAATAATCTTCAGCATGACCATAAAAACTTTTCCAGCAGTAGTATTTGCATTTGTTATGTTTTTATGGAGGGTAGTGTGGTGGTGAAGTGGCTCAAACTGTTGCCTCACAGCACGAAAAGGCTTTGGTTTTGAGTCTTGTGGCTGACCGAGGCCTTTTTGTGTGATGTTTGCATATTATTCTTGTGTTTGTGTGGGTTTTTTCTTTCCCTCCCCACATTCGAAAGAAAAGCAGAATTTGGTTAATTTATCATGGATGTGAGTGAGCGTGAATGGTTGTTTGTGTCTGCGTGTTTGGCTCGGTGGTTGACTGTGTCGTGCCTCCAGCTCAGTGTCACATTAGCTCCCTGTGACCCTCAAAGGATCAGGGTTTCCCAAACGTTCTCTTTTTAGACGGCAAATTGTCGTGAGTCAAAACGCAATATTAATCAAGACAAGAGCAAATTTTTCATACTTGAAGTGATATCGGTTTTGAATCGGTCAATAAATAGTTTCCAAGTAAAGGATTTGCAGCTTTTGTACATGTTACTTGGAATATAGAAAAAAGGCTGGGAAAATTCTGCAAATTTGTTCAGGGACCCCAGAAAAATCCCCTGTGAGCTATTTGTGGGTCCCAACTCAGTCTTTGGGAATCACTGGAATAAACTTAAGATGCATGTACCTGTTCAAATAAGTCTATCATGACCCAGTTCACTAAAAGAACATTTTACTGCCATTTCTGCAGCATGTAGCATTATTTAGAAAAAAGTAAATGAGATATTTCCAAGGGATATGATTATTATATAAATCTGCTGGATTTTATGTGTTACATAAAAAATACATACATGAATCTAAAAAAAATGCTGCAAATTTATTCGGTGAGTCAAGGTCTCTGGGAATGATCATTATCAGATAATGAATGGATTATTCAAAAGAAGTCAACGATAATGCCAAAAGGCAAACTATTATTGGGTCTCTTCAACTGAAACAATTACCAACAGCAGCCAACATCTATTTATTTCCCTGCTAGTATTAGTATGCATAACTACTTTAAAAGCAACACAAATGACTGTAACTACTCACCCCTGAGAACAAAAGCCTCCATCTTGTCTTTAAATGGCTGCTGGTGCTCTGCAGGCGACTCGGAGCAAACCCTCTGCACGTTTCTCTCACAGTCTGAAAGACAGAAGCAACACAGGTTACATGTTTTTGGAATTCGGTACGAGACAGACTCAGTCACTATCCACGGTGTGTCACATTACATTATCAACTGTTTACAATAATGTAAGCTATTTGGCTGTGAATGAAACTCCAAGCTCTCCAGTTTTTACTTTGTTATTGTTTGTATTTGTAGTTTATTTATGTCGAACCAATTGTTCCCGTTGTTTACAATACAGTTTAAGCTAACCTAATGTAACATGAGCTCTGCAAATTTATGGAAATAATTATTCAAGGATATGTTAGTGCTAGAGTGAAGAAAAAATAAAAAGACAAAAATGGCAATTGAAAACCTGAACAAAGCAATTTGTTCATCAGTTGTAGCTTCAGAAGCAAGAAATGCTTGATCCCAAATTTCTATTAAGATTGGGAACAAACGTCTGCATAATTGAGATTCAAAGATTCAGAGTGTGACATGAGTGTGTTTGTATACTGTAAGTGTATAATGGCTTTAAAATAAAACCTTTCAGGTTTTCAGAGCCTTAAATTAAGCCTTTCTCTGTAAATAGGAAAAGGGCCTTGCTTTACGATGGCTTCCATCTTGCTGCGCCCTGTTTCTACAGGAGCCTGAATGGACAAACCAGCCAGAGCATGCTTTTCACATTTTGAAGAGGAAGAACAGCATCCTTTCTGGTACGAGAAGGCCACCGTAGTTCCCTTGCACACATGGGAAAATGGAATATTTTGCTTTTTTTAAAACCTTGAATTGTAGAATTTCAGCCCGTGACCTGAATAGAGGAGAGGAAGAGAGGGTGTTGTGGGTTCAAAACCAGCTCCACCTGCGCCTGAGCAAGAGGTTATCTGCACAACTTCCTCCTCCGATATCACTTATTGAGATTCACCCAGAGATGGCGACTGCTAACTTCACTCTCTCTCTCTCTCTCTCTCTCTCTCTCTCTTTTCCTGCCAGTCTGCGGCTCCAAGTTGCTCTGCGTCCAATCGGTGGATCAGAGGAGTCAGTCTGCAGAGCCAGTCATAATAGAGGCAGCAGAGGGAGCCGAGGCCCCTGCATCATCCCCACCCCCTCCAACCCTGACGCTCGATCAACATCTCCCAGATAAGATTACAAAAGAATACTGTTTTCATTCGGGGGGGTTTTGTGTAAACTGTGGAGGCGGGTATCTCTCTCTCTCTCTCTCTCTCTCTCTCTCTCTCTCTCTCTCTCTCTCTCTCTCTCTCTCTCTCTCTCTTCTCTCTTCTTTCTTTTGTCTGCCTTTTGAGTCTGAATCTGCTTATTTCAGATTGAAGATGGTTTTCAGAGCCTCGAGTAAACAGAGCCGGTTAGATGAGCAGTGTGGTGATTACACACGTGAAACTGAAATTATACAAACTTCACTCAGGCAGTGTTTTGGTCTCACGCTGACGGACAAATTATTTCTTTTTTTTTTTGTGACAATGTGTTTGGATCCGTCACGTCATAAATCACAGTGGCACATACAGTAAATCCATCATAGAAATCTAACAGCACATTATATTCAAAGATAGGTCTTACAGTTAATACTTTTCATATACAGTAGATCACATTACATGCCAAATAATCCTGTTTTTAAGTGTTACAATAATGAAAGTTCTTCACTAAAGCCAAATCAAAAATAAAATATTTTTAATGAAAATCAGTAAAAACATATTTTTTCAAGCAGAGGTTTGGAAAAAAAAAAAAAATTTTTCAAGGAAGACTCTTCTGAAGTGAAATCTGAAGACTGGATGAGTATAAATCATTAATGAGGAAAATAAAGACTTACAACTAGTAGTAAATAAATTGTTTTTCAATGTCTAGTTTACCCAAAAAATCTCAAAAAAATAAAGAAACTAAAGCCACTGCTTTTAGCTTTGTGAGGAGCTGGACACACAAGTTGTTGAGCTATTTGACTTTAAATGAAAAATATTGAACTGCTGTGATGCTGAAGGAAAATCCAGATGAGTTAAAGAAATAGTCATTAGGATTTATCATCTGGGCAGCATGAATGTTTGGACACAATTTCACCACAGTCTATATGACAGATGTTTCAGTCTGGAACAAAATGGTGGATGAACTGACTGCATTCAGTGAATCATTACCATGGATTATGGATTATATTATGCTGATCAACATTTTTTTTCAATTAGTATTTTATTATTATTATTATAATCTGCTTTTATCTCCAGTACACATGATCTGATATGAAGTAAAACTGCTGGATTTGACAAATTCAATCATCTCTGACAAATAAAAGTGGATGGATAGTGAGAAATGTTCTGCCACAGTTTGAATTCTTTGTATTTTTTGTTTTGTTTGAAACCTTTATGGATTTTTTTTTTTTTTCATATTGAATACAGTCTTTGGACCTCATCCTCCCCAACTGTGGATGGTTTAAGAAGAACTTATCTCCCTGTCACTGTGTCGGGAGACATTTACCGACCAAACAGAAAACAAAGGGAGAGTGAAGAGCGACAGCAGCAGAGCTTCAGAACCAGGCATGAGGGTGGTTCAAACAGCCAGAACAAAAGGAAGCTGCCACGGCCGATGCAGATTGCACGGTGGTTTGGGTAGACGGCCCGATAAGACAACGCTGTGTTGAGAGGTAAAGAAAGGTATCTGCGGCACGCATCTGGAAGACCACACTGGAGCCCAGGTGATACAGCCGAGCAGGTTAAGGATCAGTGCAGAGGTCTGGGCACAGATACTACAGATACTGGAGGTCTGGAGATTACATAAGTGGGGAGGCTATGGTCTCCCTGTGCTGGCGACGGGGGGGCACGCAGGCACAAACGATGGCAGATCTGATGGGCACGAGGATTAGGAGGTGGATCTAAAAGGCGCCAGGGCCAGTATCAACGGCGAGACTCCTGCTCGTCTCTGAATACACGCACACACCGTACCATGCACAAGGCAAAGCACACGTGTACACGCACAAGGGAAACTACTAAACTACTAGGGCTGAAAAACAGGGAAAAAACCTTAATGGTGATTTTTGTGCAAGATATTGCAACTGCGATTTTCATTTGCAATGTAATTTAAATAAAGTCCAGGCTCAGTGTAATGTGATATACATGTATGTAAGAAATGTAAGATATTACATACATGTATATCACATTACACTGAGCCTGGACTTTGGTCATGTCTGGTCATGAGAGTTTGAGGAAACATGTGTAGTGAATTACTGGTTTTATTGAAGTATTTTACTGGAGTTTGCATGTTCTCCCTGAGTGTGAACATGCAAAGGTTAAGGGGACACTCAAATTTGACAGTAGCTGTGAGTGTGTGAATGTTCATCTCCATGTGTTTACCCTGTGATGGACTGGTGACCTGTCCAGGGTGTGACCCTGCCTTTCACCCTATGTCAGCTGGGATGGGCACCATGTGGCATCAAACTGGAATTTTGATTTGAAAAGGACGAGTTGTTCAGCCTTAGAAACAACAGTGTGTTCAAGTCACAAAAGTATGTACATGTCAGCCTTGTCCTCAGCGTGACTCGTCTGGTTTAAGTCGCTGACATATGCTGAATGGCGTCATTTGCACTCACTCATGAAGAGAGCAGGCAAGAAGAAGAATGAGAAAGACAAGAGGAAATCTTTTGTTCTGGGTCTTTACAGCAAACTCCGGTCTGGTCCAAGAAGCAGCACAAGTATAAACATTTCCTCAACTGCTGGGGCCAGTGATGGGAAACCGGGGTGGTGCGTTTTTTTTTTTTTTGTTTTTTTTTGTATTTTTTTTTGGGGGGGGGGAGTTGTGTTGGAGGTTGTCTGAGGAAAAACCATTGCCAGACTGGGCCTTGAGAGTCAGGTTTGGTCTCATCTGTGGGAACCTCAACTCAGAATCACAGTGATAGAGTTACAAAGGCTGGCTGAGGCTTTCAAACAAAAGCACACAACAAAATGACCACAAGGTGGGATTATTCCGGTCACATGGGTGTCTGTCTGCTCTGCTCAAGTGCAGCTAATGTCTTGGGGAATGTGTGTAACCATCCAGAGTAATATCATGAGGTGGGAGTGAGCCCAGAAAACCGGTCCTTATTTCTCTGTACGTCTTCAAAGGAAAGGAGCAGATAAAAGTTTGCAAATCACATACTTGTTAGATCTTGTCCGAGCTGTTTCAGGTCTCGGCTCAGGTCGTCAAACTTGACCTGTGCTGCCAGGAAGACGTCCTGAGGTTCAGGAAGAGGGAAAACACTTTTCTCTGTCCCGGCACTCTGTTAGGATACATCAGAATCAGAGATACTTTTACAATTAAGCCAACAATAGCAGTTAAATATCAATGTCAAGGCCCATGTTCTTCATCAGTGAATGTGGGGCAACTAGTGATGAAGTTAAAATGCTATTCGATGAATTCACATCTAAAGTAATGGTTTAATTATGGGTTTTTCCTTTTATCTACTACTAATTCACAGATGTGTTGTTTAAAATTAGTACCTTGTCCACATTGTGCAGGTAGTACGACACCACAAAGTCCACCAGGCTGATACGATTGTCCTGCAACATTGAAAAAATAGCATTAAAGGACTTTTCCTCTTCACATAGATAACATGTACAGCATAAATTAAATATGATTCCATTAACTGAGCTCCTGTTTGTAACAAATTCCATTTCAATTCTTTATAAAGAATTTTTTAGTAATTTGTGAGCTACCACTGTAAATCACAGATCCACTGACTTCACAAATGACATCCTCTTTGCAATTTTGCTGCATTTTTGCAGCTCTGCACTATTACGCAACAGTGATCTTGGTCTTACTCTGCTCTTGACATCCTTGAGTTTTGGGAGGATCTCCAGGCCAAAGCCATCCGCCTGACCTCTGGTCCTGCTGCCTCCGTTCATGTGGTTCCCCAGCGCCAACACCAGTCCCATCACCTCCCGCACACTGTTACTGTCCAGCAGCGCCTCAAAACAGAAAACAAAGGCAGGGTCATCAAACCGTCTCATATATACTGTACACTCACTGGCCACTTTGTAAGGCACGGAGACATCGTCAAGATGATCAGATAAAGTTCATGCCAAACATCAGAGTGAGGATGAAAAGTGATTTAAGTGAATTTGAACGTCGTAGTATTTCAAAAACTGCTGATGTACTGGGATTTTTCACACACAACTTTGTCTATGGGTTACAGAGAATGGTCCAGAAAAGAGAAAATATCCATGTAGCAGCAAGGCATTTTTTTCCCCTGGGAGACTTAAAAATGACTAAATAATGCCAGAGGTCAGATGAGAATAACCAGACTGGCGACGGCAACTCAAACAACCATTCATTAAAACCAAAGTATGCAGACAACCTTAAAAATCATCTCATTACTGCTTTAAAGACCATGCATGTAAAAATGTATTTTCTTTTATGTAGTATTGTTGCATAATAAATTTTTTGTAGCTGCTTTGTTATCAGTGTAGTCAAAGCATATTGTCTTCTGTATAATTTAGCGAGATTTTGTATTTAGTTTGAGGTTTTAAGTCCAGTAGACTCTCTGCCTCTCCCTGCACTGTATCCATTTTTGTGTATTTTATTGCGCAAAATAAATCAAATCAAATTCTTTTGTACTTTTGTTCAAATCTAGACACAGTCGTGCTACATCAGCACAACACACTCAGGCCACTTTATTTGGTGTACAGTGTACCTAATAAAATGACCATTCAGGGTAATAATATAGTTTTAAAGGGCACTATCATGTATATTTTCATTATGGCTATTAAATAAAGTCACATATGTCAGCATGGTTGTTTTATTAAACTTTGACCTATAGTATGAATATATATATTATATATATATTATATATATATATATATTGTCATATTTATACTTAATGTCAAGTTTAATATGTATTATTTGTTGCTAGGATTGTGTGCTGATAATCTCAATCCTTATTTTCTGTCTTTTGAGGGTTATTTTAATTCTGAAGGAGCAAATGTAATGGCCCATAATATTCCTCAGGGAACTATAAAGTACCCTGATCTCACTGTGTAAAGCACTTAGGGTTGTTTATACAGCATGAAATATGCTGACCAAAGATAATTGTTGCTTTTATGACATTTAATGAGGTTTGCCCTGAGCACATATTGTCCTACCTTACAGACAGAGGACACTGCGTTGAGCTTGCGTTGAACGGACACTATCATATCAGTGAATAATGACTTGAAGATGAAGCATTGAGCTCTTCCTGCAAAGTCTGGAATCTGGGAAAGCTCATACAGGAACCTGGAGCACAAACACATCCATAGTGAGCACATATTCTCTTACCACTGCTGATTTTGGTGGTTACACTGCAAAGACAGGTTTTTAATATTCTTGTCAAGCAAGTTTTCCATTTACAACAATAATCTCATATAAAAGAAAAAACTAACTTTGTTTGACTAAGTCTTTACTTTGAGCGTTAATCAACAGTGTAAAGTTAAAACAATGTTTTTGCATCAAATTCCAACTCCTGCTCCTGGTAAATTTGACAGAAGTAAACCATTACATTCTTAAACTTGGCTTAATCAAGAAAAGAAGACTAATAAGTAAATATTTCTTACAGGACATAATTTCTTTGCTTGTAATAAGTGTGACTTTCCCAAAATTTTGGGGTGGAAATTAGGGCTGTTTTACCCATTTTTAAGGCATGTCACAGCCTGAAAGTGGCCAAGCAAAATTAGCTTACCCCATGGTTCTCACACTGTGGTACATGTGCCACCAGTGGTACGCATGCTTCCTCTGTTGGTACTTGAAGGAAAATCAGAAATACTGTTTTGCTGTTTAAACCAGAGTATGTGATCAGAGCAGATCTGAGGAATTTTGACTGGAGTGCGTAGTAAATGAAACAAATAACAAAGAAATAATAATAAATTAAACTATAATAATACCTTATTTCTGGCTCCATCTTAATCTAATGTAATTAGACCAGTGTTTGAATTATATGTGAGGAAGAGGGGGATGATTAAAGAGAGAGCAGATTATCTTATTTGTATTAAATCCTAATCCTGTAAAAAGTCCGTAGCTGACTTTGCTCGGCTTATTTGCACCACTGTGTTTTAACGTTGGTGATAATGGAGTTACTTTGAGAGCTCAATATTTTCTCAGGTGGTACTTGGTCATTAAATCAAGTAAAATCATTAAAATCAATTTAAGAATGTTTGGCTTATTTCTACTGGGGCTGTTTTTGCAGTGAAGGTTGAGTACTTGTCTCTTCAGTCTAACAGACACAGTTTTACTCAGTGTCAGCAGAGGAGACACTGACTGTTCAGGTTTGTCCAGGAGCTTCACGTCCTCTTCCCCTGACGTCTCGCAGTGTTTCTTGATCCGCTCCAGCTCCTCGGGCTGAGCTCTCTGGCACACGGACAATAAACTGTCACTACAGGACTGAACAGATGTCCAACTGCTTTTGCCGCTGAATCTCAGTGAAGCGTGCGATACGTACATTTTCGTACAGGGCTTCAATGGTCTCCAGGTCCACCACAGAGTGGTCCACACTCAGCACAGCTGTAAGAGGAGAGGTCACAGAGCAATTTACTGTGGTTTATTAACAATATGCATAAAAAAACAAAGCAGTGATTGAAAGCACAAGCTACAAGTTCACCAGAAACTTGAATCTTAAGTCTGAATATCCATGTTTATTGGCTCTTACCTGGAAAAAAACATCTAATATACAGAATTATTTTAGTTGCTGTCTATTTGAAAGGGAATGCATACAGCAATAATGTAATGTGATGCACAGCAGCATTTATAACAGCTGATAATATCTGTTGCCTGTCCGTATAAGGACTCTAAAGGTCAAGTATGTAATATTTAGGGGAGGTAATTGACTTATTACTCACTTTGAAAATAAATCTTCACAAGACAAACAAGCCACAGTGATATTTCACACTTTGACACTTAGGCTTACAACGCAAGTGAGAAAAACGGCACGGCCTTGCTTTACGATGGCTTCCATATTGCTGCACCATGTTTCTACAGGAGCCTGAATGGACAAACCAGCTTTTTCACATTTTAAAGAGGAAGAACAACATGCTTTCTGGTCTGTGAAAGCCACCGTAGTTCCCTGGTACTCTTGGGAAATGTAGGAGTGACTAGAAGAGTTTTGTTACAATCTACAGTCTCACCATTAGACGCCACTCATTCTTACACAGTTCTTACACAACATTGTTTTTTGTTTCTTGTTTGAATAAATAACCTGTAAAATAAATGGGAAGCTACAACGGCGTGACTCCATGAAGACTGTACAGAATTTTTTAATGATTTCAAATTGGAAATTAATATAAACCTGAGCTGCTCAAAGACACAATGGGTCCCTGAATAAAATCTGCATTATATTATGATATTGTACACCACAGCTGTTGTGAATGAGTTCATATTTGGGTCGCGCTTTACATCAGCAGGTGACATGAGAGCGGCTGACCTTGTTGTATATCTTTCATCTCCAGGTGAAGGCTGGATATGAGGATGCCCACGGCCTGAGAGCGCTTACCATCCAGCAACTTAATGATCTAAAATGCACACACACACACAGTAACCATGACCACCTAAAAACCATTAGTGAGTCATTAGTAGAGTCTGTTGTGCTACAAAGGTCACGTTAGTCTTCACCCTGATGCATTAGCACTTCTTGCATAGTGAGCAGCAGGTTGTCAGGGAAGGAAAATGGATTCATGTAAATAATTTATTACCACTTGTCTTTTTGTTTCCATGCATTTAATTTGATTCTCCTGTACTGTGTCTCTTAAATGTTTTAATGCACTCTTATGTGATTTAATCTTAATGCAGTCTGTCTGTACGTCACTGTTTTAAATGTGTTATTTGTACTTTGCTGTATGTTTTGTCTTATTTTTTTTTTTTTGCCTTGTCCAGCCTCATGCTTTGAGCACAATCTGAACTCCTGTTCTTTTAAATCTGCCATGAACGAATGTGATTTCAGTATTGTTCTCCAACTTGCATTTTATTAATTAATCAAAAAAGTATTGTAATTCCTCAGAAGAATCCTTTGGATTTTTAAAATTAAAATTACTGATCAGTATTGGGATTAAAATCATAATAAATGTTGTGCTTACTTCTGGATTATAATGCTCTTGTGACAAGCAGTAATAATGTGGCATTTGCAAAAACAATGTCAGTAACCCCATCTTGTGGACAATGGTCATATTGCAATGTCCTGCCACTACCTGTATGTATAGCAGTAACAATATGCAGCTTCTCACAAGCACAAATGTGTTATATATGTCATCTTATAGTTCATTTTATTCCATTTTTACCTTCCTGGATTTGGCTTTCTTCTCATAAGCCTCAGACAGTGGATTCCTCTTGGTCTGAGTGGTAATTTTTGCAAAGAGATCCTCAAACTTGCTGGTGTTAATTATCTTTGGCTCCTCTAAAACATTCCACAATGTGTTGCAGCTGCAGGAGAGGAAAAAAGAGCCTTAGATTTTTTTCATCTTTTGTTAAGATTTACTCAATTATACTGTGTATTTAGATTTTTATATATAAACATAAAGGGGCTGTGGGGTATTTCTGTTATTTGTCAATTCATCTATAGGCACTGATTAATGTAAAAAACTGTGACAGTGCTGATACTGTTGATGATGACTGAATCTGTGGATACATTCAGGAGCGATTCGGGAACGTTCAGACCTGATCGTCTTGTGATCTGCACATAATCCGATCACTAAGGATGCAGTAGATGTTCATACCATTGAGAAATGAACCTACTTGTTGTCCTGGATCTGGATTCTGCTCCAGTAAAGAGGCTTCATGGGTTGTGAAGGCTCCACTGCTGCTTTCCTGGGAGGTTTGTCTAATAACAAAGTCCCACCTGGAGGCGGAGGCGGAGGAGGAGGAGGAGGTGGGGGAGCTAAGCCAGGCGTGGATGGAGGAGGTGGTGGTGGAGGGACAGTTGATGTCTGGTTGTTTTTTAGATGTGATGGTGGTGGTGGTAGTGGAGGAGGAGGAGGAGGAGGAGGAGGAGGAGGAGGAGAAGGGAGATTGTGTGTTTTCATTGTTGGGGCTGTCAGTTGTTCTGTGACTCCAGGAGGAAGAAGTGCTTGGGATGAGTGGACAGGTGATGAATTGGAGAACACTGAATTGCCCTGACGACCAGCCAGGTTGAGGCTGATGGACGCCAGGTCCAGCTTTTTGGGGGTCACCTTCTGTTGCTGAGGACTCATGCATGTCCTTCCTGTCCCCTCTGCATCCTCTGGGCTTTTGATAAATGTCTCTCTGTCCGTCTGGATACAGACAGTGCGGAAAGATTTTAGTAAACAGTCGTCTACGGTGGACACCGCGACATCTCTGAGCTCCCCTCTACAGTGAGTCCCAGCCTGGGAGAGTTTGGCCTGTAGCTTGGACAGAGTAAACCCCAGACGAGAGACATTGTCCTCATTTTCCACACGTAGTCTGGAAAGTTCCTGAACAAACTCCTCCTGCAAAAACAAAGCTGGTCAGACTTCACCAAAACTTTCAATGCATTGAGATAATCATATTAACGTGGCATTCAAATCACCCTGGCGAAGTTTCATAAATTCAAACAAATCAATTATCACAAATTTTAAATGATTTCCGGTATCTGCAAAAAAAAAAGAATCTTCTATTTTGGATTAAGAATATTGAGATAGTTTCCAAATATTTCCAAAAACAAAAACAAAAAAACAAAAACATTTTGTAGGAATTACATAAACTATTCTGTAATTCTTTTGCAGCATAAATTTTTTTTTGACACTACTCATTTAAACCCAGATACTACAAAATCATGTAGTATCACAAAAAAAAGGTGTAGAAATAATCTGTACATGTCCACAGAATGTGATGATTTGATAATATGTGAAAATACAGCTGTAAATGAATCAAGAAAATATGATACCTCTCTTATGATTAGCTTAGCTAGTGCAAAGACTGGAAATGGGGGAACCAGTTAACCCGGATCCCTCTGCAACTCTAAATCTCACTTATATTTTTATCCTTACAAAACGTATAGTTTTTACAAGTCACCTTATACAGTATCTACGGAGATAATTTAAGAGGTATTATTTAAATCTTTATAATCTTAATTTGGCCACATCTGGCACCTAACCCGGGTCAAGGCCGTCTTCCGTCACACTGACCTGTAATTTCTCCAGCTCCTCTTTGCATTCCCTCTTCAGCTGCAGCAGAGCAGCCTGATGTTCTGAGAGGAAACAAAAAAAACTATAAGAAAGAGTATTTGTGTTCCTTCTTATACCACAACTGATGTTCTTTATTGAGGTTATGTTTTCACCTGTGTTGGTTTGTCTGTCCGTCTGTCTGTCTGTTGGCAAAATAACTCAAAAAGTTGTGGACAGATTTTGATAAAACTTTAAAGAAAGGTGTGTAATGGGACAGGGAACAAAATTGTTGATCTGTGTGGATCAAGGAATTTTTTTTGAAGGACTCTTCATCGTTGCTTGGCGGAGGTTTGAACTCTCCAAGTGCTTCTCGTTACAACTGCAGTTCCCGAGTTGCTTGCTTTACCTCGAGGAGCACATCAATATTGTGGAGGCAATTCTGCAATATATGTCAGAGTTTGTGCCTTTCTGAGTTGGGATTTCAACTCCTCAACAATGAAATTCCAACTTCCGACTACAAATGTCACACACTAATACAGACAAACATACACAGTACATGCATACGCATTTTAAAGGAAACAGCCGCTGTGCGTAACATTGTCTATTTTGCTAACTGACTCAGCTTCAACAAGGTAAATCCTAAAGATTTACAAACACTTTAACACAATGTCTAAGTAGCAGTGTCACATGTTGAAACAGACTGTGGACACGCACAGGGTGGAGCCATGTTTACATTACCTGTTGAGCTTACAATGTTATTTCTGTACAGCAGTTTCAGTAGCTTTAATGCCATAGATCTGTTTCTAATAGAATATAATTTAATTTACATATATATATTTTTTTATTTTTCAAATCTGATTTATATGAGTTACATAACTGTACAATTTTCAATAGGTGGGAGGCAAATAAAATATATCTGAATGGGAAAATTACTATATTTACAGTTGTTATAAACAGGTGCAGCCAAGAATGTCTTGTGTGTATTAGAGTGTGTATTAATTAACCTGCTTCTGTATACTTGAGGCCAACTTTTTCCTCTTTGACCGGAGGCCAGATGGCTTGCAAGCGACCAGGAGTTCGTTCCTCCACGTCTCCTGGTGTGGAAACGTCCAACTATGGAGTGAAGACAGTTTGACATCATAAGAGACATTCTGACACAGTTAAATTAGCTAATTAAACAGCTCCATGACTGTTTAATCATTGATTTCCTGTTTTTATTTTGAAATTCATTTTGTTTCCTCGTTTCGGATACTTTACTTCCTGTGCCCTGATTACACGACCCCGCCCTGATTGTTTGCACCTGTCTCTTGTTATAACTTCCTTTGCTAGTATATAGCGCTAAGCTAGCCGACGTCACGTAACACTCTGAACCACGCTGTTAAAAATAAATCAACGAATTAACCAGACAGTATGTCAGACAGCTTTGCACTTCACTTCATAAAAATTGAAGATGGTGGATCACTGTTGTGCCCTGGGATGAAAAAACACTTCCTGAAACTACGTTCAAAGCGAGCACAGAGGATTCCACTTGTGAAGTGACCAATACATACCAGGTACACAGCACTCCAACACTAACTCATTTTAATATCTTGTATATTTTACATGTTTTTTGTGATATGTAATATTTCTTCTGACGGTAGGACAAGGGGAAATGGATCAGAAAATTAAAAATGTTGGGTGTTCTATCAAAATCTGCTACTCTTTCCACACCCATACATTTCTGCAACTTCGTCGTCTAAGGGGAGTATATTTTTATATTCTAGGCAGCATATTCTAATGCTCTAACCAGTAACTGTTGTAATAGTGTATATATATAAATATATATATATATAAAACAGAGTGGTATATATATACCACTCGGTTATCACTCTAAATTTAAGGGGAGTATATTTTATAGTCTATTCTTAGATCTATAATCTGGATTTCAGCAGTAGCATATTCTGATAGACAAATAACACCAATCAAATAATGCTCCCACTAATAAATATTGTAATAGCACACCACTACTCACTGTATTATCACTGTAAGTTTAAGGGGAGCATATTTTGATAGTCTATGACCATAAGGTAGCATTTATTTATTATTTTCTTTTAAGGTGGTCTCCACTATCGATTTTCGTTGCAGTAGCATTTTAGACGGAGCAGCAAAATCTGAGAGGACACAGGTCTGGAGTAATGTCAGCTTAGACTGTTTTCCATAGAGGTGAAAAGTACGGCTCAGATATTTTCACTCTGCCAGATTCCACGATACATTGCCCGATCTCGGATGATTTTAAGCGCGCAGTGACCTGACGGCTGGCCCTCTCCATGTTCCTGCTACCATCGCAGTGAAAACAGTCACATGATGTCTGGTGCTCTATATTCTCACCCTTTCATCTCATCCTTTGCCAGCTCATCTATTCTTTCTGATAGTGTATCTCCTTTTTGCCTTTTTCCAGATTGTATACTTTTACCACCATTCAAATGACTATTATTTTGTTTACAGACACAGAAGACTTACTATTAAAATGTTTCAGTGCACCACAACTTATCTGCACTAGACAGAAATCTCCCAAAATAAAGGAGTTCAGATTATAGTTTTTTTCCTATAAAGAATAACTCTATGTTTTTCAACCAAGATAAGAAATACTGAAATAAATTCCCCTTTTTTACTTAGAGTAAATGTTTTAAAGGTTTTGTAAATTCCCACGAAAAGAACTTCAGGGATTGTAAAATGCTTGAATGTGCATAATATGCATATGCTGTTAAAATAAATAGTTTAATGCTACATGATGCCCACTTTTCCATCAGCTGCTTCATTCTTCTCTGCCGTCTTTGTAGAAGCACTGTCAAAAGTGGTTCTTAACCCATCTTTATCAGTTCTCATCTTCTTCCTCACTGCTTCCAGGTCCATCTTATCTGCTGGATCCTTCTTCAGAGGCTTTGGGGTGAAAAAAGCCTTGAAGGCACCAAATGCTGCTTCTGCACTGGACACTGGAGATTTAGGCAGATCGAACGACCCTGAACTCGCTACGTCGTCATCGTCCTTCTTGATAAGCTTTTGACTTTCCTCGTTCTCGTTCATTGCTCCAGTTTCATCCAGATCTCCCTCGTTTTCCATTTTCCTCCTCTCCTGCTCCTCATTTTCTCTCTTTTCCCAACTCAGGAACTGGGAGATCTGGTCCAGGAAGCCTCCCTCAACCCTCATGTCCTCCTGCTTGTCTGGGGAAATTGTCTTCATTGCTCCCTGAGATGATTTGTTCTGGGACACAGTGTTGTGGCTGGGCCCGACCACTCTTTTCCTAAGGACCCTCAGGCCACTGAATAGGGCAGGGAGCTGGATCTGCTTGTCTGCAGGGGGGCCTGGAGAAAAGGTGGCCCTGGTCAAAGTGGATCCAGGTGGAGGGTTGTTGACTAGGGCTGCTGATATGTTTAAGTGTGGTGCGTCGTCTTTAAGGCTTTGAGGTTGGTGGAGCTGGTTGCAAAGGTCTGAAATGAGAGCTGGTTTCGCTTCATCATCTTTGTTGTGCTCCTCTGCATCTTTTGCCTCCTCTTCGTCACCAGTTTGTGCTCCACCTTTTACCAGAGATAGCTCAGCCTTGTCCTCATCAGATAGTCCAGTCGAAGGATCAAAACGTACATCTGGACAGTAATAACTTGTGACAAGAACACTTTCTTTCAGTTCACCACCTTTGTTTAAATCCTGTTTGATTTCTTCAGTGTGACTCTGTTTGACACCATTTGCTGAGACATAGTCAAAGCCTGTATCTGTGCATTCAGTAGGAATGTGTTGACATTTGGACTGTACAGATATGTTCAAGCCACTTTCAGCCAGTGAGTTGTCTGGTATAAGACAGGCATTAACTTTGCCACAATGCTTTTCTGGCATTTCAGAGACATTTTTGACATTTTCAGCCTCGCTTTGCTGCTTTGGTCGGTTAAAATCACTCGTCTGCTCCTCTGTTTTGTCTGAGGTTGTCATCACTCCTTCACCAGGCAATATTGCATAAAACAAGGGGTCTCTACTGTGCTCAAGAGCATCTTTAAAGTCAATGTCCCCACTTTCCTTTGGATCAAAACACGACGACTCCTGCATTATCTCCTCATTCGGCTCATCTGAAAGGGTCCTGAAAAATTTGAGAATGGCCTTTTGCTTCTCCATTTGCTGTCAGTAAATGCTACTCATAAGATGTGGTGAAGTAATAATGAACTCACAATGTCAACAATGGTTGGTGTTTATACTTCTTATATCTGACAAATAACTGCAACTTTATTTCATCTTCCGTCAGAAAAATGGTATTTTGTATGTTGGTGTTTGACATGCACTACTTTGCATAAATGGTCCCCAGATCATGCAGCTTCTGCAATAAATGAAAGCAAAGAATATATTATAATTTAAATTCCGACCTGTTTCTGCTCCAGCATGCTGAAAAGAAATACATTTATCCTTTCACTCTTTCAACGGCTCCTTCATTTTTTTTTAACCAGAGGAGTAATTTTCCAAACCTAAAACTGGAGCTGGTAGTTAGTCACGCAGAACAGCCAATGAGAGGAGAAAAATCCACAAAGTCATGGAAAAGTGAAGTTTTCCGAGGCCGGCTCCATGGCTCTGACTGCAGTGACTCAGCTCAACCTCAGCTACAGTGAAGTGAAGTCAGATCCATGTCCAGATTCTGCCTCCTTTTCCTTCCAGCACTGTTAAACCTGCTGTTGTAATTCACAGAAGAATCTTGGACGTAGCTCAGCAGACTGTCACTGTGTAACTGAAAGCAGATGGCATCTTTAGCCTCCGTTTCTGACTGCACCTCCACAGATCCGTGAGCCATAAGGCACAAGGACAGCCACCCACAACAGATGGAGTCACCACACCCGAGAGCTGGAGGAGGGTAAATATACCGTGCCAGGAATCACTGGTAAGACATTTGGGTGTGTGTGACTCCAGTGACGGGGAGTTTGCTCAGCTCCACTGCAGGTACTGAGCAACACACAGCTAATCTGGACGTCTTAGATCCAACCCCACCTACACCACACCGCCCCCCACATCAGCTCACACTAAACATTCACAACTCATGCACAGAAGAGTTTGATTTATGATTTTAAGAAATTAAATTAATTGTTCAGTTTTATGGTTAGAATTAATGTTTTAATGTAAAGTGCAGCATAAAACTCTTTAAATTTATGGTCTAAAATTTCATGTACAAATAAACTGCAAACTGTATTTTAACAGTTTTTGAAATACAAATTAAGAATGTCATTGAGATTTATAAAAATGTGATTTTAAAAATGAAATTATTCAAAAACTATAGAAACATTCACTGGGAAAACATTGGTTAAATTAAAGGTTTGGCTGCAATGTTTTTGTTTAGAATTAATCTTTTTAATGTAATGTGCAGTATAAAACTCTTATTACATTTTTGGGATAAACTGAATGAGCAAGCTGTATTTTTACATGCATAATTTATAAATGTCAGTGAGACTCAAATATAAAAGAAAAGTTAGTAATAAAAGTGTCAGATGCTAAATCAAAGATGAAATAATTTTAAAACAAACCTTCAATTAAAAACACTGGGGTAATCAGTTTGTAAAGAAATATTGTGTGCAACACAAAAGACTAGTGTTTTGATTCATAGAAGCATTTGTAAGTGAAGAAAATTTCAAGATAAATCAACAGATTTTTCAACACTAAGGTACAAATTCAGTAAAGACACTGAAGAACCATAAAAACATTAAATCACTCATTGTGTATATAACACACTCATAAGAATCTGAGCTGTAACAAAAGTGGACATGTTAAAATATGGTTAAATTTCATGCTCAATTCTAAATAAATATTTATATACAGTACATCCACATATTAAAATTCATTGTAGCCACTTGATGTCAGAAAGATTCTGGACAAATGTTTAGATTTTTGTCTAAACTGATCAAGTAAATCCTCAGTAGTTCTGGAACAGATGAGAACACTGTCAAGTGTTTTAACAAGAAAATAAAAACCTTGAAATGAAAACTAAACCCTCCTCCTTCATTGCTTCATAGCTGTATTTAGTTTGGCTACGAGGGCCGAGCCCTTGTTTGCTCTTATCATCACAGCCAGCAGGTAAGTGACGGATCATGTTGGTGATAAAATTTTTATCGAGTCTGACTTTGGCTGTCAGTTCATGTCCCTGTGGCCTGCAGTGGTGCCTTAACTGGACACATTTAATCTTATGTAGACTCATAAAGTGCTTTTGCGTTCTCAGGACAGGACACTGTGGCCTCACTGTTTGAGCAGAGTTTATGTAATAAGAATGAATCCAGATAATCCCATGAAATAGCATTACACACTCAGCACATACACAAACACACACACATTCATGTACAGCAGTCTTAGCGAGGACACTCGTAGACATAATCCATTACGTAAAATTACCCTAACCTAAACCTCACCCTAAAATCAGGTCTTATCACCTGAACAACCCTTTTAAGATTAAAAATTTCAAATAAATTAACAAATTATCCTATTTTTTTTTTAAACTTTTTTTTATTATTATTTTTGGTTGGCATGTGCAAGTATATACACACACACACACACACAAATCCTGAACAAACACACCTGACTGTTTCCAGCATGTGTTGGTTTTATAGATCACAAGACATTGGTATTCTTTAACACCTAATGTACAAAACTGGAACTGCAATGAATAATTGGTTAGTCTGTTTTGAAGGGATTACTGAATGAATTTCAAACTATTTTGATTATCAATAAGGGTTTCTTTAATAATTGAAACATGCTTTTTAATTATTAAACTTTTCAGCTAGTTTATTTTGCCCTGCAAAACAACAAAATCATTAAAAGCAAGTCATTATGGTTTGTGGTAAACATTTTTCATTTTGTAAACCTTCATGCACTCAGCCTCCAATTAAAAAACACAGTTGGTGTCAGTTGGTGAACAGCTATGTATGATTTTCTTTTTTTTAAATTCTGTAAAATTTACAAAAGTGCTGATTCTGCCTATTTATAGAACTAGCAAATAACCATTTTTAAATTGTTTATTTTTAGCAACCATGATCAGTGGTCTCATAAGTGTTTTTATTTAATTTAATTTTATTTTTACTTTTTATCTAAAGTCACTTTGAGATTAAATTCTCTTTCCCGAAGCAGCTGTAACTGCAGTAAACGGCTTTGGACTGAAGATCGTTCCAGGATCAAAGATTTTATTTTCCAGTGTCTGTTCGGACACAGGGCACTTTTAAAAGTTACAGGTTTTGTTGTAAGAAAATTGAGAAAAATACAATTAAGTTATTATTCTATGTTATTAAACACTTACTTAAAATCTTACATAAAATACTGCCCCGTTTATAAAATAAAGCATGTAATTTGCAGAAGCTGCTCTTGAGAGAAAGAGCTAATTAGGACAACAGCAATAACATAAACAGTGATAAGCATGTGTTTGTACAAATACTGTTACTCATACAATGCACCTATAGAGTTGCATTAAAACCTTGTGTTATGTAAAAGCAGAGAACACAGCACTCTTTCACACAGGACCAGAGCTGTGACGCCACTGAACCTGCACCAACGTAATGTAGGTCATGGTCACAGTGATGTAGAATTACATTATAAAATAATTAAATAGTTTCCTGTAGCCATAAAAAGAACATAACCTGAAACAGAGAAAAATTCAAGCTTTCAAGGAAAGTTGTAAACAGAGGTTGGATCCACCAGTATTTGTTTTGTTATTGAGCTTCTTTAATTAAACATCCTTGACTCATGACAGAAATTAGAGGGAAACTTTTTGTGAGTGCCTCTGTTAGGTTTCCAGGAAAGATGGAAAAAAAATCCATATTTTCAAAGTTATGGCAGGAAACATTAAAGCTGTAGTCTGTAAGTTCTGGTGCTAAAACACTGCTTGTGTCGCTGCCACTCCAGACTGCAGCGCTTCCGGAAGAATGACTCTAGCTCCGTATTTTACTCTTCTCTTTCAACATTCCTTTAGGTCTCTCACTATGTCATTCATGTTTCAGAGAACCAAAGTTAATCCCTTAACCTAAAGTTCACTTTCAGCTCATGTCTTAGAGAACCAGGGTTAATTCTTTAACCAAAACTACCGTTTTCCTTTAATAGCACAGCTGTTTCGCTTCTGCTTTCCCCTCCATCAGTCATGATGTAGAATGCATCACTCTATGTCTCCAAAAACAAAGCACTGCTCTACTGAGGAAAAAGAGTCATGTGGAGCTGAAAGAAATGTTTACATTTAAAAGTTACATGCTACAGCTTTAAGGACAACTACAAAGATGCATTTCTTTGTTTGAGGTCTTCCATGCTACTCACCCTAAACGTGTGGGGTAGCAGTGAGGTTGTAGGTGCATCGGTGATGTCATCCTCAGGAGTGACGCATAAGAAGTTGATAAGTTTAGGTCTGGATGGATGAGAAAGTGACCAACAGGAGAGAGACTCTTCCACCTCCTGCTGCCAGATCTCCTCCTGTCTCTGCAGAGCTTCATCTGGACAGAAGAGTTCATATTTTCATATCTTATTGTTATTAACTTTCGTACATGGCCCCACTACTAATTAGGCTTCCTGACTTCCTGAATGTGGCCCCTACAGTAGCTACATTTCAGAGAGATTGACCTCATACGAGCCGCCTCACAGTCTTAGATCCTTGGACAGGGTCTTCCAGACTGTTCCAAAATCGAGGCTCAAATCCAGAGGAGAATGAGCCTTTGCTGTCAGGATCCATCAATTCGCAGAATCAATGGCATCTTTTAAATCACTTCTTAAAACTCAGTTTTTATAGACTGGCATTCTTGTGACTTTGTATTTTACATTTATTTATTTTTATATTGCCTACCTGACTTATCCTTTTTCTACTGACAGTTATCTAACACCTCTAAACCTTGTTTTGAAGAACTTTATTTAGATTTTTACTACCATTTTATCCTACATTTGTTTCTTCTTATTGCTTCCATTTATTTTAATCTGGTCTGTGAAAGCACATGTTGCCTAACATCAGCGTAAAAGCAGAAGAAAAATAACTAACGGTGTGTGTTTTGCAATAACCTCTAGAACGTGACAAACCCCAAAACAACCAAATCTGAATCTTACAGCAAATGGTACAACTAATTCTTGTGCACTATCATGCCTAATTAATTACGTACTGCATTAGTTGAGATGAAGGGTAGAATGATTGATGTGTGCTGCAGCAATGGTGACACCTAGTGCCATATGAGCTGATTGGAAAGACCGCTGAAGCTCGGAGAATAGGCTGCACATGTTCAACAAGAGGCAACATCCTCATTTATCATTATAATTGTCACACAGAACATGTTTTTTTAAATTTAATTTATAACCAAGTCACATTAGGGTGCATAAACTTAATATTCAGGGACAGGATTGCTGGATGTGTGGAGCTTATTTTTTTTTGTAAAAATGTCCTCACGGCTACTTCATGTATATACACACACACACACACACACACTTGTTGCCACTGTAGTCTTTACATGGACACTCACAGACTCTAACCTTAACATGACAACTAATTGTCTAACTCTAAGCCTTAACTTAAACCTAATTCTAAACATGAAAGCCAAAAGTTTAACCCTGAAAGGCCTTTAAAGTTGTGAGGACCAGCTAAAATGTCCCGACAAAGATAGGTCTGCCTGGGAATTGGTCCTCGCAGTCAGACATGTACAACCGGATACACACACATGTTTTATGAAGCTGTTCCTGCACTGACTCGCATTCATTTAAACAGTCTAACCAACTGTGTTGCAAAGTATACCATAGCCAGTTTACACCTTAACCAGTTCTTCAGGCATGAGGTTCTGGCTCTTTAGGACCAGGCTTCTGTCCCCATGAGGGCAACCTGTCCTGAAAAGTGATTGTTTCCTGGGGAGGCAACAAGTTAAATGTGCGCACACACACACATACACACATTCCTGCACTGTCTCTTACTTGCCTAAGTATTTGAATCAGATCTGAAGGATGTTTGGTAGTCTGTAAATAATAACCTCGTGCTGGCTCTACATACCACTGCTTCTCTTTCCGTCTGTCTGTCTGTGTGTGTGCGTGTGTGCATGTGTGTGTGCTGTAAGTTCTATGAGGCATGAAGAAGTAGCAGCACCTGATGTGAATTCCTTCACAGTCCTGGACTGGTACATGTACCGACCTGACATTAGTATGCAAAACATACCAGTAATGACCAGCTCTTGGTCTTGTATCAGAATAATTAACAGAAACAAAAAAGGAGGTATATCTATATGTCTATTGATCAAAATACAATATTGAATGCTAATTCAATGCAAGTCATTTAAATTAACTTGCACAGATTTCCCTGAAACTTAATTTTACTAGAATCTTTGATTCTGAGTCACTGCTGAGCCAATTTTCAGTAGCAGCTTATATTTTGACATAATTAATTCACCTGAGGAGAGCAGGTAATCTTGGCCGGCCTGTGTCTCCTTGCTGAGTCTGTGTGTCTGCATCTGATAGTCCTCACTCAGCCCAAAGCTTGTCCTGTCCAAGCTCTCCTTGAAATTTCTCCAATCTGTTTCTGCTTCGGCACTGTTGACTTCAATGGCTCTTCCAGAAACTTGTCCTGAGTATATCTGCTCTTTGTGACTCCCCTGGTTGTCTTCTTCAAGGTCCAGAGGTACAGAGAGCTGGCTGGACTGAGATGATTTGAAGGAAGGGGACACAATTGGGGACAAGGAAGAAGATCTTGCTGAAATATTTAAGACTGTGGACAGAGATGATGATGGTTCAGAGGTTTCTTCACACTTTGAGACAAAATGGTGAGAATGTGATGGAGGAACCTGCCTTTCTGATGAATTCTGTACATCGTCATCTTTTGCTCCTTCCATTCTCAGCACCTGATGGACGCTATTGTTTAGAGCTTCACATAGGACCTGAAGTTCTTCAGCAAGAACCCGCTCTTTGCCATTGTGCCCCATGTTACAAGTCTCCTTTTTGGAATCGGAGCTGCATCGCTGTTGCTCGAGCTGACCCTCACCGACACCTCCATCTGGGATAAACTCGGCTTCATCACCTCCTTCACTACCTTCTTTGATCCAGTCCAAGTTGGTGAGACTCACGCTTTGTATGATTCCGTCAACCTCCTCAATCTTGCCCCTCACTGGCTGTGCTGCAGCTCTCTCCCTCAACTCCTCAAACCAACACTGAGTGGACTTCACATCCTCATCCTCTGATTTTATCTCCTCACATTTCTGTCTTACTGACTGGCTGTTCTGACCTGTCGATGCTCTTCTGGTTCCCTCCTCTGTCCTCCTATTTGAGTCAGTGTTACACAGAGAGAGTGTCTCATTGTCATACTCAGAAAGGTCAGTGTCTGAGTCAGCAAAAGCACATTCCTCCTCTCCCACAGAATCATACCTTTTGCTGTGATATTTGGGTGAATTTCCAGATTCAGCATCAGGTAGCTTCACTCTCCAGGTTGGCTTATTCTCTTGTGTTTTAGTGTCCCTGTTTTTCACAGTAACTCCATTTCTCCTGCCTGTGTGAGTGTAGATGATGTCTTCCTCTGAGTACCACTCTCCAATAGTAGGCGAGCTCATTGTCCAAAGCTTTGTTGGTCTCGTTGCTTTTGAGGGAGTCTGAGAAGTCCTGGACATCAACCTGCGGTGATGGGGATGGTAGTGGCCGTCCTCTCTTCTTCTCTTTCTCCTCTGAGATATCTGCTTTCTTGGGCAGTTCAGGAAAGTATCTGAGCTCTCTGCATAAAGTTTGCTGCTCTGTTTGTTTCCCATGCTTGTGAGAGCTTGACACTCAAAACACAACAGCAGCCAGTGAAACTCATAAGAGTCATTCAAAGCTTTGAGGGATTCTTTAAAGTCTGTAAGGCTGCATTTGTCTACTTGATCCTTCATCACAGTTTCAGCTGGACACTCCTCCTTCTCCTGCTCTCTGCAGTTAGAGGTTAGCCTTCACTGGGAACTGAGAGAGGCTTTAGAGGGGGAAGATCTAAAGCCCCCTGCAGAGAGAGTGAGAGAAGAAAGGAGTCGCACAGATCCTCTGGCTGATAGCTTTGCAGAGGTGTAGGACAGTGTGTGTCTGCTCTCCGTGATGTTGTTACCACAGACAAAACAGGCGATGCTTCTTTTACAGCTTGAACGGAGTCTGACACCTTGTTCATCAAAGGCCAAAAACAAGAATCCTCACACAGAAAGAAACCCTAAAGAAACATACAGAAATCGTAAAGAGATCTTACATTTTTCAGAGTGTAAGACATTAGACAGAAACTAAAATTATAAACAATGTACAAGTGCCAAATTATGAGCACTGAATTACCAACTTTGATAATGTATTTTAGTTTGTAGTCTCTTGTCTTTTTTGATAATGTATGAATTTTATGGAGCAGATAATAAATCATTTAATCTAGTTTTCATCTTCTCATGAAAAAATAGCTGTTTATTGAAGTTCTTTGCAGCGGGAAGACCTGGTTTCACGACCCTGTCGTCTGCATGGAGTTTGCATGTTCTCCCGTGTGCGTGGGTTTTATCCAGGATCTCAGGTTTCCTCCCACAGTAGAAGATAAGTGAGTGAGTGTCACCACCTCAGTCATTTATTAGAGAAATTAAAATTAATATATTTTAGTTAATCTGTTATTAGTAGTTTTACTCATGGATATAAAACTAAACATATTTGAGTTTCTTACTTTTGCTCAAAAACTAGCTTTTTATGGATAATTAATTGAAATAATTACATAAACTGATAATGGTGCATGTTAGTTCCCCCTATAACCTCAGGAACGTACTTTAACTGTAAAAAGTAATTCATCCACTTAGCTGTGTGTTCAAAGGTTTCTGTTTGTGATTCTGATTATTTGAACATATGAAAAGAACTAAATGTGTTTCTCAGGTCCAGGCAGGGCTGGATCATGCAGGTATCATGTGATCTCTGGCCAGACAATGGCCATGAACTTAATACAGGTCTGCTGTACATCACGCTGAGTTGCACACATGGTCAGTGCAATTTACAACCTGACCACTAGATGTCACCAATATCTTTGCCAGCTTCTTTGAAAATTGGTTCTGGCTTTTCTTAACAGACCACAATGTAGATTTACATCATAGAAATTTGACTACTCTGGTGCTTATGGGAGTTTGCATTAAACTTGCAATATAGTATAGATTTTATACTTGTACTATATTATCTGTAAAACAATGATGTTTCTTCTTCTCCATCATGTTTCCTGCATTGTCATCTCTTTTTCTTCTGTCTTCACCCTCATTAGTGATGAGTTTTACTATTTTATATCCTGATTACATTCATACAAAGATGTAAAATTTAACTATAATCAAATGTATTATTGTCACTATAAAAATTGTACACATGCTTAAAGGTCCACTGTGTAAAAGAGTCAATTGGCAGAAAATTAATACTACTATAAGTATATTTGCATGAACATATAGTTGCTTTAAAAAAAAAATCAGTTTATAGCTATAAAAAAGCTTACAGCTTTTTTGGTGTACTTTATGCAAGGGCCGCGCTTTACAGAGGCCGCCATCTTGTGCAGCCGCCTAAACAGACATACTTGTATTTTAAATTTATAAGTGGAAGCTTACAACACAAAAGAATAAGAACATTATGTTATGTGAAGTGCACTGTAGTTCCCTATGTGCGTAGAAATCGCACCATTGTCAGTAATTCTTGTAAACTGGAGGTTTAAACTTAAATCAGCTATTATCTGGTAGTTTTCGATGACATTTCAAATTGGGGCTGGCACCCAAAAACACAGCAAAATTAAATTTAATGGAACATTATGTGTCAGTAGTATTGCCGTGATCCATTTACATTGATGTTGTATACTGATGATGTCATAGATAAACGTAAGAACTGCAGGATGTTGTATGAAATGGAGCTCACATGTCCCATGTGAGTGATTTAAATTTGTGATATTTTTAGTCTGAATATCAAACTATTGGAACTACTTCATCCCTAGTAGATAACAACACTCTACATGGTAATTTGCACAGTGAAGCAACATAGCTTGCCGTTAAAAACCAAACATTACTTTGTGTACAACTGAGGTACTGTGAAACAAATGCAACACAAGGGCTGTTAATGGTGTTTGTTTAGTGGCAGCCATTTGGAATCCTGAACTTGGAGTATGTGAGGTCAGGGGGCGTTCCCTCTTCAGTAAACAGCCAGTGACCTCAGAAATTCCCAGTTCTGCCGACAAATGGAGCACAGAATTACCCTTCAGTTTCTCCTGCCATTTTTTTGTTTACAGTTTTCAATGAGACATAGCTTTGACATTGACTGTAAAAGGGTTTCACCATGACAAAAATCCAAATATACAGCAAAATATGAAACAGCAGTATATACTCATTTGGATTTCTCTCTTAAGACCAACTACATGAAAACTAGAAATGAGAAGGTGGTTTGTTGCCAAAATATTAATTTGGGTAAACATTTTTGTAAAATGAGCCGTGTCACAGGAGAAAGTCAAAGTTTGCTCCCATGTGAACTAAAATTCCAGCTGAAGTGTCTGTAACTTTGTGTGTGGGTGAGGGAGGGTGAGGGAGGGTGAGGTTGGAGGAGCAGACAGGGTGACACGGAGCCATTTGTAACTTTACATTCAGCCTCACTGCTGCCATTCAAAGCTGCTCCTTCTGTCACCAGCGTGCGTCACCGTGTCAAACACACGGGGAGTCCTCAAAAGAGCTGACTCAAGGGGGCTTTAGTGCAAACATTTGTTGTTGTGTTTTCCAAATAGTGGCACTATTCATCATCATCACCATCATCATCATCATCATCACGAGTCTGGGCAGAGCAGCATCAGCACCAGGAGAGCTCGTCCTCCTGCTGCTGCTGCCGTCGGGTCTCAGGGAGGAGGAGGAGGAGAGAAAAAGAGGAGGGAGGAAGGGTGGATGAAGGGGTAGGTGAGGAGGCGGAGGGAGGAGGAGGAGGAGGGTCTCACCGGGCTGCCCTATATGGCTGTGGATGAGCTCTCAGCTAATATCGGCTTGAGAGGCGCAGCAGCGTCGCGTTTCTGGCGGCAGTCAGTGGTGGCTTCCAGAGTCTGAGCAGGCTCCTTCACAGCCATGGCTGAGGGCGAAGGAGAAGATGAGATCCAGTTCTTGAGAACTGTGAGTAAAGATTTGAATAAATCCTAATTATAATAGCAAGCAGTCGTTGCGGCGTTTGCTTCAGTTTACAAAATAACGCCCTTTCTGCAGCGCGCAAATCATAAATCATCGATTCAACTTGGATTATTGTGGAAGTTTTTTTTTTTTATTCTTACCAAATGCATCATTGTTGGCGATACATTTTGGCTCGTGCATCAGTGCAGTTTTTATTGTGGAAGTTGCCTCCGGTTGCATGCACGATGCGTCCTGTTGCGTCCTGTTGCGCACCTGTCGACGGTGAAGGGAATCTCAACGTCTGCAGGTGCAAAATGACTTCACACTCTGGAGCCATGTCACACACACCGACCCCAGCCCTGCTCCCTCGCTTCTCCGCCTGTAGCTCCCTGCATGTGCAACATATTCATTTCCTCACACCTCTCCCACATTATCGCCTTCAGCTCTTTTATTTATATTGTTTAAACTTTTTGGTTTGTTTGTTTGTTTTCTCCTGCTGTGATGGGGACAGAGAGTTTCCACTAAGTTGTGCTGCTCTCTCTCTCTCTCTCTCTCTCACGCAACACCAGCTTCTGCCTCTGCTGCGGTGACTATTTTAGTAGTTTGACGCAGATTGGATCTGCACAGCAGTTATTCTTGTAAATGATATGACAGCTTGTATGTTGGTGTGGTGGGAATATCTGTGGCGGTTGCCTGGCCGCGCACGTCTCCTCCTCCTCCTTGAATGAAGCTTTGTGGTCCCAAGTGTTTGTGGTCCAGTCAGACTTTTCAGTCCGATTTTATGTTTTATTCACCTCCAATATTTGCACTCATTTGAACTGTTCACACGTAAAAGTGAAGGCAATCCTTTTCTTGACTATAACCAATGATTGGTAGTGTGATTTAGAACCTTCAGTCAGGTAAATGAGTGAGAACTAGAGTGTCAAGTCCATTTCAGATTTCAACTTTTCTCATGTTACACTTGTTTTTGCTGGTTGGAATATTGTATAGTGTCACTATGTAATAAGGCTGCATTCAGATTATCAGGTTGAGGTGACTCTGAACCAATATTCTTCTATTTATCTCTCAGTTTCAGGGCTCTGCGGACACAGAAACCCGATCATCATTTCTGATTGTCAAAATCAGATATGTATCACCATGTGGTACAAGATCATATATATCTGTGGCTATGTGACATGACATAATAGGAGAATAGTCATGAATTCATGTAGTGTTTTGCCTGTGCACATACTCTGTATTATTGACCTGTACTGGAATGTGAACCACCAATTCTGATCTGTACTGAATCAGAATTGTAGTGGAACTGAACAATGTGGCTGGTAATGTCAATGTAGATTAGATTAGATTTCACAGTACTACACTATGATACAGAGTAAGCAATATAAAATATACATGTGCAAAAAAAATAAATAAATGAACAACAGAACAGGGAAGAACAGGTATACAAAAAGTGTTTATAAATATAGAGAAATATAAATGTAGAGTTGAGCCGAGCTGTGTAGTGCTAGAACTGTACAGTGGAAACGCTCCATTAGATTACTGAAGTTCCACCTATATTTCTAGAGCTATGTTCAGATTACCAGGTGGAGGTGGTTTGATTCCAATTTTGATTTCTACAGGACTGCGTGGACACAGAAATCTGTTCCAATTTTAAAATCAAATGTGTCTCAGATTTGAATGTGGTCTTAGATCCGCTATTTCATCTGTTACGTCTGTGTAGTGGTTGAGTCACACGCGCAAAAGTCTGCATCCTACATTTACAATGAAGCAACTTCACTTGTTTCTTTCAGTAGACTCGACTTGCTTGATACAATGACAGCTAGCTTATAAGGCAGATATTTAAAGTACTAAAGCAAAGCTGAGGCCATATACATTATAAGACACGCTCGTATGATCCTCTGGTGCAATTTGATTGACTGTCATTTGGTTCAGCTGAAGCCCCCAGTTGGTAAAACCCCTGTGTTTAATCATCTACAGTATGTAAACCGTTATGGCTTGGCTGGTTGTTAAAAGCAGGGTGGGACCCTTGTACTTAACAGCTCCTACTATTTGTGATGCCAGTGATATGCTGACCCACGCCTCTCAGATTCTACTGTCACATTGGCATCCCGGTTATTTGATGACAACAGCGATTCAGGAAGTGTGGGGCTTTCCCTTAAGCCCACGAAGCCTTGTTATCAAACCTCAGCGGTGAGAGAAACGTGCTCTCGCAGGAAGCCTTAAAATAAGAGTGCTAATTGTAACACACCATATTACAGTCTCCTGAACATTATGGATTGAGCCCGTGTGCCGCAGACACATCTGTTAAGAGGGAGGGAAGTCTGAAGTTGTCTAGTTGATTCTGTCAGCAAGAGGATTTATATCTTTGTTTAGAGACATTTTGTTTGACTGCTGAAAGGTCAGTTTGAGTTTGACCCCTGCACCTGTTGTCTGATTTTTATTTTCTTCTTCAAGTCACGCATGCAAAATGGGTTTTTGATGATCGGTAGTGCAGTTTTGATCGCAATTGTCCCAGTATATTTGACTTCTGTCGGGTGATGACAGTTTCAGCACAGACACTGTTGAAGTGTAACAATGGGAAACTGGCAGTGAGGATAAGAGATTGTGTGTCAAAGAAAACGGCTGTGTTAGCAGATGAAAGGAGGATAATAATGTGATGCAAAGTGAAGACAGCCGGCCATTTCTTTAACTTTATTGTTCTCATACTCAATTTGTTGCTTTGTTCTGAGTTTAAATGGAACCCTTCTCAAAACAACTTAAATTAGTCTGTTTTACAATTTCATTTTTTAGTGCAGGTGCAATATTGATTGTCTTATTTCTATTCTATTAAATCCTATTCCCATTGGTCAAAAAAGCTTTTTCACCAGTGGAAATGTGTTTGTTTTCCTTTAACTCTCAGGTCAAACACCTCTGCAAGAGCGGAAATGTAAGATTTGTGTTAACGCACTAATTTCTAAATAATCAGTTTAAAGCAATCATGTCATAATGAAAACATTATACTTCATTATACTTCATTTTAGATTTATTGCTGTATCTTTTTGATATTAATAGGTTTATTTTGCATAGTATGTTTTTATTTAGGGAGTGTATCAAAACAAACACTTTATAATCTGAAAATTTTAAGCTTACATTGCCCACCAGCTAATGAACAGTTTTTTGTTTTTTTCAAAAGATCCTTATTTGCCCTCATTTATTTACAACACTCGTTTAAAGGGAGACTGGAGTAAAAGATGCAAAATGAATGCAAAAAAAAGCTAGTGCAAAAAAAAACAAAAGAAACAAAGACATTGTAATGCTCCTGGTCTGGTTTGGCTGTTTCCATACTTGACATCCAGAACTTTATAGCTGCCCATTTTAGTGTGAAGGAGTTTTTAGTTATATGTCCTTTGTTATCATGATGAATATTGTTCTGCAGCTGTTGTAGCACCAATAAAAACGTCACTGTTTGGACAATATGGTACATTTGATTCAACTGATTTAATCCCTCATCAACCAAGGCAAGAAGAACCATAATTTAAATAATGTGCTCACTGATTATGGAATAACACAGACAGTTAATTTACTCTGCAATAAATGACAGAAATTGTTTGGTGTTGTCAGCTCAAGATTGGGCTTGTTTACTGTCATTTTTCTTAGTACAGGATATGAAACGGTAACAAAATAGTATTTCATTGTGGTGCCAAGGAAATGGTTCTAGTTTTATTTTTGGAAAACAGGATGAGCGCCACTTGCTCAGTTTGTGAACTGCAGTGTTGTGAAAACTCTAAATTGCAGTAGATAATGAGGTGCAGACGCCCGTATTATTGGGTGGTGTTGCCAGTTGATTGTGTAGCTGTGGGAAACAATGTTATGCTTCAACAAAGACAAAATAGTTAGATTTTTCTCAGCCAAAGTGACTGCCGGATTGTCATATTTTATTAGACTATGTAGAATTTTAATATGGTTTGCATATTTAAAACAGAATATACCTATAAACTTCTTCCCCAAAAGCCAATGTCAAGTCATACAACCTTAAGGCATGTTGTTCCAGTATTGGATTTCTCCATTGGCAGAGCATACACTACATCTTGGGGGACTAATAAAACATGATATTCAGCATCTAAAGAGTTAACATTCCATGTGCCAAACATATTGTTTGGTCCTCATCTAAAAAGCATTTATGGCTTATTTTTTATGTTTAAGTTAAGAAGACGAAAACTTGTTAAAATAAAATATGATCTGACTTACTCACTCTCTGTTTTCTGGGTGCAGGGATAAACCAGCGAGCTAAGCTCTGGCAGCAGGTTTTACTGTTGTTTCATTTTCCTGACTCATTGGACTATTGACTCTATACTGTCCCCACTAGTTCCGGTGGTACTTCGCCGTTTTGTCCATAAGCTCCAATGCTTGGAACACAATGACGGACAAAATGAGCACAAAATACTTTCAGTCTTTTGCTTACAGTATAAACGGGAAATCTTCTTCTAGGTTTTTTCACAGCTCCACACTGGTCTCAAAAGTTGGAGCTCTAAGACTACAAAATTTGAGACTTAAAAGTTGCATTTACATCGCTTTAATGCTTGACACTGGCCAGGTCTGATGCTTGGTACTGGAAGTAGCTATCAGGGGCTAGCAGAACTCTGTTTGTCATGGCTAATTACAAAGCCAGAGTTGCTAATGTCGCTAAGGTGGTGTGAAAGCTCAAAAGTTTCAGTTGACAACTTCATGTATGAATTGTGGCCACATAAAACAGGTTGCCGCTCAGCTCCATTGTTAGCATAATTAAATAAACTGTAGCATATTATGTCTTAAATGTTTACTTTGTTTGTTTACCTCTGTCTGATATTAAGGACATATTCTTCATGAAACTATGGCTTTTAAAATGTGAAACTACTTTTGTTAGCAAATATGCTACAAAAATATGCTAAGCATGCTACGCTAACCAGAGTAACTACAGGGGCTAAGTCAGGAGCAGGGTTAAACCAATACTCAAATCAGCCTTTTAATCCAGGAAATAGAGATATTAGGTTTATTAATTAATTGTATAGATTAAGTTTTACCTGCATTGTCCAGATAAGCTACTGCTGCACCTTTGACACCAGGTGATCAAGGGTTGCAGCCCCCCAACCCCCCCGCCCCCCGTAGCTCCTTCAGGGCTTATTTGGAGTTCATGTTCTGAGGCCTTCTACATACCAGAGCAAGTAATCTGGAGGTTTAAATTTAGCCTTTTTAAAGATGATGCTTCCACAGCACATACAGCTTTGCTCTCCCTGGCACTAAACCACACCAGGAGCAGTGCAACTCAGAGCTGGACTGGCAGATGTTATCACTTAAGTTTTGATCTTGAGTGAAACTTTGTCCACGACAACATTTGAGTCCTTGGTTATGGACTTTTTTGGGGAAAAGCACATGATAACACAAAGGTCCTGAAGTTGAACTTTTGAAAATTAATGTTACAGCAGCGTAAACAGACATGGACTTAAAATGACATGTTAATGGATTTAAAAGTGTAAGCTCAAGTTTTGAGTGTTTTGATGGAGGTAGGTTTGGTTAGATTGTATTGATTCTAAATGACGAAAAGGCAAAAAAAAAGGTGACAATATCAAGCAAAGTAAATTGCAAGTGAAAGTGAGAGTCGGTGTCCACCCTAATTTGACAACTTAACAGTTTGCACTTTTGGTTAGATGCTAACCAAAAGATGTTTTCTTCTGTCATAATATAAGATACCAACTTATTTACCAATTTATTTTGTCCTTGAAAATGATCAAAATCACAAATTTAAATTTGATGTCTCAGGACTTTCCTCTGCTCTATGTGTCCTCCTATGACAATGAAATTTGTGACGATGATCTATGTACAGTGCAGTATATCATGCTGGTGGCATTGCATGTCTCTAAGTTTTTAAGACAAATATGAAATTGTTACTGGGTTTAGATTCTTATTACGATCATAGGTGCGAAAGTGATTATAGACTTCCTGTGTATGCAGCATGCAATGAAATATTGCAAAAATGGCTGGATGAAGAATTACCTATGATACCTTGATAGCTTGTATTTGCCACTGTAGAGACTATGATGAGGGATTTATAAAATACTCATGTCCGATAACAACATACCTGAAGGAAGACTGGACAGGAGTTGTTGTGACTGATGGTGTACTTTTTGTTTTGTTGGTGTTGATTTTTTGTTTGTAGAACAATCTGTCTTGTGCTTTGATATATTGCCTATAATACTGAAATAAATAATATATATAGTGCTGTGCAAAAGTCTCAGGTCACACCAGCTTTTTATTCATTGGCGTTTGGACTGGAATGATGTGACTCAAAGTTGGTCTTATATATTAGTAAACTGTCAGTGAGTTTATATGTGTATAATAGTCAGGCAAATCTTTTAATAAACATTTAATAATAAGTCTTTAATAGATAAATTCACAGCAGATATTTGTTGACATGAAATAGGACAGACACAGGTTTTACCAGCAACATCAGGGTTTAAGAGAGCCAAGGTTGTGTTATTGTTCAAGTGTAAGGGTCTAGGTTACACTTAATACTTGACACTTTAACCTGTAGAAGCTTTTTTTTTTCCCTAAAAATGTTACGTTGAAGCTACCTCGTGACACGATACGCGATAGTCAATAGTCAACATATTACAAGATAATGATGTTGTGATACATCACGATATCTGTCTAACTGAAGAAAAAAAACATCTATGAAAAGTTAAAAGTGCAGGATTTCTCTATTTATTCACAACATAGAGAGCAAAGTAAGTGCATGTAACTGTTAACGTAGCTTTCAGGTAACTTTGGCCCAAATTACACTCTTTCATTTGTGCAGTGCCACCATGAGGAGACATGAAGTACAAATGCCTGACAAGTGAAACTGGCAGGGACCGTTGCACGAGGAAGGATGATGATACTGTATATCACCAAATCATTATAGTATTGCTAAAACAACTAGAAGCACTCGGAGAGCGCAGACCTCCACCAAGCAACGATAAAGGGTACTTCAAACAATTCCTGGATCTAGATGTGCTCCAGATCAGCACCATCTAACCATCTGTTCCTTGTCCCATTACACACCTTTCCTGAAAGTTTCATCAAAATCCGTCCATAACTTTTTGTTATATTGCTAACAGACAGGCAGACAAACAGACAGACGGACAACCTAACACTGGCAAAAACATAACCTCCTTGGGGAAGGTAACACATCTAATAATCTAAGTACTGTACTATATATATATCAACAGGCCTAAGGGGAGGAATTTGGTTTTCAGATATTTGAACTGTGCTGACTTTAATGCAGATATCAAAAATCAATAGGAGCACAATGGACTGTTTGTTTTCTTTGTTAAAAGAAAATCTATACAGCTGCTGAGTCATGACTCCAGAATGCAGTAACTACCATACTGTAATGTAAGAGTTGATGCCTTGGGAAATTTTGGCTGTTCAGTGAGGGTTGGAAAGAGCCAGAGAGAGAGAGAGAGAGTGGGACAGAAGATTGTGCATCATCTCGCAGCCTCAGGTGAACCTCTGTTAGCTTGATCTAAAGTGAATGGGAAGGATTTCCTCAATCCATGGAGCAAACTGTGATGCAAACGCAACACTGTTCCCCTGCCCGCTCCAGCCATCATGACTGAAGGACAGCGGGGACAGCTGACACCCTCATGATTTACATAACCATGATGTGAAGGTGTCAGCGCGCAGAGTCACCATCTATACATCAGTCATACATCAGTCATTAGTCAGGGTTTTATACTTGTGAGGTTAAATAACAGATACATTGATCATCTGAGTTTCTGACATTTAATCTGACGTGGCATTTGCTTTAAAATGTATCAACTTTTTTGCAGTTGCATGAAAAATATTCAATCCCCTGATTTAGAGAAAGATGAGGAGCTTGTTAGAAACTTAGGCAAAACTAAAATCAGCACCAAGTTGATTATGAATTAGAAAAAGGGCTGGAACTAACAATTATTTTATTATTATTATTATTTATTACTAAGTAATTATCATTCTTTGTCTTAGACCTTGAACTGTTGCTGTAAATTTTATGAAATACACATAAATTATGAACAAGAGAAGAGGAAGCCTCTTTTGTTTAGGTAATTTCAGCTACAGTGTTTCGGATTACTCACCTATATGCCTCATAATTATAGGTTTTCTTGCTGATCTGTAGAATAATGCATATGCTGCAATGTAAAGGATAGTAATATGTTTTTTCATTGTGTCTTGTAGTGAAAGTAGTTATGGGCTGTATTTGCTGTCTCATAAAAATGAGAAACGTAAATTATGGATGGATTATACAATCATACTGTGTTTGAGTGAGTGGCTTTATTGCACTACTTTTTCTGGGGGCGTGAGGTTTCATATCAAAACTAATAATACAAATAATCTCAACTTGATTCCCTGGTGTATTGATTTCAGTTTCAGTATTGTACTGCTCTGTAGTTAGTTTTGGAACCTCAGCAGCAGCATGAATGAACTCAAAATAATTACCTTCATTTATCAAGCGAGGATTGAAAAAAGGTCCAAGCAGCGAGTCTCTCAGCATTTTAAGAGTCCCGCGGGTCGTTTCCTTTCAGGCCATCGTCTAAGCTCTTTGGCTTTTGTCTTGAAATGTTTTGGTTTGTTCTGAGCCTCAGTCCACTTTAAACGCCCAGAAAATGCATCTCTTCAATCAGCTTCTGACACAATCTTAACTTACCACAGGATTTGCTATCAAAGCTTTGAAAAAGATCAGTGATTTCACATTTAGACATTTCTGTTTTTTCCTTCTTTCTGCTTAATCTTTTTTTATTTGTTGGGTTGGTTGATCATTGGTTGTCTGATTTGTCAGTGTGGTTTAAACCAAGTAAATTATGATTAGAATCGAATCATTATGTGAAATACTATATTTTTCAGTTCCAAATGTGACAAATTGTTTTGTGCCTATGTAGATCCACTGTGATCTGTAAATTTCAGGTTGTTTATAATATGTTTTGTAAAAAAGATTTTACTGGTCAGGCCCACTTGAGCTCAAATTGGGTTGAATGAAATTGCCTCAATGTAAAACTACAAGTAAAGGTAATCTTCAAATCATAAGTCAGGTTTAAATAAGTTTTGGTGGCTCAAAATGAACCAAAATAGTAAAATAACAGTTTATTCTGTCAAACAATTCCCCGAAACTCAGTTTAACATACTATTAATTCAAAATGGAGCAGAGTTGTTCAAATACTCTTTTTCACTTTAATGTTTTTGCTAAGCAATTTCATATATTGCCACGTACATATGGGTTTTGAGTACGCAGAGTGTGGAAGTGACCTAACTGGAACACTTTGTTACTTAGTCGCTGAACAGCACTGGTGTGGTGTGCCTTGCTCAAGAGCATCTTATAGCAATGACACATGAGGATCAATCACTTTCCCACCACACAAGTTTTCCTACTCTTGTTACGATATTGTTTATTCTTTGGGTACTCATCCCATTCTGAATTATTTTTTAAAAGAGATTCATGGACTTTTGTCTTTCTTTTTTTTTAATTTGAGTTTTTCCCTGAAAACTCAGTCATCCTAGAAACACCATTTTCAATTTGCTGCCGGCAACTGATCTGGAGGCCATTTTCAGTCTTTGTAGAAAGAGACTGTTACTGTTGGATTACAACATTTTGAAATGAAAATTAAAGAATACTTTTTTGACATTTATTCTGAACAAAAAGTACTCGTCTGTTTTTGGAAGATTTTGTTGCCGTGAGAGCCACAACTGTGCGTCAGAGCTGGCCACCCACAGCACACTGAAATGACACTTGCTGGTCTAAATGAGGAGCTGAGAGTTTGTAAAAGGGAGAAATGGGAGGCTTAGATTTACCTCATGTGAACTTCTTCACTTCACCTGGTTTCTGCACCTCTCTTCTTGACAGTTTTTCACTCTCACAGCCACACACACACACACACATGCTCTCTCTCTCCCTTCACACCCCACTACATCTTGCTCATGTCTGCTCTGTCTCATCAGACAAGATGATGGACTTCAGTGACGTTCCAGCTCCGTCCCTGACCGGAGGGGCCTCCGTTACTCAGATTTTCTGCTGAGGTGGATGTCTCATCCCTGCATGCATGGAGAAACCTTTTTTTTTAATTAATTCATGTTGCCATAAAGCCATACCCATACATACAAGGGCAAGAAAATTCAATTTGTGATAGGAACACCAATATAAATCTTGGCCTCTGTGATCCATGGCACTGTACTGAGGGGCAAAACCTGCTTGACTGTGGAATTTAATTGTAATATTTTTAAACATAGAGCTCAGATGTACATTGCATTATTAATTCTGACTGCTGATGTAGTCTCGGATATGCCCTCAAACGAGCATATGTCTTACCATATGCATAATGTGTGCACAGTGTGTGGAAACGCAGTATCAAATGGACCTTAACTGGCAAATCTGTGGAAGAAAACAATAATATATTTCAGTTCATATTATTCACAATTTATGAAAAGAAAATCTTTAAAATGACCCTAAATCAAATTATGCCACGTTGAGGAACTGCCAAACATAAACTTGAAGAGCTGCAGTCGGAGTCGCCTGTCAAAATTCAAAGTGTGAAGTATTGACAGGAGTGCAGGAGCAGTAAGCGATTGCACCCAACACCATTCAAGCATTCAATACTGAAACAAAAGTGTTGACACCCATTGATTTAAAACAATGAGTGATGTGGCTGCACCTCCTTTCTACAGAAAAACACACACTAATGGCTTTATGTAATAAAGTGTCTGGTGGCTCTGTGAGGCTGTTTGTCTCTGTAAACAAATGAATTATTGATACAGATCGGTCTGAACCCTGACATTTTCCTCCTGAGGCAGGTTGTTCACTTAATTTTGTGTGTATTCTGCAGCTCATTCATTTAAAGCACCTCATTAATCAGTTATGATGGAAAACTCTTATTGGCTTCTATAGAAAAATGACTCAACGCAGTCACTGCTGCTGCTCAGACACAGATCTGAATAGGTTATAAATTGTTTTTATAAACAGAAATGCTGTTTAAATTTTGACATGAATCGGCCTAATCCCTTCACCTGCTTGTGTTCTAACCTCCATCTCTGTTAGTTTGTCTTTTTCTCCAGTGGAGGCGTTCAGTTTAAGTTAACGACTAAATGGCAAAGTTTAATGGCGAAGATTGATTCCTGGTAACATTAGAACTGACGCTGGACTCGCTGTCATGAATGGTGTCAGTTTTTGATGGCAGGTGGACCTGACGCTTGTTGCTGAAGGTGGCTATCGTCATGGCTAACTACCCAGCGGGAGTTGCTAATGTTACTAATGGTGCTTTTCCATTATACAGTTCTAGCACTACTCGGCTCAGCTCGATTCTACTCGTTTTTTTGCTTTTCCATTAGTGATAGTATCGGGTACTTGGTGCTTTTTTTGGGTACCTGCCCTGGCAAGGTTCCAAGTTTGCTGAGTCGAGACTAAAATGAGACTTGGACAGACTGCCGGCCACTGATTGGTCAGAGAGTGTCGTCCAACACAAGAATGAAGCCAAACAATGCTGAACTGTAGATCAGTTAAAAAGACTTAAAATTCCCAAAACATGCATTAATCTCCAACATTTAGCAATGACATTTCTAAAATCTCAATATTTAATAGAGAAGTCTGGTGTATGTAGCGATGCATATGTAGTGATGGCGATGTCTGCCATTGTGGGTTGCACTTTGCCCAAAAACATTGGTCATGGGAAGAATTATCTTATTTGAGAGCTTCAAATGTTAAAAGTGGTTTGATTGTCTTGTGTCTGTGCTCGTATATTTGCATTATGTGATTATTCTTTTGGGGCTGAAGCTTGGAAAGTTGAATATTTCTCAACTTCTGCCACAAGCAACAGTGGACAGACAATTGTCTTGTGTCCACTATTATAAATCTGAGTTTGTTCTTTTGGATAACATCAGTGTGTGCCAGTTCCAACTTGTCCATGGATTATATCTTTGTTTTTGTTTGTTTTTTTGTTTTTTTTTTCTCAGCAGCAGTGAACTTTAAGCTTATTCGTTCCAAAATCAATAACAGAATGGGTTTTTGCTCTGCCCTCATTAAAATTATCACTCTTTCTGTGTGAAGCCAAAGGTAACATTTTTTAAATGTCACATTTGGCGAGAGCAACAGACCAAATCCTCCAGAATCTAACCAGAGAGCTAAAAATATACACACTCCCGAAAAGCTTGAACCAAAGACAAGTACTCAATGAGATAAATCAATTTAAAAGAAATTCCATTTATAAGTTATTCGGGCTGCCTCTGTGGCCATGTTGAAAAAAACCTCAAGGCAACTGCCAACTGCAATATTATGATATGAACAAAGACGATGTGAAGCTTGTTCCAAACTTTTCTTAGATGTTTATGGGACTATTCATTTCAGACAATGTTGCCTTTTCTCTAATTAAACTTGTACTGAAAATAACTGGGGAGTACACAGTTTAGTACTTGAGCTTTTTTTTTTAAAAATTACTGTAAATGTATAATTAAACTGTATGGCTGCAACTAACGATTATTTTCTTGATTCATCAATTCATTTTGTTGGTCCATAAAATTACCAAACTTATTTAATTTTAATGATTTATTTGCTGTATGGAGGAAAGAAGACCAAAAAATATTCACATTACAAAAAAGTGAATAAATTATTAATGAAAATGAAAACAATCGAGTTGCAGCCCTATTAAACTGTATTGTCAGTTAAATGTTTATTAAAGAGCCTCACCTTGGTATATGTCTGTGTTGACTATAGAATGGAGTTCACAGACTGGAACAAGAGCTTTTAATGCTTGAACATCAACCACCATTATATTGTGGCTCCCTCCATTAGGTCTCACTCAACCTATAAGGTTTCTTTTTTCTACCATCGGGGTGTTCTGACTTTTGCAGGATTATGTTTGTCAGTTTGTGTTGAAAATGTTGTTTGTGATCATTGCACAGCCTGCAATTCCATGCTCATGTGTTCTATTTGTTATTGTACACACAGCTTTTACGTCAACATTTGGGCACAACAAATCACAAAAAAAATATAATTTCAACTCAGTAGAGGACAGAGTATGGGAGCAGTGAAGCCAATTCTATAATTGTTGTGCTATACAATAATAACATCTGGGTTTGACATTAAAAGATGAATTTAAGAAAAGAGATCAGTATTTCAGCTTTAATTTCCAGGTATTTACATCAAGATTATCTTTAACATCTTTGAAGAGATTACCTCATTTGTAGTGGAATACCACATTTTAAGGTTAGCAAAACACAGGAACAGATAGATTTGAATTAGGGGTTTGAATTAAGTTTGTTGTCCCTTCAGTCTTCTCTTTAGCAGCTTTCCAATTACAGTTGGGGTTAAAAACCATGGAGGCAAAAGTATCTTGGGCTATACATACATCAATAGCAACATGTCTGTTGTAGTGTGTGCGACTGATGTACTGTGAAACAAATACATCAGAAGTGGTATTGGTGAAAGTGGCAGGGTTTACATGGTGGCAGATATCCTGGATTCCTAATTCCTAATATGAGGTTGTTCTGTGTTTTGTAGCTGGAAATCCAAGTTAACTCCTTGGTTATTTTGGCAGTGTTTTGGTTTGTTGTCTTGCTGCATGATAAAGGATCTACTACCAATCATACCCACACTGTTCTCTTGTATTATATTCATGTTTTGATGTCAAACTAAAATGTTTTCAAAGTACAGCAAAAGTAAAGAAAATGGCCTCACTGCTGCAATACTTTTGTAAGGAACTATAGTTAAGATAACTCCTAGATTTGAATCCGTTCTTCATTGGCTTATAGCCCATGTCTTCACAATGTTGTTTGTGAATCCCCAAACTAGTATTTTAGTAGTATGTTATTTAAGTCAATCAAAGAAACCAACAGAAGCATGGGGATAAGAAGATAACTTCCATGGCAAAGGAGGTAAAAACTAATTAGAACTGTTTCACTGTCTGCCAGTAAAACCAAATGTCAAATTGATAAAAACAAGTCATTTTGTTCCTTTCTTCTTCCTTCGCTCTGTTCCTTTTTCGTATCCTGATCTGTTACCATCTCAGCTGTGACTACAATTTGTCACTGTCACTGTACAATGTATCTTTTAATATATTTCCTTCACACTGACACTGTCTCTGCCACTTCCTGTAGGCTTTTGAATGATAATTATTTCTATTCTGGTGCTCGTGTTTGGCAGATCATTTTTAAATGTAATTTTTCCTTGTCTATGGAAGTTTATGCACTTTTGGCTCATAAAAATTTGATAAATTGCTGAAATGTTTCTTCTAAAGTAAACCTCCTTACCTGTTTCTTGTATTTTATATTTAGGTTGTACATTATTTTATATTTGCTGTGCAGACACAAATGCAGATTGGAGAGACAGACCATGAGCTAGTTTGTGTATCAGTTGTTATTATGGAGCATTTTTAAAAGATTTGTAAAGCCTTATTATTTGACCTCTACTTTTTTTTTACATCTTGAGTTAAAAAATTTTGTATTTGAGGAACAAATATTTTGGCTTTGAATCTCAGTGATGGACATCAGCTCTTATCTGACTTATCAGGTGTTTCCTCACACATCTACACTGTATCTGCTTGGCCCGGGTAAGCTTCACTAAAAACATGAGGCTCAACCTGTACTTAGCACCCTGTCTGACATTTACGAGAAACACGACTCCTGAGGAGTCCAAGCAATTGAAACGCAGCGAGACGGTGTGAACAAGGAGACGAAACGTGCTGGAATTTACTTTATTCTTTCCAGATTTTAACCCCTCTTCCTCCCGCGTTCCCTCACAAAGCTGAGAGAGAACCCTCGACTGAGCATGTGCACAGCATGTGTGTTAAAATAGCCGTGCTGAAGGATTGAGCAGATTCACCTTTTCTCAAGTTCACATTGGTGGCAGCACCGGGTGAGTTGTGGGAGTTTATTTGGCACGTCGTAGCGCTGGGAGCTCTCAGGTTTCGGCCGATGGCTGCATCGGGCCGCACACACCGACACACCTGCCGCTGTCTATTAAGGCAAACGGAGCCTGAACGCAGCAGAGGGCACAAAAGGGAAAGCAAGAGAGGGTTAATGTGACGGGAGTCTTTGGAGGAGCAGTGTTACATCTGTTGAAACCTGTGTTGGAGAATGTTCTTTGTCTGTTGTGAGTGGAGAAATGTTTTTTTTGTTTTCTGCAGGATCTAAAGGTATATGAAGAGGTAGCAAGGATGGGTGGGGTCGAGCAGGGTCAAGTTCCCGTTCTACACTTGTGAGGAGGGTGAAGCAGCCACCCAACCCTCTCTTATCTCCTCCTGCCACAGGCCAGGACCCTATACATAGTACTGATGCTGCTTTTTAGCTGTCTAGCAGATGGTCACTCTGCTGCTGTGAGGATCATTTTGCCTCAGATTCACCAGATTCCCTGGCTTGTGATCAAGTGAGGGGTGGAGAGGGAGACAGAAAGTGTCTTAATTTAAGTGCCTTGGCCATGGGTGCACACACACACACACACACACACACACACACGTCCATTTAATTAAATTTTGAGATCTGATCACAGTGATTGAGATAACGCCACTATGTACCCACCGTCGACATCAAACCTAAACTGTGTGTCATGGGGCTTTATTTATTTCAGGGAGATGTTGGCATAATCATCCACTCTGCTCTTCCTCCTGTTGCCTCACACCACTCAGATGACAGGACGACATCCGCTCTATGTCGTGGTTTGATCTCCAGTGCAACTCTGACCACTTCTGGTTCTGAAGTTGCACTGTAAAATAAACCATATCGTGTACTGTATGTTCTCTTTATGGTTTGTCCCGTCTCATATTCAAGTGTGCATGGCAATGCACTCAGATGGCAGTTTATTAGGAACAATTAGTTCAAAATAAAGCTGTTTAACTCGACACTCGTGCTATAAACCATAGCTTTTGTGAAGGTTCATAGTGTTTGGTGTTTGCTCCAATTGTTTTTTTGAGGCTGCAGTTCCTATTTGTTGACCAGGATTGTAATACAGAGAAAGCCATTAGAGAGATCTGCAATAAAATGGCAACGCTGGCAGTGTTCATTGGCAGGCATTGTTTTCAAATCGTAGGTTTGAAAAATAAAGATTAAATCCAGGCTTAAAGGCATTTAATTTAATTGGTTTTGTTCTCCCCCTGTAAGTTTGACTATTGTATTTGTATTCTGTGTTTATATATGTGTTGCATATTATGTTAACTGAACTGTAAATAGTGAGCTGTTTTGGCTGGGCCTCCCTCATTAAGGAGATTCTATCTCAAGGCACTTCCTGGTTAAATAAATCAATTTAATTACTGCTTTAGAAAAAGTGCCCTGAGACACAGAGACATTTTGTGATATGAATAGGCAATTTTTGTGTCCTTTTCAGTTCACATTTGATCACAGTTAGAGAACACAGGTACTTTTTTCCTCAGAGCTGTTTAGTTTAGTTTAGTTTAGTTCCTTGAATCAAGTAAAAAACCTTCAAAAGACAGTGAGCTACTGAATGACACCAATGTTTTTGATTGCAACTAATTAGCAATGTGCCTGTTTTCAGGTTTTGCATTTTCTTTGGTGGAAAACATTCCTTTATCCCCACTAGGAGTCAAGGAACACTTTGGAAAGGTTAAGCTAAAAGTCGTTTATTTCATATATAAAAGACATCTAATTAGCCTTAGAAAAAACATGTATATACACACAAGGGACACACCAAGTGGAATAGTTTGGTTTAGTACAGTTTTTTTTTGTGTGTGTGTGTGTTTCCATCAGGAATAGTACCAAAATAACCAGCCCCAACCATTCCATTCATTGGCACCCTTCCCTTGGGGTACCAGAGTAAAATGTACAGTCAGGGTCGAGCTACACCTCGCCTACCAAGTAAAGGTACTATTCTCAGTTGAAACACCCGATTCCAAACTGTACCGTACTGTACCAAACGGAATCGTACCATAATGGAAAAATCGCAATAGCAGTTTTATAAAAGTCATCAGAATTTGCAACGGCCAAAAGGAAGCAATTTTAATTGGGTCATCCTGTGGTCACATTGAGTTTCAAGCTGTGTTTGTTTCCTCCGTCACAACACAGAAGACTCTGAGGCAGTGATTTAGAGCCAATGCCGATTTCTCTCCACTATCAGTAATCACCTCAGTCAAGTCCAAAGTTGCATGGTGGGGCATTTAAAACGCTGCTGCTGTAGCCTGTTGTGCCAGCTCAGCTCCTCATTTACCTCACCACTGTCTCCACTGTGCTTTAATTCATCCATTATACTTATAAGTGTGTCCAAGATTGATTCTATAGTGCCCACAACACAAACTGACCAAAACATACTGCGTCTTCAATAAAAGTTGTAGATCTATTCGGTATAATCAGGAACATTGACCTCTCATTGAAGCTGCTCTCATTGGCCTCTGTATAAATTACCTGCAATTTAAATCACTAAATGTTCCTTTTTTTTGCCATGTTTCCATTTTGGAGAATGTTCCTCTGGAATAATACTGAATGCCTATCTCAAGTGTAAAATACTGTAAACAAAAAAATAAAAAATACAGTATAACATTAAAAAGTTAAATTTCCTTCTAAATCTCTCCTTCTATCCATCTTTGATTTAGTTAGTGACCAGAAATTACTCCAGAAATAGGAAAACCATTGCTGGGAATTGCTGACTCAGCAACTCCAACAGTTGGAGTTATCAGCAAAAAAAATGGTTAATAAAGATAGTTTTAAGTTCTTGGCATTCCCAAATGCATTTTCTCAAGAAAGGTTGTGTAATAAATCCAGCTTTTTATTTTCTGGATTATTAATTCAAAGTGTGTTCTTGTTGTTGCCTCCCACATATCAGAAAGAATCCCCAACAAAAACAGCAAAGCTTGAGAATCTAGTTTGTGGTGCAGCACTGACACAAATTCTTCAAAAGCTATGAAACACAGAGGGTGACTTTTGTCTTTCTACACTGTCTGTTTGATCTGTGACATCATCAGAAAGACAAGAAAAAAAGCAAGATTCAATTCCCATACTTCTGTTTTGGTCAGAAAAATGTTCTAAAAAAATTCAAATGCAGAAAAACACAAGATAGTTTCAAAAGGAAAATCCTGTTAAATCATTTTCCTCATATTTTTAACTGAAAAATCTGGTGGTGGGGTGGGGGGTCTGTTATCTCATCTCCTGAGTCTGTGGGTGCCATGCAGCCTGTATCTAAATCTATTGAATTAATACTGCTGTGAAGGAGGTGGGAGCCAGAACCATGGCAACCATCAGCTCAGATTAGTGTGGGACGTGAGCTGGCAGGAGACGAGCACACAACACAGAGACCCTACACACACTTAACACACAAACAAATCGATATCTGTGTGTGTGTTGCTAAAAAAAAACCCTGACCCTCTCCATCCTGACAGATACAGATACAGACACAGATACAGATGTTCATTTAGTGGCTTCACTGAGGGAATCAAGCTCTTCCTTCCTCCCACACAGATGGTTTAGAAATGATATCAATTCAAAGCTGTATTGGCCTCATTGCTGCTCATTAATGTAGTTTGTATTGTTCTTTTTTTGCTGATCATTTTTTTTTATTTGACAATAGGGTGTTTTTGTTGAGTTTTCATTCATAATGTATCTGCTAGAGTTGTTATTGCAACAACACATCTATAAAAATATCTTCGCTGGTCCTGTGAGGACCAGTTGGATTCAGTTCGGGGCCACACGGGGGAGTCGTGGCTAGCACTGTTGCCTTGCAGCAAGAAGACCCGGTCCGACAGTGTGCGTGTTCTTTCCTTGTGTGTGTGGGTTTTCTCCAGGTTCCTCCCACAAGAGTTACACTGGACCTGGTCCTGCAATGGACTGGTGACCTGGGATTGGCTCCAACTGACGTATGCTATCTAGTCAGCTTTTACCTGATTACGCAACATTGAAAGCAGGGAATCAAACTCAAATGACCTGGGGGCCATTGACAGGATCTGGTCTGGTCAGGAGGGGGACGTCAAGTCAAACTTTTTGGGGAAAAGCAACTTTTCAGTTGGGGTGGGAGATGTTAGCTTCAAATTATATCACGATATTCCATCACGATATTACCGGAAATGTCCAAATATAAGTGTTTGTTTTGATATGGAACACTGTATTGCTCACAATAATAAACATATTTATGATGTAAAATGAATCTCTCTTACTCATCTTCTACCACTTTATCCTCCACATGGGGATCTGGTGTCAATCCCGGCTGATGTAGGGCAAAAGGTGGGCTACACCCTACTGCAAGGCCACGTAAAGATAAACAACCATCCACTCTCACATTCACACTTATGGACAATTTATAGTGTCCTATTTTCCTAATCCACAAATCTGCATGTTTTTGGGAGGAAAGTGTAGAACCTGGAGAAAACCCACACACAAAGGGTGAACATGCAAACTCCATGCAGAAAGGCCCTTGTTCTGACTGGGTCACAAACCCGGATCTTCTTGCTGCAAAGGCGATCTGTCAATTGAAAATAACACAGAAATAACTCATTATAATTTTGGCCCATAGAACGCGGGTTTAAGACCTCTGTTTTAAAGCTTTATCTTGTACATAGCTTTTACGTTTAAGTCCATTCTGAAACCTTGAGCTGTCAGATGACTGAAAATGTTGATTTTAATGCTTCTCTCTCTCTCCGTCTTCTCACAGGATGATGAGGTGGTGCTACAGAGTGTGGCCACCATCCAGAAGGAGCATCGTAAGTTCTGCCTGGCCGCCGAGGGACTCGGAAACCGTATATGTTACCTGGAATCCACTTCAGAAGCTAAGGTGAGAACAGTTTAAGAAGAGTTTTATTATTTTGACTATGTTCTCCTTCAATCTTCTCCTTCTAATACCTGCAGAAGTACAGCACAACATGTTGTTTAAAAACCAATCGTTGAAAAAATTAAGATTTGCCGGAGTCAACAGCAGAGAAATCCAACAACTGTAATTAACTAAGTGCAGCTTTTCTGTCTCTTGAAATGGACCCAGATATGAATATTCATTGTTTTTGACTGAATGATTAGTAAAACTTGTTAATTATGATGAAATAAGGAAACACAAGAGTCTGTATTAGCAGTATTGTCATTATCATGTTATGTTTAATATGGGTTTAATCTTATCTAGAACCAAATTACTTCTATATTGTTTTCTTTGCAGTCTCTGCACAAACAGTTTCCTGTCTGGCAGCGTCTCGTCCACATGAAGGAATGTAAATTGTAAATCAGTAGAGACGCTTGTGATTTCTTCCACTGAGACCCATCTTTTTACCCCTGTTCTCTTCCGTCCACTCTTTTTTGAAATAAGCCGTCTTTTCAAATCATGGGGATGAATTAAAAAAACGTCACCCTCTCTAAAGGTTGTGTGGTTTAAACAATTGCTATTTAGATTTAAGGAAAAAAAATCTTAAAATCAGATGAATTGGAGGGAAAAAAAATACCCCCCCCCCCATCTCTGGGGTCAGTTAGGGATATTGCACTTTGTTTCTACACTGCTGATTCTTCTGGACCATATCAATGAAAGATGTGATATCGGATCAGGAAATCCTCAGATTAACCTTAATTGAATGCCATTTCCTGTATCCTCTGCACATAATCTCATGAGACTCTTGTAGTCGCGCAAAATGTTTAGTCTATGGTGTAAAACCAAAAATTGAAATGTCCACTCCAGAGGACAGTTTAGTTTTCTTGTGTCCTCCATTGTCACAACACAACAACATCACAACATCATAACATCACTGTTGTCTTCACATCGTCAACTGCTGGACAATTTGTGAATGACTTCAAATTGTCTGACGACCTAGACTGTTTTTTTGGGGTTTTTTTTAAACTCACTGTTTTTTAAAGTTCTAGTTTGAATTATCACGTATGACTATACACTAGATCTGCTCTGTGTGGTTGAATAATAGGTGTGTTATTGTAACTCTGAGGTCACTTTTATTGTAAACATAAATATTTTAATGATGCACCAGGTGAGAGAGAGATCCAAACTTTGCACAGTTTGCATAAACCAGAAAAAAATGTATTTAAACTAAAATATATTCAAATGTCCTGATATTAAATTGAAATTGATTCATTTAAGGAAATTATTAGAAAGACTTAGGCCTAAATATGATGTAAGAATGGTGTGTGGTGGGTGTCTTGTGTAAGTTTACTTTTTTCTTCAAGGAGTGACGCTCCTCATTGTGAATGCATTTTGCTGTGTTTGGCGTTGCAACACAACAGAGCTGTCAAAGCTCTTTTAGACCAGCTGTGTTTGTCCAAAGTGTAGTAAAAAAAAAAAAGGCAACTGGACTTAGTTGAATTTCTTGAAGACGTTTCGCCTCTCATCCAAGAGGCTTCTTCAGTTCTGTTTGACTGGTGGAGAGTCTGGGACTTATAAACTCTGTCAGGTTCTTGGTCCATGGGGTGTGGTTTGGAATTGGTTCACAGCTGTGTTTGTGCTGTTCCAGAAAAACATGTTAAAATCCCGCAGATCTTTGTGTAAGGTTTCCGGAAGAGAACATAGTTGTTTTGCGTCACCAAAAGTCACAATATGTTCAGTGATATTGCTGGGACATTTCCATCAGGATGTAAAGCTTGTTGTCAGTCGCACATGCAGTACTGTATATAAAAGTAGGGGAGACGGAGCTTTTTCTGTGGCAGCTCTGAAACTATGGAACAGCCTTCCTTTACTCCTGTAAGAGCTGCCCAGACCCTTGAGCAATTTAAAAACCTTTTCTCACTGACTTTATACACTACCTAGGTTAGACAACTTGACATCACTGTACAGTCATTAATGTTCTACTGTTTTGTTCTCTGTTTTCATTGTTGTTTTGTTCTTCTTCCACTCTCTCTTGGTCTTATATATATATATATATATTAGACCGTTAGTCTTTTATTGGGCCCTCGGTTTGTGTAGTGCTTAGCACTCTTGCCTTTGCAGCAAGAGGTCCTGGGTTCACAACCCAGTTGGAACAAGGGGCCCTCAGCAAGGAGCCTGCATGTTCGCCCTGGGGTGCGTGGGCTCTCACCTCCAGCTTCCTCCCACAGTCCAAAAACATGCAGATTTGGGGATTAGGTTAATTGGACACTCTAAATTGCCTATAGGTGTGAATGTGAGAGTGAATGAATGAATCTCTCATCTCTCCTTGTTGCCTCTCTCTCTCTCTCCCCACCTCTCCTCTGTCCCCCATTTTTCCTTTCACCCCAACCGGCCGAGGCAGATGACTGCACACCTTTTGAGTCTGGTTCTGTCAGAGAATTCTTGCTGTTAAAAGGGAGTTTTTCTACCTACCTGCCTCCTGTATACATACTGATAAAATGCTTGCTGTTTGAATTTTGGCTTCAGACTTTCTTACTGTGTCTGATGGATAATCACATGACAGCAGCTGTAAATCTCTCCTCTACCAGGTCTGGATGTTTTTATGAGCTGTGCACATCATGTAAAGTCTGATTTTTTTTTTTTTAACGGTCCCGCTGAACAATAGGTCGGTAAATAAAATTTAGGTGACAGAGAAGGGAGGACATAGTTTTTGCTCACCCACTTGGAACTGATGCCCAGTCGGAGGGCGACACACGGGCCTGCAGAGCTCTGATCAGAGATGGTGCAGCACAAACACCTCCCTCCCTTCCTCCTCTCACCTTGGTACCGGTGACGGCGCCTCCTTGGGTGTGAAATGTGGAGTGAATGTCGAGGGTGACAGCTGTGGTTTGGCACCAGGCGAGGGACTGTCATCTGCTCACTGATCTCAGGTGCTGGCACCTCATTTAACGGGCTCGAATGAAGCCCGGTTCCCCGTCACGTCAAGCGGTAGAGGGGAATAAGACCAAGAGTAAACACAGACACGTCATGATGATTAGAGATCAGTATGCTTTCATCAAAGCCGATGTGTGTAAATATGCACATCAGTGACCTTTAAAACAGTTGCGTGAGCATGGTTGCTGTTATACCTGGCGTTACACTGTGTTTGTGCACAAACACGTCCTCATACATACACTAACTGTCCCACTGTCTTTTTCATTTGTACAAAAATTACCTATTTAGTGAATTTCTGCATGTCAAGAACAGGCGGGGATCGAAAGTGAAAGTGTCTTGTGCCGTAGAACAGCATTGGAGAATTATGAGGATGGGAGACAAGAAGAAAGACAAGGCAACAATAACAGATTGTAACAACATTACATCAGTCAAATATCTTCCGACACAGTAATAGAGACAGAGGGAGAGGCGGCGTGAGCTAATCGTACTGTTTAGTTTAGATTATCAGTCCAATGCATTGTTATGGCCCAGAATAACATTTGAAAGGTGCACTATGTGATGCCCCCTCCATTCTTATGAGAGCTTAGTGTTTATTTTCATTGTTAAATAAGAACAAAATCTATCTAAAGTGTCACTAATATTCACTGACTTCCTTTAGGAATAGTATAATAACAGGACACTAAATGAAATGGTCTGCATTACATAAGTAATATAATATATACAGACTGACATGTCTCATATGTATAGGGGGAGAACTGGCACATCTGTCACTGTCTGTCATCAGTTTCTCCTCAACTTTCAGCTGTCTGTCTTTTAAGTCATCATCACTGCAGACCCTCATTTTTCTTCTCCGTTGGTTGAGACATTTCTAAAAGAGATACCGAGGCCTTTTAGGTCCAATATTAATTGAAAACCCAAATGAAAACCTAAAATGTTATCAGTCCAGTCAGTCATTAGATTACATTGTGAAATTTTAAGGGATTAATACCTGAATGGCACATCAAAATATTTGGTGAAGTAAAATTGTATGATTCTTTCATAACAAAATAATGTAATATCCAATGATAGAAACCAAAAACTGATTCAAATTCAAAGTGTTCCTTTAATTTTCTTTCTTTTTTTTTTGAGCAAGTGTATATGAGTCACATCCCTGTTGATCATTTTTATTATTTCTGTTGACATTTTGATTCTTAAGCATCATTGGCTTTATTCCATATTGCTGTTTACTGTCAACATAACATGGACCGTAAATCCTTTAAAAAAGGACATAAGCTTTTCTTTTTCACCTCATGAAAAAGGCAAAACAATAATTCTCCTTAAAGGCATGTGCACAATATAGTGTTTGTTTTAGTAGTTTTATTAAAATGTTGGCATCTCTGGCACCGAGGAATAAACTCTATCAGGTTTTGGCTGCTCAAGGTTATGTTTAATAGCAGGATCATTTCAGTTTTAGGCTTTCTTGGGGGGGGGGATTTTCATCAGTGAGAAAATGTATTTTTATATATATGTGGCTTTTGTTAAGAAACAAGAAGCGAGTTGATCAGATTTACAGCTTCATGTCCTTGACAAGATACAGGAATGAATTCATGTCACATTATTTCGTGTTCTTATAGCTTACAAAGAAATCTTTCCTTTAAAATAAAACAGATTGGTCTCTTAGAGGGTAATTTTTTAACACATTTTTACATCTGTAGAATTGTATTGCTTCAAGATCCCAAGAGTATGGAAGAATGACTTTCTGAAAGGTCATTGTTTCCACTGAGATGATATATATATATATATATATATATATATATATATATATATATATATATATATATACATACATGACATTACAGAATGTTCCCTGATTCCAATCTCGCCAAACACGGGAAGAAACTATGGTAATTGGGGAAAATGGCAGTGAATAATTCATAAGAGGTGTAAGGTCTGCAGCAGGTTATCACAGTAGAAGGTCGTATATGTCACTGCGGGTGTAGCTGCGTCATGACATGTCGTTTCCTCTTGCAGAATTAAATATTCAAGTTCTGCGGTGAGGTTATCAGATTTCGGTGCCGACGATGTCTCTTCGGAAAAGTGTCTGTGCAAAAAATATGTCTCCACCGGTGATGTCTGGGTGTAAATGCAGTGTAAACGCAGAGTATTACTGTTGTGCTGGTGATGGTGGAGGTTCCCGTGCATGTGTTGAGTTACAGAGCAGCGCCGTCCTCATTATCACCCTGCAGCTCACATGTCTCACTTCAGTGCAGAGTTCAGGGGACAGCCCATGTTGATACTGAGTAAGAGCAGACGCTCAACACCTTCAATCATCTCTCTCCTGTGTCGCAGAGACACGGACACTCATGCATGTTAAGTTGGACCTGAGATAATAATGTTAGGATCCCCTAAAGATATGAGGGGACTTACAGAGAAACCGGACGAGGACTTTTTATTTTGTTTACATGTCCTCCCGGCAGTGTCATGTTAATCAACAGCACATCAGCAAGAAAATTAATTTTTATTAAATCAACAAGCATTTTATGAACTGGTTGCTGTAGCTTTTGGACTTCTGAAAAAAAGAATGTACATTTACAAGCAGTGCCATCTTTTAGATCCATGGTTCTCAAACTTTGCTACGTGTACCACCAGTGGCACGCAAGCTTCATCTGGTGGTACTTGTAGGGTATTCCAGGGTATGTGATCAGAGTGGAGCTGAGGAATTTTGACTGGAGTGCGTAGCAAATTAAACAAATAAAAAATATATAATAAATTGAATAATAGTAATTAGAATCACCTTATCTCTTGCTCCCTCTTAATCTAATTTCTCTATACCAGTGTCTGAAGAAGAGGATGATGAGTGAGCAGATTATCTTATTGGGAATAAATCTGCCTCCTGTGAAAAGTCTGTAGCTGACTTTGCTTGGCCTTTTTTACACCACTGTATTTTAACGTTGGTGATAATGGTGTTACTTTGAGAGCTCAACATTTTCTCAGGTGGTACTGGGTATAAAACATTTGAGAACACTGGTTTAGAAAATCATTTTTTTCCTGAATTACATAAAATATGACAACAATCACCACTGTAAATTAGCCTCATGTTCATAGTCCCACCGCAATAAACTGTTATATGACATCTCAGATCACTGAAAACCTGATGGTTGTCAGTTATCATTACATTTATTTAATTTCCTAACAGCTATTAAGGTTTACAGACATTTTTTTTTACCTGTGCCCAACTGCAGAGCTCATGTAGTCTCTTTTGTAGTGAAGTTAATATATTTTTCATACTTTCTTCATATTTATTTATTGTGTAAAATAAATAAACATTAAAAAAGTTTGTGAGGGTGCAAGCGGAGAAGTCAAGGAGGCCACAGCCTGTCCAGCCTTGTTTTAGTCATAGTTTGGAGATAACCAATAATATTTGTTTAGGCCAATATCGACCAATTCCGATACTGTGTCGATAATATTGTGCATTCCTGTTTTTCTATTGATATTTATGGTACTTTTCTGCTTTTTTAAACTCTCTATTTGTTCTTTGCTGTTGAAATCTGCTTTAATTTTATAGGGCAAAGCAAATCTGTAGTCTAGTATAACAGAGAGCCCAACGAGCATAATGTGCTGAAGAATAAGTTATTAAACTAAAATAATTATCAGCCAGTGCAGTCAGAGAGTACCCACATTTTTTACAGCCCCGCTCATAATCCCATACACTCGTTAGCAAAACACCAGAATGCAAAAATAAGCTGAGAGTCATCTGAATTTTCTATGAGCACCACTCGCCTCAGAGCAGGTCTCTTATCTCAGACCAGGGCCTACAGTTTGTCTCATATCCATTTTTCTGATAAATATTTATTTTGGTGAAAAGTTACATGTTATGCTATGCTGTTTGTTTAAATAATTCAGCTCCTTTTTTACCATTCTGCATCTCCCTCCTTTTATCAAAACTGTTTACTATTTTCAGGCACATTAAGATGCAACATGTGTAATCTGAGCATAGTGTTCGCACACTTAAGTGGTAGGTCTATGAATATGCAAAAATTTGAATTTAAATATCTTCCGCTGGTTTCAGCTCAAGGATTTGTTTCCAACTAAATATTTATTTAGTATATTTATTTATCAGCCTCAGTTGGGAGCTCCTTGACACTGAAATATTTATTTAGAATGTGGCCACCATGTCACAGTCAGTCAGACTGGTTCTTTTGACGTGTCAGTTAGAGTCATAAAGAGTGACAACCTACATTTCAAAAGCTGTTTTGCAGAGAACTTTTCAGTCTCATGTTGTCCAGAAAGGTTTGTTGACTCAGTTTGGTAGGTTTATTTTGTGGAAAGGACAAAAAATTATCAAGGAAGATAAACGGTGAACATATTCAGCCTGTTTACATGGTATTAGAAAAGAAACTGCATCACTGTGTTAATCCAGCTAAAATTGGACTTTTAAAGTATGTGCAAACTAAACTGGACTAAATTGAATTACTCAAAGTTGGACACAGGTCTGGTTTCGGTGCCCGTGTTTACAGATTAGAGCAGGGCCCTTGAACTCAACATGAAACCCAGGGCCAGTGAACAGCTGTTGAGTGACAATGTAACTGTTTGGCGATTAGAAATTAAAATAACATCCAGAAAAAACATCAGGTTGTTAATGTTGCAGTTAAAAATATTTAGGATGATATTGCACACCATTTCAAAGTAAAAGTGAGGGGGGAAAAAAATGATTTATGATACAAAATGAATCTGAAATAACAAAAACAGTCCCAAATAAAATAGAAATAAAACACAAAGTCAAAATAAGATGGAGACAATTGTAATTAAAAGACTCAACATGCTTGTATGTAAATAAATGTTGAATTTAATAATGAAATAAATATAACTTAATGTGTTATTATCAATATTTAAAAAAATATTGTTCACTGTTGGGACAGTTTTCATTCTAACTTTAAAGTGTAGGTGGTAGGAAGACTCAGAATATTGTCTGACATGCCAACAACTAGTCACAAGCTAAACTGTAAATAAACTGTAAATTGCTTTATACCAAGAAGCTGTAAGGGGGCACTTCGCCATCTGGTGCAGCGGAGAGTGGCACACTTAAATGAATAAAACAATTCCCTGCTGTGTACTATGACACTGCCAGTAGTCCAACTGAATGCACATGTTTAGTTTACCTAAACATGTGCGTAGAATAGCACAGATAAAACAGCCATTTACTTCCTCTTCAATTTAAAACTGTATTTTTCCCTCTGTTTCCTTGTCACCTTCCCTGCTTCCTCTTTCCTTCCCTTGCTCTGCAGTATGTTCCTCCAGACCTGTGTATTTGTAACTTTGTGTTGGAGCAGTCCCTATCGGTGCGGGCCCTGCAGGAGATGCTGGCTAACACCGGGCCGAACAATGAAGGGGTGAGTACCTACAGTAATACTCTGCCTCCTCCTGTCTTCAAACACTACGCACACATGCAGTGCTGCCCAAAAGTCTGAAATCATTTTTCCACCCACAGTAAGTATGTTCTCAGATGTTTGCTGATCATGCACACACGTTTAATTTTCTATTTGGGTTGTTTTCTAAAATGTTGAAGGGATATTCTTTATATTTAATGAATGAACTTGACAAGAAATCCCTCATTTGCAGTAACAGTGCTGGAATTACAAGCTTACTGAATCTTCTGAATCCATTTGGCAGCTGCCTGTTGGTCATGTTGGACGTCCTACTTTTCTTTGGAGAAAAGTACATTTGATCTGTAAAATAGTATTTTTTTTTTTTTGTTCTAGATGTTCTAGATGAAAATAGGTCATTTTTTATCAAATTCAGTTTTGAATTTAAACTGTGAAATTACCTCATCTTAAAAAATCAGTTTCACTACAGATTTTTAAGTTTACAAGGCAAATTCATTTTCTTTTTTTCTTTTTTTTACTTTGACTGGTGATGAAAATCTTTAAATATGTTATATAAAGACAAGAACACACCTGGTGATTCTGAGAGCAGCTTTACCAAGATCTGTTTGCGACTTTTAAGCAGAAACTGTCTCGTTTCATTCTCAACAAGTTCCTGCTTTGCCCAAAGAGATAACACAATCCTGATGCTAATGAAAGGCTGCTGTTGGTAGTTTGAGTCCTTTGCTGCATCTCCAGCCTCTTTCTTTTTTCGCCCCACACTCTCTTCATTTGCGCTTATCAGCGGGAGCCTCTTCCAGTTCTGCTCCAGCTCACTTGGCATTTTTATTAGAGCAGGTAAGTATAATCTTTGATTAGGTGGATTATTTTCTGTCACGCCTCAGGAGCGTCGATCAGAGATGAAGCACTCGAGATGAAGACCACGTGTGCCCTGTGAACTTCCATCGGATGCTCGTAATCACTCGTGCTGCTGTGCTCTAACAGTCATGTATCATTTCATCATCTCACCTAACACAATACTGCTGTAGAACCAACGGGAGGGAGATGAACACATCGTTTGGATTTTTGAGTTTGGGAAAAACAAAGAGAAAACAGTGCTTAGTTATCAGATGTGCTATCTTTACAGAATAAATTTGGCAATGTTGGAAATTTGTCAACGCTGTTCCTTTTGGATACAAATGGGTCTGTGTTCAGTCATTTATGTAAAGGACTAGTGTATAGGATTTAGATGAGGTGAAGAAGATCTGACTATAACTTCGCCAAACATAGTTTTTAATGCGGGCACACTTATTTAATAACAAAAAAGACGAAAAATTAAAAGTTAAAGTAACCATTTTCTTCCTAAAATCAAATATTTTGGAATGGATAGTCATTTTAAAGTGCTTTATGATTTACTAAAATGCAACAGTTCTTAATTTCCTGCTGGAAATAAATGAAGAAAAACATGCTTTGAATACATTTCCGTTGATGGACGCCACCTTAATTCAACACAATGAACCTTTTCAGCATCACTGGTTGCAAATACTTAGAAGTGACTATTAGTATTCTTGGAACAGCACTGACAAAGCTAAAGTGGCATGAATCATTGTGCAGTGCAGAGGTAGCTACTGGAGCAGCCCAAGCACACAGGATTACAATGCTGTTTGAAAGACGAACACACTAATGCAGCATAACTCAAACTGTGAGCTGTTGCTGGGTTGCCCTGGCTACAGCTGTACTTTAATGCGCCACATTATCCTCTGGCACAGAAAGTTCTGAAATTGTCTTATTTTGTGTTCACCGCCGGGAATCAGGCCTGCATTGTTATTAGCCTGGGTAGCAGATTTGTTTTGTGCTCAACAGTGCAACATTGTTGGCCGGCCTTGTTTGGCAGGACAACATGATGTTGGCCAGAATACAAACTCACTGGTAGCAAGGCTAATAAATCAACCTTCACTTCCTCTGTGCAGTTAAGGCCCATTTCCCCCCATTGTTGGTATCAGATTGGTGTAATTGACTGCTGCACTCTCAATAATGCCTTTTTTTCCATTTGTATTTGTGTGTTGCTAGAGTGCTGACCATGAAAAATGGGTAGGTCCATCAGTTCGTTCATCCATCATGTTGTCACTTGTGCATGACAGATGCCCAATGAGAGGGTTTAACTTCCGGCACTTTCACTCAAAGTGATGCCTATTTCTCGATTGTCATAAAAGCTGCTTTTAGAGCTTGTACAGCATTTAGTTGATTAATGTTCGACAGCTGAGAGACGTATTAATCTAATTGCAATACAATTCAAATTTTCCACCTCACAAAATTTTATGCAAATTGATATAAAATGAAGACATTATTTCTCCTTCAGATTAGTAAAGTCAGCTTTCCCTTCACAGCAGCTCAGCATTTTTTTTTACCTCAGCTGCTCTGGGCAGTGGAGACACTCAATTAGCTTGTCACAGGCGTCTTTGAACTATAAGTTATGACAAACTTGAAATAGACTTCCATCCGTGCCCTCACCTTGTGCACATAAGTGAAATGTTTTGCCTGACCTCTTTGAAGACGACTTTGTGTGCAAGCACTTTCAAGAGTCTGCTTCTCGTTTGCCTTCAAGCATTTACAACATTTTGTTGCTTCATGTTCGGTAAAAATACGAATATTCTTACTCTTAGCTTAAATTGTACAGTACGGTGCAAAACTCTTAAGCCACCATTTGATTTGTTGTTTTTATGTCTGCAAATTCTGTGATTGTTAGCATTTGGATTGGAATGATGTGACTGAAAGTTGGTCCCATATATTAGCAAACTGTAATTGAGTTTATCAAAATACACGAAGCTGGTGTAATAGACCATTTTCACCACAGATGTTTGTCAACACGAAACAGTAGGACAAACAGGTTTCAACAGTAACATTAATTAGGGTTCCACTCCAGGTTTAGGAGAGCCAGGATCTTGTTATTTTTCATGTGTAATTGTGGGTCACACTAAATACCTGACACTGTAGAAGTAGTTTTAAAACTGCATACATTTTTCCTGTATTTTCTGGATCTGTTCCAATGAAATTATTTAGAAATAATTATACCGTATGGTCTTTAAAGCATTGCCAAAATAACAAATCTAATGGTTTCCCCAAGACTTTTGCACAGTACTATATGCAGTATGTGTTGTTTAAAGACATGTTTACGTCATGTGACAAGTTAAACGAAAAACCTGAACTAAACTGAATGCTAAACACTCCTCTAAGTGTCTATAAGACACCAACTGTCATCGTCAAATGACAGTTTAACGGAAAAACGCAAGAGTGTTTATTGCCGAATCATAAAAATTTAGTGGAGGCTTTGTACAGAAGGGGGCAGCAGTGCTCCACTTTTGTCCCCTTTTCATTTTAGGCCACCCTTTAGGGTTAAACACTAAAACAACTACTAATGCCGTGTAGGGTTAGGGTTGGAGCCAGTCTAGCTCCACCCTGACCGTACTGTTTCATTTTACCCCAATGGAAAGGTGCCAAAGAATGGAGCGGTAAGAGCTGGTTGGAACTATTCCTAATGAAAACGCAAAAGCACCTCACCAGAGCAGGTACTAAAAAAAACATTACGTACCATGTATTATCCCTAATGGCAAAGCAAAAAAAAATATGTCAACTCGAGCCGAGTAGTGCTAGAACTCTGTATTGGGAAAAGCACTATTAGAAAGTCCAACTTTCCCCTTAATGACAACTTACAGGAAGTAAGGGACCCGGCTTATATTTTTGTGTAAGTTGTAAGTGACACTCAATTAAGTCAACCTGAAAACCTAATACTAACATTATGTTGCCACCTATCGGATGCAGATATATTTTATTCAGTATATTGTTTATCTGGCAGTGCTTGTTGGGACAAGAACACGTAACTGAGCATGGAAACGTACCAATTAATGCAACTGTGGTGTGACAACATACTTTGATACTTCATTTGTTTTTCCTTTACTTTGTCACCTATTTGCACACATCTTAATAAAATGTTGCTCACCTAAGGATGGTTCTGAATTCTCAATGTATGTATTTCTAAATATTTATCTGAAGGAAAGGTCCTGAAAAGTGTCACATGTTGGTTTTGGGGTTTGGTCTCTAACATTAGCTCATTGTAAGATTCTAGTGACACGAGGAAATGTCCTGAAATCACCTCAGATTTCAAGTTAACGTGCACGAGTGTTGAGCGAAGCTGCTGAAGAAATGATTTATCTGTGCCTGATACACCTCACGACAACATACTGGACGGCCAACACATCTTAAAGCTTTTAGTTTATGGTTGGTGTTTAAGCCTTTATCATACCACACATCATCGCTGTTTACATAACTTCTATCTTCATAGACTTCTATATTCATTGAACTATCTTCGACTGTTATGAAGTAAATGTAAAATAAATGGCGCTCTGTCTCATTATCCTGATGATTTGAAAGAGGAGGCTTTGAATATGTACATCAGAATCAATATATCAGATGGTACTTAGCAAATGAGTCCGGCACAAAAATCTCTTCCTAATGGCTTTGAGAAACCGATTAGTGTGCCATTTTCCATGCTTGTACTCCTCAATGTAAGATAAGTGATTGATATGAAGTGAACATTTTGGTAACTTACTTAGTCATGGTTTGATGTAATGACTCTGGCAAAGACACAGCAGACACTGCAAGTTCTCTAGAAGCCCAATAAATGATGAGAAGATTGGTTCATTTAAGTGATTGGGAAACAGACACCATGTCTTTAGAGTTATGTGGGCATTTTTACCGGGCTTGCACAATGTTGCTAAAGCTATCAAAAGAAAATGAACGTGATCATCATAAAGTGAGCCAGCTCGCCTGTACTAACTTTGACTTGTGGAGTAACAAATGTTTATGGCAGGTGCAGATAATTTCAACTGCTTTCTGTTTATACAAATAAATCAAAACTGGTATAGGAAGCAAAGGTCATGGTGGCCATTTTAAAACCATTAACACTCTAATGTTGCAATTTGTATCATAAATCCAAGTTTTACCTCAACCCTGGCAACACATACATTTTAAAGAAACACTTACTGTCAATTAACCTGCACCGAAATCACAAGGAAAAACACTGCACAACAAGTTTTATTCAGTAATAAGTTATTTAAGTAGTAGCTGTCAAATAATTCATTTGGACACAGAGAAGACAGACAATTATTAGAGCCCTAGGCTTTCTTAATTTTTCATGACATACATTAAACTATAAAAAGGAAGCTACTAAGGCAACTTATCCAATGGCAACATGACTCAGGTGTTTCCTGTTTTGTCCATTCCAGGGCTGCAGCTAGCAATTCTGTTCTTAATCGATTCATCTGTTGATTATTTTTTCAATTAATTGAGCAATCATTTGGTCAATAAAATGTCAGAAAAGGTTGAAAAAGATAGGTTGGTGTTTCCCAAGCCTCGAAATGATGACGCCCTCAAATGTCTTGCTTTGTTTTGTCCACAAGCCGAAATTATTCAGTTTTAATGATTTCTTTGTTATATGGAGCCAAGAAGCCAGAAATATTCACAAAAAATTCTCAAACGTATTCATCAATAATCAAATATTAAAATGTATTTTATCATGTCTGACCAGTTAACAACACTGTTTAATGATGACCTATAATTGTGATCCAGGAAGTGGTTAAAGTCAATTAAACTTAAAGCATTAATTGCAGATTATTACTACATTTCGTAAACTCAGCCAACACTGTTAATTATGTGATTTTGGTCACTTTGAAGACTTTGGTTTGTATAAATTGACTCAGATAGCTAAGTTTATAATTTTTAATTTCAATTTCATAATTGATCATTTCTATAATTGTGCTACATTTACATTTATTTTCAGTACCAATGTCGTTTCAGCAGTTATATGTATATGTCAGGTTATACACAGTTTACTTATTTTAGTTTGATTATGTTCTAATACTGTTAACTACTGATATTGGTACCTATTTATTCAGTTCTTGTATGTTTAACACAGTACTAAATATTGTATTGCATATAATCTATTCTTTTTTAATGTTTTTTTTAAGTATATTGTTGCCTTACTTAATATCGTAGTATATGTATCTTTGTTTAGGCTGTGAATCCTTTTTTTTTTTTTTTAATTGCCCTTGGGGATCAATAATTTCTGATTTTGATTCTGATATTAGCTTCCACCCATTGCTGGATTCTACCAATCCAGTTTTACCATTGAGCAGCTCAACTGCCATTAAATGCATGTAATGGGTGCTGTAAAGGAGTATGACGACCTTTATTAGAGCTGTAATGCAGAACTTTAATATTTAACTTAAGTGATACACATATATCAAACAACATTATGTTCTGGACTGTTGGCATGGAGTGTAAATCCATGGAACATGATGTATTTTGGCGTCTGTTTACACCTTTTTGAACAAACAGGACAAGAAATAATAATAATAAAAAGGATCAATGAAGATCGAAGAACAACAGATTTGCATTCACACAACACCTAAAGAGAATCCCCTGTTTCTAGAACTCCAGGCTCTTAAGGATACAGCACCAACCACGGGGGGGAAGCAGCAAACCAAAGGTCACAGTTCTTGGCAGTGATGTGTCAGCATGACATGACAGCAGGACTGAAATACAGGCTCTCTCTCTCTCTCTCTCTCTCTCTCTCTCTCTATCTCTCTCCCCCCTCCCTCGCTCCCAGCTGTTGCTAGATACTCTTCCCATTTTTCCTTTGATTGAACCCTCCGTTTCCTATTTTATCTCTAATAGACGCCATCTGGGAGAGACTTCATGGCCAAGAGAGAATTAGCTTGGGGTCATATTAAGGGGACAGGGATAGTTTATGTAGCATACAAGCAAGCAAGCAAACAAACAAACAAACAAACAAATCAACGCTGACAATTTTGACAGAACGAGGGTAGGTTTGGTGGATAAACACGGCAATAGTCAACACTAGTCATATCTAGTAAGATAACACTCAAAATGCCCCAAAAGTGATTATTTATAGTCCTTGTAGTGAGAATTCCTTCTCAGACAGAGGTTTTATGACTAACAGTAGTAGCTAATAGTAGCTGACATGTTATTTAAGATTTACTGTAATTCCAGTGTTTAAAGGTCTAGTGTGTAATAATTAGTGACATCTAGTGGTGAAACCACAGATTGCAACAAACTGGGAGGGGTTTCAGCAAACTACAGTGACATTTGCGTACAAGAAAGAACGTAAACACTTGCATCTCAATTTTTCCTTGTTGGTTTATGCATTGGATTTGTTCTGCCAAACCATTCCTCCTCCTTTGTTTAATAAGGTTTGGCTTCAAAATGTCTAAGTTGGTTGCTATACGAAATGTTGGCCTATGTAAAGGAAGCCCCTTGCCAAACGTATATATATGGCTTTTTTTTTTATTTCTAAGGCTACGAAAAACAAACAATTTCTGTATTAAAGCATGTTTAAAATCGTGCTAATGTGTATGAATTGTAACTTGCACTTGATTGGTTCAAAGGTGAACTTCTTCAAGCATGTTCCAAATGTGTTGTGTTTATCTAGTTTATCTGTTACAGAAATGTTAGATGTCACTGGTCATGGCATTGTTTCTTTTTTCTTCTGCTGCTAGAGGTTGATTAAAAAGGTGAGTAGAATTTTCTTTTTTTGTTTTCACCGACCTCTTCATTCTTGGTTGCTCTGTGACTTTATTCACATTTCCTCGTGAGGTATTTTGCATCCTTATCTTACCATTATTCTTGTTTGTCACAAGAATGGGCAAGTTGAGTGAGTGTGGTATGTTTGTTGGTTTATTTGACTGTGTGTGTAGTTTCTTGTGCCCCTCCTTTTTTTTTATTGTCTTTTGTCTTCTTGCAATGGTGGGCCAACGTTCCATGATCCATGCAGTTTATCTGAGCGGGTTCAGAGGTTCTGGAAAATGAGTTGATAATAATCTGTATTTCTTTATTTCTTTGCAGGCAGGTCAGGGAGGTGGACACCGGACCCTGCTCTACGGTCATGCCATCCTCCTTCGCCACTCCTTCAGTGGTATGGTGAGTATCAATATACTAAAATCATGAAACAAATATATGTATGATTGTTTTTTATTAATTAAAGGTGATATTTATAAATAACAGTAACTGAGAATGTATGATACATAAAACTTTTTCTTTCAACAGTACTTGACCTGTTTGAAGACGTCAAGGTCTCTGACTGATAAGCTGTCATTTGATGTTGGACTGCAAGAAGATTCAATAGGTACAGCACGACAAACAGGCACCTTACAGACTTCACCTGGCTGTGTTCTTTTAAATTTGGACTTTCTGGAAAGCCATTACCTGACAGCTAAACTTACCTATGGGAGACATACTGTAATGGCATGTCTGAATTCTGTGTTTGACTTTAGACCTACAGAAATAATTCATTTTTCAAGTGGAAATGAGATTAAACAATTCAAGCAGTCTTGATTAAATGATGGATATTCCACTTTTTTCACCCATTAATATGTGATATTTTTGTTTGCGTGTAAATAGGAGAAGCCTGTTGGTGGACCATCCACCCCGCGTCCAAGCAGAGATCCGAGGGTGAGAAAGTCCGCATCGGAGACGACCTGATTCTTGTCAGCGTGTCAACAGAGAGATACCTGGTAGGTCAAGTCCAATAGCTTCCAAATTACAATAATATCCTGACTTATAACCTTTAACTGATGAGAACATTTCAAGGTTGAGATTTAGATTAGTATTATTTTAATATGTGGCTATTCCTTTTAGCTGTTTGCTAACATTGACACAATATATACTGTAGGAGAGGAGAAATCCCTCAACTGTTAATCATAAAGCTGAAGAAAATAAATGGTTTGTAATTATACTTTGTAATAACATAAATAAAAACACACAGAAATCCTATTCAAAGATTTGTAATAAAAGTGACATTTATCAGCCAGCCTAAAAACTCTTCAGATGATTATACTCCGTGGTCATTTATTATTATATTACCAAAGTACTGCTATAGTAACTCTTCTACAAAGAGATGCAGGCAGCTTTGTCAGCAGAGAACCATCTTTCTTAAACTCGCTTTCACAGAACAGAAAGAAGATGTTGTTTTTGAAAGATGTTGGATTCCTTGCACATCCAGTGATTTTAACTGAATCATCGGGCATCCATTCTAATTTTTACTTCCAGATAAATTTGTGCTCCTGAAAATTCAGAAACAGTTTCTTGTTTCTCCTTTCTTTGTTTTTGTGGCCACCAAATTAAATTTTCTACCTCTAAACTTAAAAGATACAATTTTGCTGTAGTATTGTTGAGATTTTTCACCCCAAATGACAGAAATTATCAGGCTTTGGTTCACTGTCAGTCTGCAAATGCGCTTGATTGGCAATGTTTGATTGCTGTTGCATAGTTGTGACACTTATCTCACTGCAGCCGGGTTAAATACATAATTCAAAGGGAAAACTTTACTCGGCTATCTGTAATGGAAATTTTACCTGTGCGTTTCTCCTCAGAGTCTGTCAGACTGATGAGATCAGAGTTAATGCTGTCTCCGTTATGCAAAACTCTACGCCCAACCTCAATTAACTTACTTGGCGAAGAGAGAGAGAGAGAGAGAGACAAGGTGGGTTTCAAGAGGGAGGTGGAGCAATAGAGAAAGAGACATGGTGAATGGGAGGGAGAGAGATGTAGACATGCCAGGCATGGAAAAGTGCAGAGTGGTGGCTTCTTGTGGCTGCTTCAGTTCCTCAGGGAGCAGAAGGTGCAATTAAAGAGAAACTGGCAAAGACCCAGACTTTCATCCTCTCCTGTGGGAAATATTCACCTGGTTTGCCCCGACAGTCTCTGCTTTTATGAATGGAACACATTGGAAATTAAGGCAGTCATTGTCCCAGTACAATCCGAGTTTGGGATGCAGTGTTTTTTATTTCATGCATATTTAGGGCTGAACAAACTTATCTGGAGGGAGATGATACCTGCTAAAAACATTTCCTGGAATTGATTTTTGTAATTATCTGGATATTCCTGCAACGAGAAACACTGGTGCTGCAGGAGTTTTTAGGTCCACAGAGTCTCCTCTCTGCAGAGCTGTTGAATATCCCTCTGTCTGCCTCTCCATCTTTGGGTTTGAAGTCCAGTTTTATCCTGCTTCTTTCCTGCAGCACCTCTCGATCTCCAATGGCAACATCCAGGTGGATGCGTCCTTCATGCAAACGCTGTGGAACGTCCAGCCCACCTGTTCTTCAAGCAACATGGCTGTAGGCAAGTTCATTACAACAACCACAATAACAGCTGTCTATACCTGCTATTTCAGGGCATTTTTTTTTCAGGTTTTCAAAATTAATTGGTCTATTGTTCTCTGGATAGGTAAGCAACAAGGAAAAAAAAAACTCTTAATCAAACCTGAAAACTCATATTATGAGGAAAACACAATGATGAAAGCCCATACATACATGTCCAAAGTTGCATGTTTCATGTCATATTCTTCACTGAGGTTTTTTCTCCCATCAGGTTATTTGACTGGTGGACATGTGATGCGTCTCTGTCATGGGCATGATGAGAGCTTGACCATCCCTGGAGCAGAGAAGAGTGAGGAGGAGCAGAGGTTTGTGGACGACTCAGTCATTCAAACAAAGTTTTAGCTATGTTGTCTTGTGATGACAGTTAGGACCTAACGCTTTTTTAATGCTAACAATGGAGCAAGCAGTTTAGAGGATGATAAATGAGAAAGAAGATCTTTTCCGCATCAGGTAGCAGAGGCTGCTCAAATGCTGATTAGGTCCTTCTTAATACTGTTGCCAACTTAGCAACTTTGTCCTTAGACAGTATTTAGCGAGTATTCAGACCCTTCTACTAACTCTTTTTCAATAAAAGCAACTAGCAAGAAATCTTGCAACTTTTTCTCTTGTTATTTGAGACTTTTGGAGACAGTAACTCCATCAAAGTGTTACCTTTAGGTCACTTTATTTCAGTAAAGGAGGAGGGTTGGAATTAAAACCAGAATCGCCAGAACATATTTGGGGTGTTTTTTACTCACTTTTTTGTCACCCCCATGACATTATTCCTCTCACCTACAGCTTCATAACAATAACATACAGATGACAAATTATGCAAATTAGAAGACAACATAATTTAGCAGGTTGTTGCAATACTATAATACAAATGTTATATCCATAAATATTTCCTTAATTTTATTTTTTAATTCAGAAAAGTTTCAGGGTATCTTTCTGTCTAGCTACTGTATCTAGCTAGGTTTCCACTAGCTAGCTTGCTAGCAAGTTATTATTCTGCTAGCTAGCTGAATGTCAACAGTCTCATAGCTCAAGTATTTGTACAATTAATAATTTCATGGCTGTTTGTAGTCTTACAGAAATGAAAATAAATTGTCAATATTTGTGATCTATTATTTTCTACACAATGAATTTGTGCCTAAATCCAGTATACTACACAACAACTATCTAGCAAGCAGAAAGATAGTTGGCTAGCTAGCTTTTGTGTAATATACTGGATTGGATACAGTAATACATCCAATAATGATTAATAATTAATGAGAAGACTACAAACAGCAAGCTGATGGACTGAATTGACATTATTAGAATTCCCTTTGCAGTCAAAATTTCAGCAGTAGCAGAAAACCCTGCAAGTGATTTTGCTCCCAAGGTGAATTGAGTGATTTTAAAACTCCCCCTGATATTGTCTCTTTGCTCCCAGGATCGTTAACTATGAGGCGGGAAAAGGAGCGTCAAAGGCCCGATCACTGTGGAGACTGGAGCCTCTCAGGATCAGGTGAGATTAGACTCAAATACACAAGTCTGGTATATTTTCTTTCACAGAAATATCTCAAGAAATGTAGATTTCTTCATAGTGAACAAAAACAGTTGGTGCTTTGTGTTCCTAAATCTTAGCTCCTGTTGTGTAGTTTATGTACAAACTTCCGCACACTCTCCTCTGAGCTGTCACGACCAATTAGTTGGCAGTGTCATCCACAAAGAGAGGTTCTGTTTGCTGTCCCTTTCAATCTTCATCTCTCTCTTGTGTCTGTCACAATCCCTCTTCTTACTCTTTTATTTTGTTTTTTTATTAAATGGCAGCTCACACAGTCCCACCAGTTACATCGTTTGCCATTTCTCACTAGGATTCCCTGTCAGGATGTGTACACTTTGAAATAATACAGGTGTCTATTAAGGCACATGTTCTCGCATTTCTCAGGGTGGGATTTGATTGATTATTTTTAATATATTTTCATGCATGTAGAGAAATTAATGTTTGGAATTTTTTGAAAATATTGCAATTGGGTGATTTAATTAGCATCCCATGTGGTGAAAGTTTATGTCACTTTTAATTGTACAGAACATTTCTAAATAGAAATACATGCATTTTTCTTTCAGCATGGAGAGCAGTTTGTCCAGATGGCTAGTTACCGATAATTACCGTCATTTTGAATCTGATTTGCAAAATGTATTTTCCTAATAAAAGGATTAGTTCAAATGTTCTTGCATTTAAAATATGGTTAAATGTAAGTAGACACCACAGAACATATAAATCTGGGTTGAAACCTATAAAAGAGTAATCTGAAACAAGTTTTAAGTGATATTTATCAATGTATATATAATAAATAAGTAAGCAAAACAACAATATGACAAGACATTTGAGTGTTTTTGATATTTATCCCTTCAACAAAACTGTCTGCGGACAGAGTACACATTCTGACACTTAAATTTAGACAGATTTGATGTTATAATTATTATTACTAAATTCAGTCCCATGAGTTTTTCTTGTGTTAAAGAACCTACTGTATAATGTTATGATTTTGTGCTGAACATTTGTGACTCCATTCTCTGTGTTTAGCTGGAGCGGTAGCCACATTCGCTGGGGCCAGTCGTTCAGACTTCGTCACCTCTCCACTGGACATTACCTGGCCCTGACGGAAGAACGTGGACTGGTCCTGCAGGACAGAGAAAAGTCCGACACCAAAGCCACTGCGTTCTGCTTCAGACCCTCGAAGGTCAGTGCCCCCTGTTGCTCTACAAAAATAGTTTTATTGCTCTATTTTTACAATCTGCTCTGATGCGCCCATTGCACCTTCTGAAAGCTGGCCTGGGTGTTAAAGTAAATAAAAGGTCCTGCATCAGTTTACCTCATTAGCAGGGTTTAAAATGTCATCCCCCCATCTACTTTGTCAAAGACTCCTGAGATGATTCTGAAAAGCTTTCAATCAACGCGTGGCTCACCACTGTAATTCAACCACCTCGCAGCTGCTGAGTAGGCAGCAGTGTAAACGCTGGAGCAAACTGTCATATTGTCAACTGGTCAAATGGCAGTGAGCTGGGTTACAACTTTTTTTTTTTGATTAGGACATCAAGGGAAACTTACCGTCACTTCACATATGATTACACGTTTACCTATGATGTGGTTCGGGTTTTTCTTTCCCTCAATTACACTTCTTTTTTTATCCATTTAGTCTTGAGCAGTGTCTCTCACCCTTTTGATAATGTGTCTTGCAAAAGTAATTTCTCATAGCCAGAAATTAGCACATGGTTTTCTTGATATTAAATCCAAAAATAGATATTTTAATGATACTCAGACTAACTGATAAGTTTGTATATTGTACAGTTTCAGTGTGGGTGACAGATTAAATTTCTTGCTGCTCCATTTCATCAAAATACTTCCAAAATCCCCAGTCTTGTTTTAAAGCCAAAATATGTACTTGTGTTTTTAGACTTAACTTGTATGTGTTAAACTTCTCTCACCTGTACAGGTCTGTCTTAAAAAAACAACTCACATTCTTTCAAGTATGGGCTCTAAAATGTACTTAAGTGCAGAGTTAAAAAACAACATATTTTGAACTTCAGTTATGTTCAAAATTTCTCTTGATAACAAAATGATATAGTTATAGTCACACAAAATAAGATTTATAGGGGTTTTCTTAGTATATTAACAACCTGCTCTGTGGAGATTGTCTTACTGTCTTCATGGTTCATTTTCTTCATCCATGTTTTTGCTGGTAACACCTTTTCTCTGTGGTTGACTTCTCTGTCTTTTCATGACAATGGTGTCAGTCTTTTGACGATGGGGAGGTGTTGTGCAGCAACCAACATTAAGAGCATGCATTATAACTAACATAGAGAGCCTGTTTAGAGACTGTAAGGAGAATATTTGTGTTCAGACACAGGTACAGAAAGTAAAAAGTCACCTTATCCACTGATGAAGTTTTTGTGCTTCATTACTTCCCACCTCTGTGTCCTGAAATGGGAACAGCCACATGAACAACACAATGCCATGAGTCACCTTCACAGATCACCATTGTGTCCCTGTTGACACCATTTTATCTGCAGTAGGTACAGTATAAAATCCTTCTGGGGGGTGTCCACTTCTTAAGCTTTAATTTTCTATCCCATCCTACGCCTGACAACATGTGTAATTGCCCTCAGTAATCACATTTACTGCTAGAGCCAGCCAGAGGCTTTAAATTACCATTGTCATCCCTTCAGTTTATAATGTGAGAAATACAGTGAACTGCATGTCTTTCTGTCCATCGGTAATCATCTCATATCTGGAACAGCACTTTTAATGAAACTGTTCTATAATGCTTATCAGTGCTCTTACTTATTTTGATATGTCCTGTTGTTATATCTTCTCTCCTGAGTATTCTTCTAATATATACTGCAGGTTTCATATAAAAAAATATTTTTCTTGTAAATTTTGTAGATAAACTCTTTCCTCCACAGTGGCAGTTTAATAACTGCACCTACAAAGCTCAGTGCTTTGCCATGTTAAACACTGGTGTTAATATTTTCCATGTTAATATGTGCTGAGCCAGAAATGTAGCCAAGGTAATGAGGCGACTTTGCTGACTATTCATATTTCCATGCCTGTGTGTTTGTGTATGTCATGCTATAGGAAAAGGGAGAATCAGGCCCAAAGAGGGACATTGATGGCATGGGCGTGCCAGAGATCAAGTATGGAGACTCCGTCTGCTTCGTCATGCATGTGGCGACAGGACTGTGGTTGTCCTACCTGGCGCCTGATGCCAAATCATCTCGCTTAGGACCCCTAAAAAGACGGGTAACATTTAAATACACACAAAGTAGACTTTTCATTTGAGTTGTTTTTGGTAACAATGGAACAATTTGAAAAAAGCAGTCGCACTTAACAAAGTTGATTGTTTGATTGCTAATTTCCACTTGATACATTTAACTGTGATGTCATTTCATAGCTCTGTTTATGGATAAGTTATTTAAATGTGTTTAAGAGCATTTTTTGCAGGTATCACAATACTGTAAATTAGTCTGGATAAATAGGACATGACTTTTTCCATATTGTCCCATGCCTAATCATAGGAGCCATCTTTTTGCATGACAGCAAAAGTATTCATTTGTAGTACAGTATGTGGATTACATGGCCATTTTTTAACATTAACTCCACCAAGACAATTTTTTTATCTTTGGCTAAAAATATCATATACCACATGACACAGCCACTGATTTCAAAGTACTAATAGGCCTCAATGGTGATAGTTTCGGGTGAGACATGAGGGATTAGGTCAGACCATAAGCACTGCTCATACCTGGGCACACGTCCAACGACATCAAACGCCACCTTATGCTGGTGTTGGGCAGTCCCTGCAGCTGTGACAGTGCGCCAAAGCATCTGACATGATGGAGGTGACAGTCAGTCTACACTTAAATCCCCTCACCCCCGTTTTTCTTGATCATGCTGTCTGATCACAGCAAGTCAGGTTCCACTGATATGTGGTGCTGTCAACAGCTAACTGTCTTTACACTTTATATATACATTATATACTGAAACAGCTTCCGGTCTGATACCATGATATCTACTAAATGTATTTGGCTTAGTAGAGTACAGTATAGTAAAAGTATTATGGTTTCTTTGTAAAGGCCTGCCTCCATTCTGAGGGTCACATGGACGATGGGCTGACCCTGCAGCGCTGTCAGCACGAAGAGTCCCGTGCCGCACGCATCATCCGCAATACCACCTTTCTCTTCGCCAACTTTATCAAGTAATAGTGTGACAATAAAACCTTGCACATTATCGATTCTTGTTTGCTTCATTTCAAGAATTACAAGAATTTTTGTCCTTCCATCCAGGGCTCTGGACAGGACGGCAGAGGGCGAGTCCAAGGCGGTCGGTGGGTTTGTCGAGGAGGTGCTGCAGACGCTGAACGATCTGATCGAGTACTTCAAACAGCCCGACTCGGAGTTGGAGCATGAGGAGAAACAGTGTCTCCTACGTTCGCTCATCAAGCGTCAGGATCTCTTCAAAGAGGAGGTGAGAGTGGATGATTAGGTTCAGGCTTGGAGCTCGTGTTAATTTTAATCCTTGATCAAAACAAAAGATACTTCTTCAGCCCCCTGAAGTAGCTTCAGTTTCATTACTATAGGTCACTCATGCCCTAAGATTTGGTTGTCAGTGGTTCTGCATATGACGATTGAGCATACTGTGCTCTTTAATGCTAGATATTAAAGTAAATTGACATAAATACATATTAAACATGTGTAAAGCTTGTTTACTCCATTGATACTTTAATCCATTGTGTTACATACATAGTATTTACATTTACCTCAGTGTTATGGTGGATTTTCTTGTTTTTCTCAGGGTATGCTGACCCTCTTGTCCAAATGCATTGATCGGATGAACCTGTACAACAGTGCTGCCCACTTTGGAGAGGTGGCTGGAGAGGAGGCTGGAGCGGCATGGAAGGACATTCTCAACCTGCTCTACGAGCTCTTAGGTAAGTGACGGATCACATAAAATATCCTCTATCTTCTGTCAGCACTGTCAGCTGTCAACCTCAGACAGATACGCAGTATTAATCCTCCCTCAACATCTTCTCTGAATCCTTCTTCTCTCCTTTACACTTCACAAGTCTTTCTTATCATGCCTGACTCTCCTCTCCTGTGTACTTTCTCTCCTCTTCCTTTCTGTCTGGAGTTTACAGCAAGTGAGAGTCTTTACATTAGCATTTTATTTTTCAAAGCAAAGGTTTCCACAAGATTTTCTTGCTCTCTTATTGCATCTTATTTTAGCTTACTTTATCTTACCTAAGCTTAGCTTCTTAGTGTATTTTTGCTGCTCTTGCTTAGCCTAGCCTATCGTAGCTTAACATAGCTTAGCTGAGCTTATCTTATTTTAGTTCAATAGCTTATCTTAAAGACAGGTTTTTGGTGTTCTAGATTTCTTTTACCTAAGTTTGATCTTACCTTACTTTCACTTTATAGCTTATGTCAAAAACACATTTTTGGTTTCTTGAATTCATTTTTATCTCATCCTCATTTAGCTTATCTTAGCTTATTTTAGTTTATCTTACCCTAAGCTTAGCTTAGTGTATTTTACCTGCTCTCGTGTAGCCTATTATAGCTTAAGTGAGATTTTCTTATTTTACCTCAATAGCCTATGTCAAAAACACTTTTTTGGTGCTTAGCTTAGCTTAGCTTAGTGTATTTTAGTTGCTCTTGTTTGCCTTATCTAATCTTAGCTTAGCTAAGCTTATTTTACTCAGTAGTCTATCTCAAAAATCTTTGGCTTAGATTTCTTAAATTACTGTTAATAAAAATTACTGTGGCTCAAAGATTAAAACATTCGATTTTAGTTATGGAAGTCATTGAGACCTCGCATGGACTGATTACATTTGGAGATTAACGGTCAAAGGTCGAGATCAGTGTGACTCCACAATTTATCTTCTGGACCTTATGGAACACCATAACTCAGGAAAAGAAGGGAAGATTGTGGGAGGTGGTAATTTGGAGAGGGAAACAAAGATGCAGTATATTCTACATTCTGCGCTGCCTTCGCACTTGATTACTTCATTGTTTAAATTCTTCAAATGTGTACACATTGCATGCAGGCAGCAGAGTATTTAGGAAATGCTAGCGTCATTCACAAAATGCCAGCCTTCACAGGTGGTGGCATTATCGCCTCTTCATCCCGAGGCTGTGCGGAGTCATGAATACATTGGCTTTGACCCTGAAAAGTTCTGTTTTGGACAAAACTTTTTCTCAGGCCGTTTATTATGCTGTCGCTGGAGAGCTCCCATCAACAGCTCTCCCTCTTCAGCTCACCTTGACTACCCTTTTAGGTCACCACCCACATACAAACATGCAGAGGCAGTGTGGTGTAGCGAGTATGGGGTAATGAATCGTGCTGCGTTCTTGTTCGTCCTGTTGTCCTCTGTGCACTGTAATGAATCTGTTTCATTGATGAGTACAACAGTTATTTGCTGTAAATCCATCCCTTCAAAATATTTAGAGAGTAAACTAGATAATTTAAAGCCAGAATAGGCAACTTTTTTTCTTCAATTTATCATTAAAGTGTATTCTGAAGATATTTCATTATTTTTGATGCTCCACACAAATTATTTCCCCCTTTGAACACCAATCCTCCTACTGTACAAACAGATTACATCTGCTTTTTTAATATACTGAAAAAAAGAAAAATGTTTGACAAATTTAAAATGATTCTGCAAATGCCAACACCCAAATGAATTATACATTTTCAGTGAAGCTGCTTGCTTACTTTTATTTGAATCATCTCATATTCCCACTGAAGTCATTTATGCACATTGTCATACATCATCTTTCTTCAGTGTACCCTGTTTTCCATGCTTTCATTTCATACGTAGTAATGTTTTGTTTGTCTTTTTTATGCTTTTGCAGCTGCTTTTAAGCTCTTCTCTCCCCTTTCTTTTACCTCTCTTTAAATGTTTTAAATGTCTTACTATGCCTTTTATATCTGTAATGCTGTTCTATTTCTCTTTTTTTATTATTGTAAAGAACTTTGAAATGCCTTGCTGTTGAAATGTGCTATATAAATAAACTTGCCTTGCCTTGCCTTAAACCAGCAATCATGGATAAATGTGGGGTATTGTGCAAATTAGAGATGACATGCAAAACGTTTACAAAAATCTCTGATACAGTAATATTTAGTCACACAACAAATGTTTCAGGTCTTTAAATCTTGTAACCACACCTATTTGTGACATCTCAACATCCTTTAGTTTACCTGTGTATCACTGCAGATGCAAATGTAAGATATGTGAATGTCAAAAAAAAAGGTTTTTATAAGCATCCTTTTTAACTGAATGTGTACTAATAAACATAATTTGACATGATTACATGACATGATTATTATCTCCGGGAACATCATTCACAGTGCTTATCTTGTGATGCGGCTCTTCTCATATCTTTGTATTCAGTTCTCCAGAAAGGGCGGAATTAAAAGAGATTAGACAGCCATCTGTATTCCTTAGGCACAAAGTTCTGTTAAGTTGTTCTGTGGGCATTATCTGTCTAATGTCCCCCAATTCTAATGGGGGAAGAATTAGATGGTTAAGAAATATGCATACTCACCACACTGGCAGAGAAATTGAACACAATTTAACTTTTAAAGAGTAAAGATCTCCCTCAGAGACTTCAAAGATGTTCACATGTATTTTCTATCAGAAAGACTTCATTATTGCGTGTGTCAAGTAGTTCCCAAGATTCAATGAATTTTAATATCCACCTGCAGACTGAAACTGTCAAAGCGCAGATTTCTGTTCACAGGGAACCAGTGGAGTATTTGTCGTTAAATATTTAACTATTACATCCATATACCCAGCATTCAGCTGCCTGGATTTAATTTTACATGTTTAACTGTGTCATTTGTGTCTTTATCCTTTTATCAGCCTCACTGATTCGTGGGAACAGGAACAACTGCACCCAGTTTTCGTGTAACTTGGACTGGTTGGTCAGCAAACTGGAGAGACTGGAGTCTTCATCAGGTATCATGAGAAACACATTTGTAGTTCAGCTCACATTCAGACGATGATAATGATTGTGATGGTAACAAATGTTTTTGTGACCTTTCAGGGATCCTGGAAGTCCTCCACTGTATCTTGGTAGAAAGCCCAGAGGCTCTGAACATCATCCAGAGAGGTCACATTAAATCCATCATTTCTTTGCTCTACAAGCATGGACGCAACCACAAGGTGGGCAGAAATTAAAGCTTTATGTCTTCAGACTAAATGATTATTAACTTCCTCATGTGAGTACTTAATACTTCATGTATAGCTATAATAGTTGGATCCCATCTGATGATTTTAATTTGTTAAATTTGCGGTAGGCAGGATCACTAGAAGAGTAATTTATTGTTTAATTGGCGGGACATTAAAACAGTTTTTGGATCATGACTCTTTCACAAGCTCCTGGTAATATTTCCACCTCTTAAATTCCCTGTCGATATTAAAACTTGTTTTATCGCATTTGTTGTCCAACTCTCTTTTAGGTTTTATAATTTTTTTAACAGTTTCTTTGCAGTATAGACGATTGCCTTTGCTGACAGGCCAGATTTAGTGTTATATAGTCATTTAGTGTTTTTTTTTGTAGAGCACCAAATCACAACATACATTATATCAAGGCACTGTACACAGTAAGACTGAAACCTTTACAATATTATTGAGTGTGGTAACATATTGTGTCACTTCCTGTTTCCACTGGTGTTGGGCTGTGTGTTATTCCTGCTCTCTACTGTTGGAAAATCTCTGCTATTAATTATCTAGTGATACAGTCTATTCACTGTACAAGCAACTCGTTTTGTCAATCGATTATTGTTTAGGCTTCTGTTGGCGACACTTTCCCTAACTTTCTTTCACATAGCTTATTCTTGCCTGAGTTAATTATAAATTCAACTGCAGTCCCAGCAGGCAGAACAGACTTTAACTGTAAAGCCTTTATTGGCAGACATTAGACTTTATCTGAGCCTCCAAATCCCTTTTCTGTCTCCACTGGGAGACAACAAAACTAAACCCAACACACTGATATTAAAACCTGAGAGAGACATATACATGTCCAGTTCATAAAAATCATTGATAAACAAACTTAATCTCTTTAACTCTAAAAATAAATCATTTGCCATGGTTGTGGTTGAGCCATCGTATTGAATGACTTATGTTTGTTGACATTCCAGCCATGTGTGTTTTAAATGCAGCAGTTAACGTCACAGACTCGTCGAGTTTACTCTGTAAATTGTAGCAGACGTGAAAGGGCATCCTCGTAAAACAACACTTGTTTATCACGAGTGGCAGGTGGGCGTGTACAGCTCTGTCATGATATGACATGACTCTTCCAGAGAAACTGAATGAGAAGCTGGTATTATAGCAGAGAAATTGATGTGTGGATTTCCATAAATACATTGTATTACTTTTTAAAACAAACACAAAAAATGGTTGGTGCAGATTTTAATCTCGTCCTTTTCTTCCTCTTTCAGATTCTGGATGTGTTGTGCTCACTCTGTGTGTGTAATGGTGTGGCAGTGAGAGCCAATCAGAATCTGATCTGTGACAACCTTCTTCCCAAAAGGGACCTGCTGCTCCAGACTCGACTGGTTAACGATGTTCAGAGGTAAAGAATGAAAGTTTAGAAAATGTCATTTTTACCAATTAAAAAGCAACAGTGCACACCTTGGAATATTCTAAGTGGTCATTTTTAATTGGATAATGACAGGAAATGTACAATAGGTCCTCATTTTGGAGCTAAGAAAATAAATGGTATAAGATTTTCCAGAACATACCGTGACTGCATTAGAGTAGCATCATTGCAGCTTTCTCATCCTCTGTTTTCATCTCCAGCATGAGACCAAATATCTTCCTGGGCATGGCTGAAGGTTCAGCTCAGTACAAGAAGTGGTATTTCGAGCTGGTGATTGACCAGGTGGACCACTTTGTCACAGGAGAGCCCACCCATCTGAGAGTGGGCTGGGCCAACACTAAAGGCTACGCTCCGTACCCTGGTGGAGGAGAGGGATGGGGAGGCAACGGTGTCGGGGACGATCTGTACTCCTACAGCTTTGATGGACTTCACCTGTGGTCAGGTAGGTAAGGTACTGTAGCTTAAAGGTAGAAGTGTGTAAGAGCCAGTGACATCTAATAGTGAGATTGCGGATTATGACAATACCAGAAAGGATGTATGTACTTTAGGCAAGGGCCTTTCTGGTATTAAGTACAAAATAAATCATGAAATTTGTTTGGTACTAAAAGAAAACAACAAAAAGGTTGAGAAACTTGTTTCAGTTGGTTAATAATTTAAACCAAAAGCAACTTATACTAACTTATACTAAATTGTCCTCATTTAACTTACTAAATATTGCACACTAATCCTTTAATATTTCAGTACAGATTGATATTTGAAGATTTTAATTTATATATATTATATCTTATTTGCCTTTCTGGGGATTGTAAGGTTTAGTGAGTAAAAGTAAAGGCAATTAAAGTCTGTTTTTTCAACAGGTTTTATGGTTTAATTAGTAGAAACCTACTGTGAGTAAAGAGATATCTATGTGTTTTTTTTGTTTTGTTTTTGTCACTAATTGTAAACAGACAGGGCTTTGTTAGAGAATTAAAATCTAACTGCAGGGCATCAGTCAATTATACAATTATATTTTGAATCAAAATATAATTGTGTAGATTCCTATAGTAGCATTCTTCCCATTCCCACACTAAAATAATTAAAATTCTATTATTAGTAAAAAGTAATTTTGAAATCAACTTCAAATTGCTTACTTTTTAAAGATTTATGTGTGGCATTTTTCTATTTTCTGTTACATAAACTAGTATAAAACACTTTTGTACTGCTTTGTGTCACTGCAGTGACATAATTCAAAGGTACAAATTGTTGCCAATTCAAAAAGATAAAGGTTCTTATTTTATTATTATTATTATTATTATTAGTAGTAGTAGTAGTAGTAGTAGTAGTAGAATTAGTATTATTAGTGTTTAAGGACTTTTTCCACTCTGTAGTTTGTCTGTTTTTGGTTTTGATGATACAAAGGACACAACAGTCACTGACAGTGATTAAAAATCCCAACAACCTCTCTGAGTAGTTTCCTCCTCTTTCCATTATCTTTTCACTCCACACCTTTGATACAAAGCAGACTGTATGTTTTTTGTCTGCACCGGAGTTAATAAATGGTGAATTTATTCAGCTAACTGTCAGTTCTGGACTTTAGGACTCTGCTCTCACCTTAAATATAGCAAAGATTTTAACTCTTATCATCTATTTCTTAGGGAAACCCATCACTTCCACTCACCCATTTCATCCATGTATATATACATGTTTCATCATCCTGCTCCCCTTTTTCCACCTTACACATAATCCTGGTCCACATTTCAGTGACTGGCCGGTGACTTTGCTGAACCTGCATTCTATCTATACTGTCTCTCTGTTTCTGTCTAGGCCGAATCCCGAGGGCTGTGGCCTCCATTAACCAGCACCTGCTGAACTCTGATGATGTGGTCAGCTGCTGCCTGGATTTGGGCGCCCCCAGCATGTCCTTCAGGATCAACGGGCAGCCTGTCCAGGGGATGTTTGAGGATTTTAATACAGATGGGTTCTTCTTTCCTGCTGTCAGCTTCTCTGCAGGTGTCAAGTAAGTCTGCATTTATGGCAGGGGAATAAGATAAAGAAGGATTTTTCACCCCAGAGATGCTTGTTTTGCAGTCTGAATATTTGACAGTGACGTTTTAAAGCTGCAGTGTGTAGTTTTTTGGCAATTTTGTTGCCCCTCATCACCGAGAACAGAAACAAATAATATTATTTGTATGCTGTGTCATGCACCTGAAAATTGCCGCTGTCAAGCAGTACAGCTGTCAGACCTGACTGATGGACAGTCTGTGTGCATACTACAGCAGACTAGGGGTGGGAAGGGACAAGAAGCATTTATCTCATAAATTTTCTAAACAATCAGTTTTTTGAGCAAACTTTTCAAACTTCAGGTGAACTTTTTTCTGTTGTCTGACGTTACTAGCACAATGTTACTGAGTGGAAATGTGACACCACTATACTGATAAACACAGATGAAGTTGTGTAATTTGTTTACAAGTTATGCCCTACAGATTTAAACAGAGAGATTACAGAACTGACTGTCTGTCAGTGAGGCAAAAAACAACCCTCATAAAAAATATTTTCGAAAATCTTCACTCCTAAAGCTACTCTTATCTTATGATCTATTAAATCAGATTAATATTATGGGGATTAAAGTGCAAAAATGATTTTGAGACAGGGAAAATTGTGTCAACACAAGACTATAGATAATCCCTGGCTTTAGCCGGCTTTACTGTAACACTGGTATTATACAACTACAGGGGTGTGGAGTGCTGTCAGATTAAATTCGATTCGAGTTGAAAGTAAAGTGATGCTTGAAAAGGGAAGTAAAAAGGAACATGAATAAAGTAAAATATCCACAGTGAAGTTTAAAATAAGCATAGAATTATGTGTTGTATAACTTCTCATCTCAGGGTCCGTTTCCTCTTGGGCGGACGCCATGGAGATTTTAAGTTCCTGCCTCCGGCTGGTTACTCTCCATGTTACGAGGCGTTGTTGCCCAAAGAGAAGATGCGTATAGAGCCTGTGAAGGAGTACAAGAGAGACCATGATGGGGTTCGTGATCTGCTGGGAACCACCCAGTTCCTCTCCCAGGCTTCCTTCATCCCCACTCCTGTTGACACCACCCAGGTGAGGATAGCGCCATCAGCGTTAATGTAGACTGCTGATTCATATTGGAAAACCACTATCATTAATCATTTATTAGCTCACTAGCAAATGTTTTCATCCAATTTTCATCCAACTCTGCAGATTGTTCTTCCTCCTCACCTGGACAACGTCCGCGACAAGCTGGCAGAAAACATCCACGAACTGTGGGGGATGAACAAGATTGAATTGGGCTGGACCTATGGCAAGGTAAAGCTGATGTCCGTCACCCAAAATTCCCAAACACGGGGTTCAGGACCCAAACAAAATATGCAGTTTTCCCAACCTTTCAAATTACCTTATGTTTATATGTTTCAAATAATAGGCAGAAAAATAAAGTTTTAATTAATTTACCACAAATCATTTGAAAATGATTTATTCAGTCCAAGAGGTGTCACATATGACTGTAAATGAGTCAGTACATTATGCCCATATTTACTCTTGTCATGATTTATATATTGATTTGTTTCAGGATAATTTTCCATCTTTAAAAAATTTTCAGAAACTCTGCACATTGATGTTTGCATTAGTATACATTCCTATGATTGCTGTTGACAAAGGTATATACTTCAAGTAAATAACTTGAAAAACAAATGAAACAAAGACAATCTTCAGTGGGGTTTATTGCCACTGTCAAATGTAGCAGGTGAAATTTGTTAGATGAAAAAAGGCAGAATGGAAGACACTAGGAGGGACTTTTTCCATTATATAGGTTTACTTTTTTATTTTTATTTCCCACTGTGTGAAGGACATAGTCACTGTGCAGTCAGTGATATAAAATTGAACCACCAAACCTCCACCTGCACACCCCCTTGAGTTGTCTCCCTCTTCACATATTGTACAGATAAAAAAAGCTAGTTTTGTTTTATTGGATGCACAGACGTGCAGTTAATTGTAATGATGTCCACTACCAGTACAAGATATTTAAATCCCTGCTGTCTGCTCTACCTCCCAACGCTTCACTGTTTGTCCCTCTTTCTGTTCACTGCAGAACAGACTGACTGTTAAAAGTCTGGTCACACACGCCGCCTCATTTTTACAGTCATGGTTATCACAGCAGCATCTACTCGCTGAGGTTGTTGCCACAGCAGCAGTTAAACTGGCCATAATGAGTGTCCCATCATTGCTACACTAAGTCAGTGCAGCATTGATGTGACCCGGGTCATTTAGTTTATTAAGCACAACATTTAAGTCCATTTAGGTAAATTTTGCTGTAACATGCTTCTGTGGGTCTTAAGTGTCATTGTACTGAAATAAGGCAGGATTATCATTAACTTGGATATTGCTTTATTTTTTGGGGGGTCTTTGGTTTGCTCATTGCCTTTGTGCACCTCAGTTCTATGCAACCTTTTCCCAGCAGTAGATCACATTTTTTCAGAGCAGCATTTGCTGGCAGTGTCTGGTTATGTGTCTGGGTGCAGCAGTTGTGGAGCCTTCTGCCACTGCCACCCTTTTGTCTGATCTGATAAAAACACTTCAGACATCTCAATTTCCTGAATATCAAGCAACAGTTCATCATAATTATTGCCTTTTAATGGTTTGTTTTAAAAACCTAGTGTGTTAGAATTGGTGACATGTGATGGTGTGACTGCATAGTGCCACAAACAGAAGAAGTGTCCAGTCCATCTGGAGACTGCAAGAAGGGGGAGGAACTAACTAAGTAAATGGGACTATAAGCAGGGGGCAGAACTTCAAGATGTCCAAGTTACACAGAACAATGCAGGAAGTTAAAAGAGAATAAATCAGATCATTGCCAATTGAAAAGAGTTAGGGTTATGATTGGGTCATGGTCACAGATTTTGGAAGTACAAGTGAATGGAACTGTAAACATGGGAACTTCAGGTTGTCCGAATCACTTGTAGTCCTGCCGATTTGAAGTTACGCCCCTGTATTGCAGGCTGTAGACACACCCCTTTCGACTTCTCCACTCACTCCTCCCTTTCTTTAGCTTGTCAGGAAACTATGGTGGCCTGCACATACCAGAAAAGATATTGTTGTGAACAATGGGCATAGGCCTTTATTGTTTATGTAGCAAGCTTTTGCTTTAAATCACACTCTCTGGCTTGTTTGTCTGCTGCTGGGCGGCTGGGCTGGGGTCAGGCTGCTGGTGAAACATTAGAAAACAAGATGGTTTCCTCCATTATGCAAGGCCCTTAACTGGAGTATATACAGAAGCCTTATTCTAAGGCTATAAAAACCCCACAATTTTTTTAAAAGGGATTGTACATTTGACAAATAAACTTATGGGTAGTCCATTCAGTGTCTCCCAGTAAACCCTACTAAATGTTATACACTGTAACATTCGAAATTAAAAGTTAAAGGGAAATGAAAAGCCAGTTGTCATTGAGGTTGGTGAATGAGTTGAAGCATGTGCTAATGACACCTGACCGCTTTCTCTCCAGGTTCGCGATGACAACAAGAGGCAGCATCCTTGCCTTGTGGATTTTGCAAAGCTGCCTGAAACTGAAAGGAACTACAACCTGCAGATGTCCAGTGAAACATTAAAGTAAGGACAAACATTTGTAGCACAATCCAATTACCTTTGTGGAATTCATGGAATTGCAGCTGCTCCCTTGTGATTGCTGCGGCGGAGCAGATTAAAGCTGAGATTAAAGCAGAACTTGTGGGTGCTTGCGTCTTCTGAGCAATGTCAGTTATTGATTTTATTTATTTATTTATTTTTTAAGAAATCGTTGGTCCAGTGCTTATTAAACTCAGCTACTGAGTCACCTTACTGTGGAAACATTTAAAGTAACCACTTGTTATAGTGAATCAGTTAGTAATTTTGTTAATTAGATTAGAAACTTTATCAATCCCTTTGGGAAGTCCCCTTCATGAAATTTGGGTAGTGCAGCGGTATATTTAGATACAACATACGTGTGAAAAAGTATCAAAGTATGTGAACAAGACACAGAATATCTAGAAAATCTCAAAAATATCTATGGCAGTGCAAATTTTTTCATCCACAAGAATGTAGACACATCTGAAGATATCTACATGTGCGAAGTGTGCAGGTTATGTGCACTCAGGCCAGTGTCTTTCTTGTGTGGGTGGTGGTCAAATGCCATAGTTTTATTGGTTCTGTTTTTGCCCTCAGGACCCTTTTGGCACTTGGATGCCATGTTGCCCAGGTCAATATTCACGCTGAGGACGATCTGAAGAAAATCAAACTACCCAAAGAGTAAAAGACTTTTCCTTTAAGTAGTGCACTCTATAATTTCTTAGATGCCAATGATTCAAAGCCAAATAAATATGATGCATCTTACAGAATATTCTTTATATGACCAAAAGAGTCCTTCTTAACCAGTGTACATGTTGTAATGCTAGTCTTTCTCCTTTATCCTATAATCTCATATACTCTAGCTATATGATGTCTAATGGATACAAGCCTGCGCCACTGGACCTCTCTGAAGTGAAACTAAGCCCAGGTCAGGAGGTTCTAGTTGATAAACTGGCCGAGAATGCACACAATGTGTGGGCCAAAGACAGAATTAAACAAGGATGGACCTATGGCATCCAGCAGGTACATGTATTGTTTTCTCTCTGTGGCCAATGTTCTAGCTTTACCTTTTATTTGTCTGTATCGCATTTTCTCAAGTTTTTTTGTCAAAATGTTCAGGATTTGAAGAACAGACGAAATCCTCGCCTGGTGCCATATGCTTTACTGGACGAACGCACAAAGAAGTCTAACAGAGACAGTCTGAGAGAGGCCATACGGACAGTGGTTGGATATGGATATGACATTGACCCCCCAGACCAGGAGGGTGAGACCCTGCTACTGACCAGTTTATTTTTGGCTGATATCAATGACATAATCAATTGTTGAAGAACTTTGTAATTGTAAAAAATTACCCTTGTGAAAATAGCGATGTTTAGATCTTGGGTTGCCTGGCAACATTCATGCTTTTCACACAGGAAGTTTTTTTTTGTAACATTTTGTAACTGACTGAAAACACAAATGTTCTGAAAATTTCTTTTTTCCACACCCACCCCAGCACTGTTTCAAAATACACACAAACACTCCCTCAGACAGGTCTGATAGTATTGCCTGACAAGAGACAGTTTTCAGATGAAGGATGCAGCATACAATAATGATACCAAAAACAGAGGCAGAATAATAAAAGCAACATCAGCAGAAATCTCAAGAAGTTATGCACTGTCACTTTAGAGAATTTTTTTCCTACCAGAAAACAAGCTTAAATTAATCCTAATATTTTCGAGGAACTTTAAGGATCTTTACTGTCATTTCTAAAACATCTGATACATGACTAGAAATGGAAGAAAGGTACTGAGGACCAAAAAAGATCCCAATAATAAATAGTGCACACAAACATCCACCCCTCTCCCCACCCCTAACACGGAGCAGTAAAACAGCTGTATGTTATTATGGCATTTCTCCTTATCTTTGCTTTTGGTCTCTGTTTAGCCTAATAACAGTTTTGGAAGTAGCAACACGTGTGTCTTCACAGTTATTTTTTTTTTTTTACATAAGTCTCTTTCTGTCTCTAGTTGTGCACATGGAGGACGATCAGAACATCGAGACCATTCGTTTCTTCCGCGTGGAGCAGACATACGCGGTGAAAACAGGGAAGTGGTATTTTGAGTTTGAGGTCCTGAGTGGAGGTGATATGAGGGTGGGCTGGGCCAGACCGGGCTGCAGACCTGATGTAGAACTGGGAGAGGACGATCAAGCCTTTGTTTTTGATGGATACAGGGTAAAAAGAAAGACAAGATATCGATGTTTTTGCACAATGATTTCCAAAAAATACTGGAATACAATTTTATTTATTTCATTTCATAAGGGCCGGCGTCTGCATGCGGGCAGCCGCTACTTTGGACATCCTTGGAAAAAGGGTGATGTGGTCAGTTGCATGATCAACATGGAGGACAAGTCGATGATCTTTACCCTGAATGGAGAACTACTTATCACCAACAAGGGCTCTGAGCTTTGTTTCACTGACTTTGAAGCAGAAGACGGTGAGGACCTAACTTGCATTTTCGCCACACTGTCCCCAACAGCGGGACAGTTTGTTTGACAGTTTACATGAGGTCACAAAGACACTGTAAACAATGGAAATGGTGTTCCAATTTAATGAAGTCTCTTGTGGCTTTTGCCTGTTACTGTGTTAATGAACCGTCCCTCATATTGGGGGAAGGACACTCGCAGAGGAATAGTGAAGCCATTAAAATGAATTATCAGAGTTAATGTATGATGGATTCAGCATTAAATATCACAGTAGATTTACAGTAGCAGCTCTGTAATGATAGACATGTTGTCAAACAGTGTTCAGACACAAACATGTAAATATCAAATCAAAGGAGACAGTGTCTGACAATATATACAGTATAAACAATATTTGGTGGAAATCAATCCTTTGCCATTAGAGCCCCAACACTGTGGAACTCCTTCTATTATTCTTAGACAATACATACTCCTTACTTTGTTTAAATCATGTTTTATCAAAGATTTTGGGAATATTTGACATATTTTCACATATTTAGATTAAATTATTTAGTTTTGTTGATCCCACACAGGGGAAATTAATTTCATACGTCATTCTTATTTTTCCCTATGTATTTATTTATTTTTTTACTTACTTTAAGTGTGTTCATGTACCGGTACTTTTATGTATGGTTTTCTTTTGTTTTTCTGCTTCTTGTCAAACACTTCGTAATTAGCTATATAAATAAATTTTTGCAGTTAAAGCTTGGTTGGCAACTCTCAACAAGCCTGTCCCTGACTTCCTGCAGGTTTTATCCCTGTGTGCAGTCTGGGGATGTCTCAGATTGGCCGCATGAACCTGGGCAAGGATGCCAGAACTTTTAAGTACTACACCATGTATGGACTCCAGGAAGGCTTTGAACCCTTCGCTGTCAACATGAAGAGAGACATCACCAAGTGGTTCAGCAAGCGCCTGCCCACCTTTGTCAATGTACCCAAGGATCACATGCATGTTGAGGTAAAAAAAAACAAAAAAAACACTTAGAATAAAATTTTTTGGGGGGGGTTTGGTATTGTCATTAATCATCTGGAGCATCTGCTGGAATCCAGTCTAGTTATTGAGACATAAACTGGTTCTTGGCTCAGTCCCCACTGGGTGACCTTACATTACCTTACTAGCAAGTCTCTGATCTGTTAAGCAGATAAAGAACTACGCTGTACGGAGTTACTGTGGGTTGAAGAGGTTTGCAGAGCATGGAAATAGAAAAATGGTTGGACAAAATTTCAAAGTGAAATTAAGTTATATGAACACAATTTGAGAAAGGTTTTTAACTTTGTCATAATTTCAAGGAAATTTAGGATACAACTCATGAACTGGAATAATGACTAGTGGGAATTAAATGGTAAAAATCTCAAACTTTAATCCGGGATAGTCATAATCACAATTCACCTTGTGTGTATCTACAGTTGAATTATAGATATTTTTAATGATAAACCGCATCCTCGCATAAACGGACAAGTGACATCATTTGTCTTAGGAAGAATTAAGTTGTGGATATCTGAAATGTTCATTATGACAGGGTAAACTTCAATCATGGATATATTTTACAAATATTCGCATTAGCTATTACATTTTAAAACTGCTTGCTTTACATAGTCATGAGGAAAAAATGCAAATTCCATTTAATCCATACTGAAAAGTTTTTTTAGATACAAGCATTAACCACCACCTCTTTCCCACCGAATGCAGTTTTAAAATGTATATCATAGCTTTCAATAAAACTAGGGTGACTTGGTGCCAGCTTAATCTAGCACTGGCAACATTTCCATAATGAGCATTGATGGTGGACATTTCGGTGCTCCATATTGATTCCCTCCTTTGGGTTTTTGATACTCCCTCCCAACTGATGCAATCATTCAGGTGACGAGGATCGATGGGACGGTGGACAGCCCTCCCTGCCTCAAGGTCACCCACAAGACATTTGGCACACAGAACAGCAACAGTGACATGGTCTACTGTCGACTGAGCATGCCTGTGGAGTTCTACGCCGCAGAAAAGTTGCTGGATGAATCACTAAAACTCAGGTCAGATATCAGTGCCATGTTTCTGCAGCAGTCTTAAAAAATATCATTACTAAAGGGCAGCAGTGAAATTGTTTCTTGAGCAATGACTGTTCTAGTTGCAGTGTCAGATTTTAGCTGCACTCGTTTATTCTGTCTGGGAACTGCAATGCAACAAATTAAAGATTTGTTTTTCAAGGATTTGTTGCTTTTAACACCTGCTGCTTTTATTTATTTTTTTCTGTAGCCATGCCCCAAAAGAAGACGGAACAGTCGACTATGGCAGCATCACAACTGTAATTATACAGGAATTTTCAAAGATACACGTTACAAATATTGTTATGAAGGCTGTTCTCTGCTCAGTAAGAGTGACCTTTTTGTGCCCTTTGTTTAATGACAGTACTTCCACTCAGTGAGAGTGTTTGCCGGACAGGACCCTGCTTTAGTGTGGGTGGGCTGGGTCACACCAGACTATCACTACTACAGCAAGAACTTCAGCCTCAACAAGACGCAAACAGTCACCGTCACCCTGGGAGACGAAAGGGGCCGAGTCCATGAGAGGCAAGTTTCCTGATTTGTTAAGTTTCCGTTTTTTCTTCCTTAAAGGTACACCACCGATGAAGTTGCCTGTTGCAGCTGAATATGTCGCCCTTCTCACCTAATTTTAAATATCTGCCAAAAAAACAGTAATTCGGGAGGTTATATGATATTATTTAAAGGCCAGAGCATTTTCTTGTGTGTTCTCACAATTCATATTTCCGTTGCCTTTCTTCTTATGTCACATTTTTTGTTGCGTTAGAATTAAGGCACTTAAGCTTTAAGGTCAAATTCCTAATAAACTCATTAAAATGGCTCAAATAGCTCTGGGTGTTCCAGAGCTAACGTAATACTGTGAGACACGTTTTGATGAATTGCAATGGAATCCATTTTTTGTACTGAAACGTACTGCTAGACATTCATTTGGATATTAACATCATAAATATTCATCTGTCCAGTTGCTATTCTGCTTATACAACAGCCCAGATTATATTAGTTGAGAGCTTGGGGTTTCTGTTTTGTTACTTTGTCACAGTTTATGTCCAGTTAGCAAAATAATGCACATGAACAAATTGAGGTTGCCAGATCTTTATTTTTCCTCATGGAAATTGAGATCTGCTACATTGACATTAACAATCTCATTCTGAAAATTATAGAACTATTTTGAAAAAGCAAATAGTTAAAAAACATTTATTTTCTTCAAAATAATTTTGTTGTCATCAAATTTAATTGTGTAGACTTCAATATATCCAGACTAACATGAGACATGCTCTTGCCTATATTGAGTTGTGATGTTTTATTTAATTTATTCATCTTTAATTCAGGTTACTTCTGACATCTGTTGCCATATTTATATGTATGCAGGATTTTGTATTATCTGTAATATACTACCAACATTATCATAAAAAGACTTTGAGATAAACATAAGTATATAAATGTTAAACAAATGACGTGAACATTTTTGTGTTCTAATTTTCTGTAATCTCTCAATTGACCTCAGAATGGCACATTTTGTTCCTCAGCTGAAGAACTAAAGACATATCGACTCTTCTTTTCTATTCACTGGTTTCCTTCAATATTCAGCCGAGTAAATTGATTTCGACCCTTTGTGTGCAGCAGAATGCATATGAATGAGAAAAGAGACACAAATCAACATGTATCGACAAATGGAGAGCATAAGGAAAAGATATTCGTGCATGAGTTATTTGTTGTGGCTGTTGATTTCATTTGTTTTTACTTTTGTATGGATTCTTGACCATTTCCTGCCTGTTTCACTGCAGTGTCCAGAGGAGCAACTGCTACATGGTGTGTGCAGCAGACGCCGTTGGCCCGTCCCCCGCTGGCAACACTGACCTGGAGATTGGCTGTCTGATTGACCTGGCCACTGGCATCGTCTCCTTCACTGCCAATGGAAAGGAGCTGACCACATCGTACCAGGTAGATAAGACTGTAATGGAGCAACATAAAGAGGCACGAAGAATTCAGGCACATAGAGTGTCTGTTCATGTTCATGTCGTTACAGTGAAGTGATGACAAACAACTTTTGTTTTCCAGTATCTGGCTTTGTATAACATACACACACTGAGGAGCTCTACGGTGAACCTTCATATTGAGAGATTTGCACTGCTGTAGATTAGAATACAGCATGGAGCAACAGATTTCTCTTCAATAACAGTCACAAGGATGGATGGATAGAGGGATGGATGGATAGAGGGATAGATAGATAGATAGATAGATAGATAGATAGATAGATAGATAGATAGATAGATAGATAGATAGATAGATAGATAGATAGATATTTGCACTGCTGTAGATTAGAATACAGCATAGAGCAACGGATTTCTCTTCAATAACAGTCACAAGGATGGATGGATGGATAGATAGATAGATAGATAGATAGATAGATAGATAGATAGATAGATAGATAGATAGATAGATAGATAGATAGATATTTGCACTGCTGTAGATTAGAATACAGCATAGAGCAACGGATTTCTCTTCAATAACAGTCACAAGGATGGATGGATAGAGGGATGGATGAAAAGATAGATAGATAGATAGATAGATAGATAGATAGATAGATAGATAGATAGATAGATAGATAGATAGATAGATAGAGGAAAACAACAATGAAAAACAAGTAGTATAAAATGAAAAAATACATCAATAAATGGTCTGTATGTAAACATTCTTACAAAATGCTTTCCTGCTCTTGATAACTAGTCGGAGCTGCTTTACGCTACACTTCATGAATTCACACATTCATACAGTGCATCTATGTGCAGCACAAATTGTTTGTTTTTTTTTTCTATCACATATTGTTCATATCCATTCACAAGCTGCCGGCACGGCCATCAGGAGCAGCTTGGGGTTATGTGTCACATTAGCATTTAGACGAGCAACGCTGCAAATCGAGCGCTTGACTTTAAGTTTGAAAGACAACTCGTTCCACCAGTGAGCCACTGCTTACCTCAGGCAAGTCTAAGACAGACTAAAGATTAAAATAATCTTTGTGACCAGTGAACAATGATTGATACAGTACTTGGAGGAAAATCAGAAGTACTGCTCTATTGTATATATCAGGGTATGTGATCAGAGTGGAGCTGAGGAATTTTAACCAGAGTGTGTAGAAAATGAAACAAATAACAAAATAATTACCGTATCTCTGGCTCCATCTTGATCTAATTTCACTACACCAGTGTCTGAATTATATGTGAGGAAGAGCTGGATGATGAGAGAGCAAATTATCGTAATGGGAATAAATCTGTCTCCTGTGAGAAGTCCGTAGCAGACTTTGCTTTGTCTATTTACACCATTGAATTATAACGGTGATAATGGTCTTACTTTGTTTCTTTGAAGTGTGTTACTGTCTCCTTTTCCTCTTTATTTTTCAACCTGTGATTTAGACGTAAATTGGCTATCTTTATCTTTATCGTTATCTTTATCTTTTTTTTAAGAACATCGAGAAGCTTTTACCCTGATGAAAAGCTTCTTGCCACTTGTTACTGCACCATAATGCTGTTTTCTTTTTTTTTCTTCTCATATTTATCTCTTTGATGGCTGTCACTGACTTCACCAACCAATACTTCAGCTGGAATTTAGAGCTGTACCTGATCCATGGGCAGAAAGGTTAAATGGCTTCTGACAGTTGTTGAATTTGCCAATATGAGAATAAAATAGAAGTATTGCAGAGTTTAGATTTCTCTAAGGAGCAGTACTCTCTATCTGTGTGTGTGTGTGTGCAATTTTAAATAGATCAATTGCAAAAACAACTGCAATAATGAGCAAGTACATTCTGGAGTGTGAATAACGAAGCTTTCTGTGTTTTCAGGTGGAGCCAAATACTAAGCTCTTCCCAGCTGTGTTTGCCCAACCCACCAGTGCAAACCTGTTCCAGTTTGAATTTGTCAAGATCAAGGTTTGTTTGTCTGTTTGAGCGAATTTTACTTGTGCATCACTGATTATTTGTAGTGTAGTTTCCTCACCTTCCTCAGTGATTATTAGCTAAGATATATCATACAGAATCAGTTTTCACAAGGCTCATTTTTATGCCAGTACCTACCTGTTAGACCTCTATTTTGAATGAATGAATGAATAGTAGCCTATTTGGTTGAAATTACAGTTATTATTTCTTTATAAATAAATATAAACTACTTTTACTCATGTCAGGGCAATAATTGTCTCCAACAAGAAGTCTTTTTGTTTGTTTAATAGAATTATGCAAAAACCTGCGCAGAGAAAAGATAATTTTTATTTATTTTTTATTGCTAGCAGTATCAGAGTCAGTTTTTCAGGAAATATATGTGGGTCTTGATATAAAATTATCAGACATCACTGGTGTTGAGATGTTTTGGTGCAGAATAATTTATCTGCAAGTACCAGATATTAAAGCCACATAAATGTCTTTGATGACTCGGAGATTATTTGCAAGTACGATTATTACAACAGGATGAACTTGAATTAATATCGTTTATGTTTTCCTCTTTATGCTCCCAGGATGCCATGCCGCTCTCGTCTGCCATATTTAAGAGCGAGCACAGGAACCCGGTGCCACAGTGTCCGCCGCGACTGGATGTGCAGACCATCGTGGCCGTGCTGTGGAGCCGAATGCCAAACACCTTCCTCAGTGTGGAGACGGCTCGGGTCAGTGAGAGGCACGGCTGGGTGATGCAGTGTCTGGAGCCGCAGCAGATGATGGTTGTTCATATACCTGAGGAGAACAGGTGTGTGTGTGTGTGTCACTGTGATAAAAATGTACTTTTTACAAGTTCTGCCTCACACTGTGCTGTGCATTGTCTCGAGAAATAGTTATTGGTCAGAAGCGGTGGGGGATTTGTGAATGCTGCTGGGCCACTTTTATGATTATTATGATTAAAAAGTGGTTTGTACTTACTCTGGGCATTACTGCATGAAAAACAATAAATTAAATACATTATGTAACCAAGTCATGATGTTGTTATTATGCTGTAAAGCTCAAATGCAATGTATACACTGTGTCCAGTAAACACTTTTACCTCTAGCTGAGATCAGATCAGTGTCCCATTCCCTTTGTCTAATGTTTGTTCTTATTTATTCAGCTTACAATTAAAGTTGTTAATTACTGTAGATATTTATTTTTTACTTAATATATTCATTTTGTCATGACAATGTATTTTAACATAGTTCTAGGACAGAACATGGAACCGATATCCTGCAAAAAGAGTTTATAGCTATTGCTAATTTACAACAGCAGTTCCTGGCTGGGCTTTTATATATAAAATACATTATAAATACTGCATATACATGACAGTGCAACGCAATGATGTACATATCACAATGCACGCATACAAATGTGTGCGTGCATTGTGATACTATAATCAATACAGTTTTAACTAAAATTGGGTACTGCTCAAATTTAATTGAACGTTTAACTTTCAGGGTAATGTTTTTATATCTGAAATTATTGTAATTACCCTGTATATGTTAGATTCTTAGTGTTTTATTTTTAAAAATATAAAGGTACTCATTAGTTTTTTGATAATTTATACTTAAGGCACTTTTTTTCTAGCTTTCATGTTGCTTCCTTTAAGAAGTTGGCATTATTATAAAATGTTTTAAAACTGTATGTAATTTTATATATGAAATCAATATCTCACCACAATATGATATGAAATGATATGAAAATTAAAGGACCAGTGTGTGAAAATTAGTGACATTTAATTTAATGGTAACAAGGATTCCTCCAGTCACCTCCCTCTTTCCCAAGCCCATCAGTGCACTACGGTGGCCCTCATGTACCAGAAAGATTGTCATTCTTTTTTTAATTCCAATGTTAACTTCAGCTTCATAACATGAAACGCACACTGTGACTGCTTTGTCTTATTGAGTTTCTGTAGAAGCATGGCAGCACCAGACGGCTGTCTCTATGAAACTAGAGCGAAATCCAAACTATTTTCATTTTTGAAGCGAGTTTACACATATGCAAACATAGTTATGGTAGTATATTTCATTTCTACCAATAAACTGTGAACGTAATGTATGTATATAATCTCTCATCTCCATTTTGTAAATATTTTGTAATAGTGAAGTTTTTAGTTTGCCAATGTAAATGACCCCTTGCTTCTCCATGACCCGATTCTTCTTCTGTTTCTCCTACAGATGTTTGGACATCCTTGAGCTATCTGAGCATGAGGACTTAAGGAAGTTCCACTACCACACACTGAAACTATACTGTGCCCTCTGCGCTCTGGGAAACACCCGTGTAGCTCACGCCCTCTGCAGCCACTTGGATCAATCGCAACTCCTGTACACAATTGACAACCAGTATCTCTCTGGCATGCTTAGAGAGGGCTTCTACAATGTCCTCATCAGGTGCATTACTTCTTTAAAATTCAGATTTTTTTCTTTAATTTTAGAGGTAATGTACTGTAGATGTCACAAAATATTTGTGATAAAAAAAAAAATGAAAGTTTGCAGTGCTGCAAATTTGACACCCTCCTTTTTTGTGTTCTGAAGTAAATGTCCTCATCAGGTAATCCAATGATATCCATGATCAACTCCATCATCATTAACTGCTAAAGTGATGGAGCAGAAACTCAGGACCAAGTACATTTGTCAGATAAATCTTAATATCTGCCTCAGTGATGAATTTGTGTTGCTGGCACAAATCCAGAGCAATGAAATCTCTTGTAATGACAATAAATCTAAACTCAATAACAAATGACCCTAATTGGATTAAATCATACCTTATGAATGTCTTCTGGAATACTAAGTGCAAATTTAATTGGAGAATGTGAGTATCTGTGTGGGGATTTGTCAAAAAACAAAAGTGATTATGAGCCACAAAGAACTCTGTGTGTAGCCAGGTAAAGTCACTGAGTCATGGGTGTTGATTAACAACCGCACAAACCAATGCATAACAATGAATGATTTATTTATGTGTTTATACTGGCTAAGGGACCGAGACGTACAAAAATAATTCTTCTTCCCATTGGTAGCATCCATCTTGAGACTGCAAAGGAGGCTCGGCTCATGATGAATAACGAGTTCATCATTCCTCTGACGGACGAAACGCGCTCCATCAAATTGTTCCCAGACGAGTCCAAGCGTCACTCGCTGCCTGGCGTGGGCCTCAGCACCTCCCTCAAGCCTCGCGTCAACTTCTCCCCAGTCAGCATCATCAACACCAAACGCCACCAGTACCTCTACAGCCCCCAGATCCCTCTGGGCATCCTGAAAGAGAAAGCCATCAGTATGCTGACGGAGGCTGTGCAGGGCGGAGGCACACACATCCGAGACCCGGTGGGTGGCAGCGTCGAGTACCAGTTTGTGCCCATTCTGAAGCTGATTGCAACATTGTTGATCATGGGAGTTCTGACCAGCGATGAAGTACAGCTGATTCTACTCCTCATTGACCCCAATGTTTTTGGAGAAACCAAGGAGGGTGAAGAAGGGAAGGCTGATGAAGTGGCTGTGGCGGGGGAGAAGGAGGAAGTGAGCAGGAATGAGGAGAAGGCTGTGGAGGCAGGAGAAGAGGAGACGAAGGAGAGTAAACCGCCAGCGAAAGGTCTGCTGGAGAAGTCTCTTCCCGAGTCTGTCAAACGCCAGGTCTGTGATCAAGAAAACTTTCACTGACATCTCAGTATTTTTTTATAATAAGATTCAATTATTTAAACCCAAAAATTGAAAACTCTGGCTCCCCATTTGTCACCAATTCTTAGTAATTTATTACTTACTGAGCATGACTGTATGTTTTTAGACTGTGAGAGGAAACCGTCCTTTGAAATAGTGAGATAATGCTATATACCATCTAGTGTAACATGTGTAACTAAAGTCAAGAGCAATTACTGTCAAACACTGGGTCAGGACCCACAGATCCATTCATGTACTTTATGATCTGCTCATTTGCATAGTTTCTGTTTTAAATCACACAAAATGGTCACTTAAAAGATTTCATTGAATATTTCAAACTGGGAGAAAGAGATTTTGCATACCTTTAGAGTTCACGGTATATTTTTTTGTTCTTTTCAGATGTGCGAGCTGCTTCACTACTTCTGTGACTGTGAGCTGAAGCATCGCATCGAGTCCATTGTCTCGTTCTCTGACAGCTTTGTGTCCAAGCTGCAGTTCAACCAGAAGTTCCGCTACAACGAGCTGATGCAGGCGCTCAACCTGTCTGCCGCCATCACTGCCAAGAAGACCAAAGAGTTCCGTTCGCCCCCACAGGAGCAGGTACGAAACTGCAGTACCAGAGAGGAATTATTTACATCCTTCATTTAAGATGTTCTGAGGCTAACTCACCCAGTATCTGGTAAATGCCAAGTAGTGGGCTTAGTTAGAAGTGGGCAAGTTTATGGAGTTTGTTCTGGAAGTGAAATCTGACACCGAGGTGCAACTGAATGAGGTGCTCAGGGAGTTCAGCCTCTCATTCGCTCACACCGTACTTTGAGCGGTGGGGAAAGAAATGTTATGAAGCGACAGAGCTCAGGCATTTATAAAAGTGGGAAAAGTCTGAGACAGTGAGCCTCGCGCTGATTAGATAAGAAAGTGACAAAAGCTAGTGAAAAGTACCAGTGAAGCAAGACTGGACAAAAAAAACTTACATTAAAAAACAAGATTTTAATGTAGTAGCTGGTGTTTCACCAAAGAGGCAGTAGTGTGGCAATGAACATCACATTGATTTCTCTCAGCTTCTTTCTGTAAAAGAGATGTAAAAGAGTTCTTACCATCTGCATTCGACTGGATATGTCTCACCACCAGGAACAGCAGTAATCCAAATTGTTCAATTCAGATTCAAACTGAGTGATTCGCATTCACATATAAAGAATTTCACTCAATCACTCAATTTCAGTTCTGAGTGGCACATATTCCCATAAGATTTCAATAGTTAATCTTAGTGTGAAGATTTTGTGCCTGGATCAGCAAATAACATCACTAGATCACATAAACACTTTAAACTGTTTGAAAACTTGGGTCTTGGCATTGAAAAAAAAAAAAAAATCAATGACCTTGTCTGGAACAGAGTCACTGGAAGAGACTGAACACAAGATTTTAAAGCTTTTTTTGTAGTTTCTTTTTGTAGTTTCTAAGTTTTCAGTTCACTTTTCTCTTAATCCCAAAGGGCAAATTGAGCAATTCATGAGGCTAAGAATAATTAGGAACGAGTTAGCTGCTCCCTTGAGTATAACATTAAGTGTATAAAATAAATAAATAAATAAATAAAACCCAAATGGGGAAATTTACAATATGTTGAGTTTAACTGCATGGTTTGGTACACGTTGTTAGCAAAAATACAATTTTTAATTTAAGAAACGCAAAGTCAGCCATAAAGGGAACAGTTGACACAGCAAGGAACCACATGAGCAGACAGTGCAGTCTGTGCCATGTGAGCCAGTCAGAATAATATATCTCCCTGGGATTTTATTGGCTCTCACAGCAGATGTTAAAGCAATAGGCTCCTTTTACTCTTTGATAGAGGTCAAACTCGGATTTCTTTGTGGCACGTCATCCAGGCAATATTTAGTCCAATGATAGTTTGGACTAGACCAAGGTTACCCGACCTGAGCCCATGGACAAAATCCAGAAATGATTGTCGGGCTTGGGTCCGGTTCAGTCATGTCAAATAACATGGTAATTTCAAGTTCTTTTATTGAAACATTTTGCTGTCCTACAGGTGTGTGCAGGACAACACACACATGGTACTATTCTATATTGTCAGTGCTCTTTAGTTGTGTCAGTATTCAAAATAAACTCACACCATCTGGTCATTCTCCTCTGACCTTTGGAATCAACAAGTAATTTTTCACCAAGAGAACTGGATATTTTCTCTTTTTTGAACCATTCTCTGTAAATCCCAGCAGATCAGCAGTTCAGTTGAGCCTGCCAGACCATGCTACGTTCAAAATCACTTCAGTTTCTTTCTTCCTTTCTTCCTGCACTCTGATGCTCTGTTTGAGCCACAGCAGGTTGTCTTGACCATGTCTGCACTACACAGAGTTGCCACCATGTGATTTGCTGATCAAAATGTTTTCATTAAAATGCAGTTCTGCATGTGTATATGCAGAGTCTGTCGTCAAGGGAACAAAGCCTTCTGATTTCCATTTTTATTTTAACTAATCACACGTGAGCAGGCCTTGAATGCCTGTTTGTCAGCTTTTTAATTTATCAGAAAGCTTGTAATGACTTTTCCAAAACCTGGGTAGCTGCAAAGAAAAATGTCACAGGTGTTGTTTTTCATCTCCTTTCTGGCATTTCATGTTGTTGGACATCATGTAAATTAATATACAGTAAACCAATGCCTTTTGGCCTGCATATCCACTGCAGTTGCTCCCTCAGGCTGATTCATTTGGCTGTATTAAATATTATGTATCAGACCACCACTGACTATTTTCATAATCAATGAATCAGTTTATTATTACCTCAATTAATTGTTTAGTTTTTTTGGTACATAAAATATTTAACATTGTTTTCTAAACCTTGAAATGATGATGTTCTCAAATGTCGCCTTTGGTCCACAAATCAAAATGATTCAGTGATTTGTCAAATGGAGGGAGCAAACCAGGAAATATTCACAACTGAGAAGCTGCAAACTTGTTTTAATCAGATAACTTGTTGTAATTATTATAGAAATATTCCAACTGATTAATCGATTGTTCTTAGCACTTTTATGCACTGCAGGTTGGACCATCTGTTACTTGTCATGTGTTAAAAACACTTCTATAAATCAGTCCTTTAATAGAAACACTTTGGTTTCCTGTTTCCCACTGTTCAGGCATAGTTCAGTTAGAACATGTGTGATGAAGTATCGGATCTTACTCCTCAGTTGCTCACTTCAACACAAACCAAATCCCATAAACAGATCTCGGTAGTGCCCTTCCTTCCAAAACTTGCCACTGGGTGTTTTTCCAGCTCAGTGTGTAATAACTGTGTCAGCACACTGAACTGCCGGAGGCTTAGATTCTTGTATCTAATGAGTCAGGTTCAAATAGCATCCATTTCTCTTTGTAGCGTGTCTCACAGCCAGAGCAGAGAGCAAGAAAGATGGTGCACCATCTTTCCTCGCGCACAGTCACCACTTCTTCAGTTTCACTTTCTTATGCGGCAAGCAGAGCTCTTACACAACGTAGCAGCAGGAAGTTGAGATCTGTGTAACTGAAAAGTTTTTACAGTGTTTAACTGAACTTTCTTTGGAGTTGCAAAGCCTGCAGGTGAGCATAAACTTTCAGGTGCAAACTCACAGGCTGCTTACTACCCGTGTGCTACGTGTACGATCAGTGGTATGTGAACAGAAATACTGTACTGTATATACCGGGGTATGTGAGCAGAGTGGAGATGAGGAATTTTAAACCAAAGTATGTAGAAAATGAATCAAATAACATAAAAATTATGATTAATTAAATAATAATTGGAGTCACATAATTGCTTATTCTTAATCTAATTTTACTATGCCAGTGTCTGAAGTATACGTGAGGAAGAGCAGGATGATGAGAGAGCAAATTATTTTATTGGGAATAAATCTGCCTCCTGTGAAAAGTCTGTAGCTCGGCCTATTTAAACCACTGTATTTTAACGTTGGCAATAATGTTGTTACTTCGAGAGCTCAATGTTTTTCTAAGGTGGTACTTAGTATAAAAAGTTTGAGAACCACTGTGTTTTTGGAAATATCTAATCAGCCAATCACATGGCAGCATCTCAAAGCATTTAGGCATAGAGACATGGTCAAAAAGAAGACCTACTGAAGTTCAAACTGAGCATTAAAATGGGGAAGAAAGATGATGTAGGTGACTTTGAACATGGCCACATGATCTGATTTAAATATTTAAAACAAATGCTGATCTACTGGGTTTTAACTCAATGATTACCAAAAATGATTATGTGCTAAAATCCCAGGGTTTGCAGAGAATGGTGCGAAAAAGAGAAAATATCCTTGTTGATGCCAGAGCTCAGAGGAAAATGAAAGGCAAGAGTTACACAAATATCCACTTGTTACAATTAAGGTATGGAGACCATCTCTGAAAACACACACACATAACCTTGTATCAGAAGGGCTACAGCAGCAGAAGACCACCCTGCACACTATATTACATACACATAAGACCTAAAGAAATGGCTGGTGAGTGTAAGCAGTAATGTCAGTAGCAGGTGTTTACTGTGGACAACATTCTCCAACATTGCTATGTTGCTCCCGTGGTTTATTAAAAACGGTGACACAAATAGATGTCAGAGTATCTTAAGGTGGACACTGCCTTTATACAACTGAATAAGTATCCCATTTATATTTAGTGTTTTATAGTTAGCTTGTGAGCCGCAACATATTTGCAGCTTGCTAGAATACTTGGTCATCCGACTTTTAGTTTCTAATGTCTCCAAGAATTACACAAGCAGCTTTAATGTCTTCAGCCTTCCCATGATTCTCTGCTATGCCATATTTTAGGCTAATCCCGTTTCACCCATTGCCCATTGATTTAGCCCTATCCCTCCATTTGGTGCTCCCACATGTAGTTGTAGGATGTTCCCTTTCTTGTTGAGAAAGAGGTGTAAAGTGTAAAGTTTAAGGCCTTTGTACAGAGATACAGCACACTTCAAAAGGAGAATTATGAAATATTTTCAAGGTTAACTGAATCCAAGTTAGCATCATATACCAAAAAATGGTTGACTAGTAAAAATGTATTAGGCCTTACTCATTCTATTGGAAGTTTTTTGTGTAAAAATGATAATTTCCTCCTGCTCTTTTCTCTCCCTAAGGTCTTCTAAAACAAACTTATTTTCCTCTCTCTCAGCATTTCTAATCGTAATTGTTTTTTTTTCTTTGTGTCCCTGCAGATCAACATCTTGTTGAATTTCAGTGCAGGAGAGGACTGTCCTTGTCCCCCAGAGATTCAGGAAGAACTCAACTCTTTCCATGAAGAATTGCGTCTGCACTGTGGTACAATAATATATCATCTATATGTACCACATATATGTTTTTCTTTATTTAAAACTTTATTGTGTAACATTTAAATATAAAAAAAATGTCCATTACATTCAAACTTTTGTCAAATTAGTTCACAGAATGTTGATAAAGTCAAATCAGCTCAAGGCGATTCGCTCTATTTTTCTGAGTATAGCTGTGTGTATATGTTGTGTTGACAGGTGACATTACTGCACTGCACACAGGAAGTGATTTGTTTAATGTGAAGACAGATGATGTCAATCAATCAAACAAACATTATTTATGTAGCACCTTTCATACAATGCAGTGCAACTCAAAGTGCTTCACAGGATAAAACCATAATCAAGGAAAACAGGATTAATACTGTAGTGAGGAAGTGAAAAAAAATGAGGAAAGGAACTAAGGAAAGGAAACTCTATCATAGAACAACCGTGAGGGAAAACATAAAAAAAAGTCCACAGCCACATTTCTCTAAATCAAAGGAAGACGTCTGGACACAGGTTATGGTACGACTGAAAACAAAGAAATATGCATAAAAAGTTTCACAAGTTAATTCTACTGCTAAAAAAAACAAGTTGTTGAGCAATTTAATGGGATGAAAGATTCTTGCCCCCACCCACCCCTGCACTGCTGGTGTATATGCACAAATGCTCCCTCAGTCAGGACTGATTTGCTTCCCAGAACCTGTTTTTAAATGAAGGAGACAGAATACTAATAATAATACAATAATGGTTTCTGTTCATGAAAACAAAACCGTGGCAGAATAATTACATCAAAAACATCAACAAAAGTTACACACTGCAACTTTAAAAAATAATAAATGGTAATGCTTTCTACTTCAGTCTCAGTGCAAGTTATTTTCTTCTAGGAGCAGGGTTAGAATTCTAAATAAGACAGAACAGCCGCTTTGGGGATGAGATTTTGAAATCTTAGGAGTAAAAAAACAGATTATTCCAGTTCAATGTCCATCCTGCATGAACAATCACACCCTGAGTGTGTCTGACAGGAAAGTGTTTCTTCTTCTCATCAGGTATTCCAATGGAGGAGGAGGAGGAAGAGCAGGACACGTCGATAAAGGGCCGTCTCCTCGCTCTGCTCTATAAGATCAAGGGTCCGCCTCAGAAAACAGAAGAGGAGCCCACAGAGACGGAACAGGCTGCTCCCAGTAAGTCCTTGAGAAAAAACAATTAAGCCCGCCTGTCTCTGTCAGAAGGTCAGCTACACTGCTGCACAGCCGGCAGTTTGAGAAAAATAAAGAACTTTTTTTGAACTGTGACTCATTCAAAGCTGTTCTACTGGAGTCTCAGTATTAAAAAAAAAACAGCTGGAAAAGACTTGCTAAAGCGTCACATTGTTATTGTCAAAATCTTTCGCATAAAGGCGCCTTATAAGGCACCTTTAGTTCAGGTGCAGTGGTTTTAATATCCACTTTTTAAAGCCCTTTAGTAAAAGCTTTGTTATGTTCTGCACCAAATAATAGAAGAAGAATGGACACGTCTGTGTGCGACTCTCTGCTGTATCAATTTTAATGCCTTACTCCTGCCTCCCAAACCAAGCCTGCATTATTCAAAAGCTTCACAAGTGGACATGTTATGTGATTCAAGATGACTGTGATAGCCATGCACCATTCCCACAGCATAGTTAGATCACGCTGTGGCAGGTAGATCTTCGATTTGTGAGTTTTTATTCAGGTGCAGCTGTTTTTATTATAAAACAATTTGATTAAAATCTAATTTGTTCATCTTGCACTTCATTTTGTTGAACATAGAAGGAAGACATTGAGTTTTCTTACTCATAAAACAAAAAAAACCTCCTTAAATAAAAGTTACAAAAACAGCTAATGTAATCTCAACAGAAATCTGTGGGTCACAGAAGGATTTATTAAGTAAAGCAGACTAGTAGTTTTTTTTTGTGTTAACAGATGAATCATCATTTTTTAATCTCTAAATACTCACGTTCATAATTTAAAGGTATAGTGTCTAAAATTTATTGGTTAATTTGCATGTTGCATATCCCTCACCTCATCCTTCTCTTCCATGTAGCCTGCAGTTAGCATCAAATCTCAAAAGATATTTAGTATTTATGTTACAGTCTATTGTAAAAATGGCTCCTGATTTAAAATCCAGTCACCTCCAAACGTATTGGAACAGTGAGCCCAATCCCTGTATTTTTGGTGCACATTGAAAACACTTGGTGTAATAGCAAAATATGAATATAAGACAAGAGATCAGTGTTTCAGCTCTTATTATTACACATATATGTAAAACTACTTGTTAGATCTCACCCTTTGTTTTCATGTGAGCACAATTATTGGAACATGTGACAGACAGGTGTTTTTTATGTTGTCCAATAATATATATAACTCAAATAATAAATAGGTTCATTTTGGGGTAAAGAAAAAAAAACACTTTATAAAGGCAGGCTTTTATACACACAAAACAATTGGTATAATTATTTTATTTTTAATTTTAACAAAATTAACAGATGCCATAACAGCAAATTTAAATTTAATCTTGTGGTTTTGTTCAGTTTTTTTACACAGACCCAACATCAGACACAATAATTACATCCAACCGTGGAGGTTTAGTTGAGTTTGTTGGGTTATTTTGCAGATTAGCCTGCAGACTAATTTCTGTGTTTTAAGTGAGTGACTCCCATGTGAGCCACTGTTGTGGAGCACATGCGTATCTGAGAGACATTTGCATTCATCACAGCAGCTGCTCCATTTCCCTCATCACTTGTTCTTTTTATTTGTTGTATCTCTCATGAAGAGTCGGCTCCAACCCAACTCTTTGTTTGCACCAGATTGTGATATAGGCTATAGATTATATATATACATCCGGGTCATCTATTTGTTCAGTAATCACTGACTCACAAATGGAGACACACTGTCCTGACATAAATGAGCCTGTGTGTTTATTTACAGTATTTAAATTGTGAGAAGAGCAAATATATATGTATATGTATGTATATTACTGCCACTTTTCTACATCTAATATGATTTTGGTTAATGACACATGGCCATATGTTAAACACAGTTTCATTTATGCAAGTCTTATTTAACAAATCATAAGTAAAAGACTGGGAAAAAAATTCTGCAAATATATTTGGCAACCCCCCAAAAAACATGAATTGATTAATGGAGAAAATAATTAGTTAGAGATAAATCTAATGATGATGACCAAGAATAAAGTAATGATCTGATATGTGATATTGTAAGAGCCGGGGGGGACATTTTTCTTTATTTAGGACTTTCACTTTTTATTATTGAACCAGATTTTTGTAATATTAATACATCATTTTTGATTATGTTGGCTTGGGAAAAATCTGTCTTGTCCTGTAAAAGCATGTATTTTTTTACAGGGTGGTATTAGTAGTGTACTGGTAAATCTGTGAATGCTAGTATCAATAATAACAGTAGAATAATATTGATCCTAATAATATTATTCCATAAATATATGACAACCCCCCCCCCCCCCCAGTTCCTCTGAAGTGCATTGTTTTATTGTTTCTTGTCATTTGTAAGATTCAATTTTGAGTTACATTTTCAAAAGGATCTAACAGATTTACAGTGTCCCTGCTGGGTTATAGTTTGATTTCCATCTACCTTCTTTGAAGCTGTCTTTTTGTATCACTATAAATGTGGGTAAGGTGTATAAATGTAGACATGTGTTGTTCCTTGTCTTCAAAATGAAAAATCTGTCTGAGAAGTTGGAGGAACAGAGCCCACAGTTGTTTATCAACAAAAGTTGGAAACTGTCTTAGATATTTACTTCCAAGAAACTCTTTGTGGCATAAAAATGTTAGAAGCACTCAATGAAACCACTACCTTTGTTAAGGGGACTACAAAGGAAAGAAAATCTAAGAGTTTTAGTTGCATTTTGCAGAGGATACCAACAGTGATGGAAAGAATGGATAATATAATTGATCCTTGTGGATGTTTGTCTGTGCTGATGCTGATTCCTTCCTTTTCCAGCCAACCTGAAGGAGCTGATCTCCCAGACCATCACCAGCTGGGCCCAGGAGTCTCATATTCAGGACCCAGAGTTGGTCAGAGTGATGTTCAGCCTGCTGAGGAGGCAGTACGATGGCATCGGGGAGCTGCTGCGGGCTATGAAGAAATCCTACACCATCAGTGCTGCGTCCGTGCAGGATGCTATCAACCTCTTGGCTTCACTGGGTCAAATCAGGTCTCTGCTGTCGGTGCGCATGGGGAAAGAGGAGGAGAAACTCATGATTGATGGACTTGGGTGAGACAATGTCTTCCAGTAAATAAGACATTTGATATCTTTGCGTTCTTGAATTTATTATGTGTCTTGTGTTTACAGCGACATTATGAACAACAAGGTTTTCTACCAACATCCTAATCTGATGAGAGTGCTGGGCATGCATGAGACTGTCATGGAGGTCATGGTCAATGTGCTGGGAGGAGACAAGTCACAGGTGCCTGAGTGGCAGCATTTCCAAACTTTTTATTTTATTTTATTTCTTTCAAGTTAATTTAGTTTGGACATTGCACATTAATGGACATCAACGTGTATAGTAAATATGTCAGATTATAGCCACTGGCTAATTTACATCTGTTGTTCCTTGGCAGGTTCGTGGAATAAAACAAAAATACACAAGTTACATGTACAGAAAGGAAACAAGTTTATATATATACAAATACAAAATAACAATAACAACTGATAAGGAAGAATAGCAAAGGCTAACAACTAACATTATAAAATATGTGATGCAGCAAGGTAAACTAGGAAATCTAGATCATAAATTTTTGAAGTGCTTGAAGGAATAAAATGTAAAATTGACTGGTGCTAAAGTGCTTGTTTTTATTGCACATAGATTTTTGATATAAAGTGCACATTGCCCTCACTTTATTGCACTTAGATTTGGAAGGAAAAGGAGTAAATTTCAGAATTCAATATCAATATATAAATGTACAGTAAAATTTAGCACTGCAAAACTTTCACTGTCAACAAAGTAAATTGCAGTTTGCAAAGAATCACAAATAAGTGTGTACTTTTTTCTAGCTTGTTCTGGAAGTTTTGACAATATCATAGCAGCTAATATCTGAGGAAATCAGTATTTTTGTTTGTAAATTGTCTGTTTAACAAGATTTTTTGATGGATTATGTCACCTATTCATATACATAATTATCCATGTGCTTTGTACCTATCACATATTCATTCATTCAGTTCCTTTACATTTTTGAACATATTTTTTTTTTTTCCAAATTTAAAAAGTAAAATTTGCTCTACAATTCTTAATTTAGATCCTCAATTTAGTATGTTGGTTCGTTCCTAGTTCTAAGGGTGTTGGAGTGAAACGTCCTGGCACAAATTTAACTTTATGCGCAATTTATCCTAAGAGGTTAAGGTAAGCCAAGAGCAACAACCTAATACCCTAAGAAACCACAAGTGTAATGAAAAGGACAGAGGGATAGACCAGGGAAATGAGGACATGAGAGTGGTGACAGAGAGAGAGAGGGGTCTGTCCATGTTGGGAAAAGCTGCTGACAGGAGCTGGAAGAGGATGGTTGTGATTTAATGCCTCAGTCAGTGCCAAGCTTGAATTGAACCTCGGACAGACAGACCTCAGGGAGACAGTCACATTTGACTCTGGCAGTTTCCGCACCAGTTTACTGCCACCTGATATGCACAGATCATTTACTATGGCCATATAAAGTGGCAGCACTGCAGCCTGTAAATATATCAGATTTTCAGTATTCACTCTCTTTGATTATTTCTTTGTCATGCCATGGTGCACTGCAATATCAGGCCAAGATTGTTTTGGGTGCATTTTCTAGTTATGGATTTTATCACACAATGGAAAGTAATGCTGAAATAAAGTTTCAAAGGAGGATTTGCTTTTTCAAACTGAACCTTGATGGAAAACTAAATTTAAATTTAGACTAAAACTTAAAACGACCTTTACTAAAACTTACGTAATGCAGCGGTAATTGCAATAGATGTGAATGGTGAAGAATGTTTGCAGTGTTCTCAACAGAAATTATGTTTTATTTATAGATCCATAAACCTTATTTTTATAGGTCTAGACCTTTAACTCTGCATCCTTCATGCGTATTAAAGTAGATTAAAATCTGACTGAGCTCCTGGGTCCACTTTCTAAAAGTAATGCCTTATATTATCTTCAAAAATACACTTCATCTCTGAAACCAGCATTAGAGTGACTCATTATTGCCACTAATACCAGGGATATTTAGCAGTTTGTAAGGTCAAATTTGATTGCAGCTCACATTTACGCTATATTCCTGCTTCCCTTACCCACAGGAGATTGCGTTCCCGAAGATGGTGGCCAGTTGTTGTCGTTTCTTGTGCTACTTCTGCCGTATTAGCCGCCAGAACCAGAAGGCTATGTTTGACCACCTGAGCTACCTGCTGGAGAACAGCAGCGTCGGACTGGGTAAAAGTTGATGCACTAGCTAAATCAGACTGTTTAGGCTCAGTCACATTTCACCCATTGACCCCACCGCTTACGCTGCCATTCCATTTACATTGTAACTCAGAAGTCAGAGCTGTGATGTCACCTCTGAGTTAAACAGCCGGAAGTCAGAAAAATTGGTAGTCACACCAAACAAAAACAAAACATCAACCTCTCTCCTATTTAGTTTGTCCCAGTACATGTAGCAGCTTGTGTCATAGAGCTCCCCATGTCCACACACACAAATTCTCTCCATTCTCCTCCATTTTGAGCATTTTGCCTCTGGTCGCTAGCAAGTTTGTGACATCATCCAGAAAATCTCAATGGCGATTGGTCGTTGCGTTGCATCAGTGTTTCAACTCAGGCATTGGAGCAAATGATGCATCATGCCGTTGCACATAATTTGCAATGCGCGGCTCCTGCTGTCACAAAAATCTATCCACATCTGTGCATTGACTTGATATGTGAAGTCGCCGCAGGAGCTAACAAGCCCTTCAATAGGAGATTTTACAGGGGCACACTTCATATAGAAAGTCATTATTTATTAACCAGATTAACAGAATTCAAGTAACTAATTTTACCATCATACAGCTAGCAATTGTTACCATGTGGTTTAACCTACACTCACCCCAACAAAATTTAAGCTAGTAATGATGTGATATTTTGAGAAAACTAGCTATGATGCAAGAGAAAGATTATATATGTTCTAAATTTTAATAAATTCTTTTGAAGTATTTTCCAGACAGTAAGGATTGCAAAGTTGACCTTAATACATTTCTCAGTTTTAGGATAAATGATACATCAGCTAGCTAGCTATTTAGCTTTCTAAATTACTGTAAAAAATAGCTACTCATTTTCAGCCAATTAAAGTGTAGGCACTAACTTCTCGCACACATTGTGATAATTGTTTGAGGAGGATTAATGGGATATATTAATTCAGAATGCCAGTGTATCCGTGAGAATAAAAGGGACAAATGTGGCGGGAGCTAACTGTGAGAGAAGAATGGCTGTACAAAGAGGGAGGAAAAATGGGGACAGGGATTATTTAGTAATGCAGGCAGCTGAGGACTGATGAGTCACTGCTGTAAATCAAATCACCTGGCTAGAAAAGAAGAAAGGTTCACATGGTTTGCAGGAGACAGATGAATGTACACACACTGACTGAGAGGCATTTCATGTTTGCATACTCATAAATCTCACTCTTTTGTTGTGTTTGTAGATGTGTCTGAAAGTCAGTGATTTTCAAAATGTTAATGTTTGCCTGCAGGATGGATGCACTTATAATTACAAAGCAGTTAATGATAATTTAAGCTATATTCCTCTGCAACAGTGTGCTGGGCTATTTTGAGAACAGGTGCCTGTGGAAACAGTTCCCTTTATTAAAGAAGGGAGTGTTTATATTCATTGAGTATTCATTTATTTGGCTTTTTAATAAACAGATTTGTGGTGGTACTTTTCATTTTTTCCAGCTTTAATTTGGCGTCAAAGTAACACTGATGCAGATATTATTAGTCAGAGTTTGTCTGCATGAGAGGAAACCAGAGAACCTGGAGAAAACCCATGCAAACACAGGGAGAACATGTAAACTCCATGCAGAAAGGCCCTTATTCCAGCCGGGTGGTGAAACTGGGTTTTCTCACTTACATCCAAATAATGAATCTAGAAATCCCATATTTTTTAAATATTGGGATTTCATCTGAATAAAGTACATACATTACTACTAGTATTTGTTTATATAGCACATTTCATGCTTAGAGGCAACCCAAGTAATATTAAAAATGTTACACAATTGGTTTAATTAATATATATGCAATTACAATAAAACCACAATATAAACCCATTAAACAGCCATATTAAAATGTCTATTTTAACACTTTTTTAGATAGATAACCAACAGAGAAAGGCTGGAGAACCAGAGGACTGCATATGTAGATACATTGCCCCCTGTTGTTTAGAATATAATAAATGTCTTTTCTCCCTGTGTTCACAGCCTCTGAAGCTATGCGGGGCTCCACACCGCTGGACGTGGCAGCATCTTCAGTGATGGATAACAACGGCCTGGCTCTGGCCTTGGAGGAGCCTGATCTGGAGAAGGTTTTTTTTACTGAAGCACAAAATCAGAATGCACAGCACAGCAGTGAACCCATCGCTCATTTACACCTCATTGACTGAGGAAACATAAGAAAGACACAGTACATGGAGTAAAACAACTCAGTTATTACCATCAAAACACTTTGCATTAACAAATATTTTAACTATTGAATTAAAATGTACCATCAACAGCAATATACATTAAGATGAAAACGATTCTTGGTGGTCATTTTTCAGGGGTTAAATTGTGTTATTATGTATGTGATGTGGAAGTTATAAAACCTCTAATAATTTTCACATTAACTCTTCTCATTGATGACCTATGGTGAGAGAAAGTCAGTAAATTAGAAGAGTGTCTCTGTTCATGTGTTTGTAGGTGGTGATGTACCTGGCAGGCTGTGGTCTTCAGAGTTGCGCTATGCTGGTTGCCAAGGGTTACCCAGACCTCGGCTGGAATCCCATAGAGGGAGAGCGTTACCTGTCCTTCCTGAGGTTCGTCGTCTTCTGCAACGGTATGTGGTACAGTAGATTCTTGCAAAATGGTCATTATTGGATTAATGACCATTTTGCAAGACTTGGTTTGGCAGTGTTTGAAGTGTGTTTTTCTAACAATAAAATATTTTCTCCCTTTTAACTTATTTCCTTCCTTTCTTCCATGGATAATTCAGTCATTGGCTTCCCTTTCCCTGTTGTGTTTATATATATCAGGTGAGAGCGTGGAGGAAAATGCTAATGTGGTGGTAAAGCTGCTGATCAGACGCCCAGAGTGTTTTGGCCCTGCACTGAGAGGAGAAGGAGGCCAGGGCCTGCTTGCTGCCATGAAGGAGGCCATCAAGATCTCAGAGGATCCTGCTTTGGACCTTCCCAAGACTCCTGCTGGAGTTACTACTGGGTATAAACACAAACCAGTTTTCATAAATTCTCATTCCTGACAGGGTTGGAAAGCCTGTAAAATCAGTGCTAAAATGCCTTGTTTTGCATCTGGAGTAAACAGATTTGCTAATACACAGATTGAATGGCATAATTTCAAGTTTAATCAAACAGATTAGGAAAAGGGTTAAGCAGCTTTGATTGAAGCTGTGGTCAGTCAATGCTGGTGCCTCCCTGTGCACATTTGTATGCAAAGGCTGTAAAACACTAGCTCCATTTTGTTGTGTGGAGGTTATTATTGTTTGAAGTAAGGAGAGAAATTGGGAAGACTGTGAAAATCACTATGTGCATCACATTGGCTAGTAAGGAGATAACGTTGTTATAAATGCTCACAAAAATACCTCACTATTTCTATTTTGAAGTCCATTATATTTACAAATTACATTTTTAAACGTGGTTTCTGAGCCTTTGAGTATTGGTAAAGGAAAAAACATTTATTACAATGATGTGTGTGTGTGTGTTTCAGGTCTGGTGAGGAAGAAGGAGAAATCATTCACATGGGCAACGCCATCATGTCCTTCTACTCGGCTCTTATCGATCTGCTGGGGCGTTGCGCTCCAGAGATGCATGTGAGGTTCTTAATAACCAGAAATGAATCAAACTGTGTACTAAAGTCCATGGAAGTAGAACAGCTGTGGCTCATAGACTGGTATTTTTAACAACTTCACGTGAATTAAAGTAATCTTGATTGTTACATGATTTAAGTCCAGGGTGTCAAAGAACAAACCAATACCTTGCGCATCCATTCAAGAGACAGGTGCATTTGAACAGTGATGATAGGATAAAAGCTGTAATCAGACATGTTATCTAAATTGTATTGATAAATGTATTGCAATAGTACTAGGTCTTCATCAGGTTTTGGAAGTGAAAGCCATCTAAAAAAGGAGAGGCAAGTATATACCAAGTACACAGACACAGGTGCCATTCCAAAATACTCAGCGATTACACTGGGATATTTATAATTTTTATAAAAATCCCTAAAAGTTTATTATTCCAAATCAATCATCATCAATTAATTGTTGAAAAAAAAAAAATGATGTAGCGTGTAACATTTTGGAGGTATTATTGGCAGAAATTGAATATACTACCCCAAAGTATGTTTCCATAAGTGTATAATCATTTAAAAGAGTCATTGCTTTGGTTTTTATAGCCTTAGAATAAATGTTTTTTTATATATACTTATTAAGACAAGGGTCTTGCTTTTTTGAGGCAATCATTTTACATTTTTCCTGTCTCACTTTTACAGTAGCCCAAACAGAAAACACAAGTCAGTGTGCGCATTTTGGGTTTTAAAACAGAAGCTTTTTATGCTTCCAATAATGAAGAAAGGCATCCTTTCAGGTATGTGAAGGCCACCGTAGTTCCCTGATGATTTTGGAAAAGGGAGCTGAGGAGTCCTCCTTTCTGCAGCCTCATCTTTGATGATTCTTACATAGTGGACCTTTAAAGTAACTCGAGTGAGACAGGCAAACTGTTTATGTGGTAAAAGCATTTATTTGGTGGGAATTAAAAAAACTAAACACAGAATCAATTAGTTTCTAGTTAGTATAGTCAGCATGCAAAAGCTTGTTCCTAAAGCATCCCTACCTTACAGTAAAGGTGTGTAAATTTAACTAAAAGAAATGTTAAGAGAATGTGTGTTTGTTTTCATCTGTCACAGTTGATCAATGCAGGTAAAGGAGAAGCGCTGCGTATCAGAGCCATCCTGCGATCTCTGGTTCCCACCACAGACCTGGTGGGCATCATCAGCATCCCCCTCAAAATGCCTGTGGTGAATAAAGGTATGGTTGCCATGGCTGCTGTTTTATCTGTTTGCCACCTGAAGTCATGTATGTAAAAAGAAATGGAACTGCAAAAACAAATAACACTGAGTTTGACTATGCTTAGGGTAGAGGATGGAAAGTGAGATAGAAAATCATTTAAAGCTGAGACTGTGCTCATTTACAGAACTCTGAAAAAAAGCATGTTTGAATATAAACTATATGCAAACATGAGTAACATGTCAGAAACAATAGTTAATTTTTCTGAAACACTGTGCCTCATCTTGTAGACACATCAAAGCAAATAAAATGACAACAAATCACTGCATTTGTGGAATAATTTCAACTCTGCCATATAAATGTATTTTATTTCAATATGAACCAACTGGGGGTATCATTCAACAGTAATATCTGTAACAAATAATTGTGCCCAAAATATTTTTCTAATATTTTCTAATACAGCAAATATTTCCCTTTAATGATCTATAATAAACAAATAATCAGCAACAAGATATCCTGACCCTTTTTTTTTTTTTAAATCTTTTACTGTGTTCAACCTTCAGATGGTACAGTGACGGAGCCTGACATGTCAGCCTGTTTCTGTCCGGACCACAAGGCACCCATGGTGCTCTTCCTGGACAGAGTGTATGGAATTGAGGACCAGAGCTTCCTCCTGCAGATGTTGGAGGTCGGTTTCCTGCCCGACCTCCGAGCCTCAGCATCTCTGGATACGGTGAGCCCCAAACAACTTAACTTGCACATCCTTAACCAGCCTTAGTACAGTTTAGATGTTTCAAAACATAGTGAATTTTAAGAAGTGAATTGTTTTCCACGTTTCCTCAAATGTTCTCTACCACACACCACTTCTTTTTTTGCTGTTGGCATTATCTTACAATCACTTCCGCAATCTTGTCATGTGGACACTGTACCTAAACTACCTTTTTGACATGTACTCCTCTGTCTCTGTCCCACAGGAGGTGCTGAGCACCACCGAGTCAGCGTTGGCCATGAACAGGTACATTGGTTCAGCCCTGCTGCCTCTGCTGACCCGCTGCGCCGCTCTCTTTGCCAACACCGAGCACTACGCTCAGCTGATCGACTCCACGCTGCAGACCATCTACCGTCTGTCCAAAGGCCGCTCACTCACCAAAGCCCAGCGGGACGCCATCGAGGACTGTCTGCTGGCCATTTGCAAGTAAGGCCTGTGGAGATTTGACCTGACCCAGCTGAGTGGAAATATTAAGTACAGCTGGAGATTTTAGAGGCTGTATCCTGATTTTTCCAACCACAATGTCATTAAAATGATTTATTCTACTTTCTGGACCATGGAGGTTTGTTCATCCACAAACTACAGCAAACTTCATAGAAGTTATATGAAGTTCCCTAAGTTAAGGTCAATGAATTATTATCAGTGATGCTCTATACCTTTTTCAGGGTTTGCAGATTATATGACATTTTCCTATTGTTTCATTTTAATATTTGATTATAGATATACTGTATATTTATATGTTCTATTTTTCGTAATCACTGGCTACATTCACCCACATTGACACCAATTATAAAGGATTTTTACCGTCGTTTTAGAAAATATTTTGGATGTCTTTCATTTAGGATGGTCCACACAGTGTTGTTTGTCTGCTATATACTTCAAGAAAGTTCTTCTTTTACACTGTAGAACCTGATGCTTTTCTTGTGTGTATATATATATATATATATGTAGCTGTAGCACTGTTGAGACTTGTCTTACTGTGTTATATTATTCAAGTCTGTACTCTTGTTGTAATAATAGAATTCTTCTCTTTTAAAGGCACCTGCGTCCATCCATGATGCAGCAGCTGCTCAGACGGCTGGTGTTTGACGTTCCCATGCTCACTGAATATTGCAAGATTCCTCTGCGGGTGAGACACAGTTTCCTGTCACTATTGTTTGATTTATTTTCATAATTATCATTTATTATCACATTGCACAACCCGTTTATCTTCATGGCTTCCTGTCACACTCGGATATATGACTATATCCCACCTCCATTCATGCATTTGTGCAATTTGCATAAATGCTATTTGCATATGAAAAAAAGATTTACAGTCATAAATGGATCCTTCTATTTCTGTTCTTTAGCTGCTGACCAACCACTATGAGCAGAACTGGAAGTACTACTGCCTGCCGTCTGGTATGGGTAGCTTTGGCATCGCCTCTGAGGAAGAACTCCTCCTCACTAAGAAACTATTCTGGGGAATCTTTGACTCCCTGTCTCAGAAGGTGCAACCAGAACCCATGTTTTATTGAATATTTATCAAGATTCACTGAAATTCATTATTTATTTCTGGGTAGCTTATACTCCTCACTGTATTTTCTGCATCAGATTATATTGGGGATGTTAGAATGAAATATTATAGGATGCAGTATTATTCCAGCTATCCCACTGTGTTACACAAATACATGTAGTCGCCTGTTGCTTTTGTTTTCTAATGTGAAGTTTTCTGAAAATCCTGACTTTACAATGCTAGAGTTTGGTTCTCCTGAGAGAAAAGTTCTTGTTAGTCAGAGTTAGTGAAGCCACAGCTAAGTGAGGTGCTTGTAAGCAGTGCAACTGAGGCATAGTCTAAAACAGATGAAACATTTATCAGTTTGTGACAGGCTATGGCTTGGATTAGACTTTTCCGGCTTTCTGTCATCCTTGTTTTTTCCTTTCTTCGACATTGCTCTGCTACGTCTGTTCATCCAGTGATCTAAAACAGACATGTCCTCACAAACATTTGGAGAAAATATTGAGGAAAAACTGTAACTGTCCCCTCGGGTGGATCTGTCTCTGTTTCTTGTTTAGAAGTACGATGCTGATCTTTTCAAAATGGCCAAGTCATGCCTGTGTGCCATTGCTGGAGCACTGCCTCCTGACTTTGTGGATTCCAGTCTCGGGGCAACACTGGAGAAACAAGGATCAGTGGATTCGGAGGGCAACTTTGACCCCAAACCCATCAACACTGCCAAGTGAGTGGTCTGCAAATGCACCAGGGATTTTTTCTTCATCTTTTCAGGCGGACTGTCTGTGAACCTGTTTGTCGAGAAATAACCAACCTTTTTGCATGAGTTGTTTTGGTAACAACCAATGTGTGGTACATAAGTTTGTCGGGTTTGGATACAGAAAAAACTCTTTAAACAATTGCCCTGCCACGTAATGGTGCAATTTTCTTCCAATGTACAAGAAAGACTCAGTGGTGAATTGAGAAGACACATATACATACATTAAATTGTTTGTACTGTAGTCATGGCTGGTGTGTTCTGTTAAGTGTGATGCTAAAAATGATTTGAAATCTGAGAAGCCAGAACATCCTGACAGGAAGCTGCTATAGGAATCTGATTTAAATCTTCCTTCAAACCACCTCCTAATATGGGTTGAATCTTATTTGGAAAAATCAGATTTTTTTTTCTTTTCTTTTCTTTTCTTTTCTTTTCTTTTCTTTTCTTTTCTTTCAGTCTGAACAAAGACCCGAAGACCCAGTGCTGTATGAAATGAATGTCTAAAATTAATATACTGGCTTGTCAATAATAGTCTTTTCTTGCTCACTATACAAGTAAATTGACTTTGTTTTTCCAAAAAATATTCCTGATTTCTGTTTTTTTTTTTTTTTTTTAGTATTTCCCTTCCTGAAAAACTTGAGGACATTGCCAACAAATATGCAGAGCATTCCCATGACAAGTGGTCCTCAGAGAAGGTTAGTGCCAGTCAGTACCACAGTATTTTATTTATTTTTATTAGTATTTTTAAATAATTGGGTTTGTATAAATGAAATGCATCTTACTTTATCACTTGTAATACACTGCTGTTGCAGGTGTCAGCGGGCTGGAAACATGGAGATAACGTGGATGAGCAGAATAAAACTCATCCTCTGCTGAAATCATACAAGACTCTGAGTGAGAAGGTACATGCTCACTGGTACACATGCAGCAGATACTACCACTACTATTGGCACAATAAGTTATGAATGTATTTTATTGCTGCGAATGTTAGTTTGATCGATTCATACAAGTCAATGATGTTTTAACCATCAAAAAGATTTTTCGAAGAAGCCAAGTAGTTAAATTATTAACCTCATGTGTCTAAATATTGACGACTTTAAGACTTAAAGTAAATAACCCAGAAATTAATATCCATTTAACTTTTTAAAGTTCTTACACTTGTATCACGTGTGTTTGAAAATTTTTACTCCTTAAAAAGTTGTCACAGCCGGAGGGGACACGGTCCAGCACATGGAAGTTAAAATAAGAAGCGAAAAAGTCAGACTTTTAGGTGTGTGTTTTGGATTTCTAGGAAAGAGAAACATATCGCTGGCCAGTGCGGGAGTCGTTGAAGAGCATGTTGGCTATGGGCTGGAACATTGAGAGGACCAAGGAGGGACAAGCCATGTTCCAACAACGAGAGAGTGAAAAGCAAAAGAAGATCTCAGAGTCTCAGGTAAACTTGTTTTTTAAGGTTGTTTTGTCCACAGTTTTAATCAGCCTCAGTTTTTTTGTTGTGGTATTGAACTGTGCAAAAATCATTAATAATGGGACTCAATCAAATTAAAATAAATGGCAGGACAGCTTGTTTCTACAAATCAAAGCAACAAAGCTAATCGCCTGAAATAGTAACAGAATTACTCAAACATTTGCCACAATTTATCAAATAAATGATTTTCCGTGTTGATCACATTAATACTTAAATGTGTGCACTGTTGTTAGGGACTGAGAAATGGCTCATGCGGTTTTAACTCACTCAACTTTTTTATGTTCATTTATTTTGTTATTATTAGTTTCACCCCCACTGTGTTTCACATGAAATGCTATGTCTTATAAATATTTTCTGGCATATTCTGTGCTTAGATTTTCTTGTTTTGACTTTGCAGGTTAATGGATTCAGTCCTGCTCCGATGGACCTGCATAATGTCACTTTGTCGAGAGAGTTACAGGTCGGTTTTCAATTAAATTTGGATTACTGCTGTCAATACTTTACCATAGTATTTACTGTGTGATTCCTTTTGTTTTCCTCTTCAGGGCATGGTGGAGGTGGTTGCAGAAAATTACCACAACATCTGGGCCAAAAAGAAGAAAACTGAACTCCTTAGCAAAGGTGTACAAATGAAAATCACACACATGTGTACTCCGCTGCACGATCCACTTCACGGTGAATGGTTTGAGCTGTGGTAATTCTGTGTTTGTCATTTGATTTGATCCACCAGGAGGAGGGACCCACCCGCTGCTGGTTCCCTATGACACCCTGACTGCTAAAGAGAAGTACAGAGACAGAGAGAAGGCCCAGGAGCTCTTCAAGTTTCTGCAGATCAGTGGCTATGCTATCACAAGGTAATTATCACAAGTAAATAATATTGTTGCAGCGGCACAAAGAAGTTGTAAAATTGACAAATTATAAAGTTTGCCTAGTGTGCTGCCGTTTCCGTGAACCAGCCTTGGACCTGCATATTTGCTCTCTCTAGTAACATGGCTGCTAGAAGGGAGAGATTTTAGCCACATATTTTAGACAGAATAAAATCTACATTTTCTTGAGTCTCATGAGTAAGCTCACCACAGTCTCTCGCTGTTAAAAAGCCTTTCCACATGAAAACTGGAGATGGCAAATAGCTCACTGTTCAGCACTAAATTCTACGGAGAAAATCAGCTTTTTTCAGCTCACAAGGATACAGGAGCTGTTGATCTACTTCTGCCTTGTTTGTTAGGTTTGTGTCTTTTAAGTAAATCTGAATAAAATACTTCAAAGTCTGAAGTCACAAAATAAGACATTTGAATGTACTAATGTAGGTAGCAGTGGATCAACAACTCATGTGTGCCATGATGTAAAACCACCGTTTTTTTTCATTGATTTTAGTGTGGGAAGAGAGCAGTTTACACACTTCAAGTCACAAAAGGCAGTTTATCTGTGACAACCAATGCCAAACATATTCTTAACATATTGTAGACTTAAGTTTTCACTTTTCCATGATGTCCTTGGAAATAAAAATAAAAATGTCTTTGTCCCAGGCTGGTTCACAAAATTGGCATTTTTTTTGGTCATAATCTCTAATTATTTTTTTTTCTTATCTCACAGAGGTTTGAAAGACATGGAACAGGAATCTTCGTCCATGGAAAAGCGCTTTTCTTTCAAGTTCCTCAAGACGCTGCTAAAATATGTGGACTCTGCCCAGGAGTTTATTGCTCACTTGGGTGAGTGTGTGTGTGATTTTGTAAACACAAATACACTGAGGCCCAGCACATTGAGATAAAACCCTGACCCTGCTGCATTTGATTCAGAGGCTATGGCCACCAGTGGGAAGACAGACAAATCACCTCATGACCAGGAAATAAAGTTCTTTGCCAAGGTCTGAGGATTACAATAATATCACTGCAAATTTACCATTGAAACACTGATAAATAATACTAAACCACTTCCTACATTCTTCTCTCCAGGTGTTGCTTCCTCTGGTAGATCAAACCTTTAAGAACCACTGCCTCTACTTCCTGTCCACTCCCAGCAAGAACCTGAGCAGCTGTGGTTGTGCCTCCAACAAAGAGAAAGAGATGATGACCAGGTATTTGTGTGATGATTTTTGTAAAATTCTCCTTTTTTTTATCTCAAAAAAGACTACATTAAAAGAACCTCTACATCCTGTTTTCCCTCAAACCTTTCCTTTTCCGTGCTTTGTTTTTCTTTTCAGCTCCTCTTTGTTTTCTCCAGAGCTTTGAGTTCACTTTTCTTTTCCGACTTCTCTTCCTTTCTTTTTCCAGCCTCTTCTGTAAGCTGGCAGCTCTTGTCAGACATAGGATTTCTCTCTTTGGTAAGGTCGGCACTGCCTCTGTCTGTGTGCTCGTATGCCTCTGCGCTTTGAGTCTTTATATTTACTGGAAGCATCTTTTACAGGAAGTGACTCTGCCATGATGGTGAGCTGCCTGCACATCCTCACTCACTCACTTGACACCAGGTAAGGAAAAGTCATAAGGTCTTAATCAAGCAATCATGTCTGTTTATGCCTTGGAAAAAGAACACCACATAATGAGGACCTATGTTTAGGGTCTAGTGGCATCTAGTGGTCAACTTGTATATTGCAGCCAACTGATTGTTTTGGCCCGCACTGTCCGAACAAGCAGGGGTGAAAATTTTCTGTGTTATAAGGAATAACACAGAATATACATACTGTATTCACTGTGATTAAATTAAACTTATTTGGCCACGTTTACTTCAGGGTTTCTAAAGATAAGCATTGATTGATTTTCTCTTGAAACAAACTGAAATTCACTTAACACATGAAATATAGGACATAAAACAAATGAAAGATTAAAAAAAAAAAAAATCAAGAATACGTGGAGCTGGAACAATAAACTGAGGTGAACAGTATGAGCCAATAATGGTTGTAGTTCTAGTACCAATAATTTAAAACTACTAATGCTTTCTGCATGCAGGTGTATATGATAAACTATGGTGGCATTCAGGTTACATAAAACACAAGCCATTCCGATTCCATTGTGTGATCTGCCCATTCTGACTTAGGAAATGGTAGATTTCCATGTAATATAAAGTCCACAATCTAATTTAATCAGAACACAACAGTACTTAATATTTAGGTGCTGATAAATTAACAAAATCCTAATTTTTAGTTATTGTTTTCCATTTCTGTCTCATTCTTCTAAAGTCTACTCACTGAGCCTTTTCTGAATTAAGTATTCTGCATTCAAAACGAGTGTCCTGTGCTCCTTCCTCTTTCTCAGAACAGTGATGAAGTCTGGCTCGGAGCTGGTCAAAGCCGGGTTCAGGACTTTCTTCGAGAACGCAGCCGAGGACTTGGAGAAGCTGTTGGAGATGCTGAAACTAGGGAAGTTCATGCAGTCCCGGGCCCAGATGAAGAGTGTCAGCTCCAGCATCCACTACGTGACGGTGGCACTGCTGCCCATCCTCACTGCCCTGTTTGAACACATCAAGTCACATGAGTTTGGAGTGGACCTGCTGTGTGAGTCTGTATTTGTAAATGCACATACTCTTTCTTTGCAGGTGTATTTCCAAAGCTCCAAATGCAATACAAAGAAAAATAAAGATAAGAGACTAACAAACAATGGATAATAGACAAGTTCTTATATTATTATATGTTCACTCCATATTATAGCTCAAATGCAAAACTTACTACCTATGTTTGTTTGCACATACTACAAAGCAAATGTATTCTCTTTTTTGATATACATTTTGATGGGGAAAACCTCAGACTTTTTATAATCACACAATTATGATTGTAAATAGATTATGTTTTATCATCTTTTGTTTCAGTGGATGACGTGCAACTATCCTGCTACCGAATCCTGACATGTTTTTACTCTCTAGGAACGGGAAAGAACATCTTTGTGGAGAGGTGGGAGGTCAACATTTCCTTTAACTTCACTGCAGAACATAATTCTACACATGAGCAGTGTTTGTTTGTTAACTTTAAGAAGAGAACCTGCTGTCATTTTCAGGCTGTATGATAATTAGCATCAATGAACTGTGAAATGGCGGAACTTTAACTTTTACTACTTATGATTGTCAGTGTTAATCTGAATAAAACATTCTAGTGAAAACAAATTATATATTTTCTAAGTGTTTCAAGAAACTACGGTGGCCTTCACATACCAGAAAGGATGTAGATGTAGTCTTTATTTGCACTGTAAACCTTTTTGTCCAATTGGGCTGCCATAAAGATATGGTGGGGGAAGATGTCAGCTTCTGTAAAACAAAGCCCCTGCTTAAAGTACATACTTTTTAATTTTACAGCATTTATACTTTTATGTGAATCCAGATTATTTAATTTCAGCCAATAAACCCCTTACACATTGTCCCTGTGGCTAGATAAGCTAATCAACAAGACTAGACATGTATTTATGTTTTTGGAAATATATTAGAAACATTTTCTGGCTTCTGGGAGACAATTAACAAGGAGTACTGGATTCTTCATAATAATTAAAACTGCAATTAGTTGTGATTATACTCCCCACTGGCTATAATTAAATTGCAATTAAATCTCCCAGAACTATTGTGGAGGAGAAATGTTTTTAAATTCATCCTGATAGAATAGAATAGATACCCATCATAGCATAAAACACTAAATAATAAAGTCACAAAATATCCCTATAAACAGCAAACGCTGTTTGTCGTAAACATCCAAGATATTAAAATGTCATATTTAACAATTTCTCTTCCATGTGCATATTTCGTCTTTTTCATCTAATATATAAATGTAATTTGTATATAACGATGTGTATTCAGGCATCTTCCTGCACTGGGGGAGAGTCTGGCAACCTTGGTGGGAGCCATGCCTGTAGCTTTCCTGGAGCCACACCTAAACGCCCACAACCCGCTCTCTGTCTTCAACACCAAGACTCCCAGAGAGAGAGCCAGTGAGTTTACACATGATCTGACCTCATTTCCAAAAGTCCAGCTGTGTGTCTAATCATGATGACTGATATTTTTCTTTTCTAGTCCTCAGTATGCCAGACACAGTGGAGGAGATGTGTCCAGAGATGCCTCGCCTGGATAAACTCCTGAAAGACGTCAGTGACGTTTCAGAGTCTGGTGCTCGCTACTGCGACATGCCACAGGTCTGAAGGGCTGATGGGATATTTGAAATGTGTTTAATTTGCTGCACTGCTGAGGTATTTAGACCCATTTACCGCTACTAATGTGGCGTATAATGTATTGATTTTCATTGTTTGAAGAGGATCCACTGTTTTTAGGGCCTGAACCATATTTGAGGTTAAAGTCAGGATATAGTAGTAGCTACTGCTCCATCAATTTTCACTTACTTTATATGCTTTTCTTTATATGCCTTTTTACAATGGACAGCTGTGGTCTTTTGCAGATCTGATGTAAAAGGTGGGTTAGAGTTTTCTTAAATGGAATTGCTTACAGCTGGCCTCATAGTGACTTCCCAAAATACAGTTTTGAACACAAGTCAAGAAACCTTGTGCTTATTATGACAAATCTTAATAAAACTGCAAAACAAGATAAAATAATGACATTAAAGGTGAAAGTTACTGTGAAGAATAATTCCTTTTCTGGACATTATTTGACCCATAGTAGAAATTATTACTTTATTTTTTGAACTGTAGGTTGAGGCATCCATAGATTCACATGGAATCGAAAAATTGTGCCTTGTAATAAAGTTTTTTTGTGGCAATGGAGTAAATGTTTTGGGTTGTACCTCATTTTTGGAGGTTGAGGCATCCAACCACAAGACAGTGATTTTAATTAAAAACATTTATTTTCTATTAAATTGCAATATTATTCAGTAGGAATAATAAATAGAATATTTGCAATAAGTTCCTCCTACTTATACAATATTCATTACCTGTAAATTACGTTAATGATTTTGCAACTTAAATGTCAACTTCTCCTTCATTAAAATGATTTGAAGTCACTTGTTGATAAAAATCTACAAAGAACCACACCTCGTATTAGAAATTATGACTGTGTTTTGCAGAATCAAGATATACATTAACTTCTTAAATGCTAAATGCATTACACAAATGCATCCATACATGTTAAAATTAATTAATTTTGGAGTCAAGGCATATGGTGTCAAATTTACAATTATCAGTTCTTGATGATCATACCCTTTATTTAACCCAGAGTTAACCCTCAGCCCACTTATCCTGCAGGTCATTGAGGTGATCCTCCCTATGCTGTGTAACTACCTTTCCTACTGGTGGGAGAAAGGTCCAGAGAACTCACCTCCAGATTCCCACTGCTGCACCATGGTGACTTCTGAACACCTCAGCATCATCCTGGGAAATATCCTCAAGATTCTCAACAACAACCTGGGCATTGATGATGCACCCTGGATGAAGAGGATTGCAGGTGGGTGACAAAATCAGTGACATTTATGTGAATTGTAAGGGTTCTTGATGGCCACACCATACGATGGGGCTTCACAATTATCAAAATCACAATATTCAGTAGTACAGTGACTAAATTGAAAGACATGTGTGGCAATTCAACAGCCCCAAAATCTTCCTCTTCAATTGAGAAAATATCAGCCACCTAATTTTTATTGGTTTTTAAGATTTTACTTCCAGAATGTTTACACAAAGCGGAAATAAAAACAAGGGGAAATCTATCCTACCTATTAAGATGATTGCATTTAATCAAGATTAATCTTAAAAAGTTATTTTAAACCTTCAAGTTAAACCCTAGTGGTGAATGTTGTTTGGTAGTTGTGACCATCTACTGTATACAGACACATTGTTTTTTAAACCAAAGGTGCAAATTCTTCCAGACACTAATTTATTCTTTTAAAACCTTTTTCTTATTGAAATATACAGTACTTATATCCATACTGAAAATATTTTCCTGTGTCTGTTTCCAGTCTACTCTCAGCCAATTATCTGCAAGGCTGGAGCAGATTTGCTGAGAACCCACTTCCTGCCCACGCTGGACAAATTAAAGAAGAAGACAGTAAAGGTTAGAGTTCAAAATATACAGTCACTGACTAACCTGTGGTTTAACTGTAATGTTTAAAGGAAACAACCGCAAGACCAAGAAGCTACACAACTTGCTGTATGACAACACATAGATTAGATTATTTTTATATAGTTAGAAAAAGTGATGTATGTGAGGACTTTTAATCCACTGAGTTGAAGATAAACTGTTGATGTGTTGCAACAATCGTAGGTCGTGGCTGAAGAGGAGCTGCTGAAGGCTGACAGCAAAGGTGACAACCAGGAGGCCGAGTTGCTCATCCTGGATGAGTTTGCTGTGCTCTGCAGGGACCTGTACGCTTTCTACCCCATGCTCATTCGTTATGTGGACAACAACAGGTACGGGAAGTTTTATTTAAATACACTAGGCAGACATTTGCATTTCTCTTTATTAATTTAGTGTATGTTTTTGTGAATGAATTTGACTGGCATGTGTGTATGGCTGCATATGGTTATACTTTATATGCATGTATGGATAAACTGCGTATCTAATGTACACTTGGTGTCATTTCCTGATTTATTCTGCGCATGTCCGAAAGTGTGACTACCTCCCGTCACTGCAAATGTCTTACAACAGTTGTGGTATGACATTAAAATTAAATTAACAAATACAATTACCATATTACTATGAATTATACCTCATAAGAATAACAAATGTAAGCTATATTTATTGCCAAGCTATGACCAAAACCCCTGTGCATGTGTGAAGTGTGTCTATGTGACTGCTTCTTTATAAAAAATAACTACTACATGAAAGTGCTATAACAAAACAATAAATACAAATGTATATTTTATTTTTCTAATAATAAAATAAAACAAAATGTAAAATCAAAATGTATTTATTTTGTAAAAATAACTACTAAAAATGTAATATAACATTATTTTGTTTTGACAGGCAGTAGTCCTACTGCACATGTGCAATTGGGTTTCTGGTACAGATCCAGTAATCACACACACAAACTCAAATGCAGAGAATACAGAAAACAGTCAAAATCCAAACACACTTCCCACATTCAGTAGACAGTCCAAGTCATGCACAGTAAAGCAGTCCAAACCAGACAAATAAATCAGGCAAGGAAAAATCCAAAAACAAAAAACAAGAAAAACTGGCAAAAACAATTAATGCCAGGAAAACAAAGCCAACATGGCAGCGAGACTGGTGAATCATGCTGGAGTCATATATGCACAGGTTGACAAGGTGAAAACAACAGGGGCAGGAAGTAGGCGTGGTCAGAAAAATGGAGGGAAAACTACACATAGACCAGGATCAAGGAGTGGGGAAAAGAGATGAGTAACCAAAACAAGACAGGAGTCCTGACAGTATGTGCTTCTATCTGTGTCTGTTTTTAACTTTTCTTCCAGTTCTGTCTTGTTTTAGTACTTATTAAGAAAAACTTTTAATTGTATTGTTTGATAGCCTCGTGTCTGTGTAGGAACAGTTTTTGTTTCTGCTCTTGTGTTAGGAGACATTAAAAATTAATACAAATAAATAGAGGAAAACAATATACTCGGAAAAGTTGGTTGGAGGATACAGTTCAACTCAAAGTACCATAATATTCAATGGTTAAGAATATTTCGTATACTCTCCTGTTCCTTTGAGATGTTAATAAATCATTCATTTATGTTAAGAAAGTGAGATATTCTTTGTCGTTCCCTCTTCTTTATCCAATCCAAAGCATGACAGCAGCTGACAATGTGTTGTACAGTAGAAAAATCAAATAAATAAGATGTGAAAATGCATAACTTGACCTATTCATCCTTGTTTCTGTTCTCTCTTCACCTCAGGTCCAGGTGGTTGAAGGAGCCTGATGCATACTCCACTGAGCTCTTCAGGATGGTGGCTGACATCTTTATCCTCTGGTGCAAGTCCCATGTTAGTTTTGCTGTTTTATTTATCACTCTATGACATTTGTCGGTACTATACTGGCATTGAGGATTAATGTCTGACATCTTATCTTTGTCTCCTTAATGCAGAACTTTAAGCGTGAGGAGCAGAACTTTGTGGTTCAGAATGAGATCAACAATCTGAGCTTCCTGACTGGAAAAGGCAAGGCGAAGATGTCTAAGGTAAAGATATTCAAATTCAGTCAATTTTTGTCTAGAGTCGCTCACAAATCACATTTTTTTCTCAGTGAGATTTAAAATCTGTATATGAAGCGACATCTTCTACCTGAGACCCTCGATTCAGGTGAGGAACAACTTCCCCAAATAACATTTTTAGCTGCAAAAATGATTCATGATTATTCAGACACATACACAGTATTTGGCTGAAAACAACATTATAATAGTTAGGATATTTCATCAGTGAATGTCTCCAGCTAAGCATTTTCTGTGAGGCAAAAAAAAATGTAGCGGCCAGATATTTGAGAAAAATTGTGAATTTTCTTTTTAAAATGAAAATGCATATTTGTGGGAAGTCATTAAATGTTTAGGACTTCAAAAGGGATGAGTAGCTGGCATGTTTAGGTTTTCTTAAAAACAACAGACTATATAAAATGTCATAATAATTAAAAAAAAAAATACATAGTACATTGATAATTTTAAGAGTTAAGGTGGTGTTGTAGATGTCCCTTTGGATAAAAGCTGTCACCATAAACCCAGGAGATGCAGCACAGTAAATCTCTGTCCTCTTTGGGGTTTTTTTAGATTTATTTCACTTCTTCTCGGCTTCTGTGTTCGCTATGTCAGCACTTTGGAAAACGTAAAAAGTTCCTGATGGGATCCTCTACCTTCCTGTTCCTGTTTTTTTCCTGGTGCTGCATTTCAGAGACTCTGCTAATGAAAGGAAAATGCCTTTATAAGCACTTTTCCTGTGTTTTAATCAATCCCTTGACATGTGCTGAACAAGTTGTATATGTGGGTGTGCAATGTTTTAAAAACCATCTTTCCCCATCTTTTCTTTTCTCCTGTACAGTCGAGTATTTGGAACATGTTGGTATTGGATAATGTACGGCTATATCTGGATGTTGACAGTGTTGTGTGTTTATTTGGCAGAGCTGGGCAGCTATTTATTTTGCTTTCTTGGGGTGCTTTGACATAATTCGTCACACTTAAGGAAAGGTTTTCCATATCTTGTTTCTGGAGAAGTGGTTTGTGGTGGATTTTCTGTGTGACAAAGCAGTTTGTGATTTATGCTGATGAGTATTTGAAATGTAAAGCACACTCTTTGAGCTCCTGCAGCATCATCATCATGATCACCAACAGATGTTGTGTTGTATTAAACAGGAAAACATAGAATACAGAGTAAAGAGAGCATTAAATATGAAAACCTTGCATGCTAAAAATGGTTAGCATGCAATGGTTGGCTGAGTTGTGATCAAATACATAGTACATAATTACTAAATTTTAACTAAACAATTTTCATATGAATAAACTGTCTCAGGTAAATAAATGATTTCTAAGGTTTTAAATATTAAAATCACACTTTCATTCATTTTTTTAGCAAAAAAGTTTTACCCAAATATTAAAATTATTTTCCTATAGCTATTCATAGAGCTCTATGTTAACTTCTCTGTTTTTGTTTGTCTGTTTGTTTGTCTGTTTGTTGTTGTTTTTGGTCCAAACAGCACCATCAGGTTGGTCAAACAGTTTATGGTTAGAGACAGAACCTCCCATAAACTAAATTTTACTTAACAGTACCTGAATTCATTCTTCTGTCCAGTGTAGAATTAACTTTTATCATGTGTCACTGTAGTCAGGTGGGGACCAGGAGAGGAAACACAAGCGTCGCCGTGGTGAATACTACTCCATCCAGACCTCTTTGATAGTTGCTGCCTTGAAGAAGCTGCTGCCCATCGGCCTCAACATGTGCACCGCTGGTGACCAGGAGCTCATCTCTTTGGCCAAGATGCGCTACAGTCTGGTAAGATGAGGAAATACAACCTGGTATATTGATAATTGTTTTTTTTTTCTTTTCTATGTAGTTCTGTCTATGTCATTTTACTTATCACACTATGTCAAATGAGCCTCATATCAAGTTTTTCCTGTGTCGATTAATTTGATTCAGCAACAGACTAGAGCACCATCATCTATGATCTCTCACTAATTCCCAAGTGATATGTTTTAGTGTGAAAGTGGGGGGTCTACAAATACAGGGACACCTTTTACTGACTATACAGTTGATTGTGAACATTTTATTGTTGTTTTTAACTTAAATCCAAAAGAGAAAGTTTAAGTATAGTTTTAAGTATATATTTTCAAAGACTTAATGGCTCACCACACCTCGTCCCCACACTTTGGAGACCACAAATTTCCACTAAGACCACTCATTTTTTGTTCCTAAGGCCTACATCCCCAGAAAGTTTCATCAAATTTCATTTATTTTTATAGTTATGCCACTTACAGGCAGACAAATGGCAAGAACATGACCTCCTTGGTGGAGATAATTATTTAAATGAAGACAGAGGTTGAGATTCTAACAAAGCCGGATAGAATTATTCAGAAACAATTTTGTGTAGTGATGAATTCTTGTCCCTTCACAGAAAGACACCGATGATGAGGTGAAGGAGCACCTGCGTCAGAATCTCCATCTCCGGGACAAGGTCAGTAATAATAGATAGATATTATAAAAAATATATAGTTTTCTGTGAAAAACTATATATTTTATAGTACCTGGTTACTGTGTTGTAGTCTGATGACCCAGCAGTCCAGTGGCAGTTGGACCTATACAAGGACGTGGTGGTGAAGAGTGAGGAACCCACACACCCGGAACACACAGTGGTTCGAGTCCAGAGTATCTCTAATGCAGTTTTCCACTTGGAGCAGGTAAAAACACAACTTTCACATTAGATCCCTCAAATCTCTCATATGCTATTTGATTAACAAAAAAAAACAAAAGATTAAAATGTATTGAATAATAGTGTGTTTGTGTGTCAGACTTTTACATACTTGCAGTATTAGACAGCATTTTCTCTGTTTTTGGCTCTAGTCTGAGGCTGATACAAATAAGCTCCAACTTGCTGTAGTGTATAAGTTATTTATTTAATAATTAAAAATAATATTCATAATAATCATAGTTACAAAGTGCTGTACAATGATTAAAAACAAAAGTATAGAAGAAAACAATAATGGCAATAATATAGGGGGAAAATGGAGAAAGGTAAAACTAAATAACAGGAAGAAAAAGGTAAGTTTTCAAGAGTGATTTAAACATTTGCTCGGGCAAGTCGTTGCATCTGGTGCCTTGTCAAAAAAAAGCTCCATCATAATAATTTACACTTAAAAATGTGAAGGTTTCCTGCTTTTATTGGATCTTATTATATTTTATTGTTCTCAGGGTGATAAAAGTTTGGTCACAATCTCTTGTGAGTTCTGCCATAAACTATAACAACATAATGAGGTTTTTTGATCAGTGAATATAGGCCTTGGAAATACACTACCAGTCAAAAGTTTGGACACACCTTTGGACCACATTAAATGAGAAAGTGTGTCCAAACTTTTGACTGGGAGTGTAAAACCAAGATATTGAAGAAACATTATCTCGATAACATGTCAAACAAAGCATCTTTTTGTATCTTTACTACTGTTCCTATAATTTTGCATCATTTCCTCTCCCCTAAGGTGGAGCAGCCTCTGAGAAATAAGAAGTGTGTGTGGCAGAAGCTCATGTCCAAACAGCGTAAGCGCGCTGTGGTGGCTTGTTTCCGTATGGCTCCTCTCTACAATCTGCCTAGGTGAGTGTCATACTGACAAACAATGTCAATAATCAAATATTGACATTTATCTATTTAAACAACCCAGTTAAGACATTGCTTTGTCTCAATCTAACCTGACGTAACAAGCAATCACCAACTAGTCATGGGGGGTGTTTTTATCTTAATTGTGTTCACATGTAAACCCCTCATCACCTCCCTAACGACATTCTCTCCTCTGTGTTGTATTTTTTTTTTTTATGCATAACACCTCCTCATCCTCCCTCAGATACAAAAATAATAATTACTTCCTGAATGGCTATCGGGAGGTTTGGCTGGAAAGGGCATTCAAAGCCTCCAGCTTTGACCACCTGTTCTCCTTACTGACGGTAAAGTGAAACCACTGGGCAAATGCATCATCTGTTCAACCGACTTCCCCTTCATCATTCAGGCTGTGGACCGATCTCTGCCTAGCAACCAGTTTTTTATGCACTGTTGATTCTGATTGGTCAGCTAGTATGAGCCCCCAGAATTGGTGAAAACAAACAGATTTTTAAAAGTGGGAAAAGCACTACCAGCTGCAGGTGAACCCTTAAAGTTGTAGTGTGTAACTATTTACCAAAACACTGCCATTGCCTTGACGTTGATGATGTTTCCCCCACTTGCAATTTTTAGCCTTTTGCAGCAATCTCATCTTGCTAGAACGGCAATCTCATCTTGCTAGAACATTGCTGCTGTCATATATATATATCACTTCCTGTGTTCAGCGCAGGAATGTTCCCAGGTGACATGATAATAAAAACACAGCTGGAACTGATTGGCTTAATCGGCATTGTTTGAACTAATGAATCTAACAGACTTCATTCATATTTAAAACTTGTGCACTACAGCTTTAATGGATAAATAAAGAGAAACAAAGTTAGAGGAAGAATAGGATAGAATCAATTGAATTTATGACAGAAAAGATGGCTAGCAGGGTTACAACATTATCTTTAGCTGCTGTAAAATACAAAGTGGTTTTGTCATTTTGCTGCTTTCTTTTACTGATAACATACAATTTGTTTATCTGACTTTTTGCCAAAGGTTATGTAGTTTTAAATACATTTTTAATGGGGAAAATATATGTGAATTTAATAGTTTTAAGGAAAAAATACAAGCTGTTTTACAGATCCACTGATGTGTTGGAAAATTGCATATCCCCTCTAAAGTGTGCATGCTTTCTACAAACCTGATGTAACAGCAGTTGTGACCAGTCAGAAGAGCCAGTGGGTCCCACATTGACCAATCACCACCCTGCCTGAAATTACACTTCCTGTAACCCTTTCCTCCCCACTTCCTTCATCTCTCCTTCCTGTTTCCTCCAAAAACTCACTAGAACCCACCCTAATGCCACTGTACCTCCCTCCCCACTCCCCTCCATTCCTCCCCACCTCCCCCTTTCCCAGGCATCGCGCTATCAACTACTTCGTCCCGGTCTATCAGAGGCTTTGGATAGAGGCAGAGGAGTACTCTTTTGAGGAGAAACTAGTTCAGGATCTGGCAGTAAGTACTGGGCTTGTCTTGCCCTTGCCCCGCGTGCCCTGTGTTGGCACACCACTGCCAGTCCTGTCTGCCGAATGCTTTTTTAGTTCAGCGCCTGTCGAGCCTTGGGAGCGCTCCCGGGTGGGGACCTCGCCCAAAGCACCCAGGGGCCCTCGCTTTAGGCGCTCAAGGCCCTTCAAACAGAGATCCGTCAGGGGTCAGAGGCTGCATGATCAACTCAGGAGACACAGGGCCAGCTCCGGCGCTCACAGCTCTAGAAAAGCAGGCTATGCCTTTCTGACAGCAGTGGTAAGGAGGAGTAGGAGACTTTCACTAGCTGTTTGGCTGTCCGGTCTGGATCCAACCCATCAGTTGTCTTTCGCTGTACTCTGTAAGTCTGTAGTGTTAAGTGTGAAGGTGACGTTACAGTACATATTGTGGCCGTGACGTCAGTGGCATGCTCGCGTAGTCATGTGACGACCACATTTCATGTTCGGTCTTTGTACTCAGATGTGCAGCAAGTTCATTTAAGATGCCACGACCCTGTCCAGAAATGGTGTTAACATTTATCCCCAATGATCCGATCATGGGCAGATTGTGCCATTTACAGCTCTGAACCGTGGCCTTGAGACAGTAAGTGTCCCCTGCAACCAGGCATCTAATGGACAACATTAGCTGCCAATCACATAGTGTCCAGTTATCTGCACCGTGCTTTGTCATCTGTTTTCCTCTAAATTGAAACATAATTTACAATATTAAAGTTGTGTTGTATTTAAGAAGACCAGAAACTAATAGGGAACAAGGGGCCTTCTGCAAGGAGTTTGCATGTTCTCCCCGTGGTGCGTGGGTTCTCACTGGGTACTCCTGCTTCCTCCCACAGTCCAAAAACATGCAGGTTTGGGGATTAGGTTAATTGGACACTCTAAATTGCCCATAGGTGTGAATGTGAGAGTGAATGGTTGTCTGTCTCTATGTGGCCCTGTGATGGACTGGCAACCTGTCCAGGGTGTACCCTGTCTCTCGTGTAGTGTTAAGTGTGAAGGTGACGTTACAGTACATATTGTGGCCGTGACGTCAGTGGCATGCTCGCGTAGTCATGTGACGACCACATTTCATGTTCGGTCTTTGTACTCAGATGTGCAGCAAGTTCATTTAAGATGCCACGACCCTGTCCAGAAATGGTGTTAACATTTATCCCCAATGATCCGATCATGGGCAGATTGTGCCATTTACAGCTCTGAACCGTGGCCTTGAGACAGTAAGTGTCCCCTGCAACCAGGCATCTAATGGACAACATTAGCTGCCGATCACATAGTGTCCAGTTATCTGCACCGTGCTTTATCATCTGTTTTGCTCTAAATTGAAACATAATTTACAATATTAAAGTTGTGTTGTATTTAAGAAGACCAGAAACTCATAGGGAACAAGGGGCCTTCTGCAAGGAGTTTACATGTTCTCCCCGTGGTGCGTGGGTTCTCACTGGGTACTCCGGCTTCCTCCCACAGTCCAAAAACATGCAGGTTTGGGGATTAGGTTAATTGGACACTCGAAATTGCCCATAGGTGTGAATGTGAGAGTGAATGGTTGTCTGTCTCTATGTGGCCCTGTGATGGACTGGCGACCTGTCCAGGGTGTACCCTGCCTCTCGCCCTATGTCAGCTGGAGTTAGGCACCAGCACCCCTCGCGACCCTCAATGGATAAAGCGGTAGAAAATGAATGATTGAGAAACTAGTAGTTAAGACCATTAACTTCAAAGGAAAATATTACTGGTGTCAATGGTTGTCAATCAAGTGAGAATTAGTCTCATTTCCCCATAGACTTTCATTCAAACTTCCATCCTCTTGGGCTTTACTTTTTAAATTTTAAGACTGTTAATTTTTTAAATTCAAATTTAATTTAAATGTACAGTTTATGGTAATACTCTGAACCCTTCCTCACATCTGATGACAAAAAACATATTTAGAGGTGGAGAAAAAAACCACCTCCTTAGCAGGCCTCATCTAATCCGAAGCGGTTTCAGTTTATTTTTACACTAATCAGTGCTCATGTGTTAATTTTTTAATTACTGTCACAATATTAAGACTGATGGCCATGTGATTCAGTTTTGCAAATTGTTAAATTTTCTTTCATGTTACAGCAGCATGAGTAGAGCTTAGAGCTTTCATTTACCTGAGGTCATCTCATCTTTGTCACTTAAAATACACAAATACACTGACACAGACACAACAGTACCGTTAAACTAATTAAAAGCAACATTTTGTTCATGTAAGCAGTCTTGATACCAGTGTGTATTTCAATAAAAGGCAGAGCCAGATCCAGTCTCATTTGGTAACAGGAGATGTATCCAGGATGTCTTTTAATGCCCGGTGTGAACATTGCTTAAGACTGTCTGCAAGCGATCCGATCACTGAGGACGGATGTTAATACCAGGTCTGAACGTGGCCTAAAACTGTGCAAAACAAGATTAAGGGGAGTGTTACGTACTGAAGCACACCTATCAGAAACAGTATACTGTTCCTGTTGAAAAGAAGATACTTTTTATTATCAGCTTTATTGTACAATTTATTTTCCCGATTATTGTGGACTACTTTGGAGATTTGGGATGCTGTGATAGTTATTCCATGTCAAATCCTTTACTGTCAGGATCATTATTCATGTTCAGTCATATCACAAAATGGCTTCCTGCTTGCATCTGTTTGCTAATATGCATGTGTTTGAAAACTGGTTCCAAAACTGTGCATTATCATCCACTCTAAACTGGTGCTGTCCTCTCCATGGATCACCAGAAGACCCATCAGCATGCCAGTAATAGTCAATGACTCACTTCACTGTTTGTCACATATGTGTGAATGGGCACATATGTGATTTGTACGGTGATTAAAGCAAATGTCGATGAGTTTTGAAGCTGAGTCATAAGAGGAGACGTGGGCGGAGCTAACTGCTTACACCTGCGGACCCCTGCAGAAAACCCCCATAAAGATTGTTGAGGAGGAGGAAGAAGAGGTGGCTGAGATCCAGCCTGACCCTCTCCATCAACTCATTCTCCACTTCAGCCACAATGCTCTGACAGAGAGGAGGTGAGATCATGATTTCAGAAAGAGTGATTTGAATAAAGCACAACATTACACGCAGGCTAATGCTCTGTGGGTTTTATTTGTCAGTCATTTGGAAGAAGATCCTTTGTATATTGCGTATGCAGACATGATGGCAAAGGTAAGGGTGTTTATGAGTTTATCAATAAATAATTTTGGTAAATCTCTAAATTGATACTTGAGGTTGATTGTTGATCTTTGTGTCTTCAGAGCTGTGCAGAAGACGAGGAAGAAGAGGAGGAAGGAAAAGAAAAGACATTTGAGGTTTCTCCAGTCAATCATTCAGTGGTTTTAATAGTAATTCACTCACCCATTTTTTCCAATTACTATGTCTGTGTATGTTTGTTTTTTAGGAAAAGGAGATGGAAAAGCAGAAGACCCTGTATCAGCAGGCACGGCTGCACGCACGTGGAGCAGCTGAGATGGTGTTGCAAATGATCAGTGCCAGTAAAGGTAAATATCATCTGACCATTTGTGCTCTGTGTCACCTTGTATCAAATTTTAATTTACTGGGATTGTCTTTTTATAAACACTTACAGATTACCAGTAATGCTTGATACCATCAACCCATGTAATCAGACACAGATTTTTTTTTCTTCAAACTATTTTTTTTTTTACATTTAAAATGTTACCTGTTATTACCTACTAATATTACCACCTATCTCAAACACCTGCCAAACCCCAAAATTGTGTGTTTTCTTGCAGATTACTTATGTCCTTATAAGGTCTACATGCATTTCAGATATTTTTTGATCAACTGTAATACAATTATCTGGGGAACATTGAATAGACATCTTACAGAAAGCCAGCCTACATGTTTAGATAAATGGAGGGATAGATAGCACTTACAATACACTCCTCTAATTACTAATTGTTTTTTTTAATTATTGATTATCATTAAAATATAAACAATTCCTTGGACCATAACTCACATCTTCATTCCATCAAAATCCATTATTTTAGCTTGTTGACAAATACACCTGAAAACATATACTCCTTGAGGCAATGATAGTATTAAGGTATAAAAATTAAAAGTTGAATATTTATCTCAAAATCCATTTCCTACCATCAGGTCGCCTTGGCCCAATGGTGACCTGCACCCTCAAACTAGGAATCTCCATCCTCAATGGAGGCAATGTGCAAGTTCAGCAGGTCAGAAAATACACGTTTACATTTTGATTTTATCCTTGTAATTCTTTCTTTGAATGCTGTTCTTCTTTTTCATTGTAGAAAATGCTTGATTACCTGAAAGAGAAAAGAGATGCAGGATTTTTCAAGAGCCTGTCAGGACTGATGCAGTCGTGCAGGTACTGTGATGTCACTGTGTATACATGCAGCAAAAAAAGAAGAAATCGGTGCTAACATCTGATGCTTTTATTTGACTTATGAATTTATTTCTGTTGTCAGTGTCCTGGACTTAAATGCATTTGAGAGGCAGAACAAAGCAGAAGGTCTTGGCATGGTGACAGAGGAGGGTTCATGTAAGTGGAGTCAATGTGGGGTTTACTTTCTGCTTTCTCTTCTTAGATTCTAAGCTCCCCATATTTGACATAGTGTTTGATGTACATCCCTCTTGAATCACCCAATTTTACTCATGATCACATAACTACAAAAAATTTCTACCCTTTTCACTGCGCTAATGTTGAACTATGACCTTGAAGTCCACAAACTGTCAATAAATGCTAATCCCTAATTATTATTAGTAGTAATTATCTGTGTAAAGCATGAGGATGCAAACACGATGAGCACATACAACCCTAGACTAAACAATATACACTCACTGGCCACTTAAATGGGTATGCACCTAATAAAGTGGTGGGGAGTAGATCTGCTAAAGAGTTCAATGTGTTCCATACCTTAGTCTTAATTAGTGGTTATTTGAATTGCTGTTGCCATTGTATATAGTCTGGTCATTCTTGTCTGACGTTTGACATTTTTGCCCAGAGAACTGACGAATGCTGGACATTTTCTCTTTTTTCGGACCATTCTCTGTAAACCCTAGAGATGGTTGTCTGTGAAAATCCCAATAGATCTGCAGTTTCTAAAACACTCAGACCAGCCTGTCAGGCAGCAACAACAACCATGCCACGTTCAAAGTCACTTAAATCACACATCTTCCTCATTCTGATGCTCAATTTGAGCATGAGAATGAGCTTCACCTAGTTTTCTTGACCATCTCTACACACCTAAGTTGTTGCAATTTGATTGGCTGGTTAGACAGTTTCATTAACAAACAGTTGAACAGGTGTACCTAATGAAGTGGCCAGTCAGTGTATATGCACTGGCCTATCACAGCGTAACTGTTGCACTTCCTGAAAAAGTGTAGTCTAAATAATACCAAAGAAGGCAGAATTAACAACATCATTCCCCTTACTAACACATAGCAGTCCTAGTACATAGTACTCTACTGTGACCTAGGCAGTTAAGACAATCAAAATTACATTATTAATATGAATTTTGGTTGTCATATAGCTTGCTGATTGTGTTACAGCTTTGAAATCATGTGGTGTCCTTGACTTTGTCGTGTCAACAAAAGCAGAAACACAAAAGTAAAACACTAAGATTATGATGGGGTTATGATGGGGAAACAGTAAATTATCCCCATTTACTTTAAAGGATCAGTGTGTAAGAAATCTAATAGTAACAGTGTATGTAAAGTTAATGTTGTAGACAGTCGTGGGGTACGATGGTGGCCTCTACATGAAATGGGACCTCTGTCTAAATTACATATACAAGGCTTATTCTAAGGTGATGATATCTCAAACACTTTTTCTTTTAAAGCAATGATGCACTTAAATAAACATACTTGTGGGTAGTACAGTATATTGAGTGTCTGCTAATTAACATTCTAAAAGTTACACATTGAACCTTTAAAGCTGGGGTTTTAGTATCAATTTGTAGTCATTTTTAGTCGTGATGCCATAATACCACTTTTTTCTGAGTAAGTACAAGTATGATTATTTAAATTTCAGTACTCAAAAGATGAATATAAGACAGGAGATCAGTATTTAAGCTTTTATTTACATTGAGATAATTTTAAACAAACTGTAATTGAGCACCAATCGTTTTTTAAAGTAAAGGAACAGATAGATTTGAATTAGAATGAAATGAATCATTTTTAACATTTAGTTGCAAATCCTTTGCTGTGCACCGTGTTGGTTCTTTATATATTTCTTATAAATATATCAAGTCTAGCAGAGCATAGGCTGCAGTCTTCTATAATTTTATTTTCATTGATTATCTATAGTATTTCCGAACTGCTGACATTGTGACACATCCACTGATTGCCGCTTAACTTCTCAGCTCAGTTGAAGATCTGTAAAGTAGTTATACATATACAGGTATGAGTACATGAGGGCAGTACTACAGTAAATGACCTGTTACCTGATACTGGTATTGGTGCATCCCTAGGTTTTAGAGAAAAATAAAGAACATGCTGTCACAGACAACATGGTCCAGCATTAATACCCGCGCTTCTGTCCGAACACAAACACACTCACCTGAGGCTTTTCACATCCAACTCTGTCCGTCTTTTCATCACTCAGCCTGTTGCTCAACATTTCCACCGAGTCTTGTGTATAACAATTCACTGTTACTACTCCTGTCTCTGTTAATGTTGTAATTCTGTCACCATGACTGAATTCTCATTTGATAGTCCTCAAGTTTGAGGCAGACACAACTCAGGCGTATGATTTATTTATTTTTTTCCCCCTATCTAAAACTGCATGATTTAGTTTTTCACTCCTGGTTAATATCTTCATATCTCTTTGTATTGTAACTCAATGTCCTCTCTTTTTGCTTATGTCTTGGTGTATTGTTTGTCTCCTTCCTCTCATTTTAAAAATCCATCGATGGCAGGCCACTCTGAGCGGGGTAAATAGAAAATTTAGATCATCCTGATATGGCTATGCTTCCACTTTGAATGTCTCCTCCATATATGTGGTCCATACTTGCTGCTTTATTTGGGACAAAGCCCTTCCTCCCCCAACACCCAGGAACAGACTGTGCATGCTGACTGATGTCTGTACACAGAAAGAGGATCATCTGAATCTATTGCCTGTTCTTTTGTGTGGTATTTGTTTCCATTCCCCTCATGATAACATTTACTAATGCAAATCCTAATACTGATGCTGAAATCTGTCAGTGCCACTTCTGACGGGTTTGACTGAAGGTTTGTGGACTCTTCCACAGCCTGAGCAAAGCTTTGTCTTGCTTTGGAGTTGAGGCCTATTTCACAAAGCTGGTTTCCATAAAGATGTGTAACTTTCACATGATTTTTTGTTGCTCACAGAAATGAACTTTTGCTCATTTTGTATAGAACTGCTGACTGAATTTCAAAGTGTAACCATGTCTGTGCGCTGCTTCTTTTCAGAAACAATGTCTCGTCCACAGGCCCATTTCTGGCCTGCATGTGAAAGTTATCAGGCTGCCTCCAGCTTTTGGAAATGTCCTGTTGGTTCACTGTTGTTTTAATGTCAAAGCATTTTTATAAGACCTGCTTTGGATTCAGTTTAGAACCTGCAATCTAAAGGCCCCGGAATTCAAACACATTTTGAACACAGAATTTGTCCTGCTTGCCTCATTAATTGCTTTTGAGGGGAGTTTCACATATTTTCAGACCTCCTCATGCAGAGTCAAATAAAGACTTACTTGTAAATTAACTTTTGTAAGGTTTCAGCTATGTTCACTTCCATGTCTTTTCTCTCAAGCCTCCAAGGTGCTACAGAACGATGAGTTTACGAAAGATTTGTTCCGCTTTTTGCAACTTCTGTGTGAGGGGCATAATGGAGGTAAGGTTGTTTGAAGTTCATAGGTTTTCATTATTATGTACCCTGTTTCACAAGGCAATGGTGGGCATTTGAGGATGGAAAAGAAATTGAAAATGATTAATTAAACCATTTGTTTCTGTCAGATTTCCAGAACTTCCTTAGAACCCAAACTGGAAACACAACCACAGTCAACATCATTATCAGCACTGTTGACTATCTGCTCCGTCTTCAGGTGCGTATAGTCATGGACCATTTAGTTGAAGTAGTATTTGCATTTGAATGGAGGTTTATGGGGAAATTATTTAACTTCTTACTTGGTTTATATCTTCAGTAAACATTTTTCTGAAGAAATAATGGTCCCAGTCACTACTTTCAAGTCGTTGTAAACTGAATATTTTGTCAGTATTGTAAATGATGTTCCCATTAAGTGGAAAATAGATGATATAGCCCAGTACTATGAATTCTGTGTGATTGACAACTTGTATTATCCAGTAGGTGCCTGGTTGTAGACTTTATTGTGGTGTGCATGTATATGTCAAATAAAATAGCACAAAATACAGCCTTCATTTTTCCCCTTTAGGAGTCTATCAGTGACTTCTACTGGTACTACTCTGGCAAAGATGTCATTGATGAGACTGGAAAACTCAACTTTTCAAAAGCTTTAGCTGTAGCCAAGCAAATATTCAACTCACTGACTGAGTATATTCAGGTAAGAGGCTGAGCCATCAATCACCATTGTCAATCATTTTAATTTTTATTCATTATTTCTATTTTTTACCATTATCTTGTCCTTGTCCTCTTTCAGGGTCCATGTATTGGGAACCAGCAGAGTCTCGCTCACAGCAGACTGTGGGATGCAGTAGTGGGCTTCTTGCATGTTTTTGCCAACATGCAGATGAAGCTATCTCAGGTAAATCAAGCATTGCAACCATAGAAATGAAACAATAACACAATTGACAATAATGCCGTGTGTAGGCTACTTTTTCTACCACAGAAAAGCTTAGAGCAAATATCCTTTCTTTAGGATGCCAGTCAGATCGAGCTGTTGAAAGAGCTGATGGATTTACAGAAGGACATGGTTGTCATGTTACTGTCTCTTCTGGAGGGTAAGAGTCTGAGATTATATCCATACTACTCGATTTCAAATCTGAGATTTGGCACACCTCCGAAGTGGAGGAAAGTTTGGAAACAGCACACTTAGTTTGAAAATTCATGGGCTGTGTTTGGTCTGGATGGTCAAAAATGTATGAGTTATGACATCCTGACTGGATCTTATTGGCAATGACTCAACTTTCAGCTGTGAATAAAACTTACCGCATTTTGAGTCATCCTCTTCTAACATGAGAGAGATTGCAAATTTGCATGAGTAAGAAATTATATATGCAAGTTTTATATTATTTGAAAAGTTTTTTTTGTTGTTTTTTTGTATTGTCCCTGGCAAATAAATCTTTACATAATTAATTAAATTGTCAGATAAATAATAGAAATTCCTGCTCCTACTTTTCACCATTGTTAGTAGTGCTTTCTGTAACTAGGCAAACAACTGCAGAGGAGAGAATCAGCTTCCTGTTTACACAGGCATGAACATTTTTACACAGGCACTTTTAAGTGTGTTACTATGGATGCAGATTACTTCTGATTTGTTGCTGAAACACATATCTAGATGCACATAATCTTTACCTGAAAATGCTGTTTTCACATGAAAACATAATAGTGTGGATGTTGCCTGAAGCTGCAATTCAGTAGCAAAAAGTTAAGAAAGATGGGATTTAAAAAATTGTGGTTGACTCAACGTATCTGAGATGATAGTACTTTTTAGTTTTTTGTGTTTATACTCAACTCCTTTTTTCAGGTAACGTGGTGAATGGAACAATTGGAAAGCAGATGGTCGACACTCTGGTGGAGTCTTCTAACAATGTGGAGATGATCCTCAAGTTCTTTGATATGTTCCTCAAACTGAAGGATCTGACCACCTCAGACAACTTTAGGGAATATGACCCTGAGTACAAAGGCATCATTTCAAAGAAAGATTTCCAGAAGTCCATGGAGAGTCAGAAACAGTACACACAGTCTGAGATTGATTTCCTGCTCTCATGTGCAGAGGCAGATGAGAATGATATGTTCAATTACAAAGAGTTTGTAGAGAGATTCCATGAACCAGCCAAAGATATCGGCTTCAATGTGGCAGTGTTGCTCACCAACTTGTCTGAACATATGCCAAACGACTCTCGACTTGCCACCTTCTTGGATCTGGCAGAGAGTGTTCTCAGCTACTTTGAACCTTACCTAGGTCGCATTGAAATCATGGGCAGTGCAAAACGCATTGAGAGGGTTTACTTTGAAATCAGTGAGTCGAGCCGTGAACAGTGGGAGAAGCCTCAGGTCAAAGAGTCCAAGCGTCAGTTCATCTTTGATGTGGTCAATGAGGGTGGAGAGAGTGAGAAGATGGAAATGTTTGTGAATTTCTGTGAGGACACCATCTTTGAGATGCAGCTGGCCTCACAGATCTCTGAGCCTGATGAGGTTGAACAACCGGAAGAGGAAGAAGAGGAGGAGGTACACAGCATCCTGGATGAGCTGGCTGGAGAGGAAGGAGATGCCATGGAGTCAGCCTCAGCTTTCTCCTCTGCCTGTTGTGCTGTCAGGAACAAATTAGCACATGTCCGACAAATGTTTTCTATTAAAAATGTACGAAAGCAATTCAAGAAAGTCAAGAAATTGAGCATCAAGGAAATTATCACAGGCTTCTTCTCCTTCTTCTGGATGCTCTTCTTTGGCTTCTTTAAAGGAATCTACAGCCTCATCTTTGGTTTCTTCCATGTCATCTGGTCATCCATGTTTGGCGGTGGATTGGTGGAGGGAGCCAAGAACATGAAGGTGACGGACATCCTCGGAAACATGCCTGACCCGACCCAATTTGGTATCCACAGTGATGTGATTGAAGGAGAGAAAGTGGAGGCTATAGAGTCAACAGGAAGCCTGGACGCAGCCATGGCACCAGTAGGAGACCTAGCAGAGGTAGACATGATGTTGGAGATGCTGATGGTGCCTAAAAAGGAAGGAGGGAAACACGTGGAGCCCGGCCTGGGTGACGTTTCTGAGCTGAGTGGAGAAACATCCACCTCTGATCAGAAAAAGGTTTGCAATCATGTCATCTTCATCTGCTTTACGACTTTAAACTCTCCAGATTAGAATGTCTCAACCCCTTTCAAACTCTGCAAATATGGAGGCTTACCAAAATTATTTTATTATTACTTAAGATATATAAGTAGCAATACATAATGAGTTAATATGACTATTAGTATCAAACTTTGCTTAGTTTGTCCAAGATTTAATTGAATGTATTTAAATGTATTTAAATGTATTTGGTTATTGTTTGCAGCTTACAAATAGCATGGTAAATAGACTTGTTTTTTGTATACAAAAAAAAACAACTCTACAGAGTATGCATACATGCTCAATATCAGTTTATAGAATGTAAAATTGTAAGGCAACCTTTTTTTAAAAATAATTCAAAATATTGTATTATTTTTGTTAAAGCTTTTGGCTGAATTCTTTTACACTCGATCAGTCATTCCCAAATTTTAGAATGTCTCACCCCATTTCAAATTCTGTAAACTATCTGCAACCTTACAAATGCTTACAATGATTTACTTCATAAAGAGACAGATTCATTTCAAAAAGGCATCTGCTTAGCTATACTAAAAAGTGATAAGTTAATTTTACTTAAAAGTATAATAAGCCAGATGAATAAATGTAGCTGTAAGTCTTCTGGTTACTAAATAAATAATAATAATAACATAATAATAATAAATTAGTTCATATGAACAAGAATTTGTAAAGCAACTTTTTGAGAAAAAAAAATATTTGAAGCTTGGAGACAAAACAGAAAATTAAAAGGTTTCCTAATTATTTTATTTTATGACCTCTTGTGGCCCACCTACAGAATCTCCACAGCCCACTAGGTGGCGAACATCCACACTGGGGTTAATTACAGCTGCAGATGCAGTCTTGTAATTATCACTGTCTCTCAGTTCATTGGTGTATTTTAACACTCTCGTGCAGAAAGCTGCTGCCCAGCCTGCTGAAACCCCAGTGAGTGAACCAGAAAAAGCAGAGTGAGTAAAAGTCTGAGTAAAAAAAAATAATTATCATATGTAAAAACAAAAACTGAAAATTCAAAACTATAATCACCTACACAGCACAGAGAACCAGGAGAAGGAGGATAAGCCAAAGGAGGAGGAGGCGAAGGAACCAGTGTCGGAGGAAGAGAAGCCAAAGACCAGATCCAGTCAACCAAAAGAGGCGGCACCTGCCTTCATGTCCAACATGTTTGCTGTCCTGGACGTTTACCGCAACAAAACCCTGGTGAGTCCTGACTCTGTTTTGCTGCTGAGAATTTATTTTCTATCACTTTTTTGTGAGACTCAGAAATATAAACTGTCCCTTATTTTCCTTGTAGAACTATTTGGCTCGTAACTTCTACAACCTGCGTTTCCTGGCTCTGTTTGTGTGTTTTGCCATCAATTTCATTCTGCTCTTCTACAAGGTAAATCGCAAACCACAGTAGGTCTGTAGTGATGAGTGGATTCATTGGTTTGCTGATGAAGATAAATGGAACGGACATGTCCAACAACAGACAAGGACACATTACATTTATAATTAAGAGGAAAAAAATACATGCTAAGATGTATTTTTTTCTGTCAAATAAATCAATAAAATAAATATATTTTTAGTGAGGAAAATACAGTATTCAGTCATTTTAAGCTAAATTTGCTTTCCCTAGTACCATAAATGTCATAATATATTGTAGTAATTTGGTCTTTTTGACAATATAAGTCTTATTTACAGACTTCAGTTTGGTCTGTGGGAAATTATTATGCACTCTTCTTTTTATATAGCAAATAAAAATATCACCTTTAATTCAAGAATAAAACTATCTACAGAAAACCTGGTCAAATGTTTTTAAATGTTAAATTTGTGTTAGCACAATTTATAATAGGTAAATTTGAATCCAGTCAAACAACACAGTTTTTTTTATCATTAGCTCTTCAATATTAAGCTTTTGAAAATCCATTTCATGAAAAAAGTTTTTTTCTGAATCTAATGTGATGATTATTCATTTGAAACGAAAGTATTTTCTGTTGACAGTCAATAACTTTATAAACTAATTTGACAGACAAATAAAGGAAGATTTTTTTGTACAGGAAAATGTAAAAAAAAAAAAAAAAAAAGAATAGAATTTTCCCTTTTAATACTGTGTATATTGTGCTGTTCAGGTAACTGGTGAAACTGATGAAGAAGACGATGAAAACCAGTGGGGCGATGATGAAGCGGATGACGAGGACACGCTGTTTGACATGGATGAGTTTGTACTTCAAGAAAGCACAGGCTACATGCTACCAACTCTGCGCTTCTTGTCCAAATTCCATACTGTCATCTCACTCCTCTGTTTGGTCGGATACTACTGTCTGAAGGCACTTTATTTATTTTTTGTTTGTTTGTAATGATACTGCTTCATCAACAATCTCTGCACCTGGCTGAACTGTTGTGTCAGTGAAGTTCTTGCTCTGCTTTCAGGTTCCTCTGGTGGTGTTCAAGAGAGAGAAGGAGATCGCCAGGAAGCTTGAATTTGACGGCCTCTACATCACTGAGCAGCCGTCTGACGATGACATCAAAGGCCAGTGGGATCGACTCGTCATCAACACACCGTGAGTCGTTCACCTGGATCATTAAAGCTGTAGTTGGTAACTTTTAAGTGTAAACAAATGGCTGTCACATTTAAGCCATTGCCAGATGAGGTCATACACTGCTGGTTAAGGCCTATCAGCTCCATGCTACTCTCTGTGTGTTTCTCATTATAGTGGACTTTGAATGTGCGTCGCCCAGCGACGTTTACTGCATGTGTTTTGGTAATTGCTCAAAATTCCTCAGGTTGTTGAGAGAAGTTTCCCACTGGAGCTTTAACTACCTTTCTTATCAATATGTCACATAATATGCCCATGTTGTATTAGGCAGGTTTGCATACTTTATTATTCTATTTTATATTATTTATAATGCACGTTTACCATTTATTAATTTTACTTTTCACTATGTGTACTGCTGAAATATTGCCAATTTCCCCACTGTGGAACTAATTACCTACCCTACCTACTTACTTACTCTAATTAACTGATCAATCGTTAGGTTAGCCTGATTTACCTTGCAAATTTTCCCATTGTGGGATTAGTAAAGGATTATCTTATATTGTCCTAACTTATCCTATTCTGTTTTATTGTAATATATTTTAGTTATTTTCTAAAAGATTTTGGTATCAATTAAATCTTATCTGACTCTCTTTCTGTCTGTTTGGCTTAGCTTAGCTCATCTTATTTTAAAATATTAAATATAGTATAATAAGTTATTTTTTCATCACATACATCATCAAAAAGAAAAACTCAATTAAACTGCACTACATTGTGCTTGCTGCAAAATAAATTGTATTTAAAAATATCTAAACTTTGTGTGTTTCATTACAGGTCTTTCCCCAGCAACTACTGGGACAAGTTTGTTAAGCGTAAGGTGAGATGGTATTTGTTAATGACCAGTAATTGACCTTTTGCATGTGAATGTTCCTCAAACCTGCTGAGGTACAGCTGAGCAAATGGAATTCTTAGACACAAAAATGAAGCTTTCATCATATTTGTTAATCTGGTGTTTATGTCCAGATGAACCAATTTGTAAACATCCTCTTCCAGGAATCCACATTTTTGTATTTACATTTTTAAGGTGTTTTCGTGCTGTGAGGGTGTGATAGTGTTGACTCTCTGCCGCATGTATGTGTAGGTGATCAACAAATACGGCGACCTGTATGGAGCTGAACGCATCGCTGAGCTCTTGGGCCTGGATAAGAGCGCTCTCGACTTTGACCCCACAGTGGAAACTGTAGAGAACGAAGCATCCCTCCTCTCCTGGTGAGAACGCAATCTTTGTTTACCCATTTCTTCCTTTAAACTTCTGCAGGTATGCCAATATGGATGTGCACGTATCATTTTGTGTTTATATAATATTTGAGGCGTTCGTGCATTTGTGCAGACAGAGACTGTTTTAAACTCTAGAAACCTGACTTAAATGGAAGTGTGGTTGTGAAAACTGTTGTTATCTGATTTTTGCTTTTATTTCTCTTTCATTTTTATTTATTTGGACATTAGGTATTTGGCATTTTGAAGTTTTTGAATTTGTGTATCTCTTTTTTTCTGTTTTTTGAATATGTTTTGCATGTCAAAATACTTTTTAAAGTTGCTATAGACGTAAGGTTTTTATTATTTAAATTGATTATGAAATTTTGAACATTACCTTATCTGCACTTAAGGACTAAATGTTGATTCCCTGAGTTTAAATACACAAATCCATTTCCACATTACTTTATAGCATGAATTTAGAAAACAACAGATTTATCAACCATAATATATCAACTAAAGATTATTCAAACTTTGCTTGTGAATTACAGCAACATTTTTTCTCTTTAACAGGCTGAGCTCCATTGACACAAAGTACCACATCTGGAAAATGGGCGTGGTTTTGACTGACAATGTAAGTTTGTTTACTGTACGTGAAAAGCACTGCACATGTACACTTTTATGGGCAGCATAAACTATTACAATTAAGAGTAAAAGATGAAAGAGACAATTGAGTTCACGAAATATAAATAAATGAAAACACTGCATATTGACTCATTTTAGCTATTTTGTGGTTCATACAAGTGAAAATCGTCCTCATAACTATACAGTGAAATGAAAATGAACAAAGTCATGACTGCGACTACGTTCTCTTGCAGTCCTTCCTCTATCTGATCTGGTATACCATCATGTCCATTTTTGGACACTTCAACAACTTCTTCTTTGCTGCTCATTTGCTGGACATCGCTATGGGCTTCAAGACCCTTCGCACCATCCTGTCCTCTGTCACTCACAACGGCAAGCAGGCAAGTATTTTTACCAACAGAGGGAGCCAGAGAACAGATAAGAAATTAAACCACAGCCACTCCACATTAAATGTTGTTTTGAAGAAAAGCTATTTCTTAAATTGTGGCTTCAGGTTTTGTAAAAGGGGAGGGAATTATTGAGCTACTTTTAGGAAAACCTGTGATTCAACAGCTTGATTTACACGAGTGATCTGCATGTACATCTGGTCTGAGACGGATAAACAAGGAGAATCATGATTAATACTGAACACCATCTTAATCAAATCAATGAAATAGCATCTTGGAAAAATAGGATGGAGCCTTGAAATAGAAACAGTGGAAACTGACAAAGACCCAGATTGATAAATATTTGCATTAAAGGTTAAAAATCATCTGTTAACGTGACTAATAAAACAAAAACTCACAAGACACTGTTAATAATTGTCAATCAAAAATTGTCACCTTAATGATTCATAACACAGATTCATGTGTTGACTTTATTGAAATTGTAAATATTTTTCAAAAGCTCAGAGCTTGAATGTACAGGATTTATATTTTTTATGTAAAGAATCCAAGTTGTTTCATATTTGAAAAATAATTTTTTATTCTCTTGCGTTGCACAATAACAACACAACACTTCCTCCTCCTTTTACTGCAGATTTTACTCACCAAATAAACTCCTTGAAGCCAAGGTTATTATATTATGTACAGTAAATGTTTAAAATAATGGTTATGGTTAACTAAAGGTAAACAATGAATAAAGAAAAAACATCTGATTTATGCTTTAAATAATTGTGTAAATTGGAATTGATTGATCAACTAATAGAAACAAATAGTGAATATGTAATAATTATAGTGAATAAAAGGTTGAAAGGTCATAGCGCAGCCTTAACACAAGTAATAATATCCACATTTATATAACTAGTGAAAAACAACATTTTATAATGATGTTGATGATGATACACTTGTTTTGGTATTTGAGTGAGAGTGCTGTGGCACCCAGACAAAAATGCTTACACCATCTTTCTGACAGTGAACACAGCAAACTCTGTGTATATTTACAGTATGTGCAGTATATTATAACTGTACAATGATAAAGATGTAGAGTGCGGAGCAAAGACATTTCTCTAATGATGTGAATTTGATTTCCTGAAGGTCCCTGAAGTCAATGAATACTAATGAAAGCTGCCTGAAGAAATTGTCATTTCAGTTCTCGAGGCCTTGATAATGCCGCAGATCCTTTGTGAATCACTTTTTCTTTGAAAAGACAAGAGACCTACAGTTTGACTAGTTATGATGGGGTGAAAAAATTAATTAACCAGAAAATCTACATTTTTACAAGCCATGGGAAGACATTTATGTTATTTCTGGGACCAAATGAAGGTCAAATATTATTATTTTGCAGGATGAGGGGTGGAAGTAACAAAGAAATACTGATGAAAAATGGATAGGGATGAAAACGTAGGTGAATAGAAAAGTGGAATAAGAGCAATGGATGTAAATAAATCACAAATAGAAGCTAATCAAGTAATTTGGTCAATTTGCTGCAGATTTTTATCTTTCTCTTACAGTCATCATTTAATATAATTTTTAAAATATAGCATTTAATATAATTTTGATAAGTTGTTGATTCATTTGATAATTTTGAGTAACGGTGTGGTTGAGTAAACACCATTTATTGATGTTTAAGCAATTTTTTGTTAATAATATATTGCATTATTTTTTCAGTGCATATTTAATCAATTTCTGCCCAAATTGTTGATCAGAAAAATAAATTAGATTTCAGGTTTGGGAACCACTCTTGTTCACAAACCCAATCTTTGTACAAAATATAGATAAAAAAACAAATAAATCATCAATTTATTGCTTTATATTTTTTGGTTAATCAATTACTGTTGTGTTTCTTCTGCCCTAATGTTGATCAAAGAAACAAATAAGTTACCAGTTGATCATTTTATTTTTCAGTCCATTTTATCAGTTCCTGGTGCTTTTCCATTTTCAATTTCTGTGCATGATAAAATTAAATCCCTGTCAACTAAAAACTGCCTCACCATGAGTCACAGACACGAAGGCAAGAGAGGGATATTAAAAGAGACACAGTCATCAACGAGGAAACACTGAGGATGGATAAAATCTAGAATAAGAGAGATACAATGAAATTAGGAATAGCTAAGAAAATTAACAAATAAATAAGATAATATAAAATAATAAATATTGTTATTAATAAAGAGAAGAATTTAGGTCTTGAGTTTACTTTTAAAAATATGAATGTTCTGTGCTGCTGTTCCACAAACATGGGTTATAGTAACAAAAGGTTTTAGTTACTTAATACTCCTGGGATGATGAAAAGACCTGAGGGTTCTAGAAGGTTCACAGGGTAAAAAGGAAGTTCATTCATTTAATCAGTTCCAAGTGTTGAACTCCATGTTACTTCTGCTCAAAAAGTTTGATCAAAGAAAAAAATTCAACCATTTTATCAATTTTCCTCAGGTTAGTTTTTGTCACCAGAGTTTAACCGTGTGCCTCTCTGCTGCTGTAGCTCGTGCTGACTGTGGGTCTGCTGGCCGTGGTCGTCTATCTCTACACTGTGGTGGCCTTCAACTTCTTCAGGAAGTTCTACAACAAGAGTGAGGATGAGGACGAGCCTGACATGAAGTGTGATGACATGATGACGGTACTCTCAACCATTCCTGTCTTTCAATTCTCTCTCTGTTTTTGAAAAATTGACAAAGTTGCCCTTTTGTCGAGGAATAAAAAAAACAGGGTTGCAAGTGTCAGCAAGGACAAACTGAAAAAGATTCCTGAGGCATTTGTATTGAAGGGTTGGCTTTTTATTATGGTATGCCGGCAGGGAGCGAATACTGGACTGAGCAGAAAGTATTTTTCCATTACTGTCTCATTGTTGACCGTCTTTTATTAGTTATAGTTGTCAAAAGTATCTTTTATGTTCTCAAACTACTTACCGCCTCTTCGGGGACAAAACTGATTAGTGTTTTCTTGAATGTTTTCAAACTTTGAAAGAATTTGAACTTGAATACTGGACTTCTCAACACATCCTTCGCCTCCTTTTCCCGTTGACAAATGACAGAGTTTTGATACCACAGAATACATTAGGATACATTAAAACAATAGAGACTGTACAGCAAAAATGGACATAGCCTTCGGCTTTTGAAAACGGAGCTTAATATGTAATATATGATGGAAATAGCAGTTAGCCCCCAGGGGGCGACTTAGCTAGATGAAAAAGAAACTCCATTTGAGTGGATATCAGTGGGAAAATGAACTTCTACTTCTAACTTTAAGAAAAAATTTTTTTATCTCTGATATAAATAATTATTTATTTAGAGGAGAATAGACAATAAAGCATGGGCCATAGGAGTGGACACCAGTGTGATTGACAGCTGGTGTCGTGTCATGCTATAGGAGCCTGCAACAATGTGAATTTCCCGTTCAAAGTAAAACCTGGCAGTGGCAGTGTTCAAATTGCGAAACTTAAACGTCTGAGGCTGCACAGAAAACAGGTAAATCAAAAAATTACTAGATAACATTACAAAAAAATTAATAAAAGTGTTAATAATTTAACACCTGTAGACACTTTGGCTAGAGAGTCAACTAAAACACCTAAATCACCTCTTTGCAAACAAATATTGTTACCTCTCTACAATTTAGGTGAAATCCGAAATGATAATCTAATAATCCATAATCTAGAAAAATACCACACAGAGAATTTTCCCATCTGAATGAGTGGTCGCTATTTTTCTGTTATTATGAGAGTGAACACAGAATATAAACAAGCACAGGGAACAAGAGAAAGAAAATAACCTCGTGTAGAATAAAGCTGTTATTTATTTCCGCTTTTATTTCCTACTGTCGCTGTAAATCTTCCTTTCTCTCGATGTACAGTATGGATTTTAACTTGAAACACATCAAGGATTAAGACATGACAGGATGTTTACCCTGTGCATCGATCTGCCACTAAGAACCTTAAAACTGGGCACATATGTTGTGAATGTGAGGTCCCAAATTTGATTCTCCAAACAGCCTTGAAGAGGGTCTTAAAAAGTCTTACATTTGCTTTGCAGATTCCCCGCTTTGACTGGTACACGTTGAGTATCTGTAAGATTTGCTGCTGCAGATTTCAGCTTTGACTTTTCGCTCCTCTCCCTCTTCAGTGCTACTTGTTCCACATGTATGTCGGCGTGAGAGCCGGAGGAGGAATTGGAGACGAGCTGGAGGATCCAGCTGGAGATCCCTACGAGCTCTACCGCATCCTGTTTGACATCACCTTCTTCTTCTTCGTCATCGTCATCCTGCTGGCCATCATTCAGGGTAACTTTACCTTTTCGTATAGTTTGGCTTGGGTTTGTGAACAAGATTGGTTCCCAAACCTGAGTCAGACTTGCTTTTAACAGCCGTCGTGTTTGATCTGAACACAAGTGAACTGCACCAAGTTGTAATTTTATTTTTTAAAATTGATCTCAGTGGCGGTTTAGGGTGTTCATTTTATTGATCCTGTTTATCCAATATTTTTTATATTCCTGCTTTTCGTAAAACTGGGTACCTGACTAGGTCAGTTTTTACAGTTTTGTCTACATTGCACAACAAAGCACTGGCATGGCAGCAGGAGCAATGAAATACAAGATGTAAATGAAGTACATTCATAAATTCTTACTAATATTATCGTCCCCGTATTCAAACCCATAATGAAAGTACTAAGGTGGAGTTATTCCTACTTCAAAACCAGTTTGAAACCATATTCAGGTGTGAACTTGCTTAATCTCATCTTCATATCTGATCACTCAATCCATATTTACAAATAGACTAATTGATTTTTACAATTGATTTAAATTATCTGCACTGGCTGATTCATCATTTGTTTACACATTTTTAATCTCAGAAAGTAAATGCTGTCATTAATACAAAGGATTTTTTGCATAATATAAATTTATATAATTTTCTTTTTGATTACCTATTTACTGTTTTTAGTATTTGAATTATTTTATTTTATTTAAACTATACAAGGGTACTGCAGTGCATACTATTTATTAAACAATTTGTGTCATTTTATTATTAAACTCTTTTATCAGATGGATGTGACAAAAAATAATTTAATCAATCAATTCTACATCATAAATCAATCAAGCTATAGTAAAAAAAAAAGTAAGTTGGCCTTCAAATGTCTGTTCAAAACAGCACGGGGAAATTAATTTAAAAAAAAAATTTAATCAGCCTTCTGAATGTCTTTGACCCCAACGTGAAACCCAAGAGGATTATGACAGATTATAGACAACAGGTTGATTTAAAGCACCAGAGGAAACATCGTGACATGTTTAATGTCCTTCAGGATAATGGAGGTCATGAGTTTCTGACGGTGTTACTATGAGCGTCAGGGGCCGAGGAGTTTGGGAACCTCTGGTGTACGACACAGAATGACATCCATCACTGCGAGAACAAAGGAAACGCGAAAAGAAACAATTCTCGTTTAGCGTCAGTCGCACACATCAACTTTACCAAAGGGAGCTTAAAAAGACTCACCTTCCTCCTCCAGGTTTGATCATCGATGCCTTTGGTGAGCTGAGAGACCAGCAGGAGCAGGTGAAGGAGGACATGGAGGTAAGACGTACTGATGGATATACTTTTAAAGGTGTAGTGCAGCCATAATATCTGGCTCGGTTGATGAATTAAAAAAAAAAATCTGATTTTTTTTTTTTTTAATTCAGTCATGCAGAATTAATTCAGAGTTTTTATTCGGGGGAAAAAAAGGTCAAAGAGCATTTTAACAGTCTGTGGCAAAAAACCGTTTCTGTCTGATGAAGATGTGACGTTTCGGTCCAATTATTCAGTTGGTAAGAAAAATATTTGGCCTCAAGGCAAATTTATTTGCTGACCCCCTTGTCTGGTGTAAGAATTAGTGACATCTAATGGTGAAACTGTGGATTGTAACAATGGAGGACTCCTCAGCTGAACCCTCCCTGTTACCAGGTGTTGACGAAAACTACGGTGGCCTTTGAAAACCAAAAAGGCTGTGGTTCTTTGTTTGCATAGTCTGCAGCCACCGTAAAGGCAGACCCTTCACCTGAAGTATATGTAAGAGTCTAATAATAAAGCTAAGAAAACCAATCTAATTTTATTTTAAAGCAATTCTACACTAACGTAGGTCGCCAGCTAGCACTTCTTCATCAAGAAAAATAATCCACATATTAATCGATTATGAGAAAGACTTTTGGTCCATAAAAATGTCAGGAAATGTCAAACAGTGTTTCCAAAACCTTAAAATGATGACGTTCTCAAAAGTCTTGTTTTGTCCATAAACCAAAGTTATTCAGTTTTAATGATTTCTTTGTTAAATGGAGCAAAGAAACCAGAAAATATTCACATTTAAGGAGCTGGAAAAAGTTTTAATAACTAAAAACACTCAGACCGATTAAACGAGTATCAGAAAGTTGACACAAATTTAGTAATTAAAATTTAGTAATAAATCCTGTACTGCATATGTAAGTCCTACACATACATGAATAAAACCTCCTAACATTTACACCGTTAAGTTAAAATAACATGTCTTTGCACCAGGTTTAGATTAAACACAATCTGGTAGAGTGAGTTAGTCTGGATCAGCGTGAGCACTGATGCAATGTTGGTGCAGTTAAACTAAAAGGTTAGCGTGACAGTTAAGTTTTTATGTCAGTTAATAAAACGTAGCTGAATTTTAGCAAACAACTCGCCAAAGTCCCTCTGTGGCTTTCGTCTCTGCGTCTTCTGTCTCTTCATGTCGCCTCAAACTGAGACTGTGATGATGAGATCAGGACTCTGTGGGAGTCGGACCATCTGCCTCTCCTCCTCGTCTCTGAAGACACTTGTTCATGACTCTGGCTGTGGCTTTGTGTTTGTTGTTGTGCTGCAAAACAAATTTGGTTTGTTCCAAACTCTGTTGGGAGGAAAGGACACAAGCCCGGGGAGAATCGATTCAACTCAAATCACAGAAATTCAACGTACTGTTCCTCTTTTGTTAGAGCTGGACGATGTGACCAGAGATTAAACCATGTTCAAACTGGTAACACGTGATCATTAACACGAGAAATAAATGTGGAATTAAAGTACAGAAGTAACTGTTTTAAATGTAAACCTCTTCTCCTTGTTCTTTTCCTGCTGCTCCTCCCTTTTCTGCTTCTCCGCCGTCTTCCTCCACTTCTGCCCCCTCTTCCTCCGTCTCCTTCCTTCAGACCAAATGCTTCATCTGTGGCATCGGCAATGACTATTTTGATCGAACTCCTCACGGGTTTGAAACCCACACCTTACAAGAGCACAACCTCGCCAACTACCTGTGAGTTCAGTCGCTCCGTATCATGCGTTCACAGTGATGTCACACGTTGTCATTATGCCCGTCTTCTCCCACGCACAGGTTCTTCTTAATGTACCTGATTAACAAAGATGAGACTGAGCACACGGGTCAGGTATGTTTGAGCTTCACACACACACACACACGTTAAGTAACTTCTACTTGTGCAACCTTTTCAGCCCACTTGCTGTGTTGTGTAAGTGCAGGAAGAAGCAGTGTGTGGGTTCACTTTGACTATTTTATTTATTTTTTTTTCAAATTTAAGTTGCTTTTGTCAGGCATCTGAGATTTAAGTTGTTTTTTTTTAATTTAATCTCACTTTTCTGTCTCACATGGAGCAGACGTAAAATTGGTTTCTTAACTTTTTACAAAAGATCGTATGTAGAGTTTAATTGTGCTTTAAATATTAGAATAATATTTATAATCCATATAATAATCCATATTTCTAGTACTGTACATCATGTTTAAAACATTTTTAATCAGATTAATTAAGAATTGAAATTATAAAAAGAGATGTTTCTTTTGACCATGCAAACAGGTGTTATTTTAACACCTTTAAGTTATAAAGTTCATTTTCATCCGCCCCAAAAATCAACAATTTTTTCATTTTTTGTTCTTAATTCTACGACATTAGAGCACAGAGCGTTGCGTGTGCAAAAGTAAAGCAACGTGCGCAAAAGAGCGAGTAAAGGTCAAACACCACGTTAGACGACATCGGTCATTTATGGTGTTTGTTCCAAGTGTTGACTAAACCCGTCCTCAGTCGGTCACGGCACAAATGTTTGCTTTAACTGATGGTTTAGGTTTAAAAGTTTCAGTTTTAAGGCAACATTTTGACCTTTCTCTTTTCCCTCCAGGAGTCGTACGTGTGGAAGATGTACCAGGAGCGATGCTGGGACTTCTTCCCCACCGGCGACTGCTTCCGTAAACAATATGAGGACCAGCTGGGTTAGAGAGGAAGGGGCAGGGACGCGTAGAGCCCCGGACACCCGTCTCCACTTTCACTTCTGTCTGTAAGAGACAATGACATGGACTTCACCCTGTTAACAGAACCTGAACTCTCACTGGACTTTATCTGCTGCCATGGCGTCGGAAAAAAAAGAAAAGAATCATTCATTTTCAATTTAAAGATAATTTCATTTGTGCGTCCGAGTCCCAACAGCCCTTTTTTTCCCCATGGCGACGCGGCTTTTATGCAACCTCTTTTGATTCGGATAAACACATTGCCTTCTCACCTGCTTGACTCCAACCCACTAATGCACAATTTGACGTTTGATACGTGCGGCGGGTTTACAGCATGACGAATGAATGTGTGATTATGCAGATTTTATAGATTAACGCCCGGATGATAGTGTCGTTTATAAAAGGAAAAAAAAAAACCAACTCAATGGACATTTTTTGCTGCTAGTTGACATCAGATGAACCGAGTGAGACCTGACACGCCTTTCAAAGATGCCTCAGATCGGTCTGATGACATGAGAACGGTTCCCACAGGACCCCGAGAAAACTCGCGCTAGGCGTTTATCAAGAGCCGACGTGCCTTAAGAAAAACTATGCACAAAAAAAAAAAAAGAATCATTTTCGTCCCTCCTGACACAAGCAGTGCTCTAGTTCTGGATTAGTTACAAGCAGATTTAGCGCAAGCTAGTTTTGTGGCATTTAAATAAGAAGAAAAAAAAAATGAAATCTAGAGAAACATTTGTTGTATAAAACTCCAGATGACACTTGTGTAAATGTTGCTTAGTTTGGTTTTGTTCCTAAGCTGTGGTGTCCTGCCTGCCTGCACCTATTTTCCACAGTAGAAGAAGAAGGCCACACGCACACAACAACAACAACAACAACAAAAGGAAAATAACAGTAAACAAAACCTTGTTCAGGGATTTATTGACGACAAGATGGTTCACTGCTCCTGTTTGGCCATTTGTATGTATGTAGAAGCTTTGGTAAACTGCATTTCTTTAAACGTGGGGGAGGAAATGAATAAAGTAACTGACGCAATAAGCTAAACGTGTTGTCCATGACGTGTTCAGGTGTGTGTGCGTGCCTGTGTGCGTGTTCCTTACAGCAGCAGCAGCAGCAGGGGTCGTCCTCTGATGGCCGCTCTCCTGCAGCGTGTAACTTTCACAAGGGAACAGAAAATTCTTTCTGCGAGGCGTTCGAGTGCTGCGGGAACATTGTGACACGGTCCGTTCCGTCACTGAACGTACTGTGTCTCATTCAGCTCTGCAAACAAGACCAAAGCAGGTGGAGGCTGATGACGAGCGACAATGGTTCCGCCTGATGACGTCCTTCAGCGTTATGAACTTCTGCTTACTCATGGTTGGATTTTAAAAAAGGACAGAAGGTTCCTTTTTTTCCTTCTCCCATCCTGGATGAGCGCAGATCAGGAGATCATGCTGTCGAGCCAGTCCTCTAGATCCTCCTCAGTCATTTGCTTCTTACCTGCTGCAGACTTTGGAGGTGTGACATCTTTCCCTTTCACCTCCGTCTTCTCTTCCGTCACTTTCGGTGGCACCTCCTTCACTTTTTCACACGCTGCAGATTAAAAGAACACACAGAGGGAAGAGTTTGACTCTCATGGTCATAATTCCTCAGTTCCACAGGTTTAAACTTTTTTTTTTTTTTTTATATATATATATATATATATATAAATAAACAAATGTAAAAGTTTGCAGTTTAACTTGGCAACATATGTTGTTTCTTTAAAGATATTAAGATACTTTCCACAGATTTGACACTCTTTTTCCATCTACAGCAAAGAAGACAAAATACCTCCTCAAACCATTTTTCAGATGCTTTGGTGAAATGACTTTCCACTCTGGAAGAAGGTCCAGTTTGCTTGTGTCCACCAGAGGTTAAATGCTTTTAAAATGCACAGACTCTGGCAGTTGATTTTAATTTAATTTAAAAGTTTTATGTTTAACTATACAACTACACACTTTATCAACAGCACCAAGCAACAGAACTGAATCAATGTGGCTTCCTGGCTTTCTTTATTTATGCAAAATTACTGTGGTGCACAGTCTGGAATCCAAGGAAAAATTGAAAACTTTTTGAACATAAATTGAAGAAAAATATAAGAATTTAAGGTAAATGGGATCTTGCAAAAGGTTGCAGAGGTTATGGACATAGAAACAAAGCTAAAACAATGTTTTTTTTTTTAATGCATTTTTACTGTTAATCTCTGCTTTTATTTTGAAAGGGACAGGGTCGGTGAAAAGATTGTGTGAATTTTAGCTGTCTGTTATTTCTGTGATAACAAAACAGGCACCTGAAGTTACATTTTTTCTGTTTATTAGAAAGACTAAGACTATTATTTTCTGTTTACATATGTTTGTTGTTGAATTGTTTTAAATTAAATTAAAAATATTCATATTTTTCTGTATGTACATTTAAACTCCAACTGGTTTTCACTGTGAGTTTGAACTTTAACCCCCACAGTTGAACAGATATTTGACTTTGCTAGTAACAACAGGAATATTTATGACAAACCTTGGGAAAGAGACACTCACTGTTTTCCGCGCCGTCCTCTGTAACACTGACTGGTTTGTCTAAACTGAGCAGCAGGTCCAGCTCTTCGTCTCCATCGTCCACTGGCAGCTCGGCAGCCTTCCAGGAAACCTGGGATTTGGAGCCGAGCGCTTTGTTTGTGGACGTGGACACTTCATCGACACGGTTGGCGCTGCTGTGGACTTTCATCGTCTTGATGGCGAGCATTTCCTGTTTAGGTGCAGGGATCACTGTGGGCAAATCTACTGGAGTCGGAACCTGAAAGGAAAGGAAGAGGGTAAGAACTGAACAAAACATCTGCAAACATGAGTTAGCTTTTAATGTTTTCATTAAGTTCCTCTGAGAAACTGGGAATCGGGCCTTGTTTTCTTTACAAATCATTGATTATTTGCAGCCTTAGTTAGACCTGGACCTTTTACTACTGCGGTCAATGTACGTTGGAAGTCGGAGGTTGAAACCGACAGTTGAGAAGTCGTCAAAATACATGGACACGAACGTAGGTCAGGCTAGCATCGGTAGCAATACCAGCTGATAAAAATACTAAAATAATTTAACAGTACTAAGTGTACGACTGACCCAATGTGAAACAAACAGGACAGAAGTGCAAATTACAGTAAAAGTAGCCGTGGTTGTACGAGTGGCAGCCATCTTGTGGCAGCCATCTCTGACTTTCTAAGCTGGAAATCCTTGAGGGAGCGTTCAGGTTCAAGTCGGATGTTCCAACTTCCGACTACAACTGGAATGCAACAGATGAACATCACTCACAGGTGACGTCAAACACACTGTAGGGTTGTACAAGTGTCTCTGAGATACGGTGGCCTGGAAGTACAAATTATTATTACACAGTGTGAAACAAATCCCAAAAGAAATTCCTTATGGAAGTGGACTGTACCAAATGCTGCAAGTAACCCGGAAGTGATAAAGTGATTTTATTTGACAGACACACATAAAGTGCCATGACAAGGCTTATGGAATGACATTAAAATGTTCATTTAATTTCATAGAATAAATGAATATAATGAACATTATGGAAAAAGTTTGATATAAAAAGTAATAATAAGTCAGGGGCTGTTATTTTGAAAGTCAGGTCAAAAGGAAATGGTGCTACACAAGACTGGTTTTTGACTATTTTCTGTATGAAGAAAAAAGTCTGTTAAGTTGGAATGTATTGGTGAAGTTTTTCAAAAATGTAAATTTGTTTCAACTTTTGTTAATTTCTTTTGGGATTTGTGACTTTTTTTAAACCTATTTTAAAAATGCAAATTTGTTGTTTGGGGATTTGTAAAAAATCGAAAGTATTTTGTTTCAACATTTGTTAACTTGTTTTGGGATTTGTAAAATTGTTTCACATTTTGTAAATTTGTTTCAACTTTTGTTAGTATCTTTTGGGATTTGCAAAAGTTTTTATTTTTAATAAACTTATTTTAAAAAATGCAAATTTGTTTCAACATTTGTCAATTTCTTTTGGGATTTGCAAACGTTTTTATTTTTAATAAACCAATTTTTAAAAAAAATCCAAAATTGTTTCAACTTTTGTTCATTTGTTTTTGAATTTGTTAGAATTTTTCGTTTAATAAAATAGTTTTAGAGAATGCCGATTTGTTTCAACATTTGTTCATTTGTTTTGGCATTGGAAAACTGTTTGACACTTTGTAATCATGGTTTGCACCTCCAGGCCACCGTACTGAGAGGGCTGCCGGTGTCACACCTGTAGCATCTCGGCCTCCAGGTCGAGTCTCTGATGAAGAGGAACCTGCTGCAGAGTCTGAGCCAGAGCCGGAAGATCCACAGCCACCGCCGACGTCTGCGGAGAGAACAGAAACGCAGACGTTGGCAGACGTTGGCAGACGCCACAGATTCAAGATGCGCGGGTGTTGTGTAACAGTCGTTCTCTGCGTTTTCACATAAGAGACAACAAAACAAGAACAGCAGCAAAAGGCCAGGATCCTTTACATAATCTGCTGCGCTGCTTCATATTTACACACAGAAGTGCTGCTCGCACAGTCGGGGTGAAACTTACCGACAAATTTACCAGTGTTCTTTAAAACATGTGGAGGAGGTGCAGGGCTTCCTAAAGCTCTGGCAGAGAACAGATTTTTCATCTTCTTGACCAGTAACTCTGTGACAACCTTTCAGCATCATGGAGTCTCTGTTTCGTCCTCATCTTTGTTAGCGCTGGATTCTTCAGGGAGCTGGCTACAATATAGACATGTGTGCGTGTAGATTCACCTGAGCGGCTGTAAGCGAGTCCATCTCCCAGTCTCTCTCTTCAACAAAGCGGAATTGAGCGAAGGAATCTCCTGAGAAAGAGCAAAGACAGAGACGCTGATTCTCTTGTTTCAGATGAAATGACAGCATGTACAATGACTCGCGATGATTCCGCACCAATTTCTCTTTGACAATACAGTTTCATCGAGTAGCTGCCGATACCAATATCAGTCCGATACAACAGTTTGTATATCTTTTATAAGACAAAGCTTTTGCCTTTACGTCAGCGCTGATGCATCATAAACAGCCGTTTTGATTCCAGGTGAAAAACACAGAATCTGTTCCTCTAACAAAAATAAACTAACAGCCCACATTTTTAGAGTTTGTGCTCAGTGACGCATTTAAAAGAAACTTAAGTGTTTGTGGATCTAATCAGATTTCAAAATTGTATTTTTCTAATAAATCTTTTGCAGTATCACATGACAAGCTTGAAGCTAAAATCAAATCGCAATATTTATTTATTTTTTTTACGCAAAAATAAATGTAAAAATCACAATTAGATATTTAATCTAGTTATTTGGCCCATAAAAGTTTGGGAAATTGTAAAAACTTTACTGGACTGCAAGAATTAATCGACTTCTATACTGATCATCAATTAATTGGTTTGAGTGTTTTTCTTTTAATAAGTAAAACATATTTTCAGTATTTTCTGGTTTCTTTGCTCCGTACTAGAAAGAAATCAGTAAAATGGGATGATTTTGGTTTGTGGACAAAACAGGACATTTTAGCTCATTATTTTGAGGTTTGCGAAGCAGCAGTCAAGATTTTTTTCAACATTTTGTGACATTTTTCAGCCAAAACAAATAATCGATTAATCAATCAAATACTTGTTAGTTGTGATCCAACTCTTTTAGCCTATTTTTCCTCAATGTAGTTGATAAGTTCTTTGTTTTTATTAGTTAAAAACACTCAAAGCAGTTAATCAATTATGAAAATAGTTATTAATTTAGAATCTCTTTTGTAAATAAATATCCCTTTTGTTGCCTCTTTCTTGAACCTCTCTAGTTCAATGTTTTACTGTGTTTTTTTATCATGTCTTTTACATATGTAATGCTGCTGCTGCTGCTATATTTTATTGAAATGCTTCAATATTGAAATGTGCTATAAAAATAAACAGAGATGTATTGCTAATCAATAAACTGATTAGTAGTCACAGCCCTACAACAAAGTACATGATTAATCTACATGTATACACGGGATGTGTGCAGCATTTTCAGGCTGAACGATTAATCCATTATTTATCGATTAATTAATTAATCGTCAACTATTTTGATAGTCGATTAATCAGTTTGAGTGTTTAAACTGATTTTTCAGCCTCTTATATGGAATATTTTCTGGTTTCTTTGATCCATATAACAAAAAAAAAAATCATTTAAAGTGAATTTTGGTTTGTGGACAAAAGAGGACATTTTCTGGACCAAATGATTAGTCGATTAATTTGAGTAAGTAATCATTTATAAGAATAATAAGAAGCTGCCGTCCTGATTCTCAGGTATCAGCGTCAGAATGAGCCTTAAAACACCAACCACTGATCAACATTTATTTTCGGACATTTTATGGACCGAATGATTCCTCAACAAAATGGCTGACAGATCAATCGATTATGAAACTAATCGTCAGTTGCAACGTGGTCAGTCAGCGTGTGGTCAGTCGGAGGGACGTGATGGAGCAGCAGCAGCAGCGTGTCTCACTGTGTCTCACCGTGTCCCTCTGCGTCTCACCGCGTCTCACCGTGTCCCACTGTGTCCCTCTGCGTCTCACTGCATCTCACTGTGTCCCACCGTGTCCCACCGTGTCCCTCTGCGTCTCACCGTGTCTCACCGTGTCCCACTGTGTCCCTCTGCGTCTCACCGTGTCCCAATGTGTCCCACTGTGTCCCTCTGCGTCTCACTGTGTCTCACCGTGTCCCACTGTGTCCCTCTGCGTCTCACTGTGTCCCACTGTGTCCCTCTGCGTCTCACTGTGTCTCACCGTGTCCCACCGTGTCCCTCTGCGTCTCACTGTGTCTCACCGTGTCCCACCGTGTCCCACTGTGTCCCTCTGCGTCTCACCGTGTCCCAATGTGTCCCACTGTGTCCCACCGCGTCCCAATGTGTCCCACTGTGTCCCTCTGCGTCTCACTGTGTCCCACTGTGTCCCTCTGCGTCTCACCGTGTCCCACTGTGTCCCTCTGCGTCTCACTGCATCTCACCGCGTCCCACTGTGTCCCACTGCGTCTCACCGTGTCCCACTGTGTCCCACTGTGTCCCACCGTGTCCCACCGTGTCCCTCTGTGTCCAACCGTGTCCCTCTGCTCGGTGTATTGTGTTGTATTATGTTAGAGAAGACTGCGCCTGTCAGACAGGACACAGGACACTCCACACCATCTGCACTTGTCCTTGATTGCTTTGGTGGTACAGGAAGTGAAGGGGGTCAAAAAGGAGAAGCTCCAGGAGGGCGTTTGTCAGCAGGGCCGAGTCCCCGCTGTCACACAGGCAGGAGAAAATATGATTTATGAATAGGGGCATTTGGGAGGTTACAATGACCGTCAGGATGGACGGGACAGCAGGAGGGGACGGGAATGTCAGCTTTATGTGACGGCTCAGTGAGGGAGTGGACTGGACGTGTGTGGGCACCTGGAAGTCCTTATGTTGTGGGGACCTAAATCTGTTTACACGGTCGCTTTATGAGGACTTGTCTTCCTTATGGGGGCAAAAATCAAGTCCCCATAATGTAAATGACTACATTTTAAGGTGAAGACATGTTTTAAAGTTAGGCTGAGCTTAAGGTCAAGGTCAGGGCACCAGTAATTATGGTTAAGGTGAGAGTAAGTCCTGAAAATGAATGCAAGTCAATGCAATGTCCTCTGAAGTCATGGAAACCATTGTGTGTGTGTTTGAGTGTCGGCTCGCATCAGTGACATCGACAGCTTTTCACCCTCACAGGAAACGTTCAGAGGGATTTGCTGGAGGCGAAATCGAAAAATCTCACACTTAAAGTTACCGTAAGATCTGCTTAAGATAAAAAAGCAACGCTGAATTGATCTAAGAAGCAACTGGCCGATGTGAAAAGATAAAACGGATCCACTGACAAAAGGTTTTCAGCATCTGACGCCTGCAGGACTCAGAAAAGACCAAACCAGCTGCTCCACACCTTTATATGATTAAAATGTAACCAATATATTAAAAAGGTATGATGCTCACATATATATATATATATATACACACACACACACACACACTTTCTGCCAATACCAATATGCAGATATATCGAGTGCCTCATTTAGTTTCTTCTCTAGTGAAATTCATTTTACATTTTTCATAGTAAATATATATATCTTCACAAATGTACAAAGTAAATAAACATATGCATTGTGTTTGCAGATATCTGATAAAATATTTTAAAGCCAATATTGTTTTGAAACTAATAAAGTTAAGTTCATTTACACCCTTAATAAACACTCGTCTGTTTTGGTGGTTTTCCTCTTTCTTCTTCGACTAAATACGCTGCAGTGAAGTGATGTGAATGAGATACATATTCTAATTGTATCTGAATTTCTTGTATATTTTAATGTGTATTTTAGACCAGTATCAGATACTGAGAGTGGTATCAGGTCTGTCCTAATTTGACCTTGATATTTCTTATTCAAAACACTGTAATTTCTTAATTATCGTCAGTAAAGCTGCAACAATGAATCAGTTGCTACATTAATTATTTTCATAATAGATTAATTGGTTTGAGTGTTTTTTTAATACAAGCTCTCTGACTTTTCAGAGTATTTTCTGGTTTCTTTGCTCCACATGATGAAGAAATTACTAAAACTGAATGATTATATTTTGTGGACCAAACACGACATTTAAGAACATTATCATTTCCAGGTTTGGGAAACACCAATCAACATGTTTTGGCATTTTCTTGACCAAACAATTAGTGGATTAATCGAGTAAATAAAGAACTATGACAATAATTCTCAGATATCAGTGTCAGAGCGAGCCTTAAAGCTCCACCCACTTCTTCCTGGACGGTAACAGAAAGAGGACTAAAAGAAAAAAATTAAATTAAAACCATGTTTCTCATTTAGGCTCTAATTTGTGAATCATGATGAAGAGCAGGAAAAGCAGTATCATCATGTCATTCACTTGTTTTCATGTCCACTTCAGTGATAATGGAACAGCACCAGGATTCGGTGTGCGACTTCCCCTGAGTGCTGAGCTTCATTCCGCTCACTTGGTCGCTGTTGTTGTTGTTGTTGTTGTTGTTTTTATCGTTGAGGCTAAAACCGAATGAGTGTGTTAAAGGATACATGGGAAATTGGCACTGGGGTGAAATGACTTGTCCAAAGTGGCTACAGCAGAGAAACACTCTCATTTTCACTGTTTCCGTCTCCTGCTCTTCTCTGTTTAATATCTTCTCTAATACTGCTCCTCCTCTTCATCCTCCTCCTCCTCTTCATCCTCCTCCTCCTCCTCCTCCTCCTCCTCCTCCTCCTTTCAGTCTCCAACACACACAGAACTGCTGACACCCGTGAACTGCCTCCCTCCTGAACCTCAAGGTGTCAACCTGTAGTTTCAGAGGCACTGACTTAACCATGGCAACGGCTGCCAGTCCAGGCTCCACAGGACGGAGAGGACGGAGAGGACGGAGAGGACGGAGAGGAGGACGTGCGAGAGGAGACGAATGAAAGAGAGAGCGAAGCAGACTCTTCGTTCCTGTTCGTCCAAACAACATCTCACACTTAAATCCTCTTCTCTGCTGTTTAATGTCTCAACCGTGTAACGCGGTTCCTCATTTCAACTGAATTCACTCTGCTAAATAAACACTTGCGAAGACTGAGCTGCTCGTAGAAATAAATTTTCAATCACGCGATCATTAAAAACGGAATAATTTAGGTTTGTGGACACAGCGAGACGTTACAAGAACATCGTCATTATTGCAAACACAGATTAACAATGTTGTAACATTTCATGACGACATCTCCTGGACCAAACAAGTAATTGAATATTTGAGAAAATAATCAACAGATTGATTATTTAAATAATCATTAATCGCAGCATTTACCTACAACAATTAATCGACTATGACATTTCCATGTCATTTCCAACTATTTTATAATTGACTGATTATTTGGTTTGGGTGTTTGTTGATTTTTCAGCTGCTTAATAGTAAACGGTCTAGTAAATATTTATATAGCACTCGAAGCTGCTTTACACTACAGTTTTCACCCATTCACAGGCACAGCAGGGCTGAAATACTTCATTATTAATCAATTAATAAATGAATCGTCAAATATTTTGATAATCTATGAATCATTTGAGTCTTTTTTAAAAGAATTAGGACAAGTTCTCTGATTTTCCAGTTTCTTAAGTGTGAATATTTTCTGGTTTCTTTGCTAAATTTGACAAACAAATCATTAAAACTGAATTATTTTGGTTTGTGGACAAAACAAGACATGTGAGAACATTATTATTTCCAGGTATGAGAAACACTGGTCAACATTTTTCCACATTTGATGGACAAAACAAGACTAATCAATTAAATCGAGAAAACTGTCAACAAATCAATCAAAAAAAATTTTTTAAACTTTTTTACTGTCCTACGTCGCAGCCATCAGGGGCAACATGGGGTTAAGTGTCTTGCCCAAGGACACATCAGCATGTAGACTAGCAGGGAATCAAACCTACAGCCTTCCAGCTGAAAGACGTCTTGCTGTTCCACTGAGCTACCATGGCGCCAAAAAGTAAACAGTAAATTCTTGAATATTCTAAACTCCAGCACGTGAGAGTCGGTGAAAGTAATGCAGGGCTGATGGGAGCAACTAACAAGATGCATTCAAGAAACATCGTAATTTTCACCACTTCTGCAAACACACGTCAAGTCCACAAACGAAATGCTTGCTGCTGCCACCTTCTGGTAATAGATGCACCGCAAATTAGGTCATCATTGGAGTACAAAGTTTTGTTTTTATAAACGCAATCACGAATAAAACACTTTGCTAGTTACAACCCTTTAACAGCTGTCACTTGATCACTAAGACATTTTCTATTGTTTACAAACTCAGTCGCGCCGAAGTCAAAATCACAATATGGCCAACTACAAATTGTACATTTCTTAAAGCCATTAATGTGTGTCAAATTACCATTTTCGATAAAAAAAATTGTCCTGACCTACACACATCATAATCTACAGAGTGAAGAAAACATCCTTGTTTCTCACAGAACTGTACAAATGCAAGACATTAATCGTTTAAAATATGTTATTTAAATGAAATTTTAAATTTAAATGAAACTGTGTAAAAATTACCATTCCCTCCGATATCATGAATCGTATTGTAATTTCAGTCAAGATAGTCGCAATTAGATAATTATTCAAAATCGTTCAGCCCTAATTGAAATAATTGGATTTGCTTTGTAAACTCTTTATCTCCGTGTATGAAAGAAATCCCTTTGAACTGCTCTTGGATTCTAACAGTGAAGCAGCAGCTGATTTAACATCAGTTTACAGCTGAAAGGAAAAAGTGTGTCGGTCGCTGCGGTTAAAATGATTCCACAGTGAATAAACAGTGCATCACTCATGCTGTGTGTGTGTGTGTGTGTGTGTGTGTGTGTGCGTGTGCGTGTGTGTGAATAATGCTGTATCCCGGCACTTGAGCCATTCATTAACAAACACAAACCTAAGCTTGTAACACTGGCTCTGCTGAGTTATCTTTTATTCCTGGGATGACTTGTACGTCCTCCGTCTCTGTTCCGCTCTGCTCTTTTCCTGCTCCTCTCCGTTTCTCACCTCGCTGCTCTTCATCTTCACCCACCTCCTCCTCCTCCTCCTTCCTGTCCTGCGAGACTCTGCGAGCGCTGGCAGCGAGTCAGCGTTACGATAAGGCTGGCAGCAGCGGCGTCTGTGACGCCTGTCCAAACCTCTTAGTGAGGGAAACGGCAACTGTCTGTTTTCTCCCTTTCATTATTAAATGACAAATCTTTTGGTCAATAAAATGTCAAAAAAAAGAAAAAAAAAGAGCTTTACAAGTCCGTGACAGTTCCACGCAAAAATTGTATCCTTTTTTTGGGGAAGTATTAAGATTTTTTTAAATTCATATTATTTGTTATAATTTTATAGTTGTGATTTTCTTCTTGTTACTCTGCCTTGTTATTTACTTTTAGGGTTTTACAATTATTTATTTTTTTAACTTTTTATTGCAAAACTGATCAGCGTGTTTCCATAGCTCCTTTTTTGTTTATGTTGTCTTTTTTTTAAATTTTTTTTATTTCTCTAATCTAGTCCTTGTACACACAAAATGTAGTGTGCGTATGGCGTTGTTATGTGAAGCACTTTGTGTTACATTTTACGACTATGGAGTTATTTATCGAGTCAACTGATCGGTTAAAGGAAGAGACAGAATAATTTGTTTTGGTGGAGCAAAAACGTATAAAGTTAGCTGTTTATGAAAAACAATTACCAAATTAATTCATTATTTGTACTAGTAAAATTTGTTACATTTTAAATCATAATTTGACAATTAAATATAGTTTTTTTTTTTATTCTGCAGGAATTTACACCAAAAAAATTAATTAATGAATATTTGACTTAATTAAAAAAGATATCAGCGACATAAATTACTTATTTATAACCTTTCATTTTAAATTTGACACCCAGCAAAAGCAAACATCACTCATTTCTAGGCCCAGCAATCAAACTGCTGACCTTCTTGTTGTGACGCAACAGCGTTAGCCACTGCACCACCGTGTCTGTTGCTAAAAGCGTGTGCAGAACTCTCATCTCCTCGTCCAGAGCACGGCGCTATTATCGCGTCTTCGGCGTGAAGACAGAGTGACAAGCGCACGGTCGTGGACTGGGCCACAGTGCCACAGTCGTGGACTGGGCCACTGGGCCACAGTCGTGGACTGGGCCACTGGGCCACTGGGCCACAGTCGTGGACTGGGCCACTGGGCCACAGTCGTGGACTGGGCCACTGGGCCACTGGGCCACAGTCGTGGACTGGGCCACACCTTCAGTCCACAGCTCACTGTGTCACACACTCAGACCGACACGGTGTCGAGGCCGCCGCCTGCACTTCGCCTCCTTCATGCTTCATACTTGGAGCAGAGTCTGGCTGAGCAGAGACAGCAGGGACATGTGAGGAGCAGCAGAGACGCTGCTCAGTCTCCACTAACACCTGCAGTGAAATGTTGATATTTTATGTGACTGGAAGATGAAAACACACATTCCCTTCTACCTCTTCCTCCTCCATTTGCTGGTAGAGTAATGGCGAGCGGCCGGTGAATGATTACTTCACTTTTAAACTGGCTGTCGTAGCAGATCCTCTCTTGATAAGAACAAGTCGGCCTCATAGAACACTGAACACAGTGGAGAGTTTTGCTATCACGACACGTTTTTGGGGGGTTTTTTTGGAAAAAAGAAGGGAAAAAAAGGCAAAGAGAATGAAAAACTGAAGGAGGATTACAGAAATGAGATGGTGAGGGCAGAACGCTGTGGTGGTGTGTGTGGATTTGTGCCGGTTCTCAGAACTGCATTGCCTCCAGCAGCAAGCGCTCCCTGTCACGCCTTTTTTAGCCAAACCAATTAGCCTAATACGACACAGCACTGAAACCACAACGTGTCGATAAATCACTGTCTGTGCTAATTGCAATTAAAATCCAGAGCAAACCAGGCGAGACAGGAAAGAGTGCTGAAGCTGTTTACTCTTAACTTTAAATGGTGATTAGGTGCAAGTGTGTTTGTGTCAAAGTCGTATCTGCAGAGCTCCAAACCACAAGGGGGCCTCCTCCTCCTCCTCCTCCTCCTCCTCCTCCTCCTCCTCCTATGAGTTTTCCCACTTTGGAAGTAAGAGGCTGAACCACTCATACTTCCCACCTGGAATCTTTTCAGTCATATTAAAACATCTCTCAGTGCCGGCCCAAGCCTTTATGGGGCATCTTAAAATAAATGAGCAACTTAAACAATGACATAAAACAGAAAAAAAAAAAAATCCCCAAATATTGGGAAAAAATAAAAGCTAAAACAACCAGGGGCACTAAAAGACAAAAGTATAGGAGAAATAAACTTAGGAAAGATTCAAACTCAAACTGTAACACCTTCATATCTCTACTACTTGGTGAACAAAGAAAGATTCAATTGGATTTATTGTTGCAAAGGGGCAGAAAATTCCTGGTAAATCTCCAGAAAGTAAATTGGGAAATTTAGTTGGGGAATTTTGGAAAAATTCAATTTTGGACTTCGCAACCTTCCAACTGTATAATTTGAATAAACAGTGTCATATACAGACATTATAAACATTTATAAACATTTTGATTTGTCACAAGCAGACATGCATCTAAAATGATAATTTAAAAATCATGACGCAGATTAATGTGCGAGTAGAATCAATGCCAATTATCTTTGGATGATTTAGTCAAAGATGAGGCAACCAAATATTATTTACCAACTATACTAAAGTTCCCAACCTTCAAATCTGAACATTTCCAAAGTAAGATTCCCATTTTTTTTTTAAATTTTGCAACCCTAACTGCCAGCGATACCTTTATTTGTCAATGCAGTATTCCATAACGTAAACTCATATTTCACGATTCCCTAACATGGCACAGCTCTACTAACAGCTAACAGTTACCTCATCGACAGGAAAGGCCTGACGCGTCACGTCGGCTGATACAAACATCTTTCGCCTGAATACAAAACAGCTGCAGAACACAAAACAACACTGGCACCACAGGGCGACTCAGCACAGCACACAGTGACAGTGAATGACAAACCCATCTGACTCCAACACTCCACCCGGTGTGTCACAGCGCCCGTGTGTGGCACTCACTCCACCTTTACATGACACCGACAATTGATGATTTCACGCTGTTGATGCCATCAAGCTCTGACAGTAAACAATGCGACGGCAGAGGCTGAACAGCTGGTTCATCAGAGCAGAATGAGATTGTGCTTCAGCTTCACATGAATCCTACTTTGCTCAGGTCCCTGTGGCTGAAATGATCATTAGTGTGAGAGTGCTGGGACATCAGAGTCCCTCATTTAAGTGATACAAGGAGCCTAAGCTATTAGCTTTAGCTGAGGGGATGAGTCAACGTCTAGTACTGATCAAAGTGATGACTGAATGAACGAAGCAGATGACTCATAAGCAACATACACAAGATTTTAGCCTTTTAGCCTAAGACACTGACGCAAAACGAGAAAAATCACTAAATTAATCAACAACATTTCGATAATGGATGATTCAGTTTTAGAGTTTTAAATCATTTTCAGCTTGCTAGATTTTTTTTTAGCTTGTTAAATGTGAATATCATCTTGTTTCTTTGCTCCATGGAATTAATAAATTATTAAAACTGAAAAAGTTTGGTTTGATCAACATTTCTCAGCATTTTTTGACATTTTATGGACCAAACAAGTACTCGATTAACAGAGAAAAATAATTGAAAATAAATTATGATGCTACTGATTTCCTGAATTTATTTGATTCAGAATCACAAGGTCGTGATTTAGTCAGATTTTTGGTTCGATTCAGTATCAATTAATTAAGAGATATTTTTGTTTCCGTACCAATTTTGCTGGGTTATGAATGACTTTTGCAGAAATAATGCTACAAATTGTACAAAAGTGGGATCATGTTACATTAAATTTGACCCATAAGTCTTTTTTTTTTTTTTAATATGACCAAGCAGATCAAATGTACATACGTTATATTAACGTACATCCCTCAAAGCACACCCCCCTTCACTGGACACTTTAACTTGCACACTACCACCTGCACTGGTCATGTAAATACATTGACTTTTATTTTTATGTATATAATTTTTCCTTCTTTATATAGTTTTTAAGTTTTTAATGCTATAGGTTTAGGTCTGCTTGTGTGTGCATGTTTATATTTATGTAGGCACCATCAAATCAAGACAAATTCCTTGTAATGCAAGTTACTTGGCAATAAACCTGATTCTGATTCTGATTCTGACAATAGTTGTGGGTAATAATTTAAACTTGGAACAGAGGTTGACGTGAGCTTGGCCAACATTCATGACATCTTTGGTCAAAAGAAGAAGACAACACAGCTATGTTTATGTTGTTGTGCGATGAAAATGGACAACACAAAATACAAAACTGCTCTCCTGAGCGACCAATCACGAAAAGCCGCTTTACACCATAGATGGCAAAGTAACAAACTCATCTGGGGACTCACTTGTTAGCTAAGTCGTTAGCTCCACTGCTAACAGCTCAGACTGTCGCAATCAAGTTTAGCGCAACTCTGATTTGTGAAGAGGATACAAGAAACTGAATCTAATGATTATGTGAATCTATAACTGTTGCCTCACAGCAAGAAGGTCGCCGGTACGAATCCCAGGTTGGAAAGGCGGCCTTTCTGTTTGGAGTCTGCATGTTCTCTGGGTTTTCCCCTTTCCTCCCACAGTCCAAAAACGTAGAGGTTGATGTCATGCTCTAAATAACTGTAACTATGAATGTGAGAACGAATGGTTTGTTTGTCTCTATATGTTGGCCCTATGATGGACAGGTGACCCGTCCAGGGTTTCACTCCGTGTCAGATGGGATTGGCTCCAGCTCCTCGACGACCCTCGTGTGGAGGATAAGGCAGCACACAATGAATGAATGAATGAATATATCAGAATGGAGATGAAAAGAAGACTGTTTGTCAAAAGGCAAAGCATAACCACTGTGGTTCTTGTCTTTAAAGGACACAGGACGATGTGAACAATGCACCCACTGCTGCCTAAATAGAAAAGACTCACATGAAACAAGTACTGCCTAAAGGCACGAGTGTCTTAATCCTTCCAACAACAACACACGAAGGGATGAAATGTGACAAAGCAGATTCAAAGAGCAGCAACACTGCTCTGATATATTCAATCCAGAAACCCGAGGTTCCTCTGTCGTAGCATTTAAGTCATCAGAAGACACTCAACTGTCTGACTGTGTCTCAGAGACACAAAACACACAACTCCTCCTGCACTCTGTGACAAGACACACTCACAAGATCACTCACTGTGGAAACACAGAGACAGAGTGGAAACGTTATTACAACTACCAAAGCAGGATATGTTTCCTGAGCCGTCTGTCTTACAGTGGGATTATTTCTGATTACTGATTTCCATGAAAATTTGCGGGAGGGTGAAACGTGGGACGAGGAAAATGTGTTACGTTTGGACTGGATCTGATCAAGTAAAACAAGCTACTGGACCGAGATTTGTTGGCCCAAAGTGTTAGACGGAAATTCTGCAATCAGAGAAAATGATGGTCAGTCAAAATAAAAAAAAATAAAACAACTTGGAGGAGAGACAGCAGCTGTCAAATTACACACGCAGGGAGAAAAATCAACAGCTCAAGTCAGTAGAATTCCTCTGGGTGTCCACATTTGACCAAGGCGTCCTCATTAACGAATCCTGGGAGAAACATGCAGCACAATGTGCAATATTGACGCCTCCGACAGAAAACTATACCAGTAAGTTTTGATGTAGAATAGATTTTAATTCAGAGAAGCATCAGATGCATCAGTGTGTTATTGATGTTGTGAGCTATTGACGACTTTATTCACACACAAAACACAGCAGTGCACAAGCAGGAGTGAAATAAATCAACAAAAGCTGTGTGCGGGAAAAACATTTTGCAGAACAAATTGCAAATTAATGAGGAAAAGAAGAAGAAGAAGAATGAGAAAAATTTATTTAAGGTAAATTCAGTTGCACACAGGTCACACGTCGACATTATTTAGGTTACATTTAGGGATGAGCCAATACAATGCTCAGTATCATTAATGGTCCAATACGAGTCAAAATCACTGGATCAGATATACGAAAAATCTGATACAAACTGTGAACCCTAAATATCACATTGATGCATCACTAAGCACAAACGGCTGGATGGTCATTTCCTTAATAAACATCAGCAGTTTTAGAAGTAAAAAAAACTGTACCAAATTTGTATCAAGTAGGGCTGCAACTAACAATATTTTAATACATCGATTAATCTGTCAGGTTATTTTCTCAGTGAATCTATTAGTCGTTTGATCCATATGCCAAAAAAAGTTGAAAATAGTCCCAAATATCCCAAAACTCAACATGATGATGTTCTCAAATGTCTTACTTTGTCCACAAACCAAAATGATTTAGTTTAAATGATTCCTTTGTTATATGAAGCAAAGAAGCCAGAAAACATTCACATTTAAGAAGCTGAAAAATCCTCCCTAGTTACGACTGGCGTTTATTTAATTTCATGGATTTGCAGAGTGAGGTTGCATTTTAATTCAAAGGGAAAGACTCTTGGGGAAAGAAGGAACAAGTAATGAGGCTACACAGGTGAATCATTCACGGTGAATTTGTCAATCAAATAGCACTGATCCCTCACTAACAAAAACCTGTGTGAGAAATAATTTTTGCTGGTGAAAACATGGGACTACAGTTGTATCTCATTAAAATGCAACTGGACAGCAAATGTTTTCCTGTTTTGACTCTGATGTCAAAAAGTGCCTTTTACAGAAGCGTGCCGCACACTGTTTAGCTGTTTGTTTGTTTGTTTAAATAAACAGCATTTGACTTATGAAAATGCTACGTTTGGTTAGCCACATCTAATGAGCATGAGTGGACAAAGAGATATGTGCAGGAAAAAGGAGGTTGACAGCTGGAATAAATAAAAATAAAATACATGTCTTTGTGCACCATTATTATCCGCACTGCTGTTGTTCTTTACCACAAGCCAAGCAACACAGTGTGGGAGGTGTGAAGTACACAAAGCAATTATCTTTAATTGATGCAGAGAATCATACTATTAAATGACTAATATGGCTTTTCTTTTCAAACCACACTCTTTTCAAATAATTGGCTCTGCTTTTAAGATTTAAAAAAGTTATTTGACAAAGCAGCACATTGACATAAATACACAGTTAAATCATGTGGAGGCCAAAAAAAAAAAAAAAAAAAATCTATGGAAACCCACAATATCAATATTTTGACAGTTATAAAACAGCTCACTGCAGACTGTCTAGCCTTGGAGGAAGGAAGTTGAGGTGCGGAATACACCAATAAATAAAGTCAGGCACCCTAAACAATAATAAAAGTCTTAAAAGGAGATTGGGGTGTATCCTGGCAACCTGCTGCACCGTGGACCGTTGTGCCTACTTCAGCTACCACTGTCAGAGAGATGTGGAAAAACATTTCACATAACAGTAGTCTCTTTGATCCTTTTTCTTTTACAAAAATATAACTAAAACCATTTAAAGACGCTTCCAAAGAAAAAAACAGCTAAAGTCTTGGTGACCGATTCTTCGTGATACACACACGAAACAGCTTTAAGTCAATGACTTCTGTGTCTTTCTGCAGTTAATTGCTCAGACCAGTAACATCCATTGGCAGTGAAAGTGTTTAAAAGCGCAATGACACAGTTCTGGTGTCACAAGGGCCAAGTGTGTAGGTGGAAACACCCAATTTGAAAAATAAAAAAAAAACAAAACACTGTACATCTCTGTGCATCACTATGTCAACTCCCAGAGGGAACCGTTACACCTTCCTCGTATCCAGTGTATTGTATTCTTGTAATAATCAATATCCAGCCTGCAGCTTAGTGAGTACATGATACTGTGTAATGACATGAAAAGAAAGATTCACACAGCAGCGCCGTTTCAAACACAGAGTGAGAAAGAAAGTGATTCTTTCAAGAGGCTGAGGCACCGTGATTTCTGAAGGACAGACAAACAGTGGAACATCAATGGTCACCAAATCATCCTTTTTAAGAACTGCATTAAGCAGTGCCAATTTCCTATGTTAATACCTTTGTTGTGGTGACAAGACTCATTTCGTTTCACAATGAACATTACATGTTATGTTTCCCACATAATTTACATGATTCTTTTTTTTTTTTTGAAAAGAAAGACTGAGGCTCTGAATGTTTTTTAAGTGGGATGATGTTCTTCGACAGCTTTGTTGAGGCAAAGCAAATCTGATTTTTTATTTTCATGCAATAAAATAAAGAGTGAAAACCAAGCAGCATCCCTTTGCTACAGTTGTGCACGTCATTTCCGCAGCAGTTCTGCCCATACGCAACAGCTCCAAAAGCTCCACTTTCCAGTATAGTTGGTGGCATGCACTTGTTTTGGTCATAAGAGACGAAGCAGAAGACAATCACCACAGGCACTTGATTTAAATTATATGGAGGAAGTCTGACTAAACCCAAACTAAAGGGCTAACTCCTGGAGAGAAACTGCCACTACTAAAATGGAGTGCTAAACCGCCAATCACATTCACTTCAATGGACAAAATGCACTTACACCTTGCACTAAAATATACCTTTTTTCTGGTCACTTGTCATTAAAAACGTTGGCATTGTCATTTAGTAGTTGTTTTAGTAGTTAGCCCTGAGGGATTCAAAATGGCCTAAAATAAAATGGGCATTTAAATCCAAGCGTCATATGGGGACATGTATAATCACTCTTGGTAACTTCTTCAGACACTAACTATTGAACATCTCTACATCGTTGGGTGACAACTTACCGGAAATAGTCAAGCTGCTTTACTGAAAACCAAAAGGAGACCAAGCATATATAGTCAGTTTACCTAATCCCAATCTGCATACAGTATATACCTGGAAAAATCCCTCACAAACACGAGGAGATCACGCAAAAAGAGTTGGGACACCAAAAATAACCATTCAATACCATTCAACTCAATACCATTCAACTTTTTGGCACCCTTCTGTTTGAGGACCTGCTGAAGTGGTCCTGTATTAGCTCAAGCTAGGCACATTATAAGTCCATAGATTATTCAACAGAAAATCATCACTTCCACGTGCCAATGGGAATGTAATGGGGAAAAGCAAGAGAGTCCATTATTTAATATAACGTGTTTTAACAAAGAGAGAGGATTCAAGGCAGAGTCTATTTGCCAGTGCACAGCAGTGTTTACTGTGTCACTTCCTTCTTTGTTAAATTTATGGGCAGGCTTCACTATTGTACTAGCGTAATGTCCTTCTATTTACAGGTAATTAGGTGACGCAGATATCACCATCCAGCCTTCAGACCTTGACAGAGTAAACAGGGTTTAACTGTGTTTATATTTCGTCATATGGATTGTATAATGGTTTTCTGCAGCGGAGACAAAGTTGTTAAGTTCTACGTTGGTGCAAAAATGATAAGGGAATATAGTTGTGGTTCTCACTGTAGCCCTGACGTGAAATGTCATTTTTGAAGAGGTGTATCAGCTTTGAAGCCTTTGTGTAAATCATCCTCATCATCACGGCTCACCTCAATGAAGCTTCATGTCTCTAGAAGCGTGGTGGCTACTGATGCCACGTTACACAACATGACAATGTGTTCGTCCCATTGTGTCAACAACGGCCACCAGAGTCCGGTTTGCTGGAGTGGACACTACTGCTCATGAATACGACAGCAAGTGTTAAGCTATATAATGCTGCAGAATCACAACCCGAATGCCTGGCTTTGACTGGATTTACAGCAAGCTGCTGAAAGGTGCTATCAACAAAATGTAAAAAGCATTAGTTTAAAGAATATTGAGAATTTTATGGCCCAAGCTAGTTCAAAATGTTTGGTAGATTTATAAACATATTGGCTAAAATATAAAAGTTACTGGATGCAGGAAAAAAAAATAAGAAAATGTTACTGTGTCTTTTTTTTTATTTTTGTAAAGATTTACACCTGCCTATTAGGGGAATACCATGCCCCCTAACTAATGTAGTTGGTCTGATGATGCAAACTACAAAAAAAAGAAGTAAATGATATTTAGCACACACTACTTGTAGTTTTTGGTTAAAATGGTACTTAACATAAACACTTTCTTGTCAAATTGTTGTCTACAGACGGAAAGTGACATGTTTGAGAGTTTCTGAAATTACATAGCAGTTCTGGGTGTTTTTTATTTGGTGACCACCATAAAGATGTAGGAGTAGCAGGACCCCCATCAGGACATGGGTACTTTCCCTCAGTGCTGGTGTTATATTCCTGTCTCTGTCCGTCTGTTAATCCCATAACTGTCCAATGGGTCGCTTGAAGCACTTTAAGCAGGTGACTGTGTTGGATTTTTGCCAATATGCCGATATATCAGACGTGCTTGGGCCATTAACCAATATCGATACCAATGCATATACATATACGTTTTCCCTTGGTCTCTTCTGTAGTGAAAGTTACATAATATTTGACGTATTTGTGTCATAAAAGTCAAGGCGGTAGCAGCCAATTCAGCCTATTGCTTTAGTTATAACTGGGGGGAAACTTGGCATGTTTGCCGATATGCAATAAAACATTTTAAAGCCAATATCTGAAGATACTGATGTGGTGCCGATAATATTGCCGACTTGAAAGGTTATAGGGGATCATTTTGCTGTCATCACTACACTGTACTGATATACAGTGTCACTACTGATATAGACAATCTTAGGCCAAAAGGTTCAAATTTTCCATTTTAAAACCTTTAAGGTCTTTTTTGGAGTTTTGGAGAACCTATAGATCACCTGGTTGGATCAAAGGAATTTTATAATTGTTTTTATAATTTTTATAATCATAAAAAGTTATATATATATATATATATATATCCTGTCTGCTCTCTATTTAATGAATTTTTATTCCAGCCACTGAGCAAGTTGGTTTCTCTGTTTCTCTGTTCCATGTGAGAGAATGAAACACATGTTGCAATCTCTCAAGGTTATCTGCGCAGAAAGCACACACGGAAACTATTAGCTGCCGATATTCAGCTGACAGAGGCAAACTGAACGTGGTTTCAAAACTATGCCAATCTGCACTTGCTGCCTCAATACTCACTCACTCAGTGATGAAGACATACAGCTGTGAGCACCACACAGGCAAACACTCAGCCCCTTCTGAACATCCACGTCAACTCCTTGTGCAGCTCCTCCCCCTCCAACCCTGCTTCATCCTACTTCCTCCACCTCTTCACCTCTGCCTCCCGCCTCCTGCACATTGCTCAGATGCAGAGTGAGGCTTCTGGCATTGTGGGAATTTCTCCCAACATTGGCTTGTGTTTGAATCTGCGTGGTGGTGGTGAGGATGTCAGTGCAGAACATATTCAAGCTGCCCTTTCTTCTTCAAGCAGATGCCTGCTAAAAGGCAAAAAGTCATTCAACCTGTGCCATCTTGAGGATCAAGGACCTTTTATTCCATTTTTCTTTTTCAATCAAGTCCCTCAAACTTTGCAGGAAAAGGTGAAAACTTCAAGGTTTGATGCTTTTTTTTTGGGATATCTCAGAAAATACAGCGCTCTCTGTGAGAAAGAAAAAAAAGCTTTGACATTGTCCTCACTTGATTATCACTGAGGAGGACGTTTCCAGTAATTCGCCTTCTCTGAAAATGGTCTGAACATCAACATCGAGGCACCGAAGCAGCTCTGTCACATGGACACTGTCACTGAACAGCTGCTGCCTTTACCATATTGTCTGAGAAGTAAGCTGGAGCCATTTAGGAGCTATAGCCGACAACAAGACGATGCTGAATAACTTGTTTGTATCAAAGTGCCAAGTACTTAGCAACTGGTGAGGATGAGAGTCAGTGCCATGACCCACCTGTATTTGACAAGTGTGTTTTTCACCTCATTGGAGAGAGGAGCACAGAGGAAAAAAAGTCAGCGGGAGGAAGCAGGGGAGGGGAAGAGCGAGTCAGGGAGGGAAGGTGCGAAGCTGTGAGAGCGAGGGAAAGACGCACAAAGCCGAGAAAGATACAAGGAGAAGAAACTGACAGAAGTCTGCCACACTGAAGGGAAGACTACAGGGAAAACAGTGGATCAAAGACCTGGCTGAATCCATTTCAATCAGGAGGGTCGTGTTTTGTCAGAGCCATACAGGGTGAGTATGTTTTCTGTTTGATGTGGTTATTATGGCAGGATATTAAACAGTTCATAGCAGCTGCTGTCAACTCACTCTACTTACTGTTTAATAAAGTCATAATATAAATTCTAATGTTATTAAATTTTTATCACTGAATATGCAGTCTGCGCTATTAATGAATCACAGGACAAGTGCTGGGGTTCATCACTTGTCACCAGAGCTTTTATGGTTCAGACTCTCAGGCTCTGCAGAGCATTTTTTTGCAGTGCAGATCTTAAATCATATCTTGTCATGCCCCACAAAGGTTATTAAACTGATCCTAAATCTTTAATATGTTAAAATAAATTTCGTAGGAGTGGTCTGTATTTCTTTCCTTACTCGGGGAGATACAGGGAGTGAAGATGATTTGATTTAAGGCATAATTTAAAATAAAACATGGTGATGATGACAAGCCACATGACTGGCATCCCAAAATTTGAAGGTACAAACACCATGAGCTTTGTCCAAATTGGTTAAAAGCACTGAAACTAACATGTAATACTCAATTTGTCAAGAAATGAAACTGTATTTTATAAAAAAAAACACAAAAAAATTTCCTTTCATATCAAAGCCCCAGAAAAGGGTAGCAGATTTTTTATATTTTTGATCCTGGAACCATCTAGACTTAAAATGGATTCGCAAAATAGTTCCTAATTTAATATTTCTATTCTGCAAGAATCACTGAAGGTCTACCGTGACCAGATATAAGTGAGGTTATTGGATAAACCGAGCAATCTGAAATTATTAATATCAATTAAAACTGAACCAGTAGATGCACCTTACTCGCTTAAGTCATTAATTGAGGGAAAACATGTCATATATTTTAAAGTTCCAGCTTCTCTTCTTTCACTTCCAATCAGAGCTAGGGTTTAGACACTTATTCCGACAAAAAGCAATTTGAGCTGCCGCTTTAACATTTTCTGACCATGTAAGTGTAAAGAAAAGTTACTCTGCTCATATAAATAACTGCCTCACATGATAATGCAGTGTCAGCCATGCGATGGCCCAGGTATTTAAGGATGAAAGTGGGCAGACTGCTTAGCAGGGTGATCACAGTGAAGTGCCTCTGGTTCACCTGCTGCTTTATTTAGCCGTCCTCCTTTGGACTATTTCTGCCCAGCAGACCATCATGTACATGACCGGCCTCATTCCTCTGCTTTGACGCCGGTCTCCTCCCATCTTCATAGCTAATCAAGTATCCATAACAACACCGGAACATATAAATAAAATGGAATGATTGGGATTATTCATCTCAGTTAGGAAAGCATCCTTGTGTTTGTCAATCATGTTAGCTGAATCAGTGATGCTCTAATGCAATTTCCTTTTGTCTCATTATGATTGAGCCTTGATAGGTGCCCATTAGCAGCCCCTGGTAAACTACGGCTGCGGGGGAGGAGGATTGATCCTTGTGTTAATGTGTACAGATAGATGGCCATGTTGATGTAAATAACTGCCCTGCAATTTTCCCCCCAGTCCTACACGCACACATACACAAAACAAAGGAATTGCACCGTGTGTGCGACCACCTAGCAACTGCGCAATCAACCCCCAACAATGACTGAAACGAGAGGTGACAAAAAGATTTGATAAAAAGTGCAGATTACAAAGAGCAAATTGTTCCTTGAGGCTCAATGGCAACATGATGCGCTTTATTTCAAATCAATACAAAAATTTCTACTTGGTTCATGACTACTGAAGCTCTCAAGGCAAAGAACAAGCATTCTACACAAAACTTTGTAAACACTGTTTGAAAAGATTTTTTTTAAATGTTCTGTGTCTGGAATTTCTAGAGTTTCAAAAGCGTCATTGTCAGGTTTCATCCTTGATGCTCATCAATCCCAGCCTCAGTAATGCTGCGTCCTCGCTCCTCACACAGTCAGTATGTTTGAAAGACATTCAAAACAACCAAATCTTTGTTAGTCTGACTAAAACCAGACTTTTGAAATACATGTAAACAAATAACACAGAAGTTGAAATTCTTGAATGTCTAAAGGCTAATAAACCCACATAATGGGATTGGGAGACAGGCTATAACTGCATGCATGCATTCAGTGGGGACAGAGCTGGACTAAGCTGACCTGGGTACTCTGAATACACAGTTCCAGCAGTTCCCACCGCAGCTGAAATCCACAAATAAAAGAAAATAAACTTGTCAAAAACACAGTTATATTCAGTCTGGTCATTTTTTGGACTGATGAAGTGACCAAATTTTTGTTCCATGAACTTAAATAATTTTTTAAATTAAAGACTCTGACACGCTGGACATGCTAACAACTAACTGCATGCTACTAACAAGATGAAAGGGAGCATATCGCCACCTAGCACAGTGGAGAAGTTACTGTATGGTTTCATTCACTAGTGCTTATGGAGACCAGGGCAGTAGAACAACATAGTCTTGACTATGCATGTAAATATGTGAAGTAAATATTAGTATTGGACATATAGGAGAATGAAATCGACATCAGTCCAAACACTAGGATGCTAAAAGCAGGGTTTTCTAGTTAACTGGGTAATTATTTTCTTTTCTAGTGTGCCCTCTTACCAAAATACAGATATAGTGCTGGATACTACTCGTTCATCCCCAGAGGATCAATAAAGTAATTCTGATTCTGCTATTTTTTCCTCCTAAAATTGATGCACAAAACCAATATTTCTGTTGACTAGAAAATGCAATGCATATTGATAAAAATACTGAAATTGCGGTGAATAGTGTGATAAACAGCTTCGGTGTATTATGATTTCAGGCTAATTTGAACAGATTACAGACAGGTTTGAGTTGTAAGTATTGTAATTACTGTAATTGTAATTATCAAATTGTAATTATTTTTATGACTGAACAGCGATTGGGGTGTGAGCACAACCTCGCAATAACCAATGAGAGCGAGTTCACTGGGAAACAGATGTTGTGTACTTTTGTTTAGAACCATAACTAAGCCAAATTGATTCCGTATTCTCAGCCATGACTTCATCCACCGTTTTTTGCATTTCTCAGCACAAAACATCGCACCCACAACATCTACTAACTGACAACGCCAACAGTCTGCCTCCATGTTTGTATATATTTTAAAGTCACGTCAAATCACACAGGATTAAAACAATGAAAATCGGTTACAAAGTTTGTGGTGTCTGTGGTGTCTCTAATGTTTTCAAATTCGAGTCAGATTTGAAAATCCTCTAGTGTGGGGCAGGCCTCACTGTCAGTGTTGCTCTCATAATGGTTTTTCTAGAAAAACTCCTGAAAAGTATGTTAAAGCCATCACTAAGGGGCACAGAAGTGGAAGAACAAGCGGACAATGAATAACCCAGCGACTCAATTATGTCGACCTAAATAGTGGGAAGTCAAGTCCACTACAAAGCAACAAGTCATTCATCTTGTGCTGAAATTTCAGTTACATTGAAAATGCTGTGAATATCTTTAAATCACACCAACAAAAGCAGTGATGGGAAAGAACTACAACGAGAGAGCCGAGTCCCGTCAGCAGCAGATACATTAGACTACATTAAACAGAAGTAAAAGTGAAAATGAAACATAAACAAAGTGAAGTTATACAAATGGAGAAGATATAAACAACTGTGCCGGACCCTGCACAAGAACATCTTGGGGTAAAGTGAATGAAAAGAAAGGGACATATGGACTGGAGTATTATTATAATGGCAGTGGTAGAGGAAGTTGTCAGTAAAATGGCTGCAAAGGCAAATTATACAAGATTGAAGGTACAAAAGTATTAGCATGAGATATATATATACTGCCCATCCAAAAAAAAATAATCACATACTCTAATATTTGGCTTATAGTAACAACAGTACAAGCCTGTTTTAATTTGGGATTGCTTCAGTTCACCCCCCAAAAAAATGCTGTCAGCTGGCAGAATTTAAAGTGAAAAGTGGTTTAGGGACAATGAGACACACTTTTACACGTGGATTGTCCATCAAAGCAATGCAACAGTTGATGTGTGTCGTGATCAAAATAACTGATGCTAGAAACTTCTGTTTGGTCACTGTTGTAAGCACAGTATCAATTAGGGGTGGGGTGGGATTTGGTGATATCGTCGTCCTACTTTGTGCAATATGAGAATTTATACGTCAGTGCAAATATCAATGTTTGTACTGATGTATCATTTCTCTAAAATAGTCTCTGCCAGTTTCACTTGCCATTGTTTTGCAATATAGTGTAAATTTTATTAATCACAGAATTACTGTATTGTGAAATTATTGGTATCAAATAATGGGACTGAATGATTTTGGGGAAAAATTAATTGCCATTTTCTGCCAGATAACTCTAATTCTCGTATCTAGTCTGAGTACAGAATTCACTGTGTAATAGTGTCGTAGTGTAATCTGCCAATAATAACTCCAAAAATACAAGAATAAAAACTGAAGACAAAAATGGTAAAATTTACTTCAGACATTGCGTCTGATGGCTATGAGTTACATTTTCCAATTAACATAATAGACAGACAAAGCAAAAATAGAAGAAATAAATTGCTGCCTTTGTGATTGTGTTGTTTTAAAAACTGATTTATATTTGAAAACAATTCTTCAGCCTTAATAGATCATGGGTGAAGATCACTTCATTTATTGTTTCAAATTGGAATAATGCAGTTCCATTGTGAGATCAATCAATTTAGCATTTTTTTCCAGGAAAACTGGTACCACATGGTAACTCATCAATGAATATGAGCATCACTTACATGCAGCAGCTACTAAAAGCAAGACTGATGTTACGTTACATAAACTGCTGGTTATGATGTCAAGTTATAATAATACATTATTAGCGACTGTATTTTTAGCTAAATCTGGAAAATAACTTGCTGAAGTCAAATAACTGTGTAATAAATACACAATTAAATACAAATACACACTTCTTCCAACATGATTCCACCCACTAAGCAATGATTGGTTTTGAAAATATATTTGTCGTGTTATTTTTTAATTTTCCAATTTAGTGTCTTTTTCAGAGCTTTTGATCATATCACACTGCAGCACAATATGTATATTATTTGTTGACTTGTTTTTTGTTTTTGTTTTTTTAACACGCAGTAAATCATTTTAGTATTTGTCATTCTTCATAATATTGGATGACACCTTACATTCTTCCACACACGCACAGATGCAGACAGGAAATTTGCAGGAAGGCACCAATAACAAACATGGAGGTCAGTTACACAGACAGGTGTAATTTTGAACAGGCGGACAAGCTTGTCCTTAAATAAACCTATTCTGTCACATGGATGAGGTTTGGAAAAAAAAAAAAAATTCTGACAAAGACCAGGAAGCCATACTTAGAAGAAGCAAAACATCACAAAAATAGTGTCTAAAACAAACCCCAAACTAAGATACTGCAAAAGCCTGAGGCACAACATAAGACAAAGAGAGAAATAACAGCTACTGTTACGAGTAACATGTGCACAGCCATGGCCCCAAAGGTATGAAGTAAAACAACTAAGGATATGAAATGGCCTCGATCAGGATATGAGATTCTGGTCGTATTGTACAACATGATTTCCAGCAGTGGGAGGACGTTTGCCCAGTTGTTATGGAAACGTTGAATTCTCTCTTTCATATACTTTGAAATGTTTTGATATGATAACTCTATTCACATCTTAGATATTGCATTTTTAATTGAGACGGAGATTTCACCAGTCCTGAGCAGAGATTTTCATTCCTTCACTTTTCCTGTCACGTGGGAACACATTTGTCTGCCGTTTGGTGAGGGACCTAAAGCAAGTCTCTGGCTCTGACTGACGGAATTTAATATAAAAAGGTGTACAATTTTGTGTCACAGTGTTTAACAACTATAAACTGAGCCTCATTGGAAAGTATGACCAGAAAATTTGCATCTAAAGCCTCAGTAACCTTTGGAGACTGAGAGCCACTGGATTGTTGTTTATTTTCACACTTTAATTGTCTAAAGAGTCTTGAATCAGGCTGCATTGAAAGAAACAACAGTCACTAATTACAATATTGATATTTTTTACTATCCATTCAACCTGCCTGCTACACTAATCTGTAAGAGCATTTGTTTCTTGCCAGAAAGAAAACACACTCAACCTACTGTGCCATAAAGTGATTATCCTTTGTGCTGTAAAACAGCCAAACACACTCTAACCCAATTAACACACAGAGCGGAGTGGCCTGTCTTTTCCTCAGCTGCCTCATTTATTTACAGAAAATGACAACAAATCAATGAAGCAATCTCTTATCGATTTATCCGTTTTATCTTATCGTTTTAAGAAAACCTGGTTCTCTTTTGCCAAAAAAAGCACAAGTGAAAATGCCAAAATACTAAGGCTGTAATGTTAGTTGCACTATAAAATGCATCTAATTTTAGTTAATATTAGCCACAAGCTATTGATCACAACAGACCAGTTAAGCCTGTTGATTTGTTGTACTGGAATCAGTGAGGGTGAGTTTCCCTTTACATTCAAACAGGACATTTTTTTCTCAATCATTATACAATAATAATGTTTAGAAAGTAGTGATAAAAGTAAATCACAATTGCTCAACACTTACACAGTTGTTAAATAAAATCAGCTAAGTTATAGAAACAAAGAAGCTGCAAATTGTTACTGACACGATTTAGTACATTGTTTCAGATGTTCTTTAAATGTGTGCGGTTTCTCTTTTTCCCCTAAATCTCATCCAAGACAAAAACAATCACCACCCACTCAGGTGTATATTTATACTGTTTGGTTTTTAGCTGTTCACTGTTGATCAGAATATCTGTTCAAATCTCACGGTGGCAAAAGGATAAGATGAAGTGTGCCGTTAAGACAGGCAGCATCTAATAATTACTTTCACGATCAATTAGGTGTGAACAGTTAATTGTCATTCGAAACAGTGACTTGAATAAAAAGACCTTAAACATTTCATGTGCTGGAAGCAATTCATAACTTTAAGCTCTCATCCTTGCAATACAATACACAGTAAAGTAGTTAATATATAATGGAATGCCTTGTGGTAATGTTTCATTATGTTTTTAATCTATAACATCCACTACTGAACTGAACCTTGACATTACATTATACATTACAAATCAAATCCCATACAAATTAACCAACAATAAAAAAAAAGATATTTTCCACAAAATGACCAACGCCATTATCACTTAAGCTTTTCATCATTTTCTACGTTAATGCACTAGTTGTTTTGCCCATAATATGCCACTAAATGGTGAAAATGTCTATCAGACATCATCAAATGTCTTGTTTTATTCACAAACCAAAGATACGAAGTGTACTGTCATAGAGAATTAAAGATTTTACTAAAGAGAACTAGTCTTTACTGAGGAAATTAATTATTTATTGAAATCATTCCCAATGCATTTCATAGTCATTAACTAACAGGTTCATCAGTTTAAGTCCAAGACATTCTGCAGCACTGTGATGGAAAAACACTGTGTCTATGTGATTAATACACTGCGTCTCACACCTGCTGCCTTTGCCACACTGCAGGTAAAATTCTGCACCTGACCTTCGGCTCTGGGAATTTAAGTCTCCGATGAATTGTGAGACACATCAGCATCCCACGTTTAATCAATCGTAAAATACACAATATCTGCACCTATTTTTCACCCGTACAGTCTGCACAATCTTGTCAATTACACTAACACTTCAACACCTGAGATACCAAATGTGACCATTCACACGAGGAAGCACTGAGAAGAAACTTCAGCCGGGAGGCGAAGGGAGATTTCTGCAGTGAATTCTTGATTTCCTGGCTACCTTAATTAGCCAGAAAAACGACTCCTGAAAGTGACGCCTCCCACGTACAATTAAATATCCTCTACAGAACTGCAGCCTCATGCAGTGCACGATGACTAATCTGACAATGTGGGCAAAACACAGAGACGGGAGATCGGAGTCAAACAACTCACAAGAGCACCTTTGGCATTTACTCTACAAGAGAACAGGAGAGACAACACGGCGCTTCAGTGCTCTCGAGCCTCGCTAATGGCACGAAAAAAAAATACTACAAACAGGGTTACCTGTTCAAAACAACACAAAAGGGCTACATATATTATAAAAATTATTTGAAATTTATTCAAATAATATGGTGAATATTTCATGGTATAGCATTCAAACCATCACCCAATTTTACAGATTACCATCTTTTACCGTTTTCTATTTAATCAACAATTAATCAATTATCAAAATAGTTGACAATTAATTTAGTAATCGATTTACCATGTAACTGTTGATTTCATACTTTTGGCTTGGCATGAAATTTACCCATAAAGTGTAGCCAATGACAAATTTTGATTCGCCTGATAAAATTAATGCGTTCTGTAATAATATGCTCTCGGTTTTGTCATCATTTCAACCCATTTTCCCCAATTTCCCTGTGTGGCATGGATGTAAAGTCATTTCCCTGTAATCCAGCAGGTAGTGGTGTAGTATTATATAAGGCCAGTGAGAGCATATTCAGAAAATAATGAAAAATAAAACTTTTTGTTATGATCAGGATTGATGGTGGTTAAAAAAAGAATTTATTTAGGTTGAAAATAAATGTTGTTTAGTTGCAGTTTATACAGATGGGACAACAACCGGTATTTAAAAGGTTTATGTTTTTTTTTAATGATCAGGTTTGATGTTGCTTCAATTAACTGAAATTGTACATTTTTTTGCACTTAAGGTTGCATTAGTGTTAAAATTTTGGGTTTTTTTCTTTGCACATTAACATGTAATGGTCAACTAACAGCTAAACCCAAGCAGATTTTAAATGAAATGCTGACAAGTAGTTAACACACACAAACACGCCACTCATTAAAATGTGTTATATTTCATTTATGTGACAAAAAAGGTCAAACTCATTGTCTTCAGCAATTTAAAGACCGTCTTAATCACATACCTATTGAATTTTATACTACAAAATTATGCAACACTACTATTATCTTTACAGCTTTCCACACTTTCTACACAGTTTGATGTAGACACAGTTTAAATAGTGAAGGACTCCACGACCTGCAGCAGCAGTGTTATGAAACCTACTCAGTCATGATAACAAGAGAGAACGGGTGAGAGGGAAACAAAGAGAATCGAGATTTGTACCTTTTTATATCAAGGTGTTTCAATGTGCCTGTAATGAAAAGGGCCAAGATCAGAACTGCAACACAGTCTGAGTCAGAGTCGTTATTTTTTTATTTGCCTCTAAATATACTCTGCATCCACAGAGCAGAGATTTTTAAGAGGATAAGATGATAGCAAGTTGAACAAATGCATGCAAATGTAAATGCATATTGTATATATTACAGAAAGAGCTAGACAACAATCTATGTGATACCTAAAAGGATTTGGAACAGAGTAAACAGTAGTGAAAACTGTTTCATACACAGCCATTAGATTCAACCTGTTGACTGTTGTAGCAACACTGTAGAGGCTAATCATGTTAGTGCACAACTGACATCAGAGGACGAAGATCAAAAAAAAAAAGTTTTTTAGAAGCTACTCTAGAAAATGACTAAATAAAATAAAAGGAAAAAAAAACCACAAAGAACCATAAACCTGACAACGATCTAACTATTGTTTATGAAAAATAAAAGTGAAAACCACATTTTAAAAGAGTGCAAAGTGGTTTCACCAATTTAACAGAAAAAATATACAGCATATGGCTGAATAAATCTTTATATTAGTGAAGCTGGGAAAAGAGAATTTGATGCTTGAAAAGCAAACAATTGATCTACTATCAGGATTAATATTAATCTAATATGAGTAGGGAGTAATAGTATAGCAGCGTTACAAAAGTCCAGTGAAAAAGACATTTTATTAGTGTAATTAGGCAAACTCAAAACCTTACCAATTTTTCAAGTTTCTTGAATAACATTAAATTAAAAAGGTAGAATGTAGAACTAAACAGTGGCTTAAACTGGAATTCTTCAACAAAGTGCACTATGGTTTGAATACAGACGCAACTATATGAGAGCTGCTTGTTACTGCTGAGCTTAGAAACACAAGTCACAAAGAGATGAATATACCGTGATGGTCTGAGCACAGAGCAGAAGTTCAGGGGAAACTTGTTAAACATCATAAAAGAGAAGCTGCTCATTAAAACAAAACTATTATAGAAAATAAGGTAACACTGGCATCAGGAAACAACTTTATTGATTATTAACGAGCCTGTCAGTCAGAAAGTGAAGATTTGACAGAGATTTATGAAACTATTTGGATCTTGCTTTGTATTATTTAATTATTTTTTTGTTCATATTCAAATGAGGTGATGAGAACACAGATATGATAATGTGTAACTGTTAATTAAAACTGAATTTCCATAGAATACTACATTTTTTTTTTAAATTAATCTCATCATCTCATCAGCCAATTAACAAATTAGATGAAGTTTTGAGCTACAACTAATTATTATTATGGTAACTGAATAATCTGTTTATTTTTATCTTATTATTTTCTCCATTATTAGATCAATTGTTTGGTCCCTAAAATGTAATAAATGTTGAAAAATGTTGATCGGTTTCACAAACCTAAAAATGATAATGTCCTAAAATGTCTTGTTAGTCCACAAATCAAAATAATTATTACATTTTACTGATTTCTTTGTTTTATGGAGCAAAGAAACCAGTGTCCACATTTTGAAAAATCAGAGCATAGGCATCAAAATAGTTAATAATTAGTTAAATAATCAGTTAATAATCATTTAATCATTGTAGCCCTTGCCAAGTGAATTGATTAATTAATTAAGTGGAGCTGAAACTGCTTTTTAATGATATTAATAAGTATTAAGGGGTATTTGATTCATTCTTACAAAGTATAGAAGGTACTGTAAAAGCATGACTGAAAAAAACAGATATCAAGAAAGATTTTATTGTGTCCCTGTACAAATGAACAACAAAAATAAATCAAACTATCTGTTCTGATATCAGGTAATTCCTGTATTTGTCAAAAACTGTGCATAATTAATTCCTAATGTCTGTGTTTTTGTCATGGTTCAACTCAGGTCTGATTTACTGCCAAAAACATTTAAGAACTTAAATTGTTTCCTCACATTACAGCGTTACTGTGCCAGTTTTAAAGTGAGTTGCCACCTCAGTAATGGAGGCGTGTTCACTTCTGTTTACAACAGAAAAGGATTTGTTTATAGGTTCCAACCCACAGAAGCACTCAACAGCAGCGACTCCTTAACAAGTGCCAGAAATCTTAAATGCAGGATAGCTGACATACTGAGGGACAAACCCTCTGTCTTATTTAACTCAACATGAGATGTGAGTTAAATGTGGCAAGCCAGGATCGAGCCTTTTTTCTTCCCCTAAGAATCAATAAATCTTCAGCTCAGTTCTAATAAGACACACTGAGCTCTCTTATGTTCCTCCTTTTGGGAAAAAGAAATGTCAACACTCGCACACGCTCACAGGGCTGAGACTGCAGAGAGCCCAGGCAGCCAAACGCTGACCACTGAGGCTGAAATGAGCAAACAACAAGGCTGTCCGACAGCAGTGTCCAGACAGAGCAATTAAAGTCTTTGAGGCCTGCAGACATTCCCTTTTAGCTAATTAGACACTGAGAGGCAACTTAAGAAAAGTACAATCAGACTAAGTGGAGTATCTGACACTGAATAACATACTTGTATTGTTCTTTTAAATCGAGTGAAGGATTCATTATTATCCCTATTACCTTATAAATCAATTACGTTTTCTAAACGACCACTCATCTGTTGACTCAGCGTGTTCCTCAACACCTGAGGAGGGGAAGTGTCAACTGTTAAGTGTTTGGGATGAGCTGTTCTCTTGACAACCTCAGCCACAAACTAAGCCCAGAAAAAAAGAGCATTTTGTTGTTTGGAATAAAAGCTCAGACGCCCAATTCGAGCCAACCAAGCTCCAAAAATGTGGCTGTCGAAACATGCACATTTTTTTCACGTTCACGTCTTACCTGCCGACTCAAGCAGGACGTGGTAATCCATTCCTCTCTGAGTGGGCATGTCATCATCAGGCTCCTTTCTCTCTGACTCCTCATAACGATCCCAGTTTGATTCCAGTGTCCTCCTGGAGAAAGTCTCCCTCCTGTTATCCTCCTCCACGGCACTGTCTCCATCACCTTGATCCTGAAAGAGAATATGACGGGATACCGGATCAGAAATGCGCGATTCAAATCATTTTAAAATTACACGCCACGGGTGATTTTCATGTCGTCTATACAGCAGGTGCTGTCACATCAAATTTCACTCAACATTCATTTCCCATGTGGAACAACAAGGGCTGATGCAGTGGGTTTGTTTCTGGTAACCAGCTGTTTCTGTGTCTGACTGAATCCCAGACAATTTTAAAGAGAGGGAATGTGCTTTGGTTTCATTTTCTTTGAATTGTTCATTTTCTTTGAATTGTTTGAATTGTTGTAGCCACTTGTGGTGACAAGCACTGTTGCCTTACAGTAAAAAGACCTGTGTTTGCCACCCAGACTGACCAAGAGCTTTACTGCATGGGGTTTGCATGTTCTCCCTGTGTGCATGTGGGTTTCCTTCGAGTACTCTGGTTGCCTCCCGCAGTCCAAAAACATGCAGAAGTTAGCATGTCTGCTGCAGTCCGTCATCACCTCCTCACCACTTTCAGCATCTATATTTTACTGCAAACCCTTAATTTTGCTTTCCACTATTCAAAACATTTTTGAGAGGGGTACCGAGGCTTTCTTAAAGGTCCAAAATCATTCAGTATTTCTGAAGCTTAGCAGAAATCCTGTGTGATGAAGTGCTACGAGCTGTGTTATTTGGCTGGGAGGTACTGGGTGGTGCAACAGGTGCAGTGTTTGCAACCCGCAAATGAAAATGTATTTTGTGCATATACTGGCTGTTGTGGCATTGTTAAGTTTTCTCTGGGGACAAACATGGTCATTTTGATTTAGTACATACATGTATTACATGTATCACTTTGAAATTGATGATTGTTATTATCCCAGGAAAATGCAGTTGAGAATGCTGTGTGTGATGAGACGCCACATATTCACTGACCAAGTTAGCCGAGAGTCTCTCCTCTGCTGCCTCTGATGTTTTGTAGACAATGGCCTTTTACAATTCTTTGGCATGGTTGTTAGATTTATTCAAACTTAACCCAATCACTGACTCTCGAGTCTGAATAATACATATACTGTATATACCTTCAGTAAAAAGTGCTCATGCTTTTAATCTGCACTCTTCATTTTCTATGAGAGAAAAATTGTCTGTTGCCTTTGATCATCCCTAGAGCTCCACCACCTCATGAAATTTGGTGTAGCTTCAGGAAAAACTTGTTTTGCAATTCAAAAATGTCCTATTCAATTTATAATATTATGTTTTTTTTTTCTTTAAAAAAGGATAACAGGCACTTTTTGAAAGCTTTGAAAAGTTCAAATTTTTCTTTTCATGCAATCAGTCAAAGCATTCAGGCTAATGCTACATTCCATTTACATTACAACTCAGAACTGGGAGCAACGTCACTGAGCATTTTTAAACATAGCACTCAATGACTAAATTCTAACATGGGGGGGGTCAAGGAAAATGGCATTTAACACTGTATGACACAGAACAGGCACTGGTGCCAAAACTGAAGCCAATTTAATTTGTCTGAGTCACAAATTTCTGTGTGTGTTGTCAGACAACTGCACAAAGCTCCTCATTATGTTGTCATGGAAATGTGCAGCATGAGTTGTGACAAATGGTGTGGGTTTCTTTTTACTGGTGCTTTGTCAAAACTCACGAAAAAAAAAAAAAAAAAGCTAATTTTTCCCAACAGTATCATCAAAGACCACGCTGTAGCCATGGATGCACCAAAGGAGATGTTTATGATTGCAATCAAGGAGGCCCTATGAACCAACGAGTGTTTTTATGATTGCAATCACAGAGCCCCTATTGTTTCCTTTCTAATTCTGTTGTTAGCATGGCAGGAGCATCAACTGACTGAACAACAGCCCAGTGGAAATTAAGCTGAACCCTCTAGTGCCACATCCATGGCCTGTAGTGTATGATGACACTGTGGAAAGTGCTCCGTGAGATCACTATGACACTCCACTGAGGTTTCAATACGTGCAATTTAACACTAGAAGCAGACAAACATATCTGTCAGATGATTAACCACAGCAAATTTTCCCACTTATAAAAAATAAGGTGATTGCTTTTTAATTATATTGGGCAGATTACTTCCTTGCTTATTTAAAAGTACACGCTTCTATTCTGACAAAATTGCTCCAAGTTTTAAATTATAAAACAAGTGATTTACATTGTTTGTATTGTATAAAATATGCAAGTGCACTTCACAAAATTCGCACTGGGCAACAGACCACGGGTGTTGTTCAGTAAATGTTTATGTAAGTCAAGCAATTGTTTCTAATATGTGTTATTATAAACCTGTTATACTTTATCGTACATATCTGGCAGTTTAAAAAAAGTCATTATACACCAGCCATAGAAAAAAATAATTTCTCCCATAAAAGCAGAATTTCATTATATGCATTCAAGTGGGAATGCACAGTAATAAACCCCACTCTTCTAAGGCAAAGTGATGCTGCAGATGTACCACTTTAACTGAATAAAATTAAGAACTTAAACAATAAAAGTAACTTCAGAGGCTATAATTGAATTTCTAGAAAATCATACATCATAGATACGCCAAAGCATTAGCATCATTTTGGTTTCCACGAAGCATAAATGCCAACATTTTCGCAGCAGTGCCTGGCAGTGTCTGCACTCCCTGCAGAGTATTTCAGTGCTAATAAGCTGTTGAAAATTACCCTAAACTGACAGCTAATTAGGCCGAATTAAAGTGGACGACGGACAAAATTTTAAAATCATATTCAGAAGACGTGTGTTTTCAAAGTGAGGAGAAACTTTAAAATTCACTAAGTTTTTAATGTAGTTTGGCATAGCGGGGTAGCGAGGACCTCTCTCACACTTAAGTTGTCTGACCCGGTTATGGAACTCCGCTGCCTGGTCGTCTCCTCCGCCGCGTCCACGACCGCGGTGGTGGTCTCTTCTGCCCCGGCCACGGTGGGGACCTCCTCGGCCTCTGCCCCGGTTGTCACCGCCGCCACCGTCTTGCCCGCCCCGGCCGCCTCTTCTCCAACTGCCTCCTCTGCCTCTACTCACTCTTCCCTCCATTGCTGTCACTATCGCAGCCGGTTGATTTAACATGTGGCATCGTGGTGTTACCGTAAATGTTGTCCGAGGACAAAATAGTATTGGGAAAGTTCCGGGCTACGATTGGAGCAACTTACTTTTTCTGCATTTACTATTCTTAACAAACATGAACAGAATGTTTCATATTTTAGTGCCCATATTATTATTATTATATTATAATGTAAAAAAGATATGAAACAGAAAAATCTCCATGTACTTCACACTGATAGCAACTTAAAAGTGAATAAATAATAATAATAGAAATAATAATTAATAATATTAATAATGACAAGACATTTTGTTTTACATCCCTCAAAACATGTGGTTTGAGGGAATTTTAAATACAAAATACCGCATTATATCCACACACACACATATACACACATATGGCACTGCAATACACAAGATTTAAATATTAGTAAACACTTTAAATAGTATTTTATCTGGCCGTTAATGAAAATAAACTACTAACTACTTCAAAAAAGTAAAATGAACTCAAAAGGCAACATTATAATAGTGAGATGTTGTGGGGCACAATGTTCACAAAATGGTTTAATCAAAAATTATAATAATAACAATAATAATAATAATAATAATAGCACATTGAGTTACATCACTTTGTTTGAAATGTGTAATATAAAACTGACTGAGTTTGTCTCGTGTTTTTCTTTTACTTTCAGGAAAACTGATCCTCCTGCACAGCGGCAGATGGTGAGGTTCTTCACACTCACCAGACCCCAGTAACACATCATCATGGAGAACAGCACCTTTGGCAACTCATCACATGTCCATACTGCTCCTCACAGCCTTTGGGAGGTCATAACCATTGCTACTGTGTCAGCCATTGTCAGTTTAATAACTATAGTTGGTAATGTGCTGGTGATGCTGTCTTTCAAAGTCAACAGCCAGCTGAAGACTGTGAATAACTACTACCTCCTGAGTTTGGCGTTCGCTGACCTCATCATAGGAGTGCTGTCCATGAACTTGTACACCACGTATATACTGATGGGTTACTGGTCCTTAGGGAACCTGGCGTGTGACCTATGGCTTGCAGTGGATTATGTAGCCAGCAATGCCTCAGTTATGAACTTGCTTGTCATCAGTTTTGACAGGTACTTTTCCATCACAAGGCCACTGACCTACAGAGCAAAGAGGACTCCTAAGAGAGCTGCCATTATGATAGGTCTTGCATGGCTGGTATCTTTTGTCCTGTGGGCACCACCCATTCTGTGCTGGCAGTACTTTGTAGGGGAGAGAAAAGTAGCTCCAGACCAGTGCCAAATCCAGTTTTTAACCGAGCCTGTGATCACATTTGGGACGGCTATTGCTGCTTTCTACATCCCCGTCTCTGTAATGACGATCCTATACTGTAGGATCTACAAGGAGACACAAAAACGGACCAAAGATCTGGCTGAGCTACAAGGGCTCGCACCAGAAAATATTTCAGAGGGGACTAAACCCCAGAAGACTATTATTCATTCTTGCTTTCATTTCACCAGAGAAAGGAGAGATCAGAGTCAGGCCTCCTGGTCCTCATCCAACCAAAGTAACGCCACAAAGACAACCACGAGGTCAGATGAGGCGTGGGTAAAAGTAGACCAGATCACTTCTTTCAACAGCTACACCTCATCTGAGGAGGAGGAGCATCACGTTTCTTTAGAAACCCCACAAGGCTCTTTCAAAGAGCAGAGCAGTGGGCAAAGTAAGAACGGGCAGCTGACTGACTTTACAGAAGAGCAGTATTTTTCCTCTCCTCAAAAGAGGAGCAGTAAAAAGTTAATCTCTTATAAGTTCAAACCTGGTTCAAAGGGGAAAAATGGCAACCCTGCATCTGCAACTCCCTGCCCACCACACACAGAGCAACCTGCCAAAAATGCCTCGCCATCTGCTTCCTCCACCACCTCCAAACCCATAGACCCCAACCTAAAGAGCCGGATCACCAAGAGGAAGAGGATGGTGCTGGTGAAGGAGAAGAAGGCAGCCCAGACTCTCAGTGCCATTCTTCTGGCCTTTATCCTAACATGGACACCATACAACATCATGGTGCTCATCTCCACTTTCTGCACCAGGTGCATCCCCACGTCACTGTGGCACCTGGGCTATTGGCTGTGCTACGTCAACAGCACCATCAACCCCATGTGCTATGCCCTCTGCAACAAAACCTTCCAGAAGACCTTCCGGATGCTTCTGCTCTGCCAGTGGAGGAGGAGGAGAAGAGGTGAAGACAAGCTGTACTGGTGTGGGCAAAATCCAAATGTTAACAATAAAATGACTTGATGTGGTTCTGACACTTTACAATAGACCTTTGCCAACATGTGGATTTTCTTGATGTCTACTGTAGTTGGTGGTCATCATCTTCAGCATGACGCGCTGCATGTGAGTTTTGTGTTAGATGTACATGTTGGTGGAAAATGTGCTGAGCCTAATGCAGAACTTGAACTGCCCAATGAAGGTTCTCACAATTAGGTTTAAGGTTTTTTTAAATCAGGTTTGGGAAGTAGCCATAAAACTTTTTGTTTGATACATTTCCTAACATAACGTCACTCCAGTCAACCTTGGTTAGTCTGACGACGAAAAGGACAAAGACAGAGAATATACACTCACTGGTCACTTTATTAGGTACTCTTATTCAACTGTTTGTTAGCACAAGTATCTAATCAACCAGTCACACGGCAGCAACCTAATGCATGTAGATATAATGAAGTTTAAAACTGATGAATGATATTGGACTTTTAAGCGATATGCAATATATCGAGCATGCTTGGGATGATAACTGATACTGATATGTCAGGTTTTTTCTGAGTTTCATACTCATGCCGCAGCAAACATTCTCGCCGCAGCAAACATTTTCGCCGCAGCAAACATAGATATACATTTTCTTCATTGTGCAAATAATATAAAATAAACGTACTGGTGACAAATGATAGAAAGTAGGGATGAGTATTTCTGCCAAAAATACTATTCTATATTCTAAACTATAAACTTCAGCACATGAGAGCAAGATACAGTAATGCAGGGTTCAAGATGCATTCAAGAAACCTTACAATTTCCATAACCTGCAAACAGAAATAAAGTCCACTCATTTCTTGCAAATTCTTGCTGCTGCTGCCACCTTGTGATAATTGATGCACCATAAACTGGAGCAGAATGATTTTCTATGAATGCAATTATTGGTGGAACCTTTGTTTTGCATTTTTTAGTATATTACAGTCACAGTAACTGAATTTTAGAATCAAACAACTGAATGCTCATGTCCATCCCTAATAGAAAGACAACAGTAATTTAAATAACCACCCTTTATAATAAAGGTATGCACAAAACCATATCTAATGCTCAGCATGTAGGACCTTGACACAGATGGGCTACAGCAGCAGACGACCAGAGTGCCATTTATTTGGATGTTCTGTGTACCTAATAAAGTGGCTGTGACCATATCTTGCGGTGCATGAGGTGAGCAGACATCTGTAGCTGCTGCTCATCCTCAGGTTGGAGAGATTAAGATCTGAGATCTGACACCATTCTTTGTGCTGCATCTATTTTGTTGTGAAAACAACATAATGTTCGGTATATTGTGATATTGATGATTGTAAACCTTTTCTTTGTATCCACTGCTCACTTGCACTGTATATAAAGGGAATAATGTAATCTTGCATATTAAAAAATATTTAAATTATTAAGACCCAATGTCACTGCTCTGTTCACAGAAGATACATGTAAATTATTACATATATGGCATATAAACCGTATATATCTATGTGGTCAAGTGAATTTTTTTGTTTGTTTCCTGGCTCTTTCAATGGGTAATTGATTTATGTTAAAGGGCTAATCTGTGTATTAGTTTCATTGTTAATCTGACGTGAGTGTATACGGATGACAATTGTCAATATGTTACTGTATGAAAAAAAAAACAACTTGACAAGCTACCGCTGTCTCAGCTGGATGAGTGATGTTGTAAATCCCTGCACTTTTCTGTTGTTTGATGATGTGACGTCACGCTCGTCGGCAAAAGTGCTTTGTGAACGCACCTGTGCTCACTGTACGTCTGTGAAGTTTTGCAAAAGTGAGTCTCTGTGTTCTGATGTGATCAATGAAATACAAATTTAAAGGCAGAATTAAGATTTTTTTTTGTCTAAATGAAAATTGTTAGCATCAAACATGTTGAATCTGATCAGATTTTTAATAATAAATTCTTGAAATCATTCATAACACTGAGGTAGGGTGACTTTTGCTCAAAGAGAACACACCTCACTGTATTTGTATTTTAACAGTAACTGCAAGACAGCAGTCTAATGCAACATTACTATCCTGTTTTTTCTCTTCTGGGCAAAATAAATAAAAAATAAAAGAATCTCCATTGTTCAGAAATGATTACAATTTATGTGAACGTATGAGTCAGGTCAACATCAACATTTCTGGTGCATTAAAGCAACACTATGTAACTTTAGCTGGAGGTGCCATCACTGTAGCAAACACACCATGATGATGCTAAAAATCATTATTTCCTGTTTTTTTATTTCCAAATATTTGACAGAGGATACTTATAAATATTACTGACAAATCATTTGTGACTTTAAGGTCTTAACCGTCTGCTTTATTAAAAGTAAAGCCAGTTACACTCTCAAGATCTTACAAGCAACCAAACAGCTCTTTTCACTCTCTGAAGTGCCTGTATTATATTATATATATCATTTTAAATTAACTCCTTAGGTACATATGTTAATTCTGGTCATGTTATGCCACACAATGAGTCATAAAAAGGTGAGAAGGCTGTGTGCTCACTTTCAACCAAGAACAGTAAATGTGAAATAAAAACAAAGCTGTTTTATTACCACTGATGTTTTATTATCTAGGCTTCTTAAATAAGAATTTATATTTGTCTTAAAATTCAAATCCATCATTCACAGTCATATTACTGAAACAAAAACAAACAAAAAAAAACTGAGTATGTGTAAGTTGTCTCTCAGGTTGGGAGAATTAGCAGCAGAGGAAGAATTATCAGGGTTAAAGTACAGAAAAGACTGAGAAAAGCAGTTCGAAGAGCAGTAGAGCCAATGTACAGAACAAATGAAGAGTTTCAGCTTCTGCAGAGTTAGAGAGATGCCAGTGCAGTATGAAAAAAAAATCTTATTTTATCTCAGGTTTCAGTAGAGTAATAGAACTTAAGATGGGTTCAAAACATCTGTTAACAAGGAAAACTGTTCAAGACCCAGAGGAGGAAAAAAGACACTTAGAAATCTTGCTTCCATGGCGTAACTCGTGCATCTATGAGCAGATTGAGGAGACGGTGAGTACAGTACAGTGTGGTACTACCTCCTCTTAGCAGCCAGCCTGGTGCCTTTGCTGCTGCTGCTGCTTGCTTTGCTGGAGCCCTTGGATCCAGAGAAGAGCTTGGTCATGAGCTCAGAGACGTCTGGAAGCTCAGGGTTGGGGTTTAGCATGTTCATGGACTGTTCCATTTCCTGTGTGGACAGCAGAGAAATGGAATTGCCCATTAATTAAAAAAAATTTACTGTACACTGATGTTACTTACAGTTACAACATGGTCACACTGGTGTAGGTGTATCATTAATACAGTTATCTCTGTAAATTCTGACACTACAAATGGACTTAAATATAATATATAGAGGTCCTACATATTAGTATAAGACCTATATATACACAATATTTACCAAATGTTTGATAGAACACCATTCAGAATTCTTTACCTTCCTCATCTCTGGGTCATTGGTGTTGACCACTTTCGGCAGCAAAACAATGATCAGCAGAGGCAGAACCATCATCATAACCTGTAGGAGCAGCAAATAAATTATATTTAAATGAAAAGTATTGTAGTTAGTTCATATTTAACACTAGAATGTGCTCCAAGTTTAGGACTGTGGACGTCAAACTATAGAGAAACATCTGCAGATAATAAAGGTTTCTTCAATCCTATTGCTAAATAAATGCATATGGTAACAAATTCCAATAACATGGTTTGACTGGTTAAAAATAATGAAAAAACACACTCATACAGAAAAGGAGATAAGAGCTTTTGCACAAGAAGACTAAACTTCTGAGTTTTAGAATGTCTGTTATTGGTTTTATGACAAAGCACAACAGAAAAAAGGAATGCCGACGGACACTAAGCTAAATCTAAACCTATCTGAATGTTTGTCACTTTGTAAAAAATGCACAATCACAGTTTTTACCATTGGGTTCATGAGGAAGTCTGTCCAGCCCCAGGTCTCCCTCTTCATGAAGTAGCTGTGAGGGCCACTGGCCTTGATTTGAAGAGGATATTGCTGCCGAATTACCTCTGACGTCTTAATGTAGTTAACATGACGTGCCCTGTGTAATGACACGGTTACTTTAGTGAGAGTTGCTTCAGGACAAAAAACTAAATGAATAAGCAAGGCTGACTCAGCATTAACAATGGCAACTGCTTTCAGCTTCTCTCAACATATTTTATCTTACCTCATTTTGCCCTTGGATGTGATATCAACACGAACTGGTTCAAATCTATAAGCTGGGGAGATGACTTCCACAACATAAGATCCTGAAGGGACGTCGTTCACAGCAAAACTTCCATCGGTTCTGTAACAAGACAATCAGACCAATCTGTGCTCATATAGGCTGCACATTTTCATTTCATCTGAGTAAGATAAAGCGTTAGTTACCACATCCCAAGTGTAACTAACCAGGCATGTTACCATTACACATGCTTCAGATAACACTAATGAACTCTCACTTGGCAAATTAAAAAGGTTTCCCTGTTCAGTTGCTTGTTAATGCAAATATTCAATCAGCCCCAGTCCAGTCAGTGAGAACTTGATAGACAACAGATAACAACGCATTTATATCCGAGACGTTGTCAATGCGGTTTGGATTGACGTTGAATTTGTAGCCATTAGACAATGCAGTTAATTTGAAAATCATAACCATACGACATATGGGAAGCATAGGCGTGTAATTTAAATGCACCACAACAGTACATTACTAAGTGAAACATCAACAACAGGCTGGTCCCCAGCGACTGCGTTTGTTTTGTTGACACTTGACTTCAGGTTAAAGGCCTGTATATACTCATAAATAACCAAACAACCATATTCTCGTTCGAGATGACACGAATGAAACCCACGATGATTAAACATCATCATTAAACAGTCAGTAAACGAGTCTGCAAGCAACATTAGCAATTCAAACATCTTAGGCTAGGTGGCTACGCTAATGCTACCTAGGCTGGCGAGCAAGCTAGCTAGTTAGCAGGTGAAGCCGTGGGCCGGTTCTTACCTTAAAAACCCGACATATTCTTCGCCTTCCACCAGGACTCTGGCCGTGGAGACCCAGTCTTGTGGTTTGACGCCGGGAACAATCGCCCTGCCCTCGATTTTGAAGCGATCTCCATTCGCCTGCGCCTGTACACCTGCGCCAGGCCCGGTTTCCAAGTCGGCGAAACACCACGCTACGGCGACCACAGCCTGCGCGTAGAGCCACAGCAGCGGTAACCTGTCACCGTGCAGCAACATCACTATCTGTGTGTACCTTCACAAAATCCGTTAAAATAAGATGGAACTGTCTGCGTGCGTCGACATGTACTGATGAGAGTCGACCAAGAGAAGGAGCAGAGGACGCGGCGCATCAGCTGTCTCCGCTTAACATGACGTCACAAAACCAAACCAAAACTTTATTGTTCTCGCGGACAATGACACTTCTCCTCCGCCTCATACCTTACAGTACACGTTCTACGTTGTTTTCAAAATATAAAATTAATTCATCACTAACCACAAAAGTAATTGCATTTCTGTCCAAAAAAGCCGTGTTAATACTTTTTTGTTAAAACTGACATCCACGATGTTACATTACTGCCTTATCCTTTGCCTTTTCTGCTGTCCCATTGAAAAGCAATTAAGACTGACACCGCCCTCGTCTGCCTTTGATCTGCAGGTTGCTTTGGCAACTGTGGTAAGATACATCTCCCAGGCATTAATAGTCAGCATTCACAATCGCGTAGTGTTTTTGTCACATTTTGTAGTTAATGAGTATTATTATAGGCTCTGCTTATTTCCATATACACTTTGTCTGCAACTGGGAGCCTGTGTCACCAAAAATATTTACCATTTACCAAGGTTTAAACACTAAAAACCTTGGTAAATGAAATATCTGCCAGGTTTAAAAAGATACCTTGCAATACTGTTTTAATTTTTGAAAAAACTAAATTAAGTACTTCAGACATGATAGGATGCAATCCTAACTCCTTGTGTCCTAAAGGTTAAACATGGACATTTGTTTTACCAAGTTTTGGCAAAAAGTCCACCTGCAAAGCTAATAAGAACAGCCAACAAACCTGTTCAACAACTTTAAAAGACTTGCTCATAAAGTTTGCTTGGGGATAGCAATTATGTTTACTTAATCAATTTGATATTGCACAACAGACTTAACTTTCCCCTCTCGGGTTCACTTCCTCATGAACCTCAGCGTCATTTCACACACCATCTGCAAAGTTTTGATTTATCCAATTTATTAAAAGAAGATTAAAAGAATCATTTGTTTTTACAGTTTACAGTCAAATGTCATATGAAGAGGCAAAACAAAAACAAGCTCTAATAACTTAAGACTGACGCAGATTCAAGTTCCTGATTCCAAAGAACCCAGGCTTAAAAAATAACAAAACGGAGCGACGCATTTGTTACATCCACAAGTGCATTATCATTCCATGGGCAAGGAGAGGTGTAGTGAGAAAAAGAGCTTGGCACTTCATAGAGCGACGTTACACCCAGTCTCGTGGAGGTCCACTAATTATGGCCCTTCACAAGATGGTCCCACTTCAATGTGAAGCAGTCATTTGCCGTTTTCTTCTTTTTGCAGAAAGGCTCTCAGAGCCTCCGGAAGAGTTTCCAGCTCTCACTGAGGGAGTCGTCTGAATTATCAAGTTCAGTCCCAGTAAGAGGCTTGAGTTGACGTGGCAGAATGAACCAGTCCATTTTGTCTGGTGTTGTTATCAGTTGGAAACACAGCCATGATCTGGCAGTAGTGGTTGTATCCTCTGAGGGCGACACAGGCAAGTGTCAGGGAAGCTGTGACAGATAAGCTTCAATGGCCTGCAACATGAATTAAAGATAACATTAGTTGTTGTTACAGCTGGTGGCACATCCTGTATGCTTCAAAATAATCTTGTTTTTAGATGTTGGCATCACAGGGCTATCAAAACATATTTTTCAAGATTAGTTTAACACAAGATAAATCACTTCTACACAGAACCTATGATTCCGTATCTATAATGTAATTTGGTAGTAAGCATATTTCCTTTCAGAGATCATGATTAGGGCCACAACTAACAATTATTTTCACAATCAATGAATCTGTTGATTATTTTCTTGATTATATGATTTGTTGTTTGGTCCATAAACGTCAGAAAATGTTGATCAGTGTTTCGCAAATTGGAATATTTTTTTTTCCTCCACAAAGAAAAAACTATCAGAGAGCATGTTTTCATAAATTAAAAAAACAAAAAAATAACACTCAAACTCAAAATTGTTGACAATTAACTTAGTAATAGTAATATGATATATTACTATACATGTCAGGCATAAAACAGGATGTAAAGATTGAAACACAGACTAATCTCATGGTGGCTCATGAAGCTGGAGCTTTTTTAAGAAAGGGAGTGGTTGGCTGTGTCCACCCAACATCAACAGAGAGAAGAAAACTAAACAGCAGGAGCAGCTGTATAGTCTGGTTAAACAGTGTTGTGATAAAACTCACTGTGACATTCATTTTAAAAGGTGGTGCTGATTAAATCGTGTTCAGTTAGTTTCGTCCTGAACAGTAAGAAACCTTTTATGAGCCTTTAAAAAGTCTGGCCATTCACATTTAGTTTTTGAGAACTTATGAAAGACGTTCTGAAATGTTTTCCATAACTCTCCAGCTCTTTACAAATCCTTCATGGCCACTGAGATGTTAAATTAATTCCTGATAATTTCGATAACAGTTGCATCCTTTTCACCTTTGCCAGCTCTCCTGTGGATCCTGGAATCAAACATAATCGGGTTCCTTCCTTCCACAAGTCCTTCAGCCGCTGCCTCATAACCTCAACATTCCTGCAATAAACACAGACAACAGCAAAAAGAAACTCAGTACAAGTCCGTGGTAAACTCAGAGGCACTAAACAAACAGTACTACTGAAAAATAAAATATGTTTGATGCAGTTAGTCAGATGTATGTGATGACGTGCAGTTGTGCTGCAAGAGGATGATTTCACATCTACACTTATCACTAGCATACCATATTCAAGACTGTCAACGCCATCTTAAAATGGCCATTTACAAACAGCTTTGAGAGTCAGCATGTTTGGCAGTAATAATGAAAAACCAAACACATTGCTGGTTAATTAGCAACGCTGCCTTTGTAACAAGCCTAACAGCTAGATTCAAACTTCAAAATAGAGGGAAAGTGTGTGTGAAGAAAACACAGCAGGGTCTTTCTGTCTGTCTCTGTGTGTTTGATAAGTAAATGGACTGGATTTTTCACACTTTCCCTCTGTGTGTGCAATTCACTCCTCTTTTGAAGTGTATGCGATGCAAATTAACATATGCGATTTAACATACATATATTTAAACAATACAATTTAATTTATTTAATATAGAAACACATACTACTGCTGCTACTGTACCATAAAAAAAGAAGATATTTTTGCTTCAGGGTGTCACACTGTGCCTCAATATAACACTGTTGATTCTTTAGCTGGCAGAAGCTGTAGCTCAACTGCTTAAGTTTTGCTTTTGTGGACTTCAATTTCATTGGTTAAAAAAAGATATCAGATTACTTATAGTACTATAGGATGCATTGGTCAGTGAAGAGGCACAGCTCTGTAAGTCAATAACAAAAAATGTTTCATTGAAAAACAAAATAATTTGCAAACTGTAATTACCCTTCAAAACTTGTCACAAAACAACCATTAGGTTGAATTTCAGGAACTGTTAAAAGAGGAAAAACCCACCTGTCTTCTGAACAACTGTCCTGCAGTCTTTTCTCATTCTTTGAAAGTTCTGGCCACCATTTCCTGATGACGGACTGAACCCAGTGTAAACCCACCACTATGTGTCTGTAAAAGCAGCCAGTAAGAAACATGTCATCTATTAGCACATAATGCACGGAAGAATTAAGACAAAAGATATGACTTTTTTGTCGTTTTAGCTTGGAAAAGAATTCACCACTCATCCAAGATGTTTCATAACTTATCCTTATCAGGTGATCAAAGCTTAGAACAGTGCTGCTCCATCTTCAAGACTAAAGGTCCAGTGTGTAAATTTAAGTGAAATTATTATCATCATCATTTTGTTATGTGTACTGTCACCTAATTGTATGACTTGTTGTTTTTTTATCATTCTGGGATAATGAAAAACTCTCTTGAGGAGGAAGCCATTTTGAACCACCATATTTTTGCAACAGTCCAGAATGGACAAACAAATATCTTTTAAAATTTGATGCAAGCTGAAAGCTACATAGGTTCTCCAAAACACTGCAACATGCACACACTGTACCTTTAAACATCAAACTGCTTTAATCTCAGTACTCATTGATATAATGTCAAAAAGAAACATGGATCGTTAGAAAAATAAACAGTTCCTCTGTGCCACTTACTCTTCGTATTTACTGGCAAGAATCACTTTGATTTGGGGCATGAGGTCAACACAGCAGCCAAGTGACAAACACGGTGCTTCGGTTTGAAGACTGATGCGACAGGAAACACAAAAGGATGAAAAAAGGAAAACAGGTTAAAAAACAGGATCAACAGCAAACACAATCCACACAAGCTGACAAGAAGTTACAGAAATGAGGAAACAAACAGTAACTTATGCAGGAATTCAGATTATAGATACATTGATTTTAATGTATATGCCTGTCTATAATTAAATTAAAAATATGAATATCTAAAAGGTAGATACAGACATAATATAGGCTTTATGGCTTCCCTTAAACTATTTTTTTTCATGTAAACAATGTGGCCCTCTGTGCTGTACATATGCCTTTTACATCATAAACTAACATTAAAAATACTGTCAGAAAACACGATTTAGATATTGCTGGTAATATTCTTCTGAAATAAACATGCAAAAAAGGAAAAATATCATAAGGCCAATTGATACTCACTTGTTTGTTAAGACAGGTAAGCAGTCGAGCAACACTCCTGTGTCTTGAATCCTGTGAAAACAAAAGTGTAATCAACATTTATTTGAGGGAGAAAAAAAAAAAACTTTAAAATGCAGCATTAATCATCACACTCACCATACTAGGTAAGCCACTAATTCACTGGCATTTCGTTTCCATAGTGTCAGGGCTACATTGAGTCGTAGATTTCTTCCAAAAAGGACGCGAGTCATGGTTTCATGGTCCTTCGATAGCTATACAAAACAAACAACCCACAAAAGGAATTTGTCACACTTTATTAAGCTCACTAAAACAACATATAGACAACCAAACAACAGCTTAAACTTTTGACTCTCACCTCAGTGAAGTTGCCATACTTGGAGCTGGCCCCGGCCATCTTGGAGGACTTTGCAGAGTTCACAGGGAGCCCACAGTTGTCATTGTAGTGAATGCCCCGCACATCATCGGAACACGTCAGCTCATTTTCTTTGTTGGCCATGCCGGGGTCACGGGCACGGCCTACATCTGATGATCTGCGGTGCAGCTTTAAGCCCACCTGCCCCGGTGGACAACCTTTCCTCTTGCAAGATGACAATCGCTTCGCTGTGCGTGGACTGAGTACTTCGTAATGCACTTGAAATCTGCCAGGAGGGAGATCGAGATGGACCAGATGCAAAGAGGTCACATTTTGGAGAACAGTAAAATGCAAATCCATAGATATGGTGATGTTTGAGCAAGGTGTCTTAATGGTCCAATCAGTACATTTCCATGCACAGTTGAGCTAAAACTCAACTCAATGTTGAATCGATTTATTCAATGAAATGTCTCCGCTCCACTATGAGGTGTTGAGTCCTCTATCAGCTTGAGGCAATTTCCAGTTTAGCACACAACTAGTTCTTAGCATATACTCTTATCATCAATTACCTTAAAAATATTTAATTCTTGAGACTAACAGAGCATCTTCTTCCTGGTGATATTTTCAGTTATTAGCCAAGGGTGGGGACTCTGGCCAGCTTGAATCCAACAGAATGTACACATGCAGTAGTAGCTTGACTCCCACTCGCATTATCCGGACATTTTAGTCCAACTTTTAGAAATTCAATTTGGTATATTTTTAGTCAGGCTAACCAGTTATTTCTAGTATCATGTAAATATACCGAGTGAAGGTAAGGGATGATCTGTGGGATATGGAGGCCCAATCCCAACCACCAACCATCCAATCCCACCCAATTCACATGGAGCTTTGCCATTTTCGGGGCCACCCCAAAACAAATTAAGTTGTGGAGTGTGAGTGGACTGCTCAGTGTCCGCATCAGTGCAGGCTTAGGACAAACTTGGCAAGTCCATCTTTCTGCTTCGTCAAGTACAAACTTTGCAGTACAATACAAACTTACATAAATTTTGGTGCTGGAAGATGAAGGTCTACATGTTTATATACTTAGGTAAACAAATTAAATACATGTTAAATTTATCTCACAACTTTAAGCACACATTTAGTGTTCACATGAAGAGTGGGGAAAAAAATAGAAAATGTGGATTTATACAGAAAAACTGATGGGAACTCCTTTGATCTGAGCCTGTTTATCTCGGCAACCCAATTCAAAGGCATCCATTTCTCATATAATAAGAAACAATAATAAAAATTATATAATTCATAATTTATAGCTGAATAAGAAAAGGATGTGTCAGGGATGCTCTGAGGAAGTGCACACAGTTTGATAGATGGATTACCGAAAATGGCTGAAAAAATGTAGAAGGGAGACAGCGACGAAAAGCTGGAAGATGACATGACCTACAATGACTGCTCATCGCAGTCGACAATGCTGACTCAGCATTCCCAACTGACAACACAACTTATAATCAGTCCCACCTACAGCTGCAAGTTTAACTGGTAAAGTGGTAGTGGGTAGGGTTGTGGTTTGGGATTGGGCCAGGTCATGAGTGAGTGATCATAACTTAATGAACCCCCCAAGATGTGGAATCAAAGACTCACCTTTCTTTATCTAATTCGTCCTTATTTATATTATCCACCTAAAACAAAAGGATATGGGATGAGGCCACTACTACTACAACACCACTGAACTTTGATCCAGTATGACAGAGGCAACAGGACATTTACTTGGGACAATAATTCATGGGCTAGTCTTTTCATATCTCCATACCTGCTTCATGTTCTTCTCAGCAGACAGATGCCAGCAGGATCACAGAAAGCCATTGGATTTTTTCCTGTGCACCCTAAAGGCTCTCCGTTCCCAGACACGCTTAGCAGCTGCCATAATAAGGGACACTGTTGGACAAACAAACGCGGACAATCTTTGGGCAAAACATTACACTCACAATTACATGCAACTGGTCATACAGGTCTCTCTCCAAGGCCTACAAAAGGCACAGGGTGAGTTCCTGTGGGCAGTGGGTGATAAAAGCTGCTCCAGTGTTGGGAACGCAGCATCAAAGAGAAGCTTCAATCAAGATAAACAAAACAGAAAAGTGAGGAAGGCGTTGGCTGCTGCGATACAAGCAGTGGGGTTAGCTACCTGAGCCGCAAGAAAAATAACCCCAGACACTAGGTGCGGATTAAAATGACGTTAGCGTGATTTCTGGGCTGGTGTAAATGAGACAGTCGAGGTTTGGAGAAGTGTGACACTGCACTTCGTCACGTTTCTTAACTCGTATTTACGCAGTTAGCTTCTGCTATTAGCCTTTAGCTCAACTAACAAGGATACACGAGGAAGGTAACTAGCTGGGCCGCTAAGTGGAAGCTAGCTTATTAGCCCCCCCCCTCCCAACTCGCTGAACATATGGCTCACCAGGTGGCACTTTAGACATTAGTTTTTAAATATGAACACTAACGATTAAAACCAACCGGTTCATTTTGTCAGGCGTGTTGAGATCTCCAGAGGCAGGTACATCCACAGCGTGACACAAGCTACAGAAACTCCGGCGTAACTCCTCTGTGTGCAGGGTAGTTAACGTCCCAGAGACCCACCATTCAAATGAATACACCGCCGGTGTGAGAGGATTGTGGGATTGATTTTGGCAAAAGAAAGCTGGTGTATTAGCGACGACTGCTGGACACTTTTGAATACTACAATACATACATGGCGCCACCCAGTGGCGTGCCGTTTATAATACAGCTCTTTAATGCAATGCACTTAAAATGTTGGGCGCAAAGAGTCTGTAGAAGCCTCAATAAAGGGAGATACATTCATGTTTTCTACAATGGGAAATCACTTTCTCTAATTTCTTTCTTTTTTTTAAGCATCTGACTGTATTTGTAATACAGTATATAAAGATGGTCTATTGTCTCTGATGCTTTCATGTCAAACATGACTCAAAGATTTGGGACACTTAAAGAAGCCTAATGTTGGTCAATCATCACCAAATTTCTCATGAAATTTTCAATTCACTTTGCATTAAGTGATTTGGTGATCAACACAGAAAGGACAAGGAATTGAACAAGCAACCTCCTTGCTGTGAGGCAACAGTTCTAGCCACATGCCACCCCCAAGCGACCCTCCTGTATGTCCAGTGTAAACACCACATTTATCGGGTGGAATATAACAGTTGCATAGCAAGTTATTAAAAAGAGCATTTCAACATTTAGGATGTAACCATTTGCTGTCTAAGTCAGACAGATACCAAATGTAGCCGCAGTTAGCAGTAAGCTAGCTTGGCAGAATTTTACAGTTAAAAACAGTAAAATTTGTATCAGTGGAAGCAAATGAGTATAATTTTTTTCACTATTTCCACAAACTATATAAACAGGTCATGGGCCCATGCTCTAAAGATCAATAATAACTGTCATGTTTTTAATGGAGGGAATGGCACAATCCTCACAGATGACTTGTGGGCACCCTTAATCCTGCGTGTACTTCAATTTCTCTGTCAAGATCCCCTTTTTTTATTTCACAAAACTGAGTGAGCTGAGTGGATGTGGCTTCTCGTGATATGTTTGGACGGAGGGAAATTTCCTGGCATGTCTCGGGCATAACTGCGGGCAACGAAAAACGCCAAAGAACACAGAGCATTTCTGAGTGATCCGTGCCATCGTCGCTGTCCCGGTGATGGTGCATTCTTCTCTGGGCGATACCGTGTCTACAGGCTGAGTGGTCATTAAAAGGATGGGTGAAAAATTAAAGCAGTGAATCACCCTCAATGCCCGATGTTGTCACCACTTAGCAGCTCAATTCGGGATCCAGGAGTGACAGTGGAAACAGCTCCAAAAACTCCTTTAAGTCAGAAGTTTTTTAATTCAAAGTATTGGTGTGAAACTTGTGGAACCCTTGCCAAGAAACATTGGCTGATCTCACAGCAGAACGAAACCAATTAAAAAGATTAATGGCATTTCCTCTTGGCAGTAACCTGCTAGTGACTTGGTTGAAAATTCTAGTTGTCTCCGCACTTAGAACCACAAAAATGAAAATGCCTGATTGCTGTTTCTTTTCATCGTGTCCAAGAATCAGGGTGCAGCTGTGTGTACCAACCCAAACATACCAAAACTTGGACTTGCTAGTCAAAATAAACGCGAGAAAGAGAAATTCCAAACATCATGGTGTTGGTGTGTATGAAGAGCATCCAAACAAAATGTTCCAACCGTTTAATGGAGGCATAATTAGATTTTGGTGAACACATGGCACATTGGTGGCAATTCACATCATCATCAAAACAACACAGGAATTTCACTGAAAGCACAAGGTCAGTGCGGAGTTAATGTGCCCATTCATACATACATATACAAAATTGCATTATTTTTGTTGATCAAATCTGTTCAAAATGATCCTTTTTTTGCATAAAACAAAAAAAGGATTTCTGACACAACAAGTAACCACTCGCACAATCAATAAAGGCACAAGATTTACATTATCATGAACAGATTTTCTCCAGATGAAAACAAAGAGGTTGTTGGAGTCCGTAGGTGTTAAAAATGTAATTTAATCTGTAAGGCTTGGGTAAAAATCCCCTTCATACTCATGAAAGTCTCTTTTAAGAAGCAGCATGACTTGAAATGGCATTAAGTGAAAGATGAATAAACCTGTTTTATTGAGAACAATTCTGCCAGGAATGTTTCTGGATTGATGGCTATTTAATTTTTGGGTGTTTTCACTTAAAGAGGACCATATGTGGACCAAGACAAAAGTTACTTAATTAACATGACACACATTCTGGTCCACTTCAACCTATGAAGGGGTCTTTGGATTTTCATTGCCATGCATATTACTTTTTTAAAATGTACTCTCATGTAGCTGCAGTGTGAGTTTTTGTGTATCGTACATAGTTATTTCATGTGGGCCTTATTTATCGGGGGAAGTGCAGTTGTTTTGAGGAGAAATAGCTCGTTGTTTGTTTGGAGGGCTGAAAAGGTATGAAATGTAACAAAATTAATGCAGATTATGACTTGCTATAGAAAACCCCTGACAAGTCGGGATGATGATGATCTTAATGTCTCGCTTTTTTTTGTGTGCACATCTTGATGGGTGTGGATGAGCCAGCATTAGGGACTTGCATACAAAGTATGAAGTGATGAATAAGTTGATGCACATGCAGTATCTCCTTCCTTTGGGGCCTACATCAAGCAAGGAAACTCATTTGCGATTTTGCTTTATTTGTAAAGGACATGCCACTTACTGTAAGTTGCTAAAACCAATCAACTTTGCTCTCTAATTTGTATTTTTCTGCCTCTTATTCGCCAAACCCTTCATGAAAGACCAAGAGGGTGTACTCGAAGCCACTGGAGCTTAATGTCGGTAACTGTGTTGACATTATTATGTAAGACTGTTTTGAAAGGTGCTTGACACACGGCATCTCTGTTCTCGGAGTGGCTCTCTGCCACGTTGAAGGGTCCTCGTCCACAAGCTGCAAACCACACAAAATCAAAGGCATGGCAGCGATCTCAGGGAAGGAAACATGGCAGTGATTTTTGCATTCCCGTCACATGATTCAGGGACAGTTGCCTGGGATGGAGCATGAATTCAGACTCACCAGGCTGGAGGTGATGTTCCCAAGGTCTCAGACTCCTCCCAAACAATAAATCCATTTCTCAGCTGACGCTCCATAAAACATATTTTTACACTATCCTCTGTACATCCTTTGATCACTGCTGTGTTCAGGAGACAGGTGGATGTCATTTTATGTAAGTAGTGACGTCTAATATGCATCAGCTGTATTGGTAACTGTGGGAATGTCAGTCAAATGATTCCTTGAAGATTCAGATTTTATCCAACACATTTCATGCAGAAACTATCTCTGATTAGATATTCACTTTCTTCCTGTATACTTTTCTTCTGACATGACAAGGATGATATATTACAATCAAATGTGCACAAGATTAAGATTTTCTTTGATCAAACTGTAAATGGAGACGTTGTTTTTGCATTTACCTGTTAAACCCAATACTGTTTGACTACTTTTCACCACTGCAATCACTGGTATTTCTTTTGTTTCAGGCCACAATCATTCATAAACATAGACATTTTGCGGAGGGACAAATGTTTATTTCACTGACTTTCTTTCTGCCTGCCCGGTTCTGTTTTCTGGCCAAGTTTGTTTGCAATTTCAGGGTGAAGCGCTGGTTTATTTAAGCCTGGCGTTTGCTGATAAGGTTATGTTTAGATGAGCGATAGCACCCTTTCATTGTACTGAGTCAAGACATTCGGAGTTCCATGTAGGTGGCCCTTTAAAGCAAACAGATGCTGAGGATTAGAACCTCATCCTCTTTTGAGAGCTTGTTGCAACACTAGATGGCAGTGTGTGTCTGTAAATGCTGGACATGCAGCTGGGTGTCAAGGGTTTTTTCTGCCAGCTATTATGGATCCAGCTGTTCAGTCCATCTCGGATTATCTCACAGACATTTGAAGTTAAACACAGCGCTGCCAAAGTCTCTATCCTCAAGAAGCCTCGAGATTTAAGCTAAGAATGTCACTAAGTGAGCAATGCCTTTCAAGAAATGGCAGCCAAAAAGGTGGTCTGATGTTTTCCCTTTTGGAACCTTAAGATTCTTTATGGGCTTGGAGTATTTTCTGGAATCTAAGAACCTAACTGGCTGACTGAAAAGGATGCAAATATTCAGAGATTCTTCAGCTTCAGGGAACACCGGAGCTGAAAGTGACATTACCTTGTCTTCTGATTGTGTGATAATGTGACACTAACTACTGTGTATATGTTATGTGCAAAGGCATTGATTTAGTTTGAGTTCAACTTTGATGGGACTGTGCAAGGAATTGAATGGTTCCAAACACTCAAACAGAGCAGAGAGCAACTTTGGCCCCTGAATGGGATTCTAGCAAATAAATAAAAAGCCAATAATGGTAGATGAGATGCCTCTTAAGCATCATATCATTATGATTGCAGTGATTACCTAGATCAGTGGTTCTCAAACATTTGATACCAAGTACCACCTGAGAAAATACTGAGCTCTCGAAGTAACACCATTATCTCCAACATAAAAATACAGTGGTATAAATAGGCCTCACATATACTTCCGACACTGGTATAGTGAAATTAGATTAAGATGGGGAGAGAGAAAGTGTGACTCTAATTATTATTATTTAATTTTGTATTATTATTTTGTTTTTTGTTTAATTTTCTGAAACAAATTCATGAGCTCCACTCTGATCACATACCCTGGTTTACACAGTAGAACAGCCTGAATTTCCTTCAAGCACCACCAGAGGAAGCTCAGGTACCACTGGTGGTACATGAACCACAGTTTGAGAACCATGGCCCGAGATGCAGAAGTCAACATTTGACCTCACTTTCTTTCTCATTTATTCATAGGGTTTGAGTTTTTCTAACAGCACTTCAAAAGTGGCTGCTTCCTGTTCTTTTTGTAACCTGCTACATCGCCCCCTGTTGTTATTCAGTATCGTGCTACATCCAGGTTGTCTTCATTGAAGAAACCAGATGTACGGTCTATAGTCACGTCTGTCTTCAGTTGCTGTAATTGCTAAAGCTGTTTGCCAAAGAACGTGCGGTGTTTCTGACAAAAGACAAACAACGGAGAGGATGGCCTTGCATGGCTGCTCTGTTTGCACCAGTTTACAGTGTGAGCCTAAAGGCATAAGTGTGATTTGATTGGCTATTGGAGTATTTGCATAGCACGATTTGATTGGCTGGTTCTTGAAAAGTTGAGCACTGCCGAGCTTCTGTCTCAGCTGAAGCAAAACAAAGCAGTGGCTCCACAGGACAGTCGTATTCAAAGTGAATGAGCTGTGTTTCCGTGGAAGCCTTCAACTGAAGCGCACACGTGACTCAACAGAGGTGTTTCCAGCCGCAACATTCCCTTTTTTAAAAGCCTTTAAATCCGTGTGTGTGCTCATTGCCCGGGAACAAACATTAAACAGATGAGCTGGTGAATGTAGTGAAGCGTTCACCAGCTGAAGAGCCACATATTTTCCAGAGGAGTCAATACCAGTAGAGTCAAATATTGGACTTACATTCATCAAGTGGACAAAAACATTTGTCTAAATGACTGATAATGTGGCTCGCTTGTCTGCTGGATGTTAAAATGCTGACAATAACTTTACTGGGTGATAATATGTCATTGTGTTGTTTACAGCGTGTTGCCATCCAGTGTAACCAAGTGGTAAAGATGGACACATATTTGTTTTAAAGCTTCATCAAAAGTAATCATGTGGGATTCATGTCAGGATCCGGGTTCACACTGTTTCCTGTCTTTTATTTTGTGTGGTGTTTTCCTGTTTTTTTTCCCCTTGTGCTTGGTTTTTTCAGGAGGCTTGACTGCGTGGCCAGGCAGAGTCCCCTCCCCCCTTCCGCACCTGCAGCTCGTTTCCTGATCACCGCCCCTGCCTTCTTATACCTCGTTCCTCGCTGCTGCAGGTGTCGGCGCGTCTCACTCCTAGAGTGGTAACACTACAGTTAACTCTGCGTTTTTGCTCCACAAACTCTGCATGCCGTGTTTTTTCCTGCTCGCCTCTAATTACTCTTTTCTCCTTTTTTTAGTCATCCACGGGGACCTCTGCCCAGCCAACCAGTCAGTCTCCTCGCTTTGTGTTCACCTTCGTTTTTGGCTTGGTATAGTTCGGATTTTGTTTTTTGTTAATAAAGCCTGTTCCTCCTGCTAACCGCCCTGGCTTCCTCACCTGCTGTTGATCCATACGCATCCCATACACCAATCATCACAATTCAAAGGAAAAGAAATGTGAAAAACAAAATAAAATGGTGTAATTTAAAGTGGTTGTTTTGTTTAATTGCCTTCACCCCAAGGAAATCCAGTTTATTGTAGCATAAAGCACAGAAAAGCAGTCAATTCTCACTGTTTAAGTGCGTGGGAAGAGGGAATGTTTGTTATTTTTGCTTGAAATATGACTTAAAGGACTCACATGTGTGCTATCAAAAGACAAGATGGTAATTTTTTGTTTTAACTTTTGAAACCTTGTTGTGACAAAGATGGTGCAGTACAATTCTATGTTGCTCAGCCATGTTAAAGCTTTATATTTACATATGGCATTGTGTCAGTTATGTTTTGTTTAAATGCTGGAAAATAATCGTCGATTTGGAATCAAAAGGAGCGAAACATATTGACCATTGATTTCTTTTGGGAAGCCATATTGATTTATTTACTTAACGTGATACAAGCAACCAACTACAAATCTCATATTTCACTTGTCCTGTTTTATAATAGTATAATCAATGCAGCAGTTTAACAACATTTAGTCTGAAAAGCTTTGGCTTCTATGATGGCTTTATATACACTCATTAGAATAAGGAGGAATGAGAAGCCATTAATTAAGCATGTGTGAAATGAGGTGTAGGATGTGGATGTTTTAACATTATCATTCACAACCATGAAGAAAGGGCAAAGTTTTTCTGTAATTCAATTATACCAGAGCACATCAAACACAAGGCATGAGGGCACATCCTGACAAGCGATAATTCAGAGTCAAACCTTCGGTGCTGTCAGAGGAATGCTGAGTGTTACACAGTAACCCTGACTCCCAGCTGCCCTGTCATACTTAACCTTTGACCCTGGCCTCCTATTCCAGCCTCGTTTACTTTAACATGTTCCATATTTGTATTTTAAGGAAGTTATATATGTTTTTGCTATTGCTACATAGCTTACGATTCAAAAATTTGTCTTCTGGCCCAAAGCTGTTGAACTCAACACCAGTGTTATCTCTTGTTTTGCTTCCATTTCTTAAACCTGACCTCCCTACGCACCCACTCACCGTCACCCAATGACTGCTGTATAATCAAAAGATACATTACATTTGGGGTGATTTTGACTATCACACCTAATTTAATTTTGGCACCAATGTTTCTTTTTCTGTGTGGAACTGATTTTCTTAAAAAAGGACACAAGGAAAAAAAAAAGATTTTAGCCACCTACTCTAACAAAAGGCTCCTGCACCAAGGTCCATAGAGAATATTACTGATTTTACATCACAGCACATAGAAGTTGTTGATCCACTACTGCCTCCTTTAAATATTGAAAATGTATTATTTTATGACTTTGTGTGTTTAAAGTCCTGCATTCAGATTCACCTAAGTGGCACAAACTTGCCAAATGAGGCAGCAGTAGATCAGCAGCTCCTGTGTCCCCATGAGCTAAAAACAGTGATTTTCTATATGGACTTTGGTGTAGGAGAGTGAGAGGTTTGCAAACTTCAGTTTCTATCCAGAAAAGGCTGTTTAACAGTAAATAAAGTTTGCAAATATAGGCTTAAGATATTGCATATTATATATTTATGTTTACTTATACACTTTGATTTCATTAGATGAATGTTTTGTTTTGTCCCTACTGGCAGCAATGTTTTCTGTGAGGGTTAGGTACAGTATATGTCTCCACGCTGACGGTGCCGTGTGTGCCCGCAGGAACCAGCCTACATGCCAGTACCAAATACAACGTTTCATTAAAAAACTCTAATAGAAATATAAATGTTGGTCTCTTTGAGCTTTTAGTCATAAAACATACACAGAGGTGGTTTGGAAAAGCAAAGAGGAAGCGACAGCTTCAGGCTCTGTAATGACTGACATCATGGCTCCCTGTCAGCTGCACCAGGATCCCAACACCCTGACCTACAACACCCTGGCCAAAGTGAGACATGCAAGAGTGGCCCCATACAGGAGGTTAGTTGTCCCATTCCCAGCACTCAAAGATTGAAATCAATATTCCACAGTTACATGTGGCTGACTGCATGTACGGACGAGTAAACGACAGATTTTTGCCACCTTCTACACAAAACAGTCCTCAATTTTGTGCATTTGGACAGGAAGACCGTGCTGGTTTGTGTGACACTGATGTTATAGTTGCTTTGCCAAAGTGAATTTTCTTCTTTAAATATGGCTTTGGTTGATCATGGCACTCAAGTCACAAAAATGTGTACAACAACCCAGATCCTGTTCACAGGAGGAGGGAGTGTCAGGTTCCTGCAGGCAGTATCGTTTTGTGGCATTTGGCAATTAGATTTCACAACATCCTTACTATCATTTTACATTTGCCCTGATTAGAATACCAGCACTATTTATTATATTTTTGATTATACATTATAAAATATTGGGGAAAAAAATCCCATTATGTATGACCAATAGTCCACAATTTCCACTTATCATTTCCAATGGATGGAAATGATAAGTGTTGTGCTTGCATATCACTTGGTTTCACTCGAAACCCCACACTCTCCTTTCTCACTAACGCTGTCTTATCAAACAAAAATGACAAAAGCCCAAAAAGTCTTAAAAAGAAAATTTTTTAGTAATTATTAGAGTAATAAAAAGGATACATTTGTCAAATCAGAGAAGCTGGAATAAGAAAGTGACTGTTTATTTCCTTGAAAATGACCTAAACATTACATTTTCAAGAGTTTTACCAATATTATGTTAACCAAAAACCTATTTGATCAAACCATTTCAGCTTTAATTTGCTGCACGGTAAATTTAGTTGTGTTAATTTTACATGGTGTTAAGGTCCATTTAACACGTGAGCTTCCTCTGGTGGAAAATCAGAAATAGTGTTCTACTGTATAAACCAGGACATGTGATCGAGAAGAATTGTGAGCAGAGTGTGTAGAAAATTGAACAAATAGCATCTTCATCTAATTTCATCTAATCTAAATACAAGTGTCCCAAGTATATGTGAGGAAGTCTAGGATGATGAGAGAGCAAATAACATTGGGTATAAGTCTGCCTCCTGACTTTTGTTTTGAATTTAGTGCAGGTTGACATTATGTTAAAAAAACATTTTTAGGCCAAATTTGCCCAAACGTCCTTAGGATCGAATGAATCCACAAATTGAGCAAACCCAGTATACACCTGATGGTGGTCAGTGCTTCTGTTAAGCCAACCATGAATCTCGTTTCGTGACAAAACACGGCAGTTTGAAGATTCCACAGGTGTGCGAGTGTGTCGAGTGTCCAGAATGTGACATTTCAACATTGCTCTGCTGGGCTACATGACAGCCATGCACAGCTGGCTGATTTTCTGCGAGGCTTGTTTGAATGTGTTTCAGGCGTTTGGTAGACACAGAGCCTGGTACCATCAGAGCTCTCACCTCCACGAAACACAACTCTCCTCCCCATGTGGTCTGTAAGTGAGTGTGTGCGAGTTTCACTCAGAAAACATTTCAGACCCGTTGGAGAAAGTTTCCATTTGGCTACTCACATGGATCCCTCCCCACTGGTGGTTCGTGCCTTGCCTGACAGCTCCACTGAGACTCTGGAGGGAGCTACCATTCACATGAGCGGGTGCTAATCTGTTTGGCCGAGTTCAGTTTCGATCTGCATGGGTATTACAAACACTCACCTTGAAACTAGAGCCAGGGAGGACGGATATTCTGCGCTGCGAGACAGAAACCGGTCTGTCAACTCCTCAGCGTGATGGAAAATCACTTTTCAACACAAGAAAAACACACGTGTAATCATATTCTATTCTAGCATTCATCAGCACCTGAAGAGGCTGTCTGGTGGTCTGGGTAGTATCTTAAAAAAGGTATTCTTTAACTACAACTGCAAACATTATGCCAGACAGATGTGAAATCAGTTTTAATTGTTAACTATTCTGATTTCTTTAACAATTAAAACCGATTTCACATCTGTCTGACAGCACGTGTTCCTGTCAAAATGGTGCCGTTCTGGTATCGAGTTTTGCACGATGGGATAGTGTGATGTCAGCTGTTGGAGCTCTACATGGCAGTTAATAACAAAAGCAACGGCTGAAAATAACAGAAACACTGTAAAAGATAATGCTACAATGTTTCCAATTAACAAATCCACAATGAATCTTTTTTCTTTCTGAATTTAGTTTAGTTGATAGTTTATTGGTCAGGGACAATGCAAAAAAAAAACACCAACATTGTAACAGATATGAACACATCACAGATACATTTGCCTTTAAGATTTGTAGCCAAGGCTGACTTACAACCTGTCCCTGATTTGCCTCCTGTCTTGACTCGTCGTCTCAGGGATGTACACGTCACTCACTGAGATTACCCTTCTGTGTTTTATCTTTTTGTATTAATTAAGTTTCAAATTAAAGCTGCCATTATGCTGCATTCAAATGGAGTCGTTTACCAAGAACACGAGAGGATTTAATTTGAAAACTCCCGTTAAAGTTGAGGTTTTCTAAAAGCCCTGAGTTCAGGATGTCCTGTACACAGTTTCTAATGCCATGTAATTCACATGTCCAAGTTTACGAGTTTGGGAAGTGGCTGGAAGTTACCGCCTGATTTATTGAAGTATTTTCATAATGTATTAATGTATTTTCTTTTTCATTTTATTGATTCCTGTTTTATCGTATGTTTTATTCTTATTATTTTAGTTTCTATTAGTTTATCTGTAAGTTTGTCCCTTGTTTAGCAACTTCCTTTCTACAGCTTTTGACAGATCAATCGGAATTTTTTTATGATGGGTAGGTGATCACCCAAGTATGTTCCCATTAAATCTTTTGTGAGAACCTACCCACTGATGATGTCACAAAAATGATCAAATTTTCAAGAAATCGGCTTATAATAGGCAAAAAACAAAATCATATTTCTGGCACAACTGATCAGATTTGAGCAATAATTAGCATGTGTATGCAGGCCCAGACACGGCAGGTGTTTGTTGTACATGTTTATTTTTATTAATATTAATTGATTGATTGACTTTATTCAGAAAAAAACAACAACTTCATTTTCTAAACTGATTGTGACTCATGGTGGTTTCTGTTTTTGTGTAGTCATGGACAACACATATGTGAGTGATCAAGCTTGTTTTGATATGAAATCTTGGTGTGTACCTGGTAGGCAACAGCTATGCCAGCAGATCGTTCCACTCTAAATATTAAGTCATGTTTATTACAATATCATGAGGGCTACAGAAAAGAGATCTTTCCTTATTAACTGATTGCAGGACATGAAAACAAGAAGATAGAACGTGTTTACCAATTCAGGTGGTCCTGCTTACTGTGTTTCCCTGCCACAGCTGGACTACGACAATTTCCACTGATCTCCCACTCACCCTGCAATTCTCAATGAGAACTAATTGGACACACCTGGAAGAAAGTTTGCATCGCAGACCAGCTAACCAAAAACTATATGACTGCAATCTGTACAGACAGGCTGAGATAAAGGGGAATAAACAGAAGAGAGGAAAGCAGCACATTCAGTGAATTCAGCTGTAGAGCACGCCACAACTTCCCATGCAGAGCGTAAACAGCTCTGTCAATGAGCCGCGTGGAAACATGGGGAACACGCTGTACTGCAGCTTCACTTCTGCTCAATGGTGTTTCAAGTCCAAGTCATGTGACTGCATGAGGATGAGAGGAAATATTTAAACATGTGTCGGTCATCACTGCGTCCTCTCCAGCTGACCTGGTCGCCAGCCTGCACATTGTGCTGGTTCTTTTCTTCGCACTATAGAGCAGAGTGTCCAGCTGAAGTGAACACAGCAGCAGCAGCAGCAACAGCAGCAACAGCAGCAGCAGCAGCAGCAGATGTGAAGAACCTGTCTGCGGCTCTCTGTGCTGCTGGAATAACACTCAGCACATCAACACATGGCCAAGAAAAGAAGAAGAAGAAGAAGAAGACAACACTTAGTGGTTAAGTCGACTGAAGCATGCCAAGCTCTCAGTCCAGCAGGTGGAAAGGTCAGCTGAGAGAAGGTCAAGCTGAGGCAATGAGAGCAACTGGATGTTCTTTGAGTAAGTAGATAGGCAGGTAGGTTGGAAGGTTGGTGGCTAAATTAGTACATAGGTAGGTTAGTAGGTGAATGCAAATCTGTATGTTAGTACGTTGCCATCCACCCACCTTCTGGCATGCCTAAGTAGGTAGGTGGGTAGATACATGTAGGTAGTTTGGTGCATAGGTAGATAGATAGGTAGGTGGGTAAATAGGTGACTACATAGGTAGGTATTTAGGTGGGTGGGTAAATAGGTAGGTAGGGTGAGTGTGTCAGTAGATAAGTAAAAACCACCTACCTGCATCTTCACACTAATGGAAGAAGCTGAAATTCATCTTCTCAGATATAATACATTCCATGCAAACTTTGTCTCCATCACATGTAACTCATTTTACTTTTATTACAAATATGCCATTTTTGAAATATAATATGTATGCCTTTACATTGGCCACAGCTGTGAGCAGAGGCCTTATGTTTTCCACTTTCATCCATCTGTCAAAACCATTCTTGTGAACACTGTATCTCAGGAACATGTCAGGAAAACCTCTACAATTTGGCCCCAAAAAGATGAACTGATTAGCTGTTGGTGGTCAAAGATCTTATGAATGTGTTATCTCCAGAACACTGTGAGTGAAATCTTTCAAATTTGGCATAAATGTTTACTATTTTGTGTTTTACAACTTGGAAAACTTACAATTTATCATATGGTGTTTTTTGGGGGGGATTAATTACACATAACAAGTATGATGCCTGGGTTAAAGGTGCAGCACAAATAAAATATAGTGCATTATTTTAACAGGAAATGTCAGTGGGGGGATGAAAGAAAGTTGCACAGTTAAAAATCATAAACATCACAATCAGAACTAATTGTCCACTGCAAAGACCTGCAGTTGTGACAACTAAAGACTCTTTAGTTGTCTGGGACATGCTTTCACACTGTTGCTGACCAAGTATAGAATAACAAACATCCGACTCTTTGAACTGAAGCAGAAGTTAATCTCTCAGCACCAGAAACCCGAGGAGCGAAGCAGACCACCTATATGAGTATGTTTATCACTCAGTGTGTGCGTGTGTGGACGATTAAATGCAGTGTAAACTTCCCTCGTCCGGACGTACCAAACAAACACATCTGCCAACCACTAAAACAAACCCCCTCAGGATGGTTTTGTGATCTTTAACAAGTTAAAATGAATTTTAGTGAGAACACTTAAAGACAATTTAGACTCATTTTTTTAACCGTTTTGACCTCTCCATGGCCATAAGAGGCCTCGGGGGCCACATGCTGCCTGTGGACCAGCTTTGTCCAGCCCTAAATATCTTTGGTGTCCTCAAAGAAAAACAAATAAACCCACAAATATTTGTATAACGTATGAGTCTCAGGGCAAAGGACAGTGAGATTGACCTGTATCTATGACACCTCACATAAGATGAAGCTGGGCTGAGTGAATGTTGGAGCTCTTACTCCGGCATCTCCAAATTAAAAGCCTTTAAAGTGGCACAAAACACATGGACTTTTATTTTTAGGTTGTCACAGGAAGTGAAAGGTGTCAGTTAGTTTCCAGGTTAACTGTTAAAACTGTACTTGACACACATGGCTCTGCTTCGCGAAACTCTCTTTCCTGCTCCTGTTTTTATGTCATATCAGTTTTGTCTTTTTCACTAATATTTCTTTTTGCTTTTTTACATTTACAAATGTAAAGGTCGTCATGCATGCTGCATATAAAGACAGGTTCAACTTTGGAGGTTTAATCTGATGTGTTGTCATTTTTCAGTACGTCGCATTTGATTTGTTAATAGTCTTGTTTCCAGGTTCAGTTTGATACAGTACTTTAGTACATATTTTTTGTGATTCCAATAGGAATACTAACAAAATAACTAGCCCCTACTGTTCTATTTTTCCTGGCACCCCATGTAAATATCCTGTGCTTTACATAAAATAATAAGGATAGTATGATACCACTTCTTCATGTTCAACACCGACATCTCAAACTCAAGTATCTGCTGATACCAATATCAGTCTGATACAGTCATTTTATACCTTTCAAACAATGAAGGTATAATGAATGTATGAAAGATATAATTCTCCAACAGTGAACAGAGAAACATTCTTCTCCCTTAAAGCAGAAATAAAGAGCTGACAACACGACTCATCTAAAATGCTATTGCTGATTTTTATTGACTTGTGATATAAGGATTTTTTTATTGTATTGAATCCGATCCAATGATTTTGACCAACATTGGATCGATATCGATACTGAGTATCATATTAGCTCATCCCCATAAAATAATATGTAATTTTGTGATAGAAAAATATGGTTTAATTGATCGAAATTACTAAAAAAAATACAATATATACTACAGATCTTCTCATTTTGTAACCGTCCCGCCAAACTCTTTCCATCTCTCTTTGCTCTTTAGCTACACTCCCTCCCTACATTAGTCGTCACTAAGCCTTTAGCTCTGTTGTTATTCCAAGACTATCTCAGGTCATGAGACTTAAACACCAGCAAATTCCTGCCCTCCGGACCCCTCGTCCCCCTCCCATCTCCCATGTTACGCTCTGCCCGTTAATGCGGTGAAATATCCAGCTATCTCAAGCATGAGAAGAATGGATGTCCAGACGTGGGCAGAGCTCCTGCTCTGTGGTGGTTTGCAGATATCCCACTAAATCATAGACTACCGATCAAAAGTTTGGGGTCACTTAGAAATTTCCCTATTTTTGAAAGAAAAGCACTGTTTTTCAATGAAGATAACATTAAACTAATGAGAAATACACTCTATACATTGTTAATGTGGTAAATGACTATTGTAGCCGCAAACGTCTGGTTTTTAATGCAATATCTACACAGGTGTATAGAGGCCCATTTCCAGCAACCATCACTCCAGTGTTCTAATGGTACATTGTGTTTGCTAATTGCGTCAGAAGGCTAATGGATGATTAGAAAAGCCTTGTGCAATTATGTTAGCACAGCTGAAAACATGCTATAAAACTGACCTTCCTTTGAGCCAGTTGAGTATCTGGAGCATCACATTTGTGGGTTCGATCTAACCTTGTCAATGTCTTGACTATTTTTCTATTCATTTTGCAACTCATTTTGACCCCAAACTTTTGAACGGTAGTGTATGTGGATTAAATGTGATTAATTATAATTAATTTCAGCCTGGTGAGGTGCTCTGTTGGTTGTTTGCAGAATCTAGAAATTGTTTTCGACAGGAAAATCTTTGCTTTTTTAATGATAAAAAGGTTATCTTATTTCGGTCTCACTGAGTGTTTACACTTTTCCCTGAACTTGACCTCGTAGTGATTAAATCTGCCACGTGTTTACAAGCACTCATAACAGAGGGATTTAGCTGTCAGTCAACAACAGTGGATTACAGTTTCATGAGTGTTAAAATGTCCCACATAAAAAGATGAATCCTTTCCAAGCAATTTTAAACCCGTGTAGTGGTGCGCTGCTTTTCTTTTAAACGCCAATAAACAAGTACAAGAGTTTGTTTACAGGTTTCAGGTTCCTCCTCGTGCTTCTTGGTGTTAGACCAACCGTAATTATTGATAATTAAAATTCTTCCTTAACTGGCTTAGGACTGACTGACAGCATGACCGTGCACGCAGACGGCTCCTCACTGTTGCCTCAGCTGCACGATAACATGTGTAAAGAAGGAACATGTTCACGCACACACAAGAACACAGACTTGTACTGTGGTTAAGGATCAGACAAACTGCAAAATAACAACGCTGAGGCTTAACAGTCACTTTCCTGCCCATGAAGAAGAGAGTGCTCGGCTGATAAGCCTCCTAAAATGCCGGGCAACGGGCTCAGAGCGAGTTATCGCGGCGCTAATCAGCGAGGCGGATCTCATGTTACTCTCACCCCTGTGGGTCTTGGGGTTGAAAACACACGACTTAATCAGTGACATTCATGAAGCTGGGATTTTAGAGTCAGGGGATCATATTACCCAGGTAAGGCCCAGAGGAATGTGGCACACGGAGGACATTTTATCGACTTGTGACCAGAAGCCGATGAAAGGTTGACCTTTACGATGATTAAACCTGATGTAGCCGACAACAGTGACAGTTCAGAGGCCGCGTGAGGCTGGGAAACATGGAGGTGGCAACTGGAAACTGTTTATCAGACCCAATCAGAGCTGAACACCTGGCAAATTGTTATTAAAGTAGCCTAACTTTTGATTTTCATTTATAATGTAAAGTACAGTGTCCTAGACATGACATGTGAAATAAATGTGGCTATGAAATATGTATGACATGCAAAAGAAATACAAATTTCTTTTCCAAATCACTTTTTAACTTGACCTGATATTCTTTAACATAAATGGCTTTACCTGTTCTCTTTGGACCCGAGCCCATCGGGACCTGACACGTCAAGCCCAGTTCAGACAAACATCCAGAAATGGTTGTCATGGTCATGGTAATTTCAAGTTCTTTTGTGAAATACAGAATAGAATATGGTGGAAACAATGTTATAAACATTAAATAAATAGATTTACAATAAGTAAAAATATGTGATAATAAGTAGAATAAGTGATTACTGTTTCTGTTTAGGAGTGTGGTTTACTTTCTTTGTATACTTTCATCCATCCATATATTATGGATATTATCCTTTTCCTCCACAACAACTCAAAATGAATCACGATGGTTGGATTATGTGAATAATTATCAGCGATTACAGTTAATTAAGAAGAACACATTATCGTTAAAAGTGAATCTGAAGTTCTATCATACTCTTTAGTGCTGGTGATAACTCATAAGGGTCAGAGGACACTTCACCTTGCTCTAACTGCATCTGTCTTTTTGACACACAATAGAGAACATGTCAGGTTTGAACAAAAACTACAGAATGTGTGTCTGGTTCAGGTTGTTTTTGGTGAATATTCCCTCAGGCTCGGTCAGGTTCAGACAGACAGAAGCTCAGTGTGCCATATTTAATTTGTCTAAACAGCATTTATTTGTGCTGAGAAGCACAACATGTGAGACTCCTCTACTCTAAATTTCTGCCAAATCCAAATAGTTTTGCCTACATTTTACACACTATACACCTAAATGAAAGATTTCACAGTATGCCCGACACTGAAAATCACCGAAAAATCTGTACAAATATTTTGATAATGAACGTTTAAGTTCTGTTTTAAAAGATAAATGTGCAGCAGGGATTGTTCGGATGAACTCATTTAGAGATTAGAGGTTGTTTTAGATGGAGTTTCTCCTGGGTGTATTATTTCTGCACTAAAACCCACCAGTATGACAGTGTGGCTCATTCTGTTTAAAAGTAACGTGTTACCCTCTCAGACAAAAAGTGACTGATCCTCATATGGAGCACATGAATTCACTGGAGCCCCAGGAGCCACTGAAGGAGCCTTTGAGAAGACATCTTCTCTCCTCTCATCCCTTTCTGTCTGCAGGTCTAATCTTCTGTCTGTGCTGCAATCAGCTCAGAGCTTTGCTTATTTTACCCACGTTTGCTGTTTACCTTCCATCAGAGATCCAACATGGCATGGTAAGGTCTGCACAGGCGGCTCATCAAAGAGTCACTTTAGAAGATTTCTCCGTGTGTAAACATTCTTGTTTTGCCATTTATGCAACACTCCAGTGACTGCGTCCTTTCATGGAGACCAAAACTATGTGCCGGGATTCATTTACTGAGGTTGGCAAAGAGGAAAATGAGAGTAAGTATCACTTATTTGTCGCATCTACTCATAAATTTAAAAAAAAATTGTACATGAACCACTGTGTGCATGTGAAAGAGTCGTCATATAGTTTGTCCAATAGAGCGTGGTAACAACTTTATATAACTAAACAAAGACTTACATCCACTACACATTTTGTTTGAGGTTAGGACTTTATATAGACAAATGTAAAGCCTCCACAAATAGAAAATCAGTCAACACTGTGAGTAAGTATTTGTGTATTTGTATGTGCAGAAGGTATATACAGTGTGAATATACTGTACACACACACACACACGTGTATACATCCCATCATTTATGGTGCCTGCTGGTACAATGTCAGATATTTTCACAACAATGCTTGAGTCTATAAATGACGCCCAAAAGAGTCTCGGCAGAATTGATAGGATGTCAGTTGATCATTTGCAGTGGAATGAAAGACGAAAATATATCATGTAACTGCAGATGTGTATGGCTTCTGTTGAAGCCATTTATGATTCCAAATTCAAACAACCAGATGTAAGTGAGGGGTTTGAGGGAAGCGGACAATAATCGTGTACATTTCTCGATTTGATTATTAGTCATATTAAATCGCAGGAAAACCAAACTCATGGTTCAGAGGTTTCCAATGAGGTTTTAAAAAGCCATTCAGTGAGAATAACGAGCTGATCACTCGATGCCAAGCAATGTGATGTAATCCTGTCAGCATGAGCCAGACAGTTCTGTCTCTGGCTTGCAGTGGATACAACTTGCATCATCTGGCATTGGAGATTCAGAATATAAAATCTAAAGGTAAGACTCTTGATTGTTACCCAAGTGTTTTAAAAGGGCTGCGTGAATTCTCGATATCGAATTCCCAAGGATCAAATTTTAACCGTCTGAATTTCCTTGATGATGGAAGAAGTACTTTAAGTCTTTGGTTTTATTCCACAGTATGAACTCGTTCTCTCAACACCCAGGTGTTCCAAAACAGAAAAATCTATTCCAAAACCAGTAAAAGCGATCAGTTACAGTTAAATCATAGAGTCACCCAGTCGGGTCAGCGTTCTGGGGAAGCAGTTGTTTATTTAAAGAGACGAGAAGGGAAAATTAAGTGATACAGACTCACAGCAAAGCTGATACAATTAGGAAGAGGGTGAAATTGAACAAAAGGATGTAGGGAGGACAGTGAGAAGGAAAACAGTGACATGAATTAAATCAACATGGCTTCATTTCCAAGTCTCTCCATATTGAATTAATGTTATCTTGTGCAATGAAGAGAGGCCCGACTTTGAGGTACAGTATGAGGCAGGGTGTCGGACGGTGTGGGTTTGTGTCAGTCCACTCACACAATGGCCCTCTCTGTCTGGACTGTTCAGTGAGCTCGGCACCGATACTCCCTCACCTGCCCAGTCACCACCACATATGCTCTGCGGATGCGACCCACGCCTCTGCATACTTTCTTTTCCAGAGCCTTAAAGGGCCGTCTGGTGACCTTGTGGTTGAATCTACATTTCCTGCTTTGGCAATCACAGCTACTTTCAAAATTGAATGTCATCCACCTGTACTGTACTGAGGGCAGAGAGTCACGCGTACAAACAAAAATGCACAGCAGGAAAGGAAATATTAATCCAGGTTTATCAGGGGGGAATAGATGCTGCATGGACATAAAATATAAGCCAACCAAGTCACTTATGAGTGGATCTTACCTGGCATTTCTTCCTTTGCTCATTGACTGAGGTGCTGCTTCACTCTGTTCAGTGCTGCCACAGGTGGCCAGAAGTTAAACTGCAACGGTATCTGATATGGAGACTTTTGTAATACAGGTTATCAGTCGCCTGTCAAAGTGCTGAACTGCTATTTTTAAAGGTTTGACATATGACAATCGTTATTAAAGCTAATTCCTACTCAGATATTTTGTTATACTCCCACTTTTACTCTTTCAGACCAAAAAAAATACTCACTTTATTAGGTACACAGGACAACTAAACAAAATGACAGACATGGTTTCTGCATACCATGATCATAATGAGTGGTTATTTTAGGTACTGTTGCATTTCTATCACTTTGCACCAGTCTGGTCAGTCTCCTCTGAATTTTATCATAACTTTTTCCGAAATACTTTACTAATTACTAATTTACTAATACTAATTACCTTGACCGTGTCTTCAGGCCTAAATGCGTTGAACTGCATATATGGGATTAAGCCATCTATCATCAGCATCATCGGCAAGAAAACTCTCTCTTTAAATCACATCTCACTTTTAAATCTTTTTGCTACTGTTCTACTTTCACACTGTATATCAATATTAGACTGAATTTCTGGATGTGGAAAGTGAAGCCAATGAGGAAGTGCCTTAACCTGTATTCTCTTGAGTAGCCATCGGGGAGCGACTTCAGTGGTCGGTAAAAGTCCCTTTTTTGTGACACCATGACCCAATGATTTCATCTATAACATCAGAAAATATTTTCCCGTGGCGTTTACGGTATCATTATCTCATCATCAATTATGCTCCCATTTGAAGGAAAATGGCAGATAAAGCAGGGTATGCTGTAAAGTTACTCTATATTACTTTTCTCTAATATCTTCTCATAGAAGATATGTTCAACTCATACTCAAAGGAGTATGAGTTGAACAAGATGTTAATAGGTCATGTTCATCTCATACTCAAGCAGACGTACTTGAAGTGAAATAACTATTAAACCTTTACTGGAAGAAATGGCTTCTTCACAGGTGGAGAACGGACCATTTCTTTTGACGTCAATGCCGTCTGATTTTCTTGGAATCAGGACACGTGTCCATTAGAAGACGCTGAGACTTTCTCGTCTCTGCTGTGCTGGCTGTGTCTTTATTAAAACAGCTGTGGAAAATGTTTTTAAAAATCAGAAAAACAAAAATAATGTGGATAGTATCTTTGGACGAGGTTGACTGTGTATGGTTTAAATGATGGTCTTTTATGTGCTTACTGGGCCACATTTGCAGATGTGAAAGCCTGAGACTGAGTGAACCCACTCCATCCCATCTCACCTGCCACCTCATGCGTTTTCAGCAGCAGACTTTAGGATTTAATATACAGCTACTGCTCAGGGTATTTCCTTACAATGTGGCAGACAGGACACACCTAAGCTGCTCAGTGCAAGATATCAATGGCATACCACCTAACAATGATTTAAAATACTGTATATAAAGATATACAAGGTGCCTCGACTTTGGGATGACCTACCACAGGAGATGAGGCTTGCAGAGTCATTTAAATCACCTTTTATGCCCCATTTTTACACTCTTACCTTCATGCAATGTCATCCTAATATCTTTTTATCATGTCTTTTAGTGTCGCTTACTTGCTTTTGAGATAGTTCCTCTTGTATATTGTTGTTCTTCAGCATTTATTTATGTTAATCATTTGGTGTTCTGATTTTGTGATTTTTGCTATTTTGTGTTGTCTCTTGTCTGTTCCTGAGTATTCTCTACACCATATTCAAAAATGTCTGGTACATGTTTGTATAAATGGAAGAAGAAAATGCAGGTTTAGATGAATTCCTCACTTGTGCTCGATCATGAAGGCTTCATGTGTTCCAAGGACATTCATGTTTGGCTAATGTTGGAGCAGCGCTGCTTGGTAAAAGGGATGCACCGAGCATCTGTTGAGCTGTTATGTAACATTTAATAAGGCTGTGGTTTTGGGTTTGGCAGCGCTGAGGACGGAGGAGGAGGAGGAGTACTGGCCTGTTACACCTGGTTCTGTGTCTTTCTGTGGCTCCTTGGGCTCTATCTTACCCTTGGCACAAAGCAGCACCGGCGTCATTGCCAGCTCTTAACCAAAACAGTCGTAATTTTCACGCCTAGCACCTACATAGTCCATCCATCCGTCAATTCATTGTCCACTTATTTATCCTCTAATCACATATAGAGATGAACAACCACTGACTCACACACTCACACCTATGGGCAATTTAGAGTGTCCAGTTAACCTCTGCACGTGGCAGCAGAAAGCCACAGCACCATTAACCAAAAGAGAAAAGTTGCTGTTCAGTATTTTATATTAATGTTCCCACACCTTGGTTGACATCACAATTCAAGGACTTTCCAGGACCACTTCCCTCAAATTCATGGACCGTATGTGCTGACACAGCTTAAGATGAGAGGACAACTCGTGAGAGCCGCTTCGCCCGTGGCGTCCACTTATTGATTTGCACTGCTCTGCATCTGGACAAGTGTTTGTCCTTGGGATCTTTGGCAATTCAGTCTACATCATTTCCTCTGCTGAGTCAGAGAAAATTACAAAGACAGAGGGTCCATCTGCCAAGGACCCCTCACCTGTCCCTCAGTGAAGGTCCTTGGTGCAGCCAAAGATGATGAGACAAAAGATATGCATGGGTCATTGCAGAAGATGACATTTTATGGCACAGCTCAATGCAGGGAAATGCTTCAGTTCTCACAAATGTGTAAAATTTAACACGCGGCTGTGCAGAATTATTGTAAACAGCTTTAAGGCACCCATGTGTATACATACTGTTTATATTCATGATAAAAGACTGAGGAGAAAACCTGACACCAGGGTGTTTTAATGTGCTGTGTGGTGTCAAACACACGCACCAACGACCACTCACCACTCAACTGCACACTCCTGGTTTACACCTCCCAAAAACAGACCCCACAGTGTGTGTGTGTGTGTGTGTGTGTGTGTGTGTGTGTGTGTGTGTAAATGTCGCACAGGCACTGTAGCCCTGCAGCTCTGAAAACAGACTTTAGATGCGGTCAGCTTAGAGTAGAGAGGAAAAACAACAGTGAGGCACACAAACACTGGAGTGAACACAGTCAGGGGTGAGTGTTGAGAAAACAGAGGGAAAATACTTATTTAAAGTAACTGTGTGTAGAATTTTGTCTTAATTTGAAACCCAGGTGGAATAACACCAAATCAACAAAAACTGAACCACTGAATAGCAGTGTCAACAATGTGTGGCGAATCATATTTCGGTTCACCACGGCCTCATCATTGATACGACCACTGGGTGGCGACACAGAACCATAGCTGTATCCAGGTCCTTTTTTTATTTATAATCTAGATATATAGGATGAGAGCATCTTTCTAGTAATATTGGATGATTAAATGATGATTAAAGAGATGATTAAAGTTGACAAGTGGAGCAACAGATATGGACACAAGTGGAAAGAATACAGACGGGGGTTCACATCATTGGCACGGACAAGGTAGAACAGGAAGTGACGAGGAGGATGATAAATAAAAAACACTATCTTTCCAGTTATGGCTGCATTCCAAATCCCTATTCTTTATTTACAATATGGATTTTTACACTTTTCTACAGTGGATAGTGCAATTAAATATTGCTTATTAATATTTCTTGATCCTAAAATGTTGTAATGTATATTTATCTCTAATGTACAGCACTTTCCTTCAGCTGTTGTTGTTTTTTAAGTGCTTTATAAATAAAGTTGGATTAGATTGGATTGGATAATGTAAAAGGCATCACAGAAGAGAGCAGTATTAGGCTGGGATTATACTTTCCACTAAATTGCATATTTTATCGGTCCACACCTGATTAATTCTGAGAAAATATTGACCGGATCCGACTCAATGCACTTATAGTAATCCGAAGCCTTCTCTGAATATGGCGGTTGTTTATTTATGGTCACGCAAAATGACAAAAGTTATTATTACATCCAACTTACGTGGAGAATAAAGTGGTACACAATGAGTGAGCAAAACCATCCATGTTGTGCTTAAAGCTTGCTTTATTGTCAACGCAGGCCCATGTGAAATAAGAACTGATGTTTGAAGGCTACTGTATGAATAGTGTTTGCCAGCGATGTGATAAACAAACATATTGTTATTCTGGTCTCCTCTGTGTTGATGACGACCACTGTCGTCTTCATGGTGAGGGTTCGTGGAACAGAGGCTACTTTACTGAGACTTTGGCTGGGCTGCGTTCCTCTCGCTCCTGCTCTCTCTGTAGGCCTCCTGGCCCACTGCTCTCTTTTCCTCCTCTCTAAACAAAATGGGTAAAGTCAACACGTTTCATTGAGGAGGAGGTCGAGGAGGAGAGGGCTGCTGGGCGGAGCTGGGAGACAGGCCTGTGGTTGTCAGCTGGCCACACAGTTCCAGGGTATGTGAATGTGTGGGCATGTGAATGAAGGAGCCACTGAGTGTGTGTCAGCATGAAGAAGAGAGGAGTGTGTCGTTCAGGATGCTGCTATCACCTACTGTGATGATAATAACATGACAAATATTTGTAGCATGTACAGTATCATTTGTACTCAATGAACTCTAGAGTCCTGGCAAACATTTAGTATTAAATGTCAAAATTTCTGATATCCAGATCTTCCTAACTTATTTGTCTGTTAGCACTGATTTCTCTGAACAGTATTGTTTCTGGTTTGAATCCCAGTTTGGCCAGGGCTTTTCTGTTCTCTCCATGTGTGCGTGGGTTTTGTCCAAGTACTCCAGCTTCCTCCTGCAGTCCAAAGACATGCAGACTGGTGTTAAGTTGAATCGAGACTCTAAGACTCTGCTCAGACCTGGTATTAACATCTGTCCTGAGTGATCCAATTAAATATGGACAGTCTTTAGGGCAAGTGCTCACACCTGGCATCAAAATATATCCTGGATGAGTCTCCTGTGATTGGATCTGGCTTCACCTGTACTTGTATTCAATTACATGACCTCTGTTCACAAGAACAAAACATTTCTTGGCTGGCTGTACAAACGTATCTGTTGTCTCTATTGCTAGTCAGGTCTTCAATAGCACATGTCGGTTTTGAGAATTTTAAGGAAAAGTGGTGATTTTGTTGGGTACATTGTGGGTTTGTGGGTTTGATTCCCGGCTCCACTAATCTACACGCCAACGTGTTCTTGGTCAGGACACTTAACTCATGTTGCTGCTGAAGGTTGTGCTGGCAGCATGTTAATGGGTAAGAAAGAAAGGCACGTACGTGTGTTGTATGAATGTGCGAGTGAATTGGTGTGAATGGCAAAACTGTAGTGTAAAGCAGCTTTGAATGGTCATCAAGACTAGACAAGTGCTGTATAAAGACAAACCATTTACCATTTACAAATGGTAAAATACCAGTCACACCAGTGTGACTGGTATTATCCAGCAGAAACCTGGTTGCAGGTAAAATCCATGAATTTCAAAACCTCAAAACTGATCTTGAGGCTTCAAAACGGGAATTTGCATTCCTACTGGTGATGTCACAACTGGTTTCCACTTGGTCTGAACAGGGTTTAAACTGATCCTAGATGTGAATATGAGTGTGAGTGGTTGCTTGTCTGTGTATGTTGGCCCTGTGATAGGCTGGCAACCTTTTCCGATGTGTCAGCTGGGACTGGCTCCACCTCACTGGCTCATGAGAAATGAATGAATTATCAGTGCTAAACTGTTAGTGCCTTATTCCACTTTTAACACTATATAGAGCGAGAGACACAGACCCACTGATCCAGACTCCACACAGGCCTGAGCAAAGTTTGGAGGCACATTCTGTGGCTGTTTCTGTGCCATCGTGTGATTGTACATGAGCTCTGGCCCAGAACCAGTTGGTAAATACATCACAGACATATACTGTAAGCCACAGTCACGGAGCTGCTGACCCAGATCTGAGACTCAAGGCATCACAGGTACAGAACCCACTTCATGTGCTAATCATAAATTACGCAGGAAGACGGCTTCAGGGACTGGGACAGTGCCATGCCACAAGCACAAGCATGCGATCATCTGAACGGACTCAAATAAAGTGAATTGGGCCTTTTTTCAATTCCGGCTCATGAGGTAAAACCCAGATAGACTTTCACTGATTGCAACAAAAATACATTTGACATCAGATGTCTGACTGATACAGCAGCTGACAAGTATCCTGTGTGGGCTCTGATCAATCAACATGGAGTGACGAAAGCTTTGACCTGATTGTTTACATTTGGTAATGTGTTTATTTAATTAGTGTTTGGGGAAAACTGCCTCAGTGAGCCATTGCTGTGAACACAAGTTTCGAGTACAGCTACATTTATTTAAACTTAAATTATGTTTCAACAAATGATCTATTGAATGCTATTTTTATAAGGAAAGTGCAGTGAGTCAGGAAGTAGAACAACCCATTTACTTCTAAAACTATGTGTACATCAGTTCATTTTGAAAAAATATCTGAGCTCTTCCTGTATCGTAATAACAAGAACAGTTCCATGTTCCACCTGCAAGAGGAATGTACTGACAAACTGATGAGCGACAGAGTTCCTGTTGCAGGTCAGAGCAAATAGAACCTCTCCACCTTCAAACTCACCCTTTCCTAATCTGAACATCCCACAATCAATCAATAAAACCAACTTTAAAGTAAAAACGATCTCTAAGAAATAATATTTTCAGTTCATCACTTCTGCACCACATGAGTAGTCACCGGTTGGGTTCACGTGTGAGAAAACATAAATGACTCAGTGTCTTGCATTGTGTGAGCCAATGTGGTGTGAAACAGCCCCTCCTCATTCCATGAGTGTCATATATGGCCGCTTTGTCACTGTCCCTCAGTGTAGAGATGTGGTGTATCTGCACAGGGTTGTGTTGAGTCCAAACAAGGGAAAAAAGAGATTAAAAAAAAAGCTCAGTGGCGGTTTTATTAGGGGCAGTGAGCACTGTTGCACAGGACACCATTTCAAGGAAGAAAACGTACACTAAGCGCGGAACCACTAACATACGTCTTATCGTCTCATGCCCATAACCCCGACTGACCGCTGGAGGAAGTGACGTCACCTTCAAACAGGGAGAGGTCATTACAAGACACATAAGGTGTCCTTCTGCATCTGAAAGATCAGAGTGTGAGCTAACAGTGAATATCCACTTAGCCTGACCCTGATATTTATCCGAACTCTAAATATGCCACCCGTTGGTTTACAGTGGAGTGGAGTGAGAGCCCAGTGCGTCTCTTCAGGTGGGGATGTGGATACCTTGCTTATCTGTAAGGCGACACTTTGACAGAGCATATGATAGCCTTCATATGATGCACAACTGCCTTCCATCAATTTCTTATTTCCCTTCTTCTTGTGTTCCTCTGGTTGCACTTAGCTGAGGATGTCATTGGCTGTGCAGGTCACCTGACTCAAGGTTAATGTCAGCTGCATTAAGTTGGATACTGGACAGACGCCTGTCACATGCCAAACCTGACCTCCTCCTCCTCTTCTTCCTCCTCCTCCGGTTGTCTGACCCCGCAGCTGACGCTGCCGTGTTGTGCTGCAGACAGCTGCTCGTGTCTCACAACTGTTCAGATTGTTCACAGGCACTTTGACCTTTCACAGACAGCGGCGAGGTCCTGCGCTGCCGCACGTCATGTACCACTGAGTGCTGAGGTTGGTTGGAACACCTTCCTGCAGTGACCAGGCTGCTGCATGTGAAACAGGCAAAATCAAAGGGCTAATTCTGCTGCATGGCTTCCCCACAAAGATGCTGTTGATGCTCCAGAGCCAGACGCTGCTGGCATATGTAGATGGATGTTTGGCCCGAGGAGAAAGCCGAGCTCTGTTTTCCCTTACATACTGTTTGATTTCTACAGTAAACCTTTTTGCTATGGAGAATCCAGGTGCTGGAGCAAATGCATTCTCCTTTCTCGGCCATCCGCAAAGACATTGAGAAGCTTTTTGTAAAAGGTCTCAGTATTCATATTACACCATCCAGTCTTATCCTCTATCGTTTGCTTTAATGTGGAAAATCTTCCATCAAAGTAATTGCTTGCAATGGATAAATTCTTTCTCATTTCCCAACTGGATACTTTGAAGGGATTTGCTCTGAAATTATATCAACGTCCGTTTGAAGTAACATTCAAGCGTCCAACACATGGTTGGATATTACTGATTACTATGATGACATTGTGGAAGCATTTTGGCATTTTCAGTTTTTTTGGCACTTTCTCCGTCTCTGAACCTGGAGACAGAGCAGATCACGCTGCCTACCTCCTCTGCCTTGTTTTATAACGTGAGCGCTCTGAGCTCCAAACAGAAATGTGGCCAATTCTTTCATTACGGTGAGACACAAAGGCTGATTCTGCCATATTACTTACTCTTTTACAATAAATAAATACAACACAGATTTGACTTTTGTGTTCTGTGTTGCATTTGTTTTATTTATTGTGCCACGCTCCTAGAGGCCAAAAAGAATATTGCACATTCTCGCCTGAACAGAGTTTTAATCACCCTTTTTTTCAGTGTCTCAAAACCCCAGGTCAAAAACAAAAAGTTGGTGTGTTTTTAATGTCTATGAATTCAAGGCCTTGTGAACTGTCAGGGCCTGCATTATTTATACTACAACAATTTTGTTGGTTAAGAGATTTCCTTTTCTTTTCAAAGCGGAACTATGCAGGATTTTTACCCTAATTGAACAGGTTCATTGTCATTGTGATGGTTAAATGTCTTATCATGGGGAAATTGTGGCTGTTTCCACCAGCAAAAAAGCAAAAAATCAGAGTCTCATTACTTTACAGCACTACACACACGTGGTACACAAAGGATGATGGACAAAAGCGCTAGACGTCACATTACCTTTAATTATATCATTCTATCTGAACCATAACTTTACAGAACAAGGTGCATGAGGAGGTGCTAAACTGCCACAAGGACTCCTTAAACAATTTGGAGTGTTTTATTACGTTTAAGTGTCTGTCTGTCACCTTCAAATACAATTTTTAAACGTGTTTTACTGCTGTTTGATGGGAAATGTGTTAAATGTTCTTTTAGCCTTAACAAAGAATTTCTGTTACCTTTTGAGATAGACAATAAAAAAACTATGTAATTCCTGATCTACATGAATACTGGAACTCTCTTCCACAAACCATCCAAGAAACGTATTCTCTCCCCACCTTCAAATTACAGCTCAAAACCAAGTCCTTCTCACTTCTCGTTATTGCTGTGCTTGTTCTTATGTAGCTGTCATGTGTTCTTGTTTTATTTACAGTTTTAATGCTGTAATGTGACCTTGAGTGTCATGAAAGCTGCCCATAAATAAAATGAACGATGATTATTATTAAAATTCAATATTTATACAAATTTATACCCGTATTAATTTAAACGTTTAATATTTCTCATTAAACCAGAAAAATAAATCCACTTGAATCTTGCAAAATAAATACTATAATGTTGACATGGCTCAAAGACCGATATTCAGGTGCACAGCGGGAATGAAAGAGGTTCCATTCTCTATGTAACACACTGGTGACCCATAAAAATTGTTATTTTAAGTTAAAAAAGATTCATAGTGTTGCTTTAAATAACACTATATGATGCCAAATTTTAAATGTACCTACTCCCATTTCATTTTTTTGACGGAGCCACTGGACTTTGTTACTGTCACTAAGCTATAATTAGACCACGTCTGTTTGGTGAAGGCTTTTAATGAACGATCAGTTCACCTCATGAACTGACCTTGTGTTGTCCATCACTGAGCTGCACCTGGGCCTTAACATACAGTATCTTTTCAAGATATTAATAATACAGTAACTCCCCTGTGTCCTGCAGTGAGGCTAATGCACGTCCACTGTGGCAGGATGTTGACCGCAGACTCCGCTCCCTACACTTTCCCCTGATGGACAGCATGTCTCCTCTGCAGGTGTGGATCAGACTCATAAAGAGATGCCTGTGTGCGTCATGTTTGCCCTCTGCCCTTTTCATCATTTAGGTATCAGGGATCAGAAAATAAGGAGTGTGGGGGGGGAAATGAAGCAGCTTTCATAGAGCGGCGCCCCCTACAGCAGCAGTCCCTATTGAACACACGACCGGTCTGTTTGCAAAGGGAGTCCTCACGGTCGGCCCATTCTGGCTTGTTGCCCTCTCCCTCCATGTTTCCCCTTACACATACCACTGACTGCTCATTCATTCTTTTCTTGTCTCTCTCACCTCCCCACATTCTTCCAGCCTCTTTAATTCTCCTTCATTCCCAGTCTTTCGTCCGCCTTCACCCTCACCTGGAATGTTTTTACACAGAGGGGAAAATAAACCGCCGTGTACCAACACCCGGCACTCAAATCTCCTCACATCTCCATTTAGAGTGTGTTTTTAGACCATTAGGGATGAAGAGCAGAGGTGAGGAGGAACGCTGACTGTTTACCTGGACATCCAGTGTCATACTTCCCTCAGGTGTTGACGTTTTTCTCCCCGACTCCACAGAATGGCGTCTTTGTTGGGGAGAGTTCAGATCCCTGCCAGCCCCTCAGATTCTCTTTCAAGCAAATGCCTCATCATATCCTGGCATGAGAGGAATGGTTCTTACCTGGGTTCCCCAAAACACCCGCCCAATCATCAACATCCTGTACTTAAGTTGTCTGAACGCTTAGGAAATGTTTTTTTAAATCATCCTAATCCCCTCCTTTCTTGCCTGATATGTTTTTATGACTTAAATTGAAATTAAGAGCAATTCAGTTGCATTTACGTGCTCAGATTGCACACATATCTTTGGCACCGAACAGGCAGCGTGCTTCTTTATACAGGAGGGGCTTTCATGTGTTACATAATGAAATGACAGACCCAGGAGTGAATGTATAGTCAGAAATGGAAAAAAACAATACATCACTTCCAAAATAATTTCCACTGTATTCATCAAGTTGAGCTGGAGTCACAAATAGGTCAGGATGGGCTCTTGGTATTTTTGTTACCACTCTCTATAGTTGACTTTGGACCTGTTCTCATGTCTGTTCTGCTTAAAGTTCATGGTGTGGCATTTTGGATCTATCTATTTAATCAAAAAGGGAAAATCAAGTTAAGGTCATTAAGGCACCTGTAAAGACAAATATAAACCAAAACAAATTGGTAATCACCTACAACGACTAACACATTGATATCCGGACCATTATACTGATTTAAATTAGCTATGAACCAACCAATTTTCCTTCTTCTTATTATATTATATTATTATATTGATGATTTTTGTGAAGCTGCTTATGCTGTTACGTCCTCACTGCATTGTTTTATTTTAATTTTTTCTTTCAAAGTAAATATCTTTTTAAAAGATCAAGGTGTGCTGATGTCAAATATGATATTGAAAACTCAACATACTTTCAATACAAATACAAAAAGCCATTCCCGACACTTGAATGAGTTCACCCATACATGAGGAAGTACACATTTGGGATCCTGTCCATATTTGGATCCACATTATTATTCCAGCAGTTTTTTACAAGTATGAATACCATAAAATATTGTTTTATTTATTTAAAAGTGGGTTTCATTTTCATTAATTTTCCACAAAGGAGGGAACGATAAAGTTCTCAAACAATAGTATATAAAGTATACTATAAAGTATATCTATATATAAAAACGTATGGTTCATGTTATCTTCATTTAAAGGGTCAAATAGGTTTTGCAGCTCCAGATTAATTTTATTTGGGCAAAAAGGGGTGAGAAATATGACTCTTTTAATCCTAAAGATTGCAGATCCCTGCTCTTGGGAGACTATCACAGTTTTATAAACCAGTTAGAGAAACCTCAAACCTGGTCTTCTGCTCCACTGCCCCATGGTAGATTTGCGTGCAACGCTTGTGCTCGCTCACACTATCGCACGTTTGTGCTGCATCGTCCATAAAGAGTTTATTGTTTACATGGACAGCCACAGACCGCATAGCTTCAGATGCAGCTACTGTATGTCTGTACCCGCAGGTTACATACAGTGCAGATTCCTCCCTCACGTGAGGATTTCTCTTTCACACTCTGGTTTGTTTAACTGTCATTCAAGCTCAGTTGTGCGTGAGTGTAAAGTGCATGCATGTCAAAGTGCGCCAACCGTTACTGCCACTGAATGTGGGGAGTGTGGGAAACACTGGCGTGTGCAACTAACGTAATTAGAGGAGAATACTTTGCCACAAGTGGGTAAAACACAACAAACTGTTTAGTCACTACACTGTCACTTTACCTTGAGTTATTTGGGTAAACTATCTGTCGTCTCCACTGAAGCTATTGTTGGTGAGCAGGTGTACAGAGCACGTATTGTCCTTGCTGGTGACAGCTGCCTCCCGAAAACAATGCTGTTGATGGTGGTGATAGTGGAACAAAGCATTGCAGCGTTACAGCAGTGGGTCATAAAACCAAAACAATGTGAAAGACACTGAGGTGCTTGATTAAAAAAAGCATCTTAGCTGTGATTTAAAGGTCCGGTGTGTTAGAATTTGTGACATTCAGTGATGAGCTTGTTCCTTCGCTCAGCCCTCTCTTTCCCAAGCACATCAGAAAACTATGGCAGCCAATAAAAGGATGCAGTTCATTTTTAGTTGTGTAGTAAACTTCACTTTAGCTTGTTTGTCCCGTTGGGCTGCTGTAGAAACATGGCGGCCCAAAATAATGGCCATATTGAAGCAAGGCCTTGCCCAAACTACTTTATTTTAAAGTAATTATACCAGGATACTGTTCTAATGGATAGATTATCTGTTTAGTGGCAGAAACTGAATACACTAGCCACAATAGTATTGTAAATTTCTGCCATTAAACTCTCCCTAAAGGTTACTTACTGGTCCTTTAGTCCATTTTCAAACTGAAAATACTCATTATATCAGTATTAACCGTTATACTGTATACGAAAGAGAAAGGGAAGTCACGTAACACTATGTACAGGACAGGAGCCGCCGCAGCAGCTGGGGATCCTCCTTGTAAATCATATAAGTTGTGTAGACTCTTTGATAACTATCACACTGTGTGATTTCATAGAACCAGCAAGAGCCTCAGGGTCCATGAAGTCTTCAAGGGCCTCCAAAGGCATAAAATGTCCCTCAGGTCGGGGCCAACTTGGGTCATTTTACCATGTACCAGTGCTGCAGACCCAGGGCCCATCAGATAAGATGTTTCAGAACATTCCTGAGTGGGGGAGCTCCCTCCTCCAGTGCCTGAGTGGGGATTCTTAGGCTGGAGAAGCAGCTCTCGCTGGAATGCTGGGATCTGATTGATCCACTGGAGGATCAGCCAAAAAAAAAAAAAACCTACAGGGTCTGATCTGCACTCTTAATTTAAACCAATATTATGGGAGATTATATTTTATGAATTATTCAAAAAAGACGCTGATGCTTTGTGTTTGTGACAACCAAGTTATACAGTGGTTTGTCCATGGCAGTTGTCACTGCTTTTGCTCAATGTACATGAATTTTTCTATATTCCGGCACTATAAATCCAACACGTTGGTAAAAGCTTTGGAGAAATCTCACAAAGTTTGGCTCCATCATTCACTTGGACTTGAAGATGAAAGTTAAAGGTCAGAGTCACTATAACCCCTTTAACTTAAGAATTCTTAAACAAATAATGACAAATGCATTACACAAAAAGTATAACATGAAGACGTGGTAACTGGAAATGGTATTTTACATCAGCAATGATGTGCTTCTCAACACCTGAGATCCAAAAGCCAAGAAAAGATGTGAAAATTTGTGTTCTTTCCATCACATTTACTGAAAAAAAATCTATAATCATCACAAAAAAGTGGTTGGATTTTATCCACCCTGTCCACAAACTGTCCTTGTCAGGGTAGCCAAAGGTCCACGGTGATGTGTTTGTCTTTCTTTGTCCAGCACACGTCATGGTTAAAACAAAGGGCCACAAACGCATCACGGTCATTTGCACTGAGCATGTGGTTCAACTGAAGGCAGATCCAGATGCAGAGAGTCTGTGGCTGTGGTCTCTTAATTTGTCCTGTGCTGTGGAAATTATATTTGTCATATCCTTCATGTTGCTTTAATGACTGCTTGTGAAGTTATCTTCTTTAATGCAAAAATGATGAGTAAAGTTAAAGGTGGTAATAATGATTGTTATAATCTAAAAGATCCTGGACAATATTATCATCAGTTTCTTTTATGACAGTTCACGTTAACACGAGACAGAACATCACATTCATAAAAAATTGGATACTGAAGGAAAAGTCCAAAACAAATCCGAGAACATCTGGATGACAGTCGGAGCTTTGACTCTGACAGAAAAATTCCGTGTGCTTCGTGTCTCCCAAGAGGCAATTAGTTTTGATCACAGAACATATAAACACATTTAAAAACACCAAATGACACAAACAACATAATCTTTACCAGCCACTGACAAAGTCAACACCGTTCAAATAAATTACAGATAATTAAAATGACACAATAGTAAAAGAGAAGGTCCAGCTAAGTCACAAAATAATTGAGTGCATTGTGCATCCCCTATTTTAATCCAGCAGAACATGTCTCTCACCATTTTTTGTTAGAAATATTCCATTGAATCCCATTTACTTCTTAATTTAGTTATGAAAATCCCTATGTTTTGCATACTTCTCTATGTACATACTGTAAAAGTGTAAATAAAACTCAACAACAGTATTTGGACCGAGTCATGTTTTGGGCTATTTCGGTCTGTGTCTTCTTTACAGAAAGAGAAAACGTCTTTTGCTGCGTCCACTCTGGACATGGGGGCGAATTTGACGCACGTCGAGTTTACGTGAAAATGTTACGTTGAAAATGTTCAACTTTGGTGATGAATTTGGGCTGATGTCTCTCTGGATGATGTCACATATGTGCCAGCAGCAAGACTTGGATCAAAACGGAGGAGAAAAATGATAACTTCTCTGTGTTTGGGCACCTGGAGCTCTATGACACAAGTTGACATATGTACTGGGACAAAAACAAAGAGGAGTGAGCGTGGCACCAAAGATGTCGACTGGCCAGCCGATGATGCACAAAAATAGAGGGATCCCACTGTGTGAATGATGCGAATGGTGCGGAAATCAATTCATGCAGCATTAGAGAAATATGTCTTTTGTTTAGAAGATATAAAATGACTATATAGGACTGACATTAGTAGATGCTCAATTTGGGATACTGATATTAAAAAAAATAAATAAAGAGTTTGCTTCACTCAACCACTCTTCTCCTTAAAAATTGTATCTAGCATATTGACAAAATGCAGCCTCTGGTTGTTTTTCATTTTTCTAGATCTGTCTCAGCTCAATCACCAGACATTTCCATGGTGATGAGATGTAAAAACAAATGCATCATGGCCTTTCAGACGAATGAAGACTCCCAGAGAGTCATTTTTCAGTAATTCCTTCTCTGCCCAGAAACACCGTACAGAAATGAATGCACCTTCATCAGCAACATTTCAAAAACCAAAGAACTGAGTGATTTATTTGATTTGGCAAAGTGTTACTTACATGACGTCATTTCTAAACCTTTTGAAGATGTGAAGACGAATGATAAACAAGAAACAAGAAACTGCTCTTTTAATAGCTGTTTAGTACAAAAAAGAGATTGTTTTATACAGACCTAAAAAGTGTAATGGGACTTATTTTGTCTTGAATGAATGCAATGTTGGAAAGACAAATAATTTTCACTGCCACATAACTCAAACCTGACAAAATGACATTTATTAATATGGATGTTTAATGGGGTTGTTTATCATTATCAATGACTCAACAAGTGCTTTAGCAGTTGATGAAGTTTCTGGATGTTTAAAATTGACTTTCCAGACTTTGCCTCTGTTGTGGAACAAATATTCCATAAGCCCAGTCAATGGCTTGTGATGGAGAATTCTCTGTCCAGTGTTTTGAACCTCCAGGCCTGATGATCCACTTTCAGGAGCAATGGAGAAGTACCAGGTCAAATGGTTTGGAAAGAAATTAAAATGATAAATTGCGGAGGATCCAGTGTATGCAATTGACTCTTTCCAGGCATCATGCATTTGTCAATTTAGTCTATTGATTTGAAAAGACAGAAAGAGTTTTCCAGTTTTCCCACTAAGCCAAACTTCAGTGCCGCAGAGTTCCTCTGTTGCAGAGTGACATTTTCCCTACAGATAGCTGGATTTAGTTTTGAACCCAGGAACAGCTGGAGTTTTATATTTTACAATTTGACCAAGCAAAGCCAGGCGAAACTGACACCAACACACCTGTGGCCCGGTTTAATGTGACACATGCAGAGCACAACACAACAGCAAAGCACTATGGAGGGTTTCGGTAAAAATAAAAAATGTGTTTCTGATGTTCTTGATACGCGAGGCATGAACAGATCAGAAAACATAATCAGCTGGAACAAACAGGAACAGGGAGGACACAGGTGAATCACAATCACAGGGGAGGAAAAACAGAACAGGACACAGGAAGTGAAACTTCACTACACAAACTGGGGCGAACTACAAAATATGACCAGCCTGCTCTCATTCCAAGAGCATCATATACCACCTCAACCTCAACCTCTGACTTTTATTTCATCCCTTCTCTCTGAGCTCTGAGCGTCTAAATGTGCCGTTAGTGGGTTTTATGTTGGCGTCAGTTGAAATCCAGGTGCGTTTCTTTCAAAAAACATGACAACCACATGTCCAAACCTAGGATATCTAGGTGCTTAGAGTAACCCAGGGGTCATGACACCATCCAAACTATCCTGACGTCTTCAAGTCCTGTAGACCATTAATATGTGTCTGTCATGACACATATTCTACTACTGCTCTTGCTGTGACTACAGATCACCCAGACCAAACTGTATTTCGTTAAACGTGCCACAACATGTGGCTGCCTCCCTTCTTTTAGGCCACAGGTTAAAATGGTTGCATCGCTCCGCATCATGACATTGTCATCTTTTATCGATTTTCCCGACAGGAAAAGTACTCAATAGCTTCAGCATGCTCCAGCTGCGAACACGGGCCACATCACTCCACTGTGAAGCTGGCTCTGCGGCCTTGACAGTAGTGGCAAGAATAAAATATGAAACAGGGGCCAAAAGAACGATGGCTTTCCTTGAAACAACAACAACAAAGAAAATCTCTATGGGAGGCAGGAAAGAGAGGAAAAGAGAGAGGACAAGAGAGTGGAAATATGGCAGACAACTTAAACTCTCTGAAGGTGTAAAACCATAGCAGCCAATAAAAAAAAATAAGGAGCTGCTTCCCGAGCAGAGCCAGTTAGTTTTAACTATCAAGGGATGAAACAGAGAAAGTAAAGTAGGTTTGTTTGTTTAACACACCTCAACTTCTACTTGAATGCAACCTTGTGTGAGGCAGGAAGCAGGTCAAACCTCACATATCCACACGGAAATTCAAGTTTTTCCTGATGCTTCCTCTGTGTTGAGCCAACACCCAGGAAGACCTCCCCCCAGGTAACATCGCAGACTCAGGTTCTGATCCAGTTCTGGGGGGTGATGTGTTTGAAATCTGACAGTTGACACAGTTGCCTTGCGGTCTGGAACTATAGCGAGTACAAACATGACTCTGGCTGTCCGGTGCTGGCAGAGCGAACAGGAACCAAAGCTGGATGTGGGCTCAGAATAAGCCAAGTCAACCTGAACACAGGGCGGTGTTGTGTTTAGTCCGGTGGATCTGCGGAGGGAAGCAGAAGTGATGCAGCATAACAAGAATGTGAAAGAGCATGATTGATTTAGTAGCTACAGAGATACTTGTGTATATAAAATCAAACGTAATGTCTTTCGCCGAGCTTGAACTTGGCTACAGCTGGGACTGAAAAAGCACTTATGAAATAGTTCTCCTCTTTGGTCTTTGTCTGTCTTTATCATTTTCTTTTTGGCTTCACTGTTTCATTTTTGTCTCCCGCTGACTTCCACTTCTCCTTTATCACTCACTGTTTCACCCTTTTTTCCACTTATTTTACGCCAGTTATTTTTCTTCCATGTTGAATGAGCGACTTGTGGTTCATTTTCAGAGATAAACGATATCGGGGGACCGGAAGCACTGGATACTGACTGGACAAACAAAAGTGTAAATGTAACTCCTGGGCTGCAGCTGTTCCTTTGATAATATAACCAAACTCAGAACCTCTGGCTGATATAATGTATCAATATTAGCAATAACTGTACAAGTATTAGCAGGATTTGCAATGTTTTGGCATAAAATACCAAATGATCAAATAATGATTAATAAAGTGATTATGGATATGGAAACATACATTTTAGATTTTTAATGCCACAAACTTTTGTTAGTTATATTCCTTTATTGTATAGTGTATTGTTTCATTGCTTTATTGTATACTGTATATGTTGTTTTGATGCCTATAATTAAAATGTATTATTCTTCTTAGTAAAATTTGCATTTTCCTGATAAATTCTGAAGGGCTGCTGAATATTGACTTTTTGCAAATGAATCTGTGTTGCTGGAATGTTTTGTCAATTTGTGTCTATGGTTTGCACGGTCAAAAAATGTGGAGTTGCTTGTACCTGTCCACAAAGGGTCTGTGTGGACATTTGGACGCAGTAAGTACAGAGGCTTCATACTGTCTGTTTGCTGTCATATGGTCCTCGTGTAGGAGGGATAAGATAATGCACACAGTAGAGGTTAACCGTGTCTTGCATTAGTTTTCAATAACTTCATGGCTCTGTGCATGGATTATTACGACAGGACAGTCTGTGCATCGCCCCGGGGCCAGATAAGGAGGTTGATTTTAGTCAGTTGTGGAGGTTTCCACACTGAAGCCTCCTGAAATTGAAAGCAACTGTTGCTTGTGGCCCGCAGTTCATTTATGTATACACCCACAGGCACATATCTACAGTCTATATGAAGTGCATATTATTTCACAGGATGTAAGATTAGAGAGGGAGATGTTTGTGAGACGTTTTTCAGCCGTAACGTCATTGATCGCTGTCCTCCACAGAGATGACAGTGTATGAATGTTGGGAAGGTAAATCCACTGGCACAGAGCGAGCATCAGTCCCAGTCACATGGACAGGACCCTCTCTTTTGCTGCTCATGGAAAGTATTTTTCTAACCTTCACAAACTGTTTTAAGTAAACATCTATTTCCAGTCACGATTGCAAAGCAGGTTTTCGTTTCACAACGATGCTACTGTCCTTATCTACGGGATACGGACTATGAACAAGCAACTTTTAGATTTGGTCAATGTCACTCAGGAGAGGTTGACTAATTTAATGTTACGCAAACTGTACCGGAACGAGTCGGAAAAGGTAGATGGAGCAAGTGTAGAGTAAATCACGACGTCAAATGAACCAGCAGCTACTTTGATGATATATTACACAAGTGAAAGGTATAAGAGGTGGTTTAATGCCTTTAGATCGGTTTGGCTGCATGGTTATTGTGCGTTTTTGGTGTCATATGATAATCTACAGCCTTGTTACATGTGCAGGGGCGGTTCTACAGGGTGGCCCTTGTAAGTCTGAGCCTGGCTCCACCCCGACTGTATCCTTTCCTCTGAGCAGATATTAGATTTATTAATTTCTTGTGACGATACAACATTGATGTGAAAGGCAGAACAAATGTGGCTCAACAGTTGGTTCCCTTAGAGCCATAAACCCATAGCTTAAAGGAACAGTGCGTAAGAATTAGTGACATCTAATGGTAACTGAGTGTGGACAACAACAAATGGATGACTTCTTCGCTAAAAGCTCCCTGTCTGCTGTTTCCTCCTCTTTTTTTTTTTCCTTTGTTGGTTTACATTGAGGCGGCGTTTCTTGTTTGTATAGTTATGTTCTGCTTCAAGACACGGATTGCACACTGTGGCTCCTTTAATGGTGCAGAAACACAAGATGTCAGACTTCAGAAGAGACTAATGTACACATAAAAGTTATATTCAAAGGCTATGAATACCAATGTACGTGTAATTTTAAGCAATAATGTACAAACAAAGTAATGGGTATACTACAGTATAGTCACTTTCCATTAATAAATAAGTCTGATACAGCAAATGCATGCAACTGTTAATGTGTATGAGTGACCTAAAATGATTATATATTTTGATTTAACAGGTCTACACATCTATACATACTGACATTCAACAGGTATAATGACATTTTCTATTTCTTTAATTTTTCAATTCAAGTCTTTAGTGTAAGCATTCTTTTCTTAATGCACAAAATAACATTTGACTGATGACTGTTTCAGTTTTGAGGTTCAGCTCATTGGATGATGGTGAGATGGTGTTTGACGCCAACATCCTCTGATGCCTGTTGCTAATCAGTCGATACAGCGAAAAGGAGAAACCATGACAGTAAATGCCAAGTTATCACACAGATGGGTTTGTTGAAGCTTTTTCACCCTCTTGTCCTCAGCAGCGCAGACACGCACAGGCAGGGAAAAGCAACAGTGTCGGTTTCATCACGGGATCCAGTTTCACTTAATTTCAGACTCTTTGTGTGATCAGACTGACTCATGCTGCATCATTTGATCTTCTGTTATTACTAAGCAGGAACACCACATTTTCTGTGGGGAGGAGAAGGGAATGACAATGAGAGGTTACAAATCAGCAAATCGTGCACGAATCAAACACAAAAGGAAAAGCTGGGAATGTGTAAAACCACATCTGGAGCCGATTAGTAAATGTTTTATTGATGATAATAATGGTGAGAAAAAAGTGGTGGATAACTTATCCAATAAAATCCAACCAGATTCACAAAGCTAAGCCTTCAGATGAGTTTTTCTGTAGGAAGATTTTGCAAACCTGGACTTTTCAAGTTTTCTTTCCTTCTATCTTTGTTTGAGGGATTGATGGAAGATACTTTTTTGACTTTTCTGTGGATCAAATATATAACATAAGCATTTATGACTAAATTTTAAGTTAAAGAATAATAGTGACCAAACTTAACCCTAAAATGTCTATTATTCACTATTCAAAGAAATGGACACAACAAACTTACATAAAAAACGTTAAGGCACTTACAGTTGGTTTTAAATTTAAAAGACTTTTATTTTTGAAAGGTTAATACATTAAAGACATACACTGAACATGTACTGCACTGTGCATAAGTCGTAGGCCACCTCCAGCTTTGTTGTTTTTATGTCAGTTTTGTGATCGTTGGCATTTAGATTGAAAAGATGTGACTAAAAGTCAATCGTATACTATATGATCAACCTGTCAGTGAGTTGAACTTGTGCAACATGTGTATGTAATGCTCCAACATGTCTGGAGTAAATCAGATATAATAGACCTTTTTCACAGCAGCTATTTGTTGGCATGAAATAGTAGGAGAAACACAGGTTTGACCAATAACATTAGGGTTCCATTCCAGGTTTTAAAGAGCCATGGTTGTGTTATTGTAAGTGTAAATGTAGGTCACACTGAATATTTGATATTATAGAAGCATTTTTGTTGTTTGTTTTTTGTTGTTGTTTGTTTTTTTCTCCATATTTTCAGGATATGTTCCAATAAAGTGATTGAGAAATAATTGTACAGTATGGTCATTATAGCACTGTTAAAACAACAAATCTAACGGTGGCCTAAGACTTATGCACAGTACTGTATATAAAGAAAAAGTAACAATATAAACCACCAGGGGGTGACTGTGTCTGAGTTAATGATCTCAATCTCCAGTTTCAGTCTTCTTCAACAGCACATGATGCCGAGTTTGCAAATGATGTCCCTGTTTAGACAGATGAAGATGGTAAAGAAATCCTGACTCTCGAGGCTTCAAAATGGGTGATGCCATAATTGGTTGTCACTTGATGCCAACGTGTTTGGACTCATGCCTTCATCTGGGTTCTCAGGAGCACCTGTGGCTTAGAGACAGCAGCAGCGCTCCTGCCCACTTTCTCATCCAACCCTCTAGTCTAACTATCCCTTCATGTTTATGCAAGTCAAACATTTACAGGGTCAAATGCATTAAAATCTGAAAAAGAAGACATTCGGACATGGAATATGAAAGACGAAAAATCCTAAAACAGTGTGTCTTTCACGTTCTAAATATAAAGATATACTGTTTTTGGATCTGGAGATGGTGATGAATGCAGGAACTTTCTTATTTCCCTGATACATTTACATTGACATAAAGAGTTTGTGCGTGTGTGTGATCATGACATCCTCCATGTATCTCCGTGCTGGAGTTATAAATTCATCTCCATCCTCCTGTGTTCCTCCCCACATGTCAGGGTTCAAACGTCTCCACGGCATCTATTCTGCCTCTGTATCTCCTGCTCATTTTTTGTCTTCATTATAAAACAATAAGGAGTGGGTCTCACAAAGTTGAGCCCACATCATTCCCTCCTCTCTCCCACCACCACCCACTTGTTTCCTAACCAAGGCTCTCTAATGGGAACCTGCTGCGTGTTCAAAGCAGAGGCTAGAAGACCGTGGCTGGGCAGATTCCTCAGGAAAGCCCTTACTTTACTATCAAAGGACAGCAGCAGGGTGAGCGGGTGTCATCATCAACATGGGATCAGGCTGCAGCCACTGGAAAAAAAAAAAGGTGGAGGAGAAAGGCAAGAGTTTGACCAAAACACCTTCCATGTTGGTTTAAGAGGCTCAGGAGAGACGTTGGAGGGCGTGTGAGCCATGCGCCCGCACTTTTGCTTTGATCGACTTTACCACCTTGGCTTTGAAATATTTAACACACGGAAAACACCATTCCCCATCAAAATAGAGCTTCAAAGGGAAGAAAACATGGGAGGCAGTGTCGGGGACCCTGCCCTGCTGGAAAGAGAAAAAGACTGTCAGAGTGGGGCTGAGTGGTCAGACTTAAAATGCACATAGTGTCCCTTTATAACCATAAATATGTACTTTGTAAATAACATGAAAGACCACTTAGCAGGGGTGAGGAGCACTTTTCTGTGGAGTTGTGAAACCAGTGAAAAATTTCATTTTTCTTAAAAAGTTGTCATTATACCAGTAAGGTGGCGTTAAATTTCCAGCCATTTCTTTTTTTTTTTTTCAAGGTGAATGTAAAAAATAAATTGGCTATTTCTCGCTAATGCCCCCAGTACATTAAAATCACCTATTAAATAAGTTTTATTTCAACATTTCCCCTTAAACCTCATTGGAATAGAGTGACACTAGTTCACAAACTGAAGACGACTTTACATGCTGATGTTAATTTCTTTCCCCAGATGTTGGATCGAGGACAACAACTCACAGGCGACTGCAGGTAAAAAAAAGAAATCCATATCTATCTATAAAGGAATGAAACGTCCGTCTGTTTGTCTTTTAACTGTCCAAATGGTTTGCTTGACAGGCTTCAAACTTGGCAGGTGACTTACAGTACTAAAGGAACTGGTGTTTTCAGTGCTGACTTTGGATCAGAAATGCTAGAGATATTGGTAAAAGACTGGCATGCATTTAACAGTTAATATACTAGTTAACTGAAGCGATGGAAGGTTAAGAAAACAAAGGACAATAACTCAAGTAGAATAATCCAAGACTAAAGGTACAATGGTAAAACCAAAACACAAATATACAGAAAAATCACAAGAGAACAATAGGACAAAGTTTGTTCCAAGAGAGAGTAGAAAATATAGGGAAGTGAGAAAAGAAGAATCAGGTGTCATGAATAAAACACAGGTGAAGGTAATCAGTGAACGAGAAACACAGAAGCATTGGTACAAAATAAAAAGTAAAGACAAAATCAAATATCTAACCAAAACTGAAAGTCCAAATAAATTCAGGCACAAGACTTAAATCTGTCAGAGTGGGGCTGAGTGGTCAGACTTAAAATGCACATAGTGTCATTAAAATGCACATAGGCGACATAGTCCATGGTCATGATTTTGTATTGTTCATAATCCTGGCAGTCGCTATAATCTGACATGTCCTACGTTGTCTGCACATGCACAAACTCTCCATCTTCAGCAAAATCCATGAGAGTGTAATCAAAGTCATGCTGTCAGTCCACTGTTCCGTTACCTGATTTAAACAGAATGGACGATCTGGAGCTAAAGCAACAGTTTGTCTGGGAGAAACCGTTAAAGGTTTTACTGCTCATTAAAAATAAAAAAAAACAATATGGAACTCATGTAGCCTCCTTGTTCCAGGAATTAACCTGCAGTAGTCAGACCTCCAGGAAGCCCAGATTAGTGATCGCCACACAGAGACACGTTTTACGAGTTACCGAAGTCGTGCTGGGCGCGTTACGTGGCTTTGGAAAGGAACTGACAGGTCACTGTTTCTGATGCGATTTTCAACCACAGCTTGTCAAGGAAAAGTTTAAAGTTCTCCTTTGGTTTTTTTTAAGTACATAGGAGAATCTATAAGGTAATGTAAAAATGCTCTCCGAAGCTTGTTTTTGTTATTGTTGATTCTGGGCTACTGTAAAATCATGGAGACCCATGGGGTGGATGAAGATCCACTTCTGATGTACATATTCTGAAAAAAAAAAATAAATAAAAATAATAAAAAAACAATAAAAAACAATAATTCACAATTATATTATATTTGATTTCTGCCAGTAGATCCTCCTTAATCATTCATACATTTATGTTTTTGAATAACTGTCCCTGAAACATGTCTACATTAGATATTGTCCAATCCCTACACAAGAGATTTCAATTTTATGAGCATTACATAAAATTTTGGATTGCCAGACTATAGTCTATATATAGTCTGGCAATCCATATAATCCATATAAGCTCTTAGTAGGTTGTGTATTATTAATATTAATATTTTCTTTTAACAATATTGTAAGTATTAAATTATCGTTGATGACCCTTAAAGGTCAGTTGGGCTTGTCCGGGATTTGAACCCGGGACCTCTCGCACCCAAAGCGAGAATCATACCCCTAGACCAACAAGCCACAATCATGACCTTTGACATACACACTTGCTGGCTGGCTCATCACTGATGACTGTGTTTGATTTGTTTTGTTGTTTGTCTATTTATTTATTTATTACAACCCTTATTTGACGTGTCTCATGAAAATATAATGAGAGATGAGTTACCATGAGTCATTAGACACATAAGAAAAACAAACATGTTGAAACATGATATGTGTTAGTGCGTGAGAACATCCTCAGTGTGACAAAAAAGAAAAAGATTTTCCATTCATCTATGAAGTGTCAGTGCTCAAAACTATTAAAATGTAAATGTTCTACAAAGAAAGACAAGCCTCCAAAATATTTGTTTGTCTCAATTTCTTTGTTTTTCTCATTTAAACGTTGCATCAGTAGCAGAGGCCTCTCTGTCATTCAATTTAAGCCAAGTGAATCCACAGACCCGAGTCCTTAGAGAGCCTTTTTATTCATTTGTGACCGTGAAAGATTAAGTGTCACTTCCCAGAAAAAAAAAAAAAAAAAGAATATGGTTTTCCAGGAACACAAACAGTGTCTTCATTCATATTTTACCTCTGATCCAACTCATTGCATATTATAAGAAAATAAAACCAGCAAAAGAAATAACTGGACTTATGCTGGATTCGGCCGCGCGTCAAATGTGACTCTCAGACTGAGCATGTGAGGAGACTGAGTTTGATCATTTTTGTTTATAGACAGAAGAGAGAGTGTTCCAGACAGCCGTCAGTGTAATCATTCACCGACTTCTGAGCTGGTGACATGCCTGAGGTAACATTGTTTGACTCTCACTGGGGAAAAATACCTGCTCACGCCAAATGTGACATGCCACATGCCAGTGAGGAAATAACGGTGCTTGTTGTTTCTGAATCATGTGTGAGGAATGTGAACTCTGCGTGGGGTTCACCTGTGGCCTCATCTTCGCTAAACTTTAGTTCAGTCCTGCTTTGGCATAAGGACCAAATTTTGGTCCCAAAATGGACATGTATAGCGTTATTGACAACAGTTACATTAGATAATTAAGCGAGACGGCTGCAAATACCAAGAAGTGTCCTTAAAGGTTTGAATAATAAATTCAAAAAAGTGCAGTAAGGCTTCACAACCATATATTAGTCGCAATAATAATTATATGCCGCATCAATCCACACGAATTTAGGCCGATTTTCAAGTGATTTGGTTGTGACCAACACATTTCCATTGTCGCACTCGATAATGAATAATGGGAACGATGATTCATAAATGAAGAACAACGTTTTGGCATCTGGGACGCACCGGAGGAGAAGTCTAGCATGTTAGAATTTTTTCCTGTCTAGTCAGACATCTATGACATGCTTTTGGACACTGAGTAAAAATAACAGAGTGCTCTGACGCGGCATAACATACAGACATGAACATAGCAAAGAGGAAGAGGGATGCTGCTGATTTTCATTTATACAGTTCTAGCACTATTTAGCTCTACGTGACTTGATTCTACTTGGTTTGGTAGGCACGTCATTTTCCTGTACTTCATAGTCATCATATCACAGCTGTGCGAAACTGCCATGATGTCTACACCCTCCAATTAGCCTCTAATAGGCTGCTGTTCCTGCATCATGCAGCTCCAATTTTACCGTATACAGTTTGGACAAGTGACACTATATTAAAAGACAGCTATAGAAGAAAATTAACATCATAAATTTAAATAGAAGCTGAAGAGCTCTTCCCTGTGCTTGTGTGTGTGTGTGAGAGAGAAGCAGTAAACCATGTATTGAGGCTGGCAGTATTTTGGTAATTACTCAGAAGTCCACAGGCGGCGATAGACGCTTTGCATTGGAGCTTAAAATACATTTTACAGGTTTCCAGAGAAAAGTTTGATTCATGTGAGTAAACACAATTATCATTCACCATAAAATTGAGCTCTTTAGAATGTTTACATTACCGGGCGCTCCGGTGTGAGTCCTGCTGAGTTTGGACTTACTGTATGTACTGTATACACAGTTCACTTTGGCAGGTTCACCTCAAACACTTAATAAATGGGGGACGTGTTGCACAGGAATTGGCTGCTGAGTGGTTTATGGACCGAGTCATTGCAGGGGGAAGAAAAGTTGAAACTGTAGAGAGGCTGCAGGGCCCAGGACTCTCTGACTTAACATGGGCTCATTCAGTGACAAATAATAGCAAAAATATTTATTTATTCACATTTACAGTATCTATGTAAATTTAGATATTAGGATTCATCCTCTGGGGATCTGGAGGTTCATGTCCCGAGTTACTCTCGTCCATCTGTGACTTTGTGGTCACCACATTTCTCTCCAAAGTCTCCAAACAATAGCTGTAGGACTGTACTACTCTGAGAGAGACGAGAAAACAGCACAGTCATCCTTCGCTCTGCTGCAACAAAGGGTGAAACAGTGGGGTTGTTCAAGTTGCTGCGGGTGAATGCCATCTCAGCTGAGCGACCGCCGTGGGAAAATGGACAGCTCCTTTTTTGGCAGCTGACTCTGTCCTAATATGGTCAGCAGGCTTTTTCCGAACATCCAGTTTAGCTGTGCAGAGGAATGAGGGCAGTGTCAGTGTCAGTCTCTGAGAGGAAGACGTCAATTATGTCACAGCTGCGTGACACTGTGCGGCACGGAAACACTGCGTCAGCCTGATATTGTCCTTGTAGTGACGGTGCAAATGTGCTATCAGTGTTCTAATGTTTTCCTTGTCTGACTCTGTGTTATAATTCAAGAACTAAAAGCACATTGAAATTAAATATATGCTGGTTTAACCACCATCACCAATGATTGGAAAAGAAAATTTCCCATATTAATTAGATTAATGTGGTCGTAACTTGTCCAAGTTTGGCACACAGCAGGCCATGTTTAAAATAAAAGAAATAATAAGTCCTCAAAAGAAATTACTACTAAGGGAGAAGCAATGATATGCAGACGTGCGTCCTTCAAAAAAATACAAGAAAAATGAGAGTACTGGATTGCAACTTGTATTTTTCAACACATTAGTTTGTGTTTCTAGATTCTCATCATAAGCTTAGTGTTCAAACGGCCAATAGGAGCACCCGCTCACTCTAAACTGCTCTGTGATTGGTCAAAGTCTCCTATCAGGGGCCAGATAGAAAACAACCAAGTTACACAAATCTACTTTTTTTCTTGGACAACTTGATTTACAATGTGTGGAAAGATTATGGTGGAATTACTAGTCAATCATGACACAAATATGTTGTTCATCCCATTATTAATTAAACACCATTGTGAAAAACAATGTACCTCTGACCTTTAGCTTTGCAGTAAGGTTTTCTCACAGATAGAAGGTGAGCTGAGAATCACAGTGAGGCTGGCTGGGCTGACAACAGTGACTATTGTTGCCTTTGGCAGTGAACCTAGCTGCTGCCTTCCACACTCCCTCTGTTGTTTCAGAGAGGACTGTTGGTCAGAACACCCTGAGTGAGGATCCCAGTTAGTGGTAATTGTCCTGTCAACAATAATCACTGACGTGGCAGAAAATATGAGAAAATTAAAACCAGACACTGCATATTTGGTAGAACTCCACTCATAACACAAACACAAGTCATCTGTCCAAGGTTGCTAGGATGGTTCCTGCTTTTATATCCTATCACAGTTGCTTAACTGCAGAAGGCTTAGAGCCACAGAGTAATTATTCACTTATATAATTCCAATAAGTACAAAAAGATGTGTTTTACATGGGGAACAAAAAAAAAACCTCATAATGGGAGGGAATGGGTCTCTAAAATGCTTGACAGAAAATAAAGGACTTGAACTCTGAGTCAGGCAGATGGAAAAGAAGAAGACCTTAAATTTGCAATTGACAATATTAAGGAAAATCATTTTCTCGTAGACTTTCATTCAAAGAGAGTTCTTTTTTGCAACCAGCAGAGTCGCCCCCTGGTGGCTACTTCTTTTTGTCAAACCAGATGGCTACACCCAGTTATTACATACAGTCTACTGTTTTAAACAAACATCCACATATAAATCCTTCCCACTTTATGATACTGGTCCCCCAAACTTTCCACATTCAGTGTCAGAAGTGCATTTCTGCTTGCACGCACACGGTTTAGTTCCATTCACACTAAAAAGAGTGTTAACCTCAGGCCAGACTCCCAAACACTCATAGTCTACGTCTCACTCCATTACGTTAGTGTTTGCTGTGTTAATCTCCTGATGTGTGCAACTTTACCTTATGTTGCTCACAACCGCATTTAGGTACTCGAGCTCCTGAACGTCACCACTACCCAAACTGGTGCTACGAGCATCAGCCATCCTTTATTTGATGAATGTTACAACGATATACCTTTCTTTGGTGATTTTGAAGTTTCCACATCAGTGAATGCAAGAAATTCTGTGCCTGCGATAAAAAGCAGCAAAGTTCCCATCTGCGATACAAACGCTCCGGCCTTGAAAAACCTCACAGGAGGATCAAATGGTCTGAACACTGATTAACAGACTAATCAGTGACATCACTCTCTCTGGGGGATGTCGGCCGCCTCGAGCTGAGCCGGCCATACATACCAGGAAACACACAGGGGAGAGGCCAGTCTCACACCAAACTATACATACTTTACGAAAAGTTGTGTTTAATAGTTTAAATCTGAATAATAAAATGTGAAGTAGGGTTTTACAGTATTTGTAGCAGATCCTACAGAATATATTACTTTTGCATATTGGAAAGTCAAACCAACATTATCACAAACCTTGCTTCTCTTCCTGATTTAAAAGAGCCAGTTTTAAATAAATGAAGTTGACCTTTAAATCTTTTTGATGTAAAATAATATTACCTCGTCCTTTCATGCTATTATGCTATCACTTAATCTTTTAAGCCGATTAAGAAATTTAAAAGTAATATTTGGGCATGTCAATTTCTGAGTCATGGCCAACAGCTTGTGCCAAATTTAAAGAAATTGGGAGGATTGAAATTGCAAAGCGATTATAAAGAGATGTAAAACGACCGCAAATGGGATATAAAGAAAAACTACTAAGACATGCAAGTGATACCAGAAAAAAGATTAAATGACTTCAAAGAGATGCAAAACGACCGCAAACATACCAAATGACAATGACCAGACACAGCAACATGCAAAATGACAAAATGACATAATTGGCTTGTTTTTGTGTTTGTGTTCAGAGTCAGGGAGTGTAGATTCACCTGCAAAGTGACTGCAAATGTGTCAGTGTTGAGGGCCTTTACTTGTCTGTGCACGTCGTCTCATATTAATATCATGTCATTCGATGGGGAACCATTGCAACAGCTCTGTTTATAGACTGAATCTACAGGAGGAAGCAAACGGAAGGACAAAATAGCATTCAAATGAAACTCAGACGAAATAGCATTTAAATGAAATGCATTAAAATCAAATGTCTTTATTATATAGCTGAACCACGGCTAAAAAAGAAAGAAAGAAAGAAAACACCCAAAACACCACGACTGAAGAGTTAATACACAACTCCTCCACATGTGGCTTTCCGCATATGAGATAAATGTCAAGGTCGTCCTGGGAGAATGAAGTCTTCTGATGAACACAAGCCAATCCTGATGTACAATTGGCAGGAGCGTAAGTGCTTATTAAAATGAATGATCGTAACTGTAGTTCGGAGAGATGCGGTATGTGCAGTGCTGTGCTTTTACAGTTCAGACAGGAAACAATGTTGGTCTGAATTCTTCCTAATCACACACTACTCACACACCGTTGAACCCTGGACTAATTGATAACATGCACAGTTACTGAGCAGCTTCAGTGGAGTTAAAGGGCTTCAGTAATGAGGGATGAGTAAGGCCTCCACATATCTAAGTCGGATTTAACATGCACTAGAATGCATTGACATATTATCAGCCATTAAACTTGACCAAAATTCCCTCAGGTGTCTATCTACACAAACCATCTCAACAGATTTGTGTATTATATAACATTTCTGATTTTGTTTTTGCTGCCATTTCTGCAACACTTAACATTTTAAAAGAGGTAAACTAGCTTTATTCAGGTCTGACAGTATACCTTAACAAAGCCTGTTCTCAGATGAAGAAGGCATGTACTTGTCCCTGTTAATGAAGACCAAACAGAGGCAGAACCATAACATAAAAGACAACAAAATCCCCAAACACTGCCCTTAAATAGTTAAAAAGTGAAGAGCCTTTTGTTCTGCTGCATCATGTTGTTATTATCTCCAGTCTTCTGCATTAAGCTTTTTTTTTTTTTTTTTTTTTTTGAGTTGAATATGTTGTTAAGAGAAAACAGCTCATGTCAGCTTGTGACAAGAAACCAACATTTCCTGTTTATGCCATTTTACATGTTAACAAACCACAAGCACAAGTGCACATGTCAAACAAATCAACTCTGACAGAAGAAAAAACTGTGGTGATGACAGAGTGATTCATATTAGAACAAATGGTAAATTGATGTTTTGTCTTCTCCTTGATACTGCATTTTTTTTTCTCTTTTCTTTGACTTTGAGTGAATAATATTTATTGTCACAATAATAACTATTATTCACACTCATAAACTGGCGCAAACAGCTTCTGCCAGTTTCCCTTCCAGTCATTTGACTTTGGTTTATAACAAGGGAACCAGAGGATGGATCAGACAATAAAACCATCATCTGAGTGTGTAAATCCAGTGAATGTTCTTTATGCTGCCTTTCAGATATTGACAGCATTTGCCAAACCAGTATTTTATAATTTGATAAAACATCTTTCTCCCTTAGCTGATATTTAACTGTAAATTATACTGAAATCCTCTTAAGGTAAATGGAGAAAGAGTCAGTTGCCACACTTATCATGTACCTGCTTGTTTTGTGTTGCTTAAAAACAATTGGAAAATAATAAAAAAAAGTAAATAATGTAAAATAAATAAGAACTAAATAAAGAACAAAGAACAAAATAACTTCAGAACTGAAGAAGCCTCTTGGATGAGACGTCTTCAAGAAATTCAACTAAGTCCAGTTGCTGCTACACTTTTGTAAAATAAATAAATTCATCATTGCACTTTGTGAACTGTTTTGAGGCCTTGAGAACAAGTTCAGTTCAGTAGATATTTGGGTAAATGTCTCCCTTGTTTGCTACTGGTTCATGCACCGTTGTGTTGCACAATGTACATAGACTCGGCCTACGTGGAACCGACGTCGAGGTGTTGTGGACACTGTCCACTGTCTCCCTCCTCCGCTGACATGAGATTCCATGCAGAACAATGAGCGAGTAACGTTAAGCAAAAGAAAGAGAGAGAGAGAGCAAATGACGTGATGTCTGGGAAATGCAAATTCCGAGATGGTACAAATAGTATCTGCTGTGTTAATGTCTCCAGTCATTCTTTTTTGTGTCTTTATTCTGTTACTCAGTGAAGTGCTGCTGCAAAAACAATTTCCTCTTTTGGGGCAATGAAGATTTTATCCGAGATGAACTAAACTGACCTGCACAGACTGTCTTGTCATTAACAAACATTATAGATGCTTCTCTAAAGATGTTTTTAAAACTTCAAGTAGAATTTGTGTTCCCCTTCAACAGATGCATGCTTCAAACCCTGCACACATTCTTCTTCTTCATGGTGAAGATTTAATATACTAATGACGGAACAGTGAGCAAAAACCCAGTGTGAAGTGGACAGAGACTAAACGCCTACAAAATCCCTTTTCTCAAACCATCTGAGAAACAATTCAAGTCTCACAGAAACACTTGGCTCATGGGGAAGATTCCATAAAGGTCACCATAGTGACTTGTGTTTACTCAAATAACAGTGTCTTCCACAATCTAATCATTCCCTCAGAGAGATACAGCTCCCTACATTTAGTCAGTGAGCCAGAGGGAAGTGTGCTCCTCCTTTCTCCTCATGTCTTTGATCCTTCTCTCCCTCTGGGTGAGGAAAACTGCTCTGGTAGCAGCCTCCTCCTCCTCCATCCTCGCAAAGTGAGATGACTAATCCTCCTTGAATTCATCACGCACACACAAGAAATTCTCCTGACAGTGAGTGGAGCCATGTTACGGCCAGATGCATATGAAACAGCACTTGTTTTCTCTTTGACAGTCGCTGACAATGTCAAGAGTCGGTCCGCGTGGACATTTCCATCACCCCGTCAGTGAGTGGAAACTGGACCAAATGGGGGGAAAGCATTAGGGGTGTTGCCAACTTCTGCATGGCCTCGCCGGACCTTTGCAAAATGGAAACGGTCCGTCACATTGTCATGAAGCAGCGAAAAGGCTCTGGGGAGACTCGTGGAAATCCAGAGTGAGGACAAACAGTGTGAAACTGGGACAGTGACCAGATAGCGTATGTTACTACGGCCGAACATACACTCGCCACTAACTGATTCATATATAGTCTTTTGTAAACCTTGGTTGTAATGAGTGGTTCTTTGAGATAATCTTGCAAATTACTGTCATTTATCATCTCAAACCTGGTCATTCTCCTCTAACCTCTAGGCATTTTCACCAAGACAACAGGATATTTTCTCTTTTTCAGACAACTCTCTGTAAACCCGAGAGACAGTTTCTGTGTGAAAATCCCAGTTGACCAATAGTTTATGAAATACTTAGAAACAACAACCATGTCTGTCACATTCAAGTCAATAAAATCACATTCTGATGTCAACATGGCTAAAAGGATTGAGTCACTGCCATGTCATTGGCTAATTATGGAAAGGGAACTTGGCTTGTGACTGAAGGGTTGCCGTTTAAGTTCGTGCCAGGTTACGGGCTGGAGGTGATGACAGAGTGATTCATATTAGAACAAATGAAATGATATGAATGAGCAAGGTACCCAATCCCCATTGCTCACTGATAATTGGACACCAGCCACATGGGCTACATCCAGTGAACCCCTAGTGCAGGTTCCAAGTGCGGATAAATGGGTAGGTTACATCAGGAGGGGCATCCTGTGTAAAAATCACTGCCAAATCAAATGTGTGGGTCATGTGCTGTGGCAACCCCAAGACAGGGACAGATTTAAACCAAAAAAGAAAGCCAAGGCATGTTATGTTAACTTAAAAAGCCCATTTTTATTCTTGGGCTTTTTATCCTGTATGAGACATTGATTTTAGCACTTTTTGTTGCATTACTTGCATCTTTGTTTCAGCTGTTGTTGTTTTTAGAGTGCTTTATAAATGAAGTTGGATTGGATGGGATCATATTTCAGACGCCACTCAGAATGAAAACATATTATTATTTTGTGGACCCCATACTTTACATGTCAAAGATGCTACAGAAACTGTATCATCCAACCGTTCACCAGTCTTGCTATGCAACTTAAACATTGCAGTTATTGTATCTATTCACGCTCCTCCAATTTAACGTGAAACACCGTTTAATGTCACCAAATAGCCATTCGACCAGATGCAATGAAAACCCAACTGATTAACTTGAAAGGAGAACAAGGATGATCTTTGACTGTTTGTCTGGACATAGACTCACGTGTCTCCCACTTGTGTTGCTTGGCTCTGCTGTCCTCTGCACACACACACACACACACACACAGAGTCCAGATCTCAGTCTGCTCTGCCCGGCCACCCACTGCACCACCAAACAAAACCAACTCTGTCAAATGTTGGTAGCAGCGTGGCAGTTTCCTGCTGAGGGCCTCCTACAGCCACACAAACCCACAGCCAATTATCTCAGCATGACTCTGCATCAGGATGTCGACCTCTGAGTACTGAAGACCATGTTGTTGCTGAAGATATGGTTGCAATGAACCTGAAACAAATTTGTAGTTTTCACCTGAATCAAAAGGAGGGCAAACCTAAGGAGCCAGAGTGGCACTTGGTCAAAAAGGCCAAACACAGTGAATCCCTTCTCTCTGGTGTAAGACAAGCTTCAGAGGAGGCTATATATGACCACACATAGTGAGCAAACATACTGAAATGACAAGAGTATTTTAAATTCATTAGCATTTTAATTATTTGCACATGTGATACATAAGTATGTCTTTCACCTCTATTTATATATATTTACAGCTCTTTGGATTTCAGCATCCTGTCCAAGTACCATTCTGTCCTGAACCTACACAAAAAATGGGAAAAAATAAAAAATAATCCAAATAAATAAATCATGAATCAAATCCCTGACAATATTTTCTCTGGTTTTGACATGTTCTTGGGTACTCTGGTCTCAAAACGGAGCATTCCTCCAAAAAATACCTTACTTATGTTTGGTTTTTGGCCAGTAAAACCAAATCAATAAATTACCAGCAGCTGAAAAAGAGCTTTTTGTAGCTTTTTGTCTTTTAAACATTCTGTGAGTTACAAGCTGTTATTTCTTAAAATAATTCCATGCATTTTGCCATAAAGTTGTTCCCAGGGTTTAGAGTAAAGTGGCTTAAAGTGCACATCACAAACCAGCAGCAACAGAACAGAGAGTGGGAATAGGGGGGTGCTTGAAACCGTCAAATTAGGAGTAAATGGTCTAGAACTTTACTAAAAAGGAAAATTTGCATCCAGAGGTCCAACCTCTGGATGCAACCGGGATGTGGATTTTGTCAAAAAAAAAAAAAAAAAAAAAGCTGATGATCAGCAAATTTTGCCAGCATAAGATTCCACTTGGAACAATTCGCAAAATCACAAATCCCAAACAGTCTGATTATATTTCTTTGGTAAAGTTTGCATGAAAGCCTTCAGGATGTAGAGGGCAGCATTTTCTGTCTGAACTCGACCCAACCGGGAGAGAGTAGTAACCACACCCAATCTGAAGTGTTTCAAATGTCTAATCCCGATCAACTGTAAGATGAAGCGTCTGTCACGCCATAACTGTCATCATAGTCACAGTTTCTATAGTAACCTCGTTACTTTAAGTTTGACTTGGTTAATGCCTCGATCAATTGTTCTAACACATTCAACTGCTTTAGAAAAAGCTCAGAGAATTTATCAGACAATAAACTGTCAGTTTCCAGAATGCTATGCCAAATCTCAAGGTCAAAAAGTTAAACTAATCTTGTTGTTTTTTTGGCTTCTCCCTTTTTAGCATTCAACACAGCGGAGCATGTGTCTGTATCTTTGATTTGGCAGAGATTTTACTCCAGATGCTCTTCCTCATGCGACCCTCCCTTTGCCCGATTTGCACCAATTCTATCAACTGAGCTATCCTGGCCCGGCCCAAAGGCTTAACTAATAAATAATGAGACAATTGTGGAACAATACAAGGATAGATGATCTAGCACACAAAGGGAAAAGGTTGAGTATTATCTATATACATATACACACATGAGAAGCATGTTAGGGCAGAGCAGATAATCACGGGCATGAAAGCATGTGCTTGATTGATACTGGAAGCCTGATTTATTTTATGCTTCTGTGATGTGCAGCTTCTTCCTATAGAAACAGGATACTTCCTGTCAAAATAAGTACTGGCAGTTTGGGGAATTTTTAATAAAATGCTGTCCTATTTTGTTAACATAGTGTCTTCGTGTTTCTTCTTTTGCTTTGTGGTGGGCGGAAACTGCAACTGTCGTAAATCAATAGTGGTAACAGGAAGTAGTCGTGTGTAAGCAGGTGCCAAAAATAAAAAGGGACACTTTCAGCATCATCAGTGCTTAAACAAATAAATAAATAAATGTCCATATTTGGAATGGTATTTCAAGTGATCAAGTTCAGTGCAATTTTATGTTTTCACACCAAACATCATCAATGTGTGTCATAGGGCAGTAAGAAAGCTTATGTACTGACCCTTTAATGGTCCAGTATGAAGCATTTATTTTTATTTTTATTTTTTAATCAGAAATTGGACAAATTACTAATAATTGTATCGTTAAAGTAAACTAAAACCAAAATGTTTAGTTTCTTTTTTATTATCATCTTGTTGTTTCTACAGTAGCCTGAATGGACAAACCAGCCAGATTATGCGTTTTGAATTATGAGGCAGAGGCTTACTACAAAAATGAAAGGTCTGCAAAGGCCACCAACGGGAAGGAGAGGGACGAATGTCCTCCATTTCTTACAATCTGAAGTCTCAGGAGTTGATTTTGATTTTAACAAAATGTCCTCTATATGGAGATGTGTGTCTTCTCATGGTGCATAATATTTAACCACTATTCAGTAAAAAAAATGAATAAACCAAATACTTCAGAGACATTAAGAACGATATATGAAAAACAACAGAAAAACAACAAGCATTGGAAAAAGAAAACAGAAACACACATGTTATGAGTAATCCTTGGTAACACAATTGACAAATTTCTTTGTTTACTATCCAGCTGTAACATTCTTGTTTAGAACAACCTTTTACGTAACCAGGTTCAATGTCGCTGAAATTCCAAATCACATTTACAAGGGAGAGCAGGCCAATGGGGCAGCTGCACCAACTTTACTTCTGCCTTTCTTCTGCTCTGAGCATGAAGAACAGGCGGAACCACAGCAGCACAGACTGACCCTTTATTGACCGGAGCACATGTATGAGCACATGTATGTATGAATCCACACATGAGGCAGAACAAAAAGGCAGAAATCCAGGTCCAAGGTAAAACCAGCTGAGACTATAGTCGAATTATCAGTCAATTAAGGGGATTGTTGATCACATTAAGCTTAATTAAGCTTAAAACAAGTGTTTTTTTTGGTTGAAATAATCTAATAATGCAAATTAATATTTTTTAAAGATAATATAGAGTAAAATCTAAAGAGAGCAAATGTAAGCACATCCAAACTAAATCAATACTGAGTGCTGTGAAAGAAAAGACAAAAAAGCAGAATGTTCCTGCATTCAGTTGTTGCTCATAATGTGAGATATAATAAATAAAAAAATTGCTGTGGTGACACATTCTGCTTTTTTGTTTTTAGATAAAATGTGAAATTTAAAGATGTTATGGATGTTGGAGTGATAGGCACCTGGCTGTTACTGTTGTTTTCCAAATTTAGGGGGGATCCCGAGTGCTACATTGATTCCCTTTCATTGGGTCTTAATTCTAACTTTTCAGGATTTTCAGGATTTACTTTAAAAGTTCCATCCATCTCAAAGTCTAAGTCCTTTCAGAGTTGTAGATCTTTGGATTCACAGTCACACAGCTCATTAACATTTCAAAATTTTTTTTGTAATTAAAAAAAAAAAATCTAATTTAAATTTGGAACTGTAAAGCTGTTATGTTTTTTTTAGTAACCTGATGAAAATGTAAGTGATATCTCTGAGGAGGAAGTCATTCAGAGGAAGAGCTGAATGTGCCTGGAACCTTTATTTTTTTTCTCTGAGGCAACCTCCCTGCATCAAAGGCATACTTGTCCAGTCTGGGCAGTAATACACTGATTTTCTCCAGCTCCTGTGATGCATTATAGGCCCATTATGTAACTCCACTTTAGGGCACTGTAGGAATTTATCCCACTTTTCATTCACGGCATCTTTTACTTGTTTGGGAATCTTTTTCCATATTGTTCAAACCCTAATTGACAGATTTAGGTCAAGGTGGATCTGGACATTCTAACAAGCAAATATTAATAATATAGAGGAGGTATTATTATTATTATAGCCAACTTCTATGATACCCTGACATGAAAATTACACTTTCACCATGGCATCAGCTTTCAGGATATACCATTTAACGCCAGTGGGCTGAATTTTCATTTACGTCATCGTGCTTTTCCATGTCATCGCAGCTCTGTGACCAAATATGTGGAGCAAGGCTGCTCGCGTAAATCAGCAGTGGTATGCACTGACAAAGCGGTTATCCCCTCAGACACAATAATAACCAGAGAGCAATTAGGCTGAATCTGATAGTGGGAAACTACAGTCTTATCAGTGTGTAAGTACTGTGCACTCTGGCAATGATCACGAAGAGTGTTTCCGTGGCATGGCAGAACTAGCTGACTACGTGACTGAGCTGTGGCCTACGGAAGAAATGCATGGATGCTAGATTCGTCCAGTGTACACGTAGGGTAAGGGATCACCTGCGTGACCTGTTCTTCTGCATGTCTGTTAATGCATCATTATCAAATTAGCCAAAATGACATGTGTTCTCTGCAATTTTTTGTATTCATCCAATCCGGACATGGAACTTATCATTTAAGGCACATCAGTGACATCACAATATGTTTACATGGACACAAGTAAATGGAATAAAAACCTTACTGGATTAAAAAAATATGTCATATAAACATGCATTTGGTGCGATCACACGTCTGATTCGTCTCTGAATTAATCTTTTAGTTCAGAGTTTTTAATCTAGAAAACTCACGGTTACTAACCTGGGAGTAATAATCTACTAAAAACAAAAAAGCAGCTTATTTAAAACAGCCGAGGTCACTTCTAATATCTTAATTAATTAATGCATTGTTTTGTTATAACTCCTCTGGATTATTGTTACACTCTCTATATTGGGATTAACCAGACTTCCATTGCTTGGCTTCATCTTTCCAAAGTGGCGCTGCTCACCTCTTGAGAGGAGTTCACAGGTAAGAGCATAATTCCCACATTCTGGCTTCCATCCACTGGCACCCAGCGTGTTACATAAAGATCCTGATCATGAGTCTCCAGTTAACTCAACCCTAATCTGCACGTATATGGACTGAAAGCAGGATTACCCCGACAAAACCCAAGCAGACACGATGAGAACATACAAGCATCACACCGAACGCCCAAGTCGAACCTGGATTGGAGCAGAGAAACTAAATTAAACAGAAAGTGAAAGCACCAGCAATGTCGTTTGTGACTTTCCATTCATAGAAATTTGACCAAAACACTAGGGTTTTCCTAATGGATGAACTGGAGCACTGTCAAAATAAACATTTGCTTCAACTCCAGGTTTTGTTTGCTCCCAAACAAACATTCCTGCATATTTGTGATGGAGATAAGCCTCTTGTTTTCATGTCGTCCCCAACAGGATATAAATGTGTGAAGCTTGTTTCAACACAAGCATCTTAAACTACTGGAAAACATTTGGTCGTTTATCAACAAAGACTTGAGCATAACTTGAGTTCGGGAAGAGAAATGAGCAGGTGATTTGTTTTGTTCAAAGACATGCACTGGGTGTGAATTACTTTACAGCTGCTGCTGGTTTAACAATATGCTCACAACTGTCTTGAAATGGTTCCTCTTTAGATGCAGGACGAGGTTGTGATTTTTTACCGCTTTCACAGAACACAGACACTTTAACATTCCTCTTTGGAAGACCTCAAAATACAAACAACCCACTGTGATTGACAAGCCATTTCTTTTAAGTGGCAAATACCGCACAGACCCGTTCTCAACCACTGTACAGTGGTCGGGGTGAGAGTACAGGAGAAAAGGAAGGAGACACCGAGTGGAGGAGCAGCCACATTATTAATCATTTAATTGTAACCAGAAAGCAGACGCTCCTTCTGCAACAACACCAATGTAGCTTGCATTGTAGCTTCAGCCGCCGGCAGTTTGTTCCACTTCAAAACATTGTGGAGAGATGATGGAGAAGAGAAGAGAAGAGCTGCGTCAAAATGGAAAAACTTTAGCGCCATGTCAAGGTTTTACTTTGGTTTCCATGAACTGTGACATCTGAGATTATACACTGTCCACACTTCACGTTTGCTCTGGATTTCTGGGCCTGCACACAAAAGGAGCTTCAGAATATTCTGTATTATTTGAACTGTAAGGAGAAAAAAGTTTAGGTTTCATACGCAAACTGTCAGTCATGTATCTGTTTGTTTATTGGCGCGTGTGGGAAAACTCTGAGGATTGTGAGCTGGAAGTCATTTCCAGTGAGTGGTGACAACCCATATGTGGAGCTGAGCTGTGCAGGGATGCAGACAGAAGCTTGGAGAGGGAGAGGACCAGGGAAAGACTGTGATGATGACAGTGAATGAGAGGGACGGAGACAGAGCCAGACAGTCTGAGCGTCACCACTGGGACACGACGCTATTCATCTGCTGGAAATCCTCAGATATTCCCAAGAGTATCAGTTTTGCAGGGAATGGGGCAGAGCATTCACAAGAAAAAAGATAATCTCTCAAAAAACAAAGACAGAGTAAAAAATATATGCAAAAATATATAGGTTAGAAATGACTGCTGTTACGTTTCATCAAAGATGATGCCTCGATGTGTGGACATGATCAGGACTCCAAACACAGTCTTAAAACGGAGGTGACTCATGACATCTGTGTTTCAGCTCCTTCCTTCATAAGCAGAGGATTCTCAGCTCACGTGGATTTCGACAAAGCCAATAAGGTGTGAATTTATCTCTGCAATGAGGCAATTTCATTTTTCTTTGTGAGCGTCAAAGAAAAACAAGAGGTTATGCAACAGTTTTTTTTTCCATGTTTTGTCGGCACGATTTCCAAGCTGCTCATTCTTAGACATCTGACGGGAGACGCTGGAAAACGTCTGAGGATTGCCAAGGACATTCTGGTGATAAAAGTGGACCAGGCTGCACAACGGCTCTTAAAACTTCTTAGAATCACAGTCTCGATGTAGAATCAATCAACTTGTAGATGACACAACTATCACTATCACCCTGATTTAGGATTATTTTTTTACACATCATCTCTGAGGAGAAACACTAAGTTTAGTGTTTGTCAGTGAATATTGGCAGGGTTAAAATGCAAGTCTCAGCTACTGCTGCTGAGGGGAATTCTTCACACTGCAACTTAACCTGTCACAAAGGGAGGGTTAGCTTGTTTACTCCAGTTAGAGTAATCTACACAGGAAGCATTCTTCTCCATTTAGAACGATAAACATTTTTGCACAAATGCTATAAATAACATGGGAAATAGAGGTTGGACGATTAAACTGCACGAAGCGATAATACAATCTGTATTTAAAGAGCTGTCAGACAAATAAGCAACATTAAGCTTCAGGCATCGTTCTGGACATTTTTGTCCACTTTAGAATCTGGCATATGGCACAATTTTTTTAAAGTCTCTCTCTTTACAAATGTTGGCATTTAAGTCACTACAGGACAAACATATCCATTTCCAAAAGATTATGCTTTTCTCCGCATAATCTCTTAAACAACTTCAGCCCTGCTCAAAACTACCAAACTTTCATCAGTGATGTCGAGTGATCATCCTGGCATTTAAAGGGTTAAAATCCTGAAAATGATTACATGTTTGGTCGTAAAGATTTTATTGCAGTTTTTTGGAAGAGCACAATTTTGTCCTTATGACTCAAGAAGGTAGTAAATTAAACCGAAGCCTGAGGGTTAAGGAGACACTAATTTCAGCCCTTCATCAAACTATCTTTGGAAAAAACATAAATTCAGTCACTTCAGCCGGTTTAATATGAAAATGTGACCATGCTCACAAGTTCATCCCTCCATTCTCACAGTAAACAAAGACGACCCCATGACAGTACGAGCGTAAAGAAGGGTCTTGTATCCACTTCTTGCTGTCGTGTCAGGTTATTATCTTGATACAAGCACTAATTAAACAGGTTTTCCTTCAGCATATTACAATTACAGGCATCTGTATATCAGCTATCACCCACACCTGTCCAACATCTGAAGGAATTAGATGTTACAGTGCAACATCTCATAATTAAATCACAAAGTGATGGTTCAGATCACCACCCGTATCAACACTGTATCAGATATTTTCTGCTGCAATGACAACTTTGACAACTTCACAGGGCTGTGTCACAAACCGTCTTGTCTTTTAAACCTTAAACCTTTAATCCCATTAATTCGTCTCTGTGGTTGTATTTTAAACACCACAACAACATGGTTCCTTATGCTGTTTTGTTGTTTTAAAGCAGTTTTGTTTTTATCTGAGTCTCATCTTTGTGACCATTATGAAGAATTTAACACAAACTGACTCCATATGCACAATCATGTTGCTTATAGTCACCATATGAATGCCTGAAAGGTTGTAGTGCATGAATCATATTATAATGTCAGCGTTATAGGGAAACTATTCTGGATTAAGTACAAGGAACAATAAAGACATAGTTCTGTAAAAAACAATATGAACATTTATTTTCTGTTATAAACAAATGTTTGCAACTGACAATAAAATTCCCTTTGGAGGCACTAATGTACTGAATAAAGCTGCTTAGCAACAACACAAATTACACAAATCCCGTGTTCCTCAGGATGCCAGTTTGTACGTTCAATGGCATCCATTTGATGCCGTGAGCAACAAACAGCGTGCGAAGAGACGGTGTTTGAGATAATCTCTCAGCTGTTTCTCCCCCACTCATTATTACAGCCTTTTACAGCACAGACGTTGAATCTGAGAGATATGTCAACACTGGATGTCTGCGCCAACAAGGAAACATCACAACATTACAAGCTTCACAAACGCCCAGATGAAGAGGAAATCCAAGGCAAACAAAGACAGAGGAAGTCTGCTAATGATTTTTTGGGTGAAAACTTTTCTCCGTGCACACGTTTGTCATAGTGAACGTTGTCTGAGAGCGGCGCTGTGAGCAGACGTGATCGGACAGGCCTCAACTTCAGGGGATTATTAAGAAGTGGTTTTATCTTCTGACTAATGACTTTTTTTTTGCTTTTGCCTTTGCTGCTACTTGTCTGTGCTTTGTTGCTATGTTTTGGTTAGTTTAGACTGATGAGACATCACCAAAGTGACTGTTGATATAATAAAAACTGCCGCAGTGACAAAGTGCATCAGTGCGTCAGATGTGGCGTCTCTAAATGGACAACAGGGCTGAGAATTGTAGGGTAAAACACAACATGTCCTTTTGCTGTGATTGGCAGGAAAATCTGTTCAATTTATTGACATTTGGTACCAGCATAATGATCATACCTCATGAGTCAGGAAAATTACCAGTGTTATTAGCTATTATGTTGGACAGCCCATGGATAAGTGGTAGGGAATTGGGCTTGTGACCGAAGGGTTGCTAGTTTGAATGCCACTCAGGTCAAGTGCTGGAGTACCCCTGAGCGAGGTATCCAATCCCCATTGCTCACTGAAAAACTGGACACTCTTAAATGGGAGAGTTGCATCAGGGAGGACATTCATTGTCAATAAAAATATCTGCCAAATAAATTAAGCAGAGATATTTAGCAGTAGTGTGAGCCCGAGAGCAAGCTGAAACTAAAACTGCCACTTTATTAGGTACACCTGCTCAAATGCATAACTCAAATATCCTCCCGTTAAATCCAATACATGAGCAACAGCAGCAGAAGACCACAGTAGATGCCACTTCTGATAATGAAATAGGAGTCCTGTGTACCTAATAAACTGACCAGAGTACATTAAATGATGATGACATATACTGTGTGTACATGGTAATCCATTCCATGGCATTTTTGATCAAACTATATGGCGTTATACGTTATATGTAATGAGACTGTTGATATTTCAAATATTGCATTGGTCAGATTTTCTTTGAAAATCCCCAACTGAATGATTAATTACTGTTTTGACCATAAAGTGCAAAATGTCAAAAGCACAGATTCATAGGGATGTTCATTAGGGATGTGACTCTTTGTCCACGCTTAAGTCAAAATATATATTATCTATATTCCATTTCCTAGTGTATGCTGATTTTGAGCACAGTTTTAGTTCATGTAGCAGGTTTATTGAAGCCAATTTAGCTTTGGCACGTATGAGTTCTGGACTACAGTGGGTATTTCTCATATGTCCATAAGTAGAGCTGATTGTCTTGAGGATGAAGTTTCCAGGAATTTTGGGGATTTTGTAGCGGCAGTTCGACTCTCAAACAAAACCAGAGGGTATCTGTTTATACGCTGGAGTGCATGCAGACATCTGCTGCTGTGTTTACAAACTTTTTTGACAGGATTTGGCAATTTGTGATGTGAGGATGGTGAAATTAGATCCTGTAAAAATCCCACATAATGTGAATGGGTTTTCCCTTTGATATAAACGCAAGAGTATGACAGAAAGCATCAAAGTATCGCTTGAGCAGACGTGTTACTTGCATAAAATTTCCACTGTTGCAGCATCACATAACTGGGAATAGATGTCAACAAATGCATAATACAGCTTTATCTACATGTTTATTATGGCTAGTTTACATTTTCGAGTAACCAGGAAGTGGTAATGTTAATATTTATGCCACACGCTCACACAGCTTGTACACCCCTGGCACTGATAAGGTGCAAACAGTCCTTTTCTGTCAGTGCACACTCAACACACTGTTATGTCTGCTGTGGACGTCTCAGGAGAGGGGCAGGAATGAAGTCGGGGGGCTATTTTGGTTTTTTTAAAAAGGAGCTCCAGGGTTTTGTGAGGCCTGACCCTGAGAAAATCTGAGGCAACACATACCGAGGCCCGCTCCTCTGTGTTTGACTCTCCTATGTGCTGTGCTCCATCACACAGGTCATCACATGCATAAAAGGAAATCGCGTAATTGCTGACTACAAGGAAGGCACTGAATATCATGACTTCTTAATGTACACTATCAACAAAAAATATGTATTTTTTCCCATGGAACCAAAGTTTAGAACTTAACGGAAAAGCTGAATTAACAATAAAGTTTCCCATAGTAAAAACAGAAGCCAAAGAGCTAACAAGCCCTCGTTTATCCCAATTTTATAGCCTCCCAGAGTCAGTCTGGCTGTTCTTCATGTCATGTCACCCTCTGGCTCAAAAGCTTTGTCTAACCAAAACATTTAGTGTATGTAAATTATCACACGTTCTGCAATAAACCCAGACAGTCAATGGAAAATGATCACTAATGAGCTACCATGGGACGGCAGAGGGTGTGGACCACCCCGCGTCTTATTACCCTGGCACAGTGCAGCCGTCAGTGTGCTGTCAAAGACCGCTCTACACCCATCAGTCATAAAAATTTAAGAGGGAACAGTGAAAATGGCACCCAATTATGATGCATGGTTTAGTTCTGGCTTCTGTGCCTGTCCAGAGAGAAATCACTGGCTTTACACTGAAACATCTAAAATAACAAGGTCTGAGAGGAGAATGCATGATGAATGGATTTTTGGTTTGACCTTTAGCCTCTTAAAGTTCACATCATAAAGGGAGAGTTCAGGTGTTCAAAAACCTAACAAGAGGAATCACACGGTTTTTGAAAGAGCTAAAGCTATTGAGCAAAAGAAAATGTGTCAATCTTCACTTCTTAGGCCATGGTAAGACTTTTCTTTTTTCTTTAAAATGTCTGTACCTGTTGAATCGATTATTCTTTGCGGGTTCGTTCACTGCAGCCACTTGTCGCCTGCTCTAAACTCTACACTTCAGCTGTTCTTTGAGTCTGGGACATTTCAAGCCTCTCCAGTTTCTCAAAATGTTCCATTGTCTTGTTACATAACAAAATTATTGCCATTCACACTGATGAGAGGTGGAAGGAAAGGCTGCTTAAGGTACTTTTTACAGATGTAAAACATCTGAATCCGTTTCTTCTGTCTGCTGGTATTCATTCCCAGACATCCTTATATATAGACCATTAAACCATGTACAGCTTTTTATGTTTTAGGCTTTAAGTATAGTAGATGCTCATATTCTAGTAGTCACATTTAAATCATATATGAATTATAAGATGGTAAAGTATAGTTTTTGCACATTTTCATGATCCTCAAATCCTCAAAAATGATTTTAATTTCTGATTTTTCCTTATTTTTTAAATGGCTTATCCCTCATTATCCAACTCATACTATTAAGGTAGTTTGAATTACAATGAGAACAATGTAATCATTATACTCTGGATTTGTCCCATGGTTTGCTTTAGACAGGATTCTGGTTTGAGTGAAGAGATGCTGGATGAATTTAAGTTTAATAATGACCTCATAGCTCTCAGTTTTCTGGATTCAGATCACATAGTCACTGCCTTTTACCGCAGGCCAAATACCACATGAAGAAAAATAAGGCAGGATTTAACTTCTCCTTTCCTTAAAGATGTGATTTTTTTCCCCACATTCACTAATCACAACACATGTATCATCAGCATGCAGATTGTTTTCGTCATTCTTTAAAGTCTGCTATCTTGAGTGTGTCTAATCTCACAGACTCGAAAAACACATCAAATAGTTTTAGAGATGCGTTCCAGTGACTCCAATATTCTCTTCACAAAAAAGGAAGTGGCCAGTTCACTCAGTCACTGAAAGATCCAACAGTTAGAACAAACTTTCCATCCACTGTTGCTGTGTAAGGATATAAATCATATCAATGGCACACACGCACACACACACGCACACACACGGTGTGACTTGTGTGAAAGCCAGTGATGTGAAGTCATCACTCACTCAGTCTGTGTCATAATCTGTGCAAAACATGTGCAATAATCCTGTGCCACTGCACATTATCCTGTTTGCCTACTTCCATAACAAAATGACTGAATAAATTGAATAAATGTTTAATATTGGTTGTACTTTTTCCACATACTTTTATATTGCCTTTGCATTTTATACTTATATACTATATTTGTATATAACACTTTTTTTCTGCGCATCACTTTTTGTTTCTTTGTTTTTTACCTCTGATTTTGTTGCTCTATCTATTGGATTTCCCCAAATGTGGGATCAACAAATTCAAAATTAATCTAATGGAGTGTGAGTGAAAGTCACAGAGGAATGCTAACCACACAAATACAAACACAGACCATGTTATCTGAGGTGACTTCCAACAACTGTCTTCCTGCTTCATGTTTGTGAAATTACATTTTTGAGGCCTGTAGGGTCTGTCAGAGCACTGGAACCACGACTTATATAATTTAAGCAAATTCACCTATTATTAATGCTGGAATACATTTGCAAAAAAATATTTCCATGCTGCATAATTAATACACACACAAAAAAAGATCTCCCAGGAATCAACCCATTTCTAAAGAGAGAGAAACGATAACAGACAAATAAATAAAATACATTTCTGTTCAGGTGCATAACAAACACAAAACTTAAGTTATTTTTTTAAAAAAAGCTCTCATTTTCCTTACCTCATTTATTTCTTTTATTTAATAGGAACACATTAAAATGACATTTAAACATGTCCGAACGTCCAAAATGGTCTATTAGCCAACTTATTCAGATCAATAAGTTTTGAATCAATTCAATTCAGATCAATCAAAGGTATATTAAGATAAGATAAGATGAGATGAGATGAGCACAGAAATGTAAAACAGCAGGGTTTAAAACCTTACAGAACAACAACTCTAAAAGGTTTTCTGTGGAACATAATCAACCTCCAGGTTTGCCTCTGCATTAAATGTCTGCACATGTGCATTAAGGCCTCTCCCACTGGCCTTGCACTCTGGTTTCCCATTTACGTCACAGCTTTTCTCTCTCACTCTGTGAAAATTGTAAAAAAAAAACAAAACAAGTAAAAACACTGATAGAAACAGTTCAAGGTTTTGTCCAACTATCTCAACATCTTATTGGTCGATAAGTTCAGTCTACAGAGCAAAATTCTCTGTGGCTCCATCTCTCCAACCGAACATTTATACGCATGTCAAAACAAAAGAATTATTACATAAATGACTATCACTCAAGAACATAAATCAAGCAAAAGCAGACTGAAGTGTACATTTATCCGAGGCCTGTGACGAAACATCATCGTCATGTCACCCCACCTTCAGGTCTTAGTACCTGATGTTCCCTTCAGCATCTGCTCCCCATTCCCAGAACCCTGCAGGGCCAGGCCTCTCAGTGGGAGGGAAAGTCACGTTATATATGAGTCTGTCTCGGAGCAAGAAAAGGCTTAACAGAGTTCTAACTCTGAAAAGGGCAGAAAACGGAGCTGGAGGAAGCTCCGTAGATTTATAGTCATCATTGATGTTGTTGCGGCAGCAGATTTGAATGACTGATTCTGCCTGAAGGAAAAATAAAACGATTTGGAAGCTTCCAGTTTGAAGGATTGACTGAGGATCAATCTTGAAGGAAAAGGAGAATTTACCAGGAAGTCAATTTTAAAGGCATACTTTTGAAGGGGGCGGACATATTTCTGTATGTACATGGAGTCAGTGTGTTGCATACAGCATTCAGAAACTAAAACAATATTTATTTGTTGTTTTGATGTGACTGGGGACATTGGAGGAAATGTGTTAATTTGAGATTGTATATATATATATATATATATATATTTGTCAGTATAATGTGATTTATATCACAAACAAATTTAACAAATTAATAAATTTAACAAATTAATAATAGCACACATTAAACTATATTTTTATATGTTGCCCCGCTCCACTTTCCACTGTACGTCAGGACTTTGGTAGCAGCATGTAGCTCCAGCTGTTAGCCATCACCATCAGCTGACTTCTGTTTATACGTGCAATCAAGTTTCCTCTGGTGTTGCCTGCCATGCACGTGCACCAGAGGCTGCGGGGAAACAACAGCCTGCATGAAATCCATCTCCTAAAATCACAATATCACGTGCAGTAAGGCATCTTCGCTAATTAGCGCAGACTCACATTCATCACTTACTGTCGGTGAATCATAGCTCGTTATTTTGTTACTTTAGGGAGATCTAATGATACGTAGTAGTCTCATTATGTGAGACAGTAAGAAATGGTTTGACTAAGGGTTTGGTTTTCAGTGCACATGCAGGTTGCTCTATCACAAACTATAGATCTCAGTACTGATATTCAGTTCACACAGACGCAGATTTATCAGTCATAACCTAGAACCAAAAAAAAAGTTGAGAGTTTGAGAGTAAAAAAATCTATACAACCTCTCTTCTGTTCTTGATAAGTTACAGGAGCACATTTGACTGATTCCAAAACACGCGGAGTGCAGATAATCACCATAAGCCACGCCACAAAGGGCACCCAGTTTGCTGGATTTGAAAAATCACTTTGGTGCTTGGTGGAGATGGAAACACACACGCCCACACACACACACCCACACACACACAGGGACAGGATATGTGTGGAACTTCTGCCATACTCAATGAATCCAGTGTGTTCCCCAAAGCTAAATGAGCCGCATCTGGTTCGTCTCATCTAGTGTGTCCACCAACTCGACCCATTGCTGGTTATGTAATATTTACACACTGTGATAAATTACATTACAATCACCTTTCCTGTCTTTGACTATAGTTTCTTTATTGCTGAGGTTAATGTATGTACTGTATATACTAGCGTGAGGACACTCTATACCTCTGTTAAAATTGCCTTTATGTCAACAGAGCTTTGAACCTGTTGAACGACTTTACATTTATGTTACACCTGGCACTGGATCATTACTTAAAGATGTTGGATAAATTAATCTTTCTGACGAAGAAAGAACGTATAGGCCCCATTTTCTACAAGTATTATACATAGAATGAAGTTGAGTTGAGTTGGTCTTTAACGGTAGAATTCAAATGATTTACTTCTAAGTTTTGTAGCGTGTCACCAGGTATGGAAGAATGTTGGATGGCACACCAATTGAATCAGTTATGCAAGTTGTGTTTCTTTGGTTCAGGAGTCTGATATAATATGGACACGGTTATGCAACTGTATTATTCAAAAATGAAATTGGATTTATCTTCAGTACTGTAGAAAGTTATTGTTGGGTTTAATTTCCTTCACTTGTTCTCAGAGTAAAGTGAAGATCAGAAACTGAACCTCTTGATGCATCTTCCTAGTCTGTAAAGTTATTGAAAGTGCATTACTACTAATGTTAATTACATGAACCATGGCTGACATGTCTATGTGGAAACTCTGAGCGAAAACTAAATGCGCCAGTTAATTTACAGTTTCCCGTAATGATTCTCCTGCCAGTTTATAATAAATGGCCTTATATAATAATGGATATGGTCAAAACATGCCAATGTGACACATGGACAGTGTTACATTAACGCACAAGACAGAGGAGTAGTGGAAAACTCATCAGGTCACTGTCAGTGGCAGTTAAAGCTGACCTTCTAGAGACCATATCTGTCTTTCCTGCAGTTTTCTCTTACACACGATGCTTAAATATAAGCTAACACTAACTTGACCTTGGCAGAACAGTAAAATTCTTGACTGTAAATCCCTAACCAGCTGCATTACAGCAGATATAGAGGAGAAGGTTGACAGATTTCAACCTTACTAAAGTTCATGCATTAAAAAAGCGTTTTTAAAAGCTTCCAGAATCCACCACGGTCAGTGGCGTTCGTGAGGATTCTTGAAAGTTTCCTCTTTCCTCCATGTTTCTTTTACAAAGTCCGTTATCCTCTCATCTAAATTAATCATCAGACTTTTTCAAGTCGAGCCCAGAGCTTAGCCAGAGAGAAGAGGAGCGAGCGTGGAACACCGCTCCAGGTTGGCTCCGACACTGGTAGCTGTTTTTCTTTTGATGGAATCACACCAGGAGCGCTGAAAAGCACACATTCCATCACATTTCCCCGTCTTCAGGCTAATCGTGGACGGCTGTGATTTGTTCTGTGTCTGGTCTTATTAGCTCTATCTGCACTGCTCCTGCCACTGAAGTATGCTGCTCCTCAGTGCTTCTGAGACCTCGGTTGCAGATATGATCTGGACTAACTTAGCCCTGCGACTACAACCTGGGCATTGCGTCAGCAACGAGGGCATCTGAGGCTAATTGTTGGCGAGCTGTGGACAGGATCACTTTTACTGCTGCACACTTATGCAAGAGCCAGGCAGCTGCAATAAAGATGTTTATGAGATGCGGTGGATTTCCTCTACAGTAGCAGCATATGGGAAATTGTCCAGTAAAGTGCATTAAGGTGTGAAATGAATTAATTTACAGAGCTGTAAAGTTGCAGGTGGTTTGTTTAAAACCCCTAACAGCTGGTTTGTTTGTCGGACTTTAGCATACGTATTCCAACACACCAACTGAAGAGGTTGCAGGCCTTATCAAGCCACTAAATGTGCTATTTAGACCAAAGAGAATCAGAATGTACACATGACTTTACATCCATCAATTATTGTGCTAGTCCAACCAAACCTAGTGGTCGGACTAGCTGGGACATGGACAGTAGGTCAGTTAATCATGTATTTGCATGTATTTGGTCTGTGGGAGGAAACTGGAGAACCTGGAGAAAAGCCATGCGCACACGGGGAGAACATGCAAACTGCATGCAGAAAGGTCCTTGTTCCGGTTGGGTCACAAACCCAGGTCTTCTTGCTGCAAAGGCAAGATAATCCAGATAATCTTTCAAAGTTTATTTAATGTGGAAACAGTGAAACTTGCAAAGACTTATAGTTAGCTGATGTTTATTAAAAGAGGAAGATGTTTTAACTTTCTGTTTGTTTTCATCTTGTATTGCATGCAAACCTCAGACCTCAGCCTCACAGTGTGTCCTGTTTGCTTTCTTTGATAATCTGTCATTAGAAAGAAAGAGGAAACGATTCACAAGCATGAAAGGGGGAAAATAACGCTGATGTGGTTTGGAATATTTGTGTTCTGTGTTGGTGCAACCACCGGAGAGTGGCAGGAGGTTGTAACAACAGATTACAGTAAACGTGAAGCAGGGCCGATAAGTGTGAGCAAGACAGGTGCAACATGTTACGCTATCATCAACACATTTTTAACCACATTAAAGCGGCCCACATAAGAACACCTAATCTGCTGCTGTTCAACTAGGGAGTGGTTTTCTGTCGTGCTGCACATGCACGATGAGTCACATGCTTCTGGTAGTTCATCTATGCCAGACCAAAATTATTTGGATGAAGAACATTCTAGTTATTGTAGTTTAGAACAATTCTGAGCAAACAAAGGAGGCTTTGCTTTTGCAGTCGTGGGATTTATTAAGCAATGATTATGAAGCAGTTTGGCCAACGTTACAACGCTACAATATGGTCCTGTGAGACGGCACATCTAAAGTAGAAAAGCATTGTAATAGGAACAATCTGTTGCAAATAATGAAGTCATAAATCATAATTACAAGATTATAAATGCACTCAGAATTGGTAGATAAAAGAATTCACGTCCATTATATATGTACCTATTTATCCTGTGAATCTTCTTGTATAACAGAATAGAGTCATTAAATATAACACTTTTGTGGTTTGGTTGAGGTTCAGTCTTTGTCCTGCCAATCAGAGCGGCATGTTTTCCGTCAGTCTGCTCCGTGGAGACAAATGAAATGAGTAGTAAGGGAACGACATGTCAAATGAATCAGTCATTTGAAGAGAGATGGTCTCATTTTCCCCCATCTGTTGTAACAGTGCTTTACAGGAAGTCTGTAAGAATGCTTAACAGCACAAAAGAAAATCATTGTGCCACAAAACAGACGATTCTCTGGTGTAAAGCAAATAAACTGTGCAATAGCAACTGTTGAAAGTGGACCTTGGATGTCCTAACAAAATACCATGTCAATTCATTGAAGACCTGATTAGATACTTCAGTCTGGAGCTACAAACCAGTTAAATGCACAAGCTGATAATGTTTTGAAAACATCCATCCGTGCAGCTGTTGGGGTTTCACTGAAAACTTGTGAAAAATGTAACACTCAGCTGATGAAGACAAATACCCTCCCAAGTGCAGATTAGGATTTGGCCTTTTAGGGACAAAGTCTGTGCTATTTCTGGTGTGATCCATCTTTGTGCTACAGTTTTGTCTCCTGTCAAACGTTTCCCTTCCAGTCTGGAAGGTCATGCTCTGTCTGCCGTCTCGCTGCATGCCTCAGCCCCTTGACCTCAACCATGGATGCTGTTTTCCTCTTCCGCTTCCATCGTCTCCTCCTTGTTTGCATGTCTGAACCATAGTTAAAGTTTTTTTTATTAGGAGGATGACATACAGCAGTATTTCATGAAGTTATAAAATAAACGTAAAACAGCATTAGTCAGTCAGGAATTGGCTGAATAAGGCAGCCACTATGGTTTTGGGAATGCCGCTAATTTCCTGCGCGTTGTCGGACATGCTCAGATTTCTCTTCTGGGTTTTGTATCGTTTGGCTGAAGCCTTTTCTTAAATGATGGAAGACAGCCACTCGCCTCGGTGTCTCTTATTTCTCATCAGAGAGCAGTAGCGTGCAGGGGACGGATGACACACGCTCTCAGATGGCTAATAAAGGAGCACTTGATTTCATGCCTCTGATTCTTGTGAATGGAGAGATCGTAGTGAGGCGTTGTTGAGTTTGGGCTGTACTGGAGTGCCGCGCCTCGGGCAGGCAGGAGTTAGACTCGGATATGTAGTTATTTCACTCAGCAATCAGACATTTATTTTTACTTTCTACGTGTGTGAGTGTGCACGTCCGTCTGTCCGTCTGTGCCACACAAGTGCTTTCTGATGGGAAACATTCTGTAATGTGCTCATTCCCAAAATAGATCCTATAATCGCTTCTTGCCGACCTCTGCTTGCAGAAAGGATGTTACTCATCTTCCTCCCTAACAATCGTCATCATTTACTTAAAGCTACAGTGTGTAAAAATGTAGCTACATTTATTGGTGAAGTTGAGGCTTGGAGAACGTGGCCTTCAGTTAGCATCAAAACTCCATACAGTTGATGGTAATATATAAGGGCCTCTTTATAAAGACATACAACAATTCATACATTCATCAGCTTATTTTATACATATAAGAAAAGTGTAATCATTTTATGCCCAAATGTTACACACTGGACCTTTAAGTCTCCAGATTCACAGTAAAAAGTTGAACCCATTAACCACAAATATTACAACTATTTTACCATATTGTTATTATTCATTCTCAAAAGGAATCATTGAGTTGTACTTTGCAAAAAACCTGAATGAAACAAATGTGTAAAACTACATTACTTAACGTTTTAGTACTCACTGGCAGCTTGGCAAAGTGTCAACACAACGTTTTGTTATGGAGTAATAAAGTTAAGGACCCAATGTTCAGAACACGGACAGGCTGACTGACCAGGTTTTTATTAGACAGAAATACTGAAGAGTAACTTGAAGTTGGCAGTGAAGTGGGTTTCCAGGCCGAGAGCTGGTGACAAAACAGGAAGTCGGGAGAACTGGACCAAAAAAATGCAAAAAATGAGACCTGAAGCACAGGGATGACACACACACACGCACACAAACAGACTAAATTCTAACTGGAGCAGGCTCGATGTGTACCACACTGGGTAGCAGAACAATCAAACTGGTGCAGAGCTGGATTTACATCGTGATGAGAAGATGAATCTGGGGCGAGGTTTTAAGTTGCAGTTGTCGTCTGCAAACGTGTGAACAAACACATTAACGTCACTTTTCACATACAGTGGCATTTAAGAGCATCAAATTGTCAACTTGCAGATATCGTCATCTTTCTGTGACAACGTTTGACTTTCATTGCCAGTTGAAGCACTTTGTATAAGAAACTACAGTATAATTTAATGGAATGGCCGAATGAAACTAAAGCGAAGACAAACGTGAAAAGGAAGTGAAGGTATGACTGGACTGGTGGTGATAACAAACCTTTAAACTGAGCAATAAACAAAGAGAAATCTGTAAATAAAAATCAATACGTATTGAAAGCTCTTCTGTCTTAAATGTGAAGTACATACAGTATGTGCACTTTTTTATGCCTCTCTTCATAAATAAGGGTTACATATTGTTACATATTATGATACTTTTGTAATACATTCTTGTTTTTTATTCTTTTTCCATTCCATATTTGTATGTTCATATTATCATTTTTTTTTTATTTGTAATTCTGTCCATACTTGACCTCCTACCCCTTGCTGTGGTAACAAAAGAATTTTCCTGGGGTGGAATCAATAAAGTCTAATCTAATCTAAAATAATCTAATCAAATAAGCAAAAACCAAATGTGAATAAGATGTTAGTTTACAGGAAGAGGGCTTACCTGTGAAGGGGCACGGAGATATTTTTAACCTTCATCTGACCCAAAATGTAATAACACACACTCACATTCACACCAATGAGCTGCAACAAGTGCAGTTTCCACTCTATAACTACTCTAATTGCTTTTGCTGAGAATCTTCAGACTTTCTAAATGACTTAAATATAATACATGCGTATATTAATCAGTTAGTCAGTTAACTCTACATGTTTGCACAGACACACACACTCTTGCATATTTACACAGATTCTTGGCATAACTACGCCTCCTGTCACAGGTCTCTGAGGAATACAAACCCTTTCATATGGTCATCTCACACCGAGGTTCCTGTTCCAGACACATCCTCCGTCGCGTCACAACACGCCTGCTTCAATCGGCTCACATTTATTTCCCCTCCTCTGCTCCTCAATGGGTCTTTATGGACCATTTTCATTACACAAACAGCACCGTTGTCCCCGCCACAGCCTCTTTCTGGAAGAGCCGCTCTACATTTTTTGTATGTTTTCTTTGCAGAGAAAGTTCTCTGATGTGTGGATGTTTCCACGGGAATCGACATTTAATTCAGGGAAGCCAAACACCACTTCATGCGAGTGGGGTCACAGGTCCTCTGCTGTTTTGTATATTGTGTAATTCAGCCTGTCAGCCTGGGGAAAATCGTTGGGAGCAAAAATCTTCAAATGTAATAAATCACACAAAAGTGAGACAACATGTTATCCCTGCCACTCACCTTTCATGGAAATGAAAATAAATCGCACAGCTTGTCCTGAGTAGCTTCTGCTCTGCATTTCACAATAAAAGTGGATTTACTAAGCATGCTCAGTTAAAAGGGGATTTTTCAAATTTTTGTTATTTTATCACAAACATCATATAATTTTACATTATTTCTCATTAAATTGTAATGGAAAACATGTAAAATTTTATTAAAAATCTGTAAATTTACATGCTTATCTTTAAAGATCTTTGTATGATATACAATAATTGCCTTGTGACAAAAGAAATGTTCATTTAAAATAATGGTATTCGGTGATTTTATGGTTTTAAAACCTTATGGTATTCTACTACAGTCTTACCGTTTTTTTTTACGCTATATTCTTTACAAAGTTGCTTTAAATGGGCATAATGTTGGATGCAAGTTTGACATTAAAATGAAAACACGGCTTCTTTTTCCTCATTGGGAGCCACAAAAGCGAACAGGGTTTATGTTACAAGTAACTTAAAAACTAAGAGACTGTGGAGAAAACCTCTCTGGGTCAGAGTGAAGAGATGAAAACACCCAGAGGACAAGCTCAGATATAAAACTGCCCCATAAAAACACAGAATTGCAAGACTCACCCACTCACAGCCTGTCAGAGTATAGGAGTGAAACGACAGTCTTACTTCAGCTTTTCACATGAAAGAACATTAAAGTTTATGTTATACTGTGGCTCCTCTGCATCTTTTTATAACTGACTTGCAGGTGACCCATTTCTCAGGTTTCGTCTGCGGGCGACAAGACACTTGCTTCTGACATTTTAAAAGCTTCAAAGATACGGCCATCATAATAATTATAATTAGGATTTTTAAGCAGAAATTGCCTCCTGCAGACAGAGAGAAACGTGTTGCACTGGCACATGAGTCCAATGTCCACTGGTATGTTGGCTTTGATTTGGTTGCCGCAAACCCTTGAGAAAACAGTTGCACTTGTTACATTTGACTTTGACTTTTATTTATTTATTTTTGCTAAAATAGGTTTTTAGAGCAAAATTTAGGACCAGCATTTTGCATTTTTGCAGGAAGCCAGGAAACCATTACAACCCAGCTAAAGACTGGGTTGTGAGGCTGAAAATTTGGGGGCTGTAAAAGTGGCAATAAAAATCTTTATTCTGCGGATAACTGTGTCCAATGCATGCCGTTTCTGAGTGCGGTAAAAAATTGTGTCTATTTGAGATTAGCAAAGCCATGTCGGTCACTTTTCTAAGTGCTCTTTTTCTTGCAAAAAGTTGTTCAGAAGTTCCATTTGGAATGTGCCATGTTTCAGCTCATTGCATAGATGTGATTTGTTTAGTTAGCATCTGTGTTGGTATGGTATATTAAAAAAAACACTATATATTTGCATTTGAAGGTAAACCAGGTGCTCAGAGCAGTTTGATGAAAACTAGAAAAGTTAGTGTCCTGGAAATGTAAACTTGTGGTTGAGTTCTTCCATGATAGATCACCCTTCATGTGCCGCACTGTACATTTGAGACAGTGACAGCCACAGGGAGGCAGAGCAACTGCGATAAAGACGACTGTACAAGTTAATTAAAATCCATTCCAGGCATAACTGGGACTGGTGAGCAGGCAGCGTCAATGACTCGTCTTATGTAAGGCAGCACCTGGGATCCTTGAAGCATGCAAGAAATGTGATCAGGTGATGTGAGGGCAGCGGCTCATTTGACGCCTCAAAACACAGGGGTCTGTATGATTAAACGAGGTTAACTTAGCCAGACTCTTTGTGGGTTATCTGGCTTCAGTTGTTCTACAAGGTGTTGCAGACACTATATTTTCCAGTTTAGCCACCATTTTTGACTACGAGTCCAGTTAAATGTTCAAACTGGGATGAGAAAAGTGTGATGCAAAAATAATTACAGCTGAAATGTTGTCAATCAATTTGTTGTCAATCAATTTGTTAGTCTATTTAAGAAATGTTCATCTAGATTATAAATTCAAGTAATTTTGAAGCAAGCATTATATTAATGGGTCTTTACATTTAAAAATATCAAACTAGGCTTTGTGATGTGGTGGCATTTCTTCACAAGATTAAACCAACCAAAGGAGTCATTCACTGATAAATATCCCGTGTAATTTATATTAAGAACAATCATTTAATTGTTTAACCACTGAGGTTTTTACCATAAACAAAGTGACATTGTGTAAATTGCCAAAAAAAGACACATTTTACACAAAGTAATGATACAGAAATAAGACCACCCAGGTGAACTTTGCTATGATACATAATAATTGGAAATTAAAAGCTAAAAAAAAAAAAAAAAAGTCAAAATGCTTTACACATGATTTACTGGGTGCTATCAAACAACATGTTGACATTGTTTTATCACTATTGTTTCCATTTTTCATCACAGCAGCTGTATAAACTCTATATATTTTTATTCCTATGGCTTTTGGGTTTCATTGTTCTGCTTTTACCCTTTCACTTATCTAATGCCACAGTATGATTTAAAGAGGTACAGCAGACTCTATTTGTTGCCTTTAAGATGGCTTGTAAAATGCAAATAATTTGCTGTGATTATGGAAATGGAAGGAATTCCATGTATACATGAGAATCCTGTTGTTTACAAAGTTGAGTAATGCTGCATTTTTCCGTTTATTCCTCGCAAAGTTTAATAGACCCTCTGGACGAAATCATCACAACCATGATGTCACCAAACAACGATGCAACAACAAATGTTTGTGCTCTGTCAAAACTTGACTCTAAACTGAAAGGCCTTCCTTTCAGCATGTAGCTTCTGTGGTAGGCCAATGTCCATAATAACAGAGAAGGAAATGGATGATCAACCACAGAAAATCATGGACACACACGTACATATATTTGCGAAAGAGCATTGCTGCCTGTGTGTGTGTGTGTGTGTGTTTCCCTTCCACTGTCTTTGTTCCTCTGTCTCTTTCATTCACTGCAGGAGTCTAGAAATCTAGAAATCCAGTCTCATCCCTTCCAGCTTTAAGATCTTAGATTCCAGGGCAAAACGCCTCACCAGTTGTATAACTTAAATAAGCGGACATTAGATTTACAGGTCAAATACATTTATCCATTTTTTAGAGAATAAAACATGCTCTTCCTTCAAACTTTGAATGTGCCTATGATTTGTCGGATCCTGAAGTTGGATTACAGGAGAACAATGTCCCATGTTTATTGAGTGTATATTGATAAAGTTATGTTTAACCCTGTGAACATGTATGAAAAAGGCTGGTGTCTGTGGGACCACGGATGGAAAGTAGCCTTTTGGCTACAATCCGGTGTGTTTACATTCATGCATTTTGTCATGCCTGTTCATTAACATGCATTGTCCCAATCAAATAAACAAATACATTTAAATTTAAATTCCCTATTGAGGCTCCTGGGTGATGGAGCAGTCAGTTTACACCTTCATTGCTGGCAGAGTTAGAGGTACAGAGGGATTCAGAATGAACATGTATGTGGCTGGATATCGGCCCCCACAAGGACTCTAACACTTTAAAACATGTAGGATTATGCACCAGCTCCACTGCGGCAAAAACATTTTGTGACAAAGTTCACTTGCCTGCCCACTTTGTGTTTAAACCTCTGCAGTGATGCCTGCGCATGAGCTGGTTTTCAGAAATCACAAAATGGCAGGTAGCACTTCATTGGCTACTCAGTCTACTACTTATGCTAAAGATCTTTACAAAGCAGAACATTTTAGTTTAACTTGAGAAATAGGAAGTCAGTTGACCTAAATCATCTATCTCTTTATTACATTCTGATATTTGTAATGTAATTTTCTGTTTTTAGGGTGACACTGGACTAATTCTGTCACATTTAATAAATGCTTAAACTAAACCAATGTATGAATAAAATATTACAAATGTGACCCATGAATGTCTCTGAACCCAAAGACAAACTAATTAGATCAGTGTGTTCTCAAAAAACAGGCTTTGCCTTGTGAACACATGAACTCAGGGAGGTCATTTGACACAAACATTCACTTGGACTCAAACATTAATTAATTAATTGATTGAATGAATACATTTTCTTGCAGCCATGGGTCACCACTCCCTTCCATAAAGTAGACCTGACATATGGGGTCCCTCAGGGCTCTATATTACATCCACTTTTCTTCTGTCTGCATATAATTCTAACCCTAATTCATTTGTGTATTTTTAGTGTAAAAACTACAATTATTTAAAGCATAATGTTTCTTTAATCATTAATATATTTTTAAATTAATATTTTTTTTAATATATATTTATAATGGATGAAATGTCTTCAAATACTATGTGTGGGGCTCATCTGCAACAGCAACGAATTAGCCTACCCGAATGCCAAATACACAACGGGCAATAGATTGCTCAACACAGTGGAGTATTTAGCAGCTAAACTGATTAGACTAAGTAGATTAAATCCCTATGTGACTATCCAGTCAGAATTTTGCACTTGGGAAGTGTTGCAAAGACTGATGAGATCACAAAAGTGTAAAAGTGAAGGCAATTGGTTAATCGTGGGTGGTCAAGGGAATTAGCAGCCTCAAGGCCAAAACCCATTTTGACACTATTACACTGCTTTTTCACCATGTAGTCATGCTTTGTCCGTGTTTTTCTACTTTTCTCTGTAACAGAAAGGGTATTATGGCCTCTTTTGAGGAGGACGTTTCTCTGGATCTCCCCCCTCCTCTCTTACATCTCCCCCATTCTTTGCTCTGAAAAGTGACAGAGCCGCTGCCGTCGACTCCGAGCACAACCTGTCATTGTGGTCCACGTTTTCCCAAGGATTACTGTCACTAGCCTCTTCCTTTTGGCCAATCATGGCATCACTCACACTGTCCTTGATTACAGCGGCTGGCAGGTCAACATGGAGGTAATCGCTATTCACTTTCTAATCCCTCTTCTCATACTTGAGAGAAAGAGAGCTCAGTGGATCTCCTCACCACACATCACTCCTCTCGCGTCTTTTCATTCTCTGTTATTTCTGTCTGTTCTCTCTCCCATGCCAGTCAGCTGCACAAGAGGTCCATTCTTCCACCCTTCCCTCTCCCAGTTAAACATTCAGATAGGCCATTAAGTGATTTAATGGCGCACAGAGGAATGATTTCAAAGCGATGCAGTCCCATTTTTCTGACTGGTGAATGTGTTTAATCACAGATTCAAGACATTAAAATCCCTCGGATGACAAATATCAAGGCTGGACCAAAGGTAAACCATATTCTTCGATAAAACTCGATGCTAAAAATGTTATGTCAGAGCTCTGACCTCATTCCAAAGCTTCTATTTCATGACACTGAAAGCAAACATTTCAAAGAATTTTTACAAAGTGGCCAAAAAAAGTACACAGTCATATGAATATGACATGGGAACAAGTGTGGGAACGTGCAATGAATGACTACCTGGTTGACTAAAACACTACAGTCAAAAACAGCCAAATCATAGAATAAATTGCATGTGTTTGCAAACTGTTTTATTAAGCCCCCAGAGCAGCGTAATAAACATGAGGTAAACAAATAAATATCACATATTTCTTTAAAGATACAGTAGTTTCACTGTATGGCTATGTTGGCAGTTTCATTAGCAAGTGGATTAATTCAACTTTGTCCCCTCGATCTTTTCAGTTGTTGCAGAGTATTACATCATTAAAATGCCTGTGTAATAATAGGATGACTGTGCACATGTACAGTAAACACATCAGCTGGGAACGTCTGCAGCGTTTCCTGCTGATAAGCCTTAGGCCGAGGAGCTGCAGAGACAAGTTTCCCATGTGTTGTTCGTATCAGCTGTAAATGTCTGTTTGTGGTATATCTGCTCTGAGCTCGCGATGCTGTGGATTTAAAAATACAAAAAAACAAATACGGAAAAATATTTAACATGTTAACGTTGTGAATCAACAATACTGTTTTTTAGCTTATCGATTACACAAAATAATAATGCGCATCATGTCATCATATTTAGTTAGACATAATGCATTTCCTAGCCCCTTACTGTAACTGTAACCATCAGAATGAGATGGCTAACCCTAATCCCTAACCTAACCCACTTCTAATTCTAACCCTAAAACCTAAAGCCCTTTTAAAAGGGTGACAGAACGTGAGGATTAACCAAAATGTCTTCACTTCTTGTAAGAGCATGTTTTAAGCTGAGTAGGGGTGTATTAGACGCAATTAACAGGTGCTGTGACAACTGCTACAGACTGTGTACTTGACATTACAGCGTCTGTACTGAGGCACATCACTTTCTTCAGTCAAGGGCCTTGAGAGGTTTGTCTTAAGGCTGCTCTCAAGTGTCGGCCCCTGTAGAGAAGAGACGAGCTGACAGGCTAATCAGTGCCTCTCTACCTCCTGACCTCCCTAAGAGCTCTGAGAGGCTCCACTTTTCTGTGTGTGGAGTGGGTTGGGGGAGAAATAGAAGGCCAACTCAGGATCACAGTGTTGTGGTAATTACTCAGAGGTCCACAGGGGGTGATATAGGGTCTGCACTTTAATGCTTTTCAATTGAGTGAAAAAGACTTTACTTCAGTTCTGTAGCGGTGTCCTTTAGGATGATACTCGCACAATGTAAAAAAAAAAGAAAAAAGATACACATATTAAAGAAAACTATATGTGTGCACTATAAGCAATGTAAATGCATTTTATTTAAAATTCACTGTGTCCACTGCTCAAGCACGGACACTGCAACAGCATAGGCAAAAGTCCCCAGCCACAGTTTTATCATTTGCAATTACACTCTTGTTGCAATGCAACTAGCACCCAGCCAGCATGTCCACGTCGGCCCCATACAGGGTTTACACTGGGCTGTCGGAGTGAGTTTGTCCATGGTGGCTCTATCAGTGTTTGCCCATGTGGGTCCCATGTTACTGAAACCATACGGGACGTGCATAATTTACCCACTTCAAGCCCATGCCCATGTAGAACCCACTAAGTGTCCAGGTAGCTGGGAAAGGATACTAAGCGGGCAGGGGCCACCATGGAAACCATGGACAAACACACTTGGAACCCATATTGTCAGCCCAAATATAACACCCAGATCCCTGTAGATGCATCTTAAAAATATCATTATCATTGTCATATATTTTGTAGTGTAGACACACTGTGTGACAGAGCTGTCATGTCATCGCCCTCCCTGCTGCTGTCACACTCACTGGTCTGTCTGCAGTGAATCGTCGGCCTGGTAGCGCTGGATGCCAGTTCACGGTCTGTGGTGGTTCCAGCCCTAATGAGCTGCTTACCCTGCCTTATGTAATCACTGTATAATGACTCGAATGTGAGAGAGGGAAAACAAACGCTTAATGGAGAGCAGACGCAGCAAAGACAACAAATGGTCACAATCAGAAGAGTTTTCCACCTCAGAGATTTAGCTCGAGTTGGAGTGTGTGTGCGAGTGTGTGTGTACCTGGTATCCCTTACATTGTGGGGACCTAAATCTGTTTACACAGTCTCATTATGGGGACTTGTCTTGTCTTATGGGGGCAAAAATCATGTCCCCATAACGTAAATTACTCATTTTAAGGTGAAGACATGTTTTAAATTGCTGAGGTTAGGTTAAGGTTAGGGTCAAGGTCAGGGTTAGGGCACTAGTGATTATGGTTAAGCTTCGAGTAAGTCTCCAGGAAATGAATGTAAGTCCTCTGAATGTCCTCTGAATTCATGGAAACTAGTATGTGTGTGTGTTCTTGTATTTATTACCTTTTTAGGACCTTTTCTAGCCTAAACACTGATCAGTAGTCCGTTTCAATAATATCTGCACATGAGTTTTGCATTTACTGCTCCTGCGTCCTGCATTAGTTCTCCCTCTTCATACTAAGCTTTCAAAAAAAAATGCTGTATAAGCTGTAAAGATCTGGCATATCTGGGGTTCTTAGCTCAGCCTGGATTTCCTCACTCAGGTTTTGGAAGCTTCAGTCTTCAGGATGGCAGCTTCACTGCTGCTTAGTCCACCGCCAGGTTATTGGGTTGTTGCCATGACAAGCAATGACCACCCAGCTCTTTTCTTGACGGACGATTTGAACACGGTCCATTCTCACATCATACTCTTAAGCCCCATTTAAAACCAGAGATGATTTTGGTCGGAGGTGAAATCAGGAGGTGTGTGAGGCTGCGTCAGTAAGGTCTGCTCCAACTCTTCATCAGACGGTGATGAGTCGTCAGCTCACCTCACAGTTCTTTTCACTGCACAGAGCACGACATCTACTTTCAGGCCAAAGTTTCCTTGTACTTGTCTGATATTCCAGTCCCAACATGACTTCTGTAGCCAGGAACTCGGCTTCTGTGACTCACTTGGACTTTATTTTGAAGTTTCCCACGGCGCACCCTTTCCATTATCAGTGCAGTGTTGGATATGTGCACAGCTATAATAATTTTAGTAAGCTTATTGAGCAAAACTACTACAAGAAAAGGAGTGTAAAAAGCTGTCTCACAGTGGATCCATTAAAGTAAGTATCTGATCTCTTTTGAGATGTCTCTGTCACTGATCAGTCTCAGTCCAAACCTTTCCTCCTCCTCATAAGCAGGGCCCATATATGAAGCAGGCAGTACTGTCTTATTAAAACTCACGGTGAGCTGCCGCTGGAAGCCCCTTGTGATTCAAGATCAAGATTCAACATTCCACTCTTTGATCTCGGCGCTACGGGTTACCCATAGAGAATACTATATGGAAACAAGTTTGACATAATATGGGAGAACTCATTTCTCTTGGCTTCCTGTTATTGAGAGCATGCTTGTAAATAAGCCAACGGCACATTATCAGTGGCATTAACAACGTTTCCTCTGACTGGGTGACGGCCTCTTTGATCTGCCGTGATGCAGTCACATGCAAACACACACATACACAAAGACAGACAAAGTCAGCTCTTCGGCTACAGCATGTCCAGTATGTAGTGAAGAGTGAAGGAGCAGGAGAGCAAATAAACTGATTCATTTTAAAGTCTGGTCTTACAATAGAATAGAATAGAAGAGAATAGAATAGGCAGGAAGGGCAGTTTTCTCACAATGTTTGTTTGTGATCCAGAAAAGTGACCCATTATTTTGATTAATTTTTGGTGGCTTTGATCACAATCTAAATTTACAGTGTTTAAGCGCAACAGTATGTGGCTCATATAGTGGCTGAGGAGACTCGTGCATACACTTTCTAGAAAAAACAAGCAAAAAAAAAACTTTTACTTTTTCGTCAAAAAAAAATTACAAAAAAAAAGAGAACTGAATCAGACATGTTGTGCACGGCAAATAAATGTTGAGATTCAAAAACAAAACAGATGGTTCGACTCCTGCCACAAAGAAAAACTTAAAGAATAATGAATATAATTTGAAGAATATTTGAAGTTGTCTTTGCCAACAATGAACGAGATATGGGCAGATGTTCAGATTTCAAATGGGCAATTGGGTAATTTTATTCTTTTATGTCAGCTGATGGGGAGATGGCAAAAAACCTTCTTTTGCCTCTCCGACATCAGCTGATTCGATGCATGTCAAATGTTTGCTACATCTCCTTGTAGGAAAATGGCAGTAATGTTTTGCTATAGACTCCTCCTGCACAGCTGCAAAAAAATCAGGTGCTAGTCAGTTGCTGAAAGAAAATTGCAAAGAACAAAAGTCAAAAAGTCAGTGAATAGTGGTTTTTAACTTTAACATCTTTATTGTTGGAAAAAAGAGACCAAATGGCAGAAAACTATAAAACCAGCCATGTACTTTATCTACTTGGATATTTGTAGTTTTCAAAGTAATTTACTCTTGTAATTTGTAATGTAAACTGTGGTAAAAAAAAAAAAAAAAAAAACTTTTAGACACAAACACAAAACCTCTGATGATGGACAAACCAGGCAGTGTTAGAGTCCTGCTGACTTATTTAGTAAGTCAAGATGGTGAACCTCTACAGTTATACTGTAGGTCTTTAACTTTCATAGCGTCCTTATATTTTTTGACGTGACCATGCAAAGCGACCCAATACAGTGGGTACTGATACAAGGCATGACTTGTGACTTTATAAAATTATACAGATTTTTTAATACAATTATACTGGTAGTGAGAAGACAATTTTTGAAACCAGGGGAAACAGAACTTTACCCACAAATAACATAAAAATTAAATGTCTGGAACTTAAATTGTCCTCCTGAAAAAGTGAAAGTGATTACACTGGTAAAATCAAAACACACAAGCAATAAAGAATACTTTAGACTAACAAAAAAAAAAAATCAACCTTAAAATTGCTACTGACAAAGCCTGAAGGAACCGTGCCATGGTGTGGTCCTCAACTCCAAACAATACAACCAAACCCAGTTAAGAGTCAAACCTTCACTGCAGCTTGTAATCTGCGACTCGAGACATAAATGGAAAATGATAGATCCCCATAGAAAATAAAAGGAAAAGGCATATTCAAATGTTTATATTCATTCCCAAATTGATATGTTTGCGTATAACATTTCCCCAGAACTTGTGGTTTCCCACTGTTCCCTGGAGCAACTTACAGCCGATGATCCAACGCCGAAGCAGCACGCAAGCTGTAATTTTAATGAAAACACAATTATAAAAGTGGCATCCTCCACTATGATTAGTGGTGAGTCTGAAAGACAGAAATTGCCTCACCGCTGCATGTAGCTGACATTACATTGCTCCAGAATGAGTTGTAGTTGTAGTTGTAGAGTCTGTCTGGGGCTGCAATCACCACCAACATCCTGATGTTGAAGCAGGAATGAGTGAGAAAAATAAGAGGGAAAAATGCAACGCAAATGTGAAACCGTTGACGAGCCAAATCAAATAAGGCTTCAGAACTAAAACAAGTTTAAGAAAACATGGTGTTTTGGTGCCACTGCTCTGTGTGTGGTGCATCAAGGCTTGAGTTCTGCAGAACTGTGACAACTTCAGCCATAATGGACATTGTTAACATTTTTGGCAAGACAAACCCTCAGACAAGAAGACCAGTAAGAAATAATTAGAGGTCTGGGAGAGGAACACTGAGTAATGTCACATGAATGCAAAAATATTTGTTGAAACTGAAAGTATGTGGGTCATTTTGCCCAATTAATCAGAATTGCAATTACAGACTTTTACCTCCTCTCTCAACTGGAGACATGGGCCATTATTAACCGTCTCTAACCTCAGACACTGAGATGCTGGATGTGAATGAACGGCCCCTGAATACGATTCTTTTATGCTGCGTCGCTGAGGAGATAATCAGCGTCTCTCGTCCTCTTTACGACTGTCATCACCTTTACAATGCTTTACAGAGCTGTAAACTCCCCCCAACTGTTGTGTAAGACCCCAACCCCCCAAAAGCCAAGTAAAGTGTCCAGCAATGGAAAATGACATATAGAGTTGTTATGATGCTTTTCATTATATTGAGGTAACAAATAAAAGGCGCATTTGATGTTTTTGCTGAATGACAACAAAGGGAATCTTGAATCTCAATTTTCAACATTCTGTCAGTTAAAGAAAGTTTTAAAAAAAAAGCCCCTAAAATTTCCATGTAAATGTCATATGACTTGTACATGGCGCTTAGAAGAAATAAAATCTTTAATTAAAGTTGAAGAAATTGAATTTTTTTTTTTTACAAGTTCTTTTGAAACCACTAGTGCCACCTCCTGGTAGCAATTCATTGTATTCTCATCATGGATGGCTTCAGATGCAAACTGTAAACCTTTTTGAAAAGAATACAGTCCATGTATACACTAGATTTATGGATTCACTCATGCAACACAGTACATCATTTTAAATTCCTCCTCTTCTTTCGTTTATCAGTTTGGGAATCTTCGGAATTCCCATGTAAGTGAGTAAGAGAGTGATTCCCAGCAGCAGGTAATACCAGGACTGAAGCTCTTGCTTTAAGAAGTCCACTGATCTCTGATCCTCCATTGTCCGCCAGGTTATACTCATTGTAGTCATGCATACCACAAACGGGAGTCATCACTGACAACATCCATCACACAGCACAGTATTTCCTTCCATTTCAGTCTCTCGCTTTGTCTTTCCATCTTTTACTTCTCATCTTCCCTTAAATGTCCCATTGTTAATGTGGTAATTGTTCAAACAACTGTGCGAGAGTCTTTGTTTGACTTCCTCAGGCGTTGAGTGCAACATTTGACAAGCTTGACAAGTAACATGAGTCATTTAAATGAAGCAGCCGCCAAGCTGCAGTATCTATGTTAAAACTCCTGCTAAATTAGCAGTGTAAAAAAAAAGAAAATGCTTCATCACAGGGCTAACAACATATCCTCTGTGCTGGAAAGGGCAGGGTGCAAGGAACATGCCTTAACAGTTCATCTGAATATCAATAATTTGAAACACACCAAGGCTTTCTTGCATATCTTCAAAAACAAAACGCAACTTGAACTTGCTTAATGAAACAATAATGTGTGGAAGTCCACATGAAGTTGCCTTTGGCCCCAGGTCACATTTGGATGGTGCCTGCCCTTTTAATTTTCACCTCTGCCCTTCCAAATGCTTGTGGCTGGTCAAAGTAAATTTACAGAAAAATGTGTAATTTTTATCTGGACTTTAGTTTATCTGGACTTAAAGATTGCGATTCAAACCCATATACACATGCTCATTTTTAGATTAGATATATAGTTTTAGATGTAGTTTCTTCTCTAAGTTTATCCACTGTAATATTGTAATTATTATAAACTGTGTTTATTTCAAACTACTGCCACTTCTACTGGAAACACCATAATGCCTTACTTCGTACAATGGCAGAAGTCCTGGATAGGCTGTTTAAAACAACAACAACAACAACAACAACAAAGAAATACCAAGTAATAACAAATAATTTGTGTGACATTAACTTAGTTTTCTGAATTTCTCTTCAGTCCATGGAAATCAGCCTCTTACGGGTCATTATAATCAGGAAATTCAGGAAAAAGCTTGACCAAGCCAAACTTTAAACAAGTGTTGCCGATTCACTGATTCAATAATGAGGCTCTGTGCACATCTGCATTTTAAGGATGAGTCATTGTTCCAAACATAACTGTGACTGTTTTCAAGGCATATTTTATTCTGAACCATGCACCGCAGTCACCAAACAAAGAAAACACATGAAAGAAGTCAATTTTATCTTGGTAAACAGAGAGTGCAGTCGAGCAGGGGGCGCTGTTGTGCGCTCCCAACATCAGTAGTTTCAGGCTGACGGAACAAATGAAAGTGTCATTCAGTCGACATTTGGGTTGATGGAGTTCAGCTTCATACAGGATGGGCTTTTGTGAGACAAAGAATCCAGACCAATATTAGAAGGTTTACGGCTTCAGGCAAATGTGCTGGGATGTATTTGACCCAGATTATGGATTAGGTTTTCAGCAAGGTCACACAGTAAGGGGATGAAAAATGCTAACCACATGCTGACTCAGTCATTGAAATGAAACAGACGCTTTTTTTGTCCCATATATTTGGATATTTTTTTTTTTTTTTTTACAAATTTTGGGAACCAACTACATTACCATAACAGTTAAAGGATATACTGAAAGAAAACACATAAAAATTCTGATAAAATTAGATTAAAACAAACAATCAAGTTAAAGTTGCAGACTTGACATTTGTTGAGTTGAAGCTCTCTCGTGCAGCCTCTTTATTATTATGATTATTGTTTTACTCTGTAAATACATGTAGACTTATGGGGATTCCCAGCTTACACCTGGTGAAATGAAAACTGTCTCACTAGTTGCCAGGGAAACATTTTTATGAGCAGCTTTCATTCAGGGACAAAAGTCAGATGGCAGACATTCTTTGCATTCTTGCTCTTTTCCAGTAAACACCAGTTAGGTGTTCAAAGTGCCGTTTGATTTCCTTCTCCGATGGCGGCTCACACTCATCTAATGAGCATCTTCCTGTTGTTGGTCTGATCTGCTGCAGGTTTTTATGAGCCACTCTGTATGTAAATCCACACAGGGAGACACATGTGAGCCACATGCTCTCCATCTTCACTATCACTATCCTTTGTCTGCCTGGTTCTGGTCACAGTTGCACAATTAGTTCTTTGTTTTATGCAATCGCTTCTCCACTGAAAAGCCACGGGAGTTTCACTATTTGATCTACGCTGTGTTGACAAACCCATGTAAAAACAAAACTTGAACGGAAGCGCAGAAATTGTGGATGTGTCGCATAAATGTTTCAACACTTTTACTAAAAAGTAAATACAATTAAGTGCAATGGACTGAGCTTTAGTGACTAAAGGATGAAACTCACTCCAGCTTCCCCATGTGCACTAGACGGACTGTGGACTAATGAGGAAACCATGACATTCCTCCATCTTAATACAAGAAGTAAATATTACTGCAATAAAAGATGGGAAGCTGTTTTGATAGTTTTCTTTGAGCTTGCCTTGCACTCTTTATTTATGGTGGATTCCATTTTCAGTCAGAACTCGGATTTCCAACTCTTCCATCACTGTTTGTGTAATCAAAATACACTGAAGACTGTGGCTATTGACTGCTAACCATGGGGAGCCCAAGGTGTGTTTACATCCACAAGTTTTCCCGACTTCTCAAGTGGAATGCAGTGAACCTGGGCGTGACATCACTCCCTGTTCCAAATTCCGAGTTGTGTCCACATTGTGTCTTTTTTCCTTCGTTCGTGATAAAACCCACAGGTTTTGAGCCACCTGCTGAATTAACTCCAAATACAGTAATTGCTTGAAAAAATTTAATGAAAATTCACTTTTTGTTTTGCTGATTTTATTTTTCAATTTCTTACAGTTTGCATAATTCAACCTCAGTACTTTATTTTTTTTTTCGTAATATCTTATTAGTTAAGTACTTACTTAAGTTTGAAACACCTTTGCCATTGGTCATTTCTGGGCTCTTATTTTGTTAGGTCTTTGTGTTTCCTGGGTAGTTTGTTTCTGTGTTGTGTCAGGAGGCTGGCTGGCCGGTGGGGCAGACTCTGGTTTCCTGATCCCCAGTCATCATTGTGTCACACCATCTCAGTTTGGTAACATCTCCTCCTTCATGATCCTCTATGAGCTGGTGTTTTTTTCCCTTTTTTGCAGTCTTGGACTCAGAGCTCAGCCTTTAGTTATGTGTTCTATTCGGTGGCTTGTTCATTCTTTGTTTGTAAATAAATCAGTTTTCCTTTTTTTTTTTTTTTAACGATCTGGAGTCCCACTTATTTTTGTGTATTGACGATCTTAATAATCGTCTCAACCTTGTCCTCATTGGATGAAAATAAAGTATATAAAGTCAATTTTCTTTAGTAGATTAAAAAAAAATGTTCAAATTTGCAATATGCTTTAATGGAAACACACTAATGTATAGTATGTCTGGACACACAAGTCATTTGCCCTAGGCATATTTCCCAGTACAGAGTCTTTTTGTGCTTATCACTGGTGACGAATACCCTGCATGTCTGTGGGGCTCATCCACCTGCAGTGTAAATGTCAGGGAGGCGAGAATAAGCTGAAGGCATTTGTAGTAAATCACTGGAGCTCAGTGGTTTCACACGACCACCAAATTTCTTCACCACCTGAGATTAATTACAGTCAAACGCAGTCTGCAAAAACCACCACAGCCCAGCACTGAGAGGAATCAGGCTTCCACCAGAGTTTCAACCAGAGTTTAAATAATACAGACATCAGGGAGCAGGAATGGTACAAATGTGAATGACTGAAATCCATTTACTGTCATGTCTTACGTCTTACTCATTCACTCAGTGTCTTTTGCTTTATCCTTCACATTAAGGACTGAAGACAATTCCACATGACAGGGTGAAAGACACATAATGCACTTTATATTTAGTAATAATTCTTTATATAATAGAGAATAAAATGAAAAAAGTTTATATTAAATATATATATATATATATATATATATATATATATACACACACACACACATATATATAGGAAGATATAATATATGTAAATATATGTATATGATTATTTGGCAAAAAAGTGACTTAGTATTAAGTCAGTGTTAATTTATTGGTATATAAAACATTTTATAATTAGGTACTTGTTTTGTTTTCTGTGTCAGTTGAATTGTTACATATTTATTAATGTATGTATTTATTTATTTATTTTTCCATGTCAAGGGATGGACCCTAATGATAAAAAAAAACAAAAAAAACAACACGTGGCACGATCAACACCAAATGACCTCCTTGTCATCTGTTTCCATTACTAATGGAATGTATCATTGGAAAAATAATGTGTTAAAAATAGGCAAAAATCAGGCATTTTGTATTCCAAGATATCAGAAGCTTCAATAAAAGAGCAGCCGTACTGAGTGATGAAAAGGTACAAACAAGAGATGAAAAGAAAAGCCTGCATCAGTGGTGAAAACAAGGCGAACAGCTGGGGAACATGTGTGACGGTTCTGCTGGTGTGTGAGCTCCCATCTGACAAGCTCTGCGATATAGATGCTGACTCAGGCCAAACGCTGTTGAACCTGTGGCTGAGGACATGAACTGGCACTGAGCACACAGAGATTACAGTTTTTCCTATAAATGCTCCTATAAATTCCTATAAATAAAGTAGAAGGACGGGGAGCAAGTGACGGTACAGAACAATGTGGCCTTGATTAGTTTCATGCTGGTTAAAATCAGTGTCGTCGCACAAAAGCACAGAATGAAATGCAGAGTTGGATTTACATCGGAACTCAGAAGTCAGAACTGGGAGTGACGTCACCTCCAATTTCTAGTTGAGAACTCGGAAACTTGAGCGAGTCATTAGTTAGGAATACCATTTGATAAGAATGCTCTATATATTTGGTGTTTATGGACTAAATTAAACATATGTGAGGTTGCGCAAACTTTCAGAGATGGAAATCCTACATCAAAACGCTGAATTTCTGAAATTCTGACAACTGATTATATTTCCATTTTTAAAAAGTCTCTTCATCACACCCAGAACTAAACACTGACCCACAATTCTAACCCCAAAACTGAAACAAAAAATATAATAAATGAATACATCTACCATGGATACAATTTTAAAACAGAAACACAGAAAAGCTAACAGGCAAACTCCCAGGTATTAAAGTCCAGTCAAGGTTTATAATATATTATATTGTATATATATGGTTTTGTGTAGATTTAATTTTATATTTTGTTTGTATTCTTTTTTTTATATGTTCAAATTATAATCCCTTTCTTTGCTCCGTTGCAACAATATTGGAGGGTACAAAAATTCTTTTTCTTTTTTAAGTATTCGGTTTGTCATGATTATAGAATAATCGGCTAAACTACGAGAAGGATCAAAAACGGAGGCTGAGTTAAGGAATAACAAAAAAAGTCTTTAATTAAACAAAAACTAAAGAACCAGTCCATAGGAACAAAAAACGCTGAGTCTGGCCGGCTGGTGAGGCGGAGCTCAGGAACGGGGGAAAAACTAGAAAAGGAAGAAACAAAAACGATCATTAGAAAATAACGCAAAAAATCTGAGAAGCTATACTAAACGCAGAGAATGGAGCTTTGAGGCAGAGTGACTGTCATGAGAGACCAGACATGACAGTACCCCCCCCTCAAGAAACGCCACCTGGCGTTTTACCGGGCTTATCCGGGAACTCACGGTAAAAGTCCCTGAGGAGAGCCGGATCCAAAATCTGGACCCGATCCATTTCTAGTTGAGAACTCGGAAACTTGAGCGAGTCATTAGTTAGGAATACCATTTGATAAGAATGCTCTATATATTTGGTGTTTATGGACTAAATTAAACATATGTGAGGTTGCGCAAACTTTCAGAGATGGAAATCCTACATCAAAACGCTGAATTTCTGAAATTCTGACAACTGATTATATTTCCATTTTTAAAAAGTCTCTTCATCACACCCAGAACTAAACACTGACCCACAATTCTAACCCCAAAACTGAAACAAAAAATATAATAAATGAATACATCTACCATGGATACAATTTTAAAACAGAAACACAGAAAAGCTAACAGGCAAACTCCCAGGTATTAAAGTCCAGTCAAGGTTTATAATATATTATATTGTATATATATGGTTTTGTGTAGATTTAATTTTATATTTTGTTTGTAGTCTTTTTTTTATATGTTCAAATTATAATCCCTTTCTTTGCTCCGTTGCAACAATATTGGAGGGTACAAAAATTCTTTTTCTTTTTTAAGTATTCGGTTATTGAGTATGAGCAATGAAACTATGGTAAATAATCAGGGTTCAGTTTAAGACCCTGTTGTCCACTCATGGCCCATGTTGTAATAAAATTACAGCCATATAAGATGAAGCCTCAAAACCAAAGAGAAATGTAAAACACTGCATTTTTCACTGGGGGGGGATGAATTTTCCTGCCGCACAAGAGACTTTTAAAACTTCAGGTATTAGATGAAGAGATTCAATCTGAGATTCAATATAAGCATCACTCACTGCGAGTAAAATCCCTCACCGGGTGCTGGTGAAAAATAAAACAATCCTAATTATATTAGTTGTATGTTTTGTTGTTTTTTCATCAGGGCAGCTGCAACCTGATACGATACTCAGGACTGTGCTAATAATCACATCTCAGCAGGTTTTCCTGTCCTCGGAGTCAGCGAACATTCCTGAGCCGTGGCCGTGACAGACGTCAGTGCTGCTCGCAGGGTGAACGCAGCGACCATCGCAAAAACAAACCACGGCTTCACGAACTGATGCAGGGAAGCAGATATGGAAGGCAGGGCTGTGATTAAGGTTTTGTCCGAGGCGAGTCAAAACTGACAAAACACCTGCAGAAAGGGCAAAGGTCATGGTCTGTGGACACACACTGATGTTTGGATGAATGAATGAAGTAATCGTAATCGTCTGGTTCGTAAATCAAAACAGATGAGGATGAAGCTAAAGCTTAGAAATACCTACTGCTTTAACTACAAGATCAAGTCATCACAAAAACATGGTTCTTTTAGCAACAAAAGTAAAGTATGTTCTCAGTCTTGTCAAGATTAAATTATTCTTACAGCACATTTTAACATTTTCTAAGCAGATATTCCATGGGTTCACTGCTCTGACTGACAGAATGAGTTTTTACATTTGTCCCTATCTTTACTTTAATATTTTTTAAATATTAAAGTTCCTCTTCAATTAAATCAACTTTCACACATTTTAAACAACTTTTGGAAACATGGTGGAAATGGTGGTAATTGCACATTATCTATTACACTTTGCTGTCGCTGCTTTACAGCCCAGCCACCATCACTGAAATGATTCTCATCTCACATTAAACAGCTGAACAGAGGGCACTGTCAGTGTAACAGGGGTGTGCTGATACTGTATGTATTGGTATTGGTCCAAAATTGGACAAAATCACAGAATCAGATGTCGGAAAAAAGAAATCTCATCCAAAAACCCCACATATCATATAAATACTTCACTATGATGCAAAGAGTGTAAAAACAGGGACAGCATTTCAACACCGTGGTGTTGTGTGCTGGTTATTTCATCTTTGTACCAGCAGAATATTTGTTAGAGATTTGGATTAGGTGTTGAAATGACATTGGACTGATGTTGGCAGAAACTGCGTCGCCCAATAAATTTGCCTTTTGCTTACGATTCATTCAGTAACTTCAGTAAAATTAAGTTGTGATTCATTTATCAAACATTTATGTCTGGGAAATAGCCATTTTACTTATTCAAAATAAAGTAGTTATAACACAAATGGCAGTAAACTAGATAAACTAAAATACATTAGGTAAAAATTTGCTATAATGTGATTTGTGACATGATAGTTTATTACATCATCAAGTGGGTTCCCATGTAGAAAGTTTGGAAAACACTGTCACGTTGGACATAAAATAGGTGGTATCGAGTCTTTTCTACAGTGTAAACATTTTGCTGGTCATATCTTTCTGCCTGGTAAATCCTTGGACATGTTATCAAAATGATATGATTCTGATGCAGCTTTGTTGGGCAGGAAGAAACTCAATGCTAAACCTCATCTGAAGGAGTAAATGTAATATTGCACTGATGTAATGTAAATGTAATATTACTCCTTCATATACAGTACTGTGCATAAGTCTTAGGCCACCAGCAGCTTTGTTGTTTTTATGTCAGTTTTGTGATCGTTGGCGTTTAGATCGAAAAGATGTGACTAAAAGTCAGTCTTATACTATATGATCAACCTGTCAGTGAGTTGAACTTGTGCAGCATGTGTATGTGATGCTCCAACATGTCTGGAGTAAACCAGGTATAATAGACCTTTTTCACAGCAGCTATTTGTTGGCATGAAATAGTAGGAGAAACACAGGTTTGACCAATAACAGGGTTAGGGTTCCATTCCAGGTTTTAAAGAGCCATGGTTGTGTTATTGTTATTATACACTAAATATTTGCTATTATAGAAGCATTTTTGTTGTTTGTTTTTTTCTGAAAAAAGATGTTATTTTCAAACATGCATATGTGTTTCTCCATATTTTCAGGATATGTTCCAATAAAGTGAATGGAGAAATAACTGTACAGGATGGTCATTATAGTATTGCTAAAACAACAAATCTAATGGTGGCCTAAGACTTATGCACAGCACTGTATGAGGATTAAAGTTATGAATGAGTGACGCCATTGTTTAGAACTTTTAAGTCTCAGTCGTTGCAGAGTCATCATTGCAGGATCATTGATGCCACAGATCGTATGCTGGAGAAGTGTTGACACTTGTCTATAACTATAACCATTACCATATATCATATAACTACTCATTACTGCTAAGGTTAATTATCCTCATCCACCCTTCAACGGCTTGTCCTCCTCTGAGGGTCACATGAGCAGCAGGAACCAACCCCAGATGGTGACACACATGTCACACCCTGAATGAGATGATGATAATTGTCATTAATGTTACTGACTTTTGAATCATCCTGGTTTCTGTCTTCTTATCTTCTCTCTCTCTGTAATACTTGATGTTTTGTTTGTAATCTGCTGAACTTGTCTCTGTACATGTGACACTACACTACTGCACGTCTGTCCGTCCTGGAAGAGGGATCCCCTCCTCTGTGGATCTTCCTGAGGTTTCTCCCATTTTTTCCCTGTACAAGGGTTATTCTGTGGAGTTCTTCCTCACTCGATGTGAGGGTCTAAGGATAGAGGGAGTCACTTGCTGTACAGTTTGTAAAGCCCTTCGAGGCAAAACGTGTTTGTGCTGTTGGGCTACATAAATAAAATTGACTTGACAATGAGAAGGTCACCAGTTCAGATCCTGGTTCGACCAACGGCCTTTCTGGGTGGAGTTTGCATATTCTCCTTGTGTGCGTTTAGTTGTTGCCTTAACATTAGAGAATGTGTTTATCTGTGTTTATCCTCCATCTAGCTGACAACAGTCAACATCCACCACCTGCGTATCACGGCAAGGTCGTGCTATTCCAGCCCTATTGTTTCTCCTCGGTAAAGATAATGGCTTGTTTGTTTTGACATTTCCATAGAGAAACACAAAAATGATACAGATTAGAGGAACACAAATAGTACTCGAATGAAGTGGGGGGGGGGATGTTATAACCTTCGGTGTTTCCGAACATGTCATGGACAGTGACTGGTCTTGTGTTTAATGTGTTTGCTATCTGAAATGAAAAGCAGAAGATGAACAAAGAAATGCAATTGTTCGTCTTGTGGAAGGAAAAACAGGGTAAAAATATTTCATCATGGACATAAATACAACTATGATCTGTTGGCATCTGGTTATTGTATGAGTTTGTTTATGGAGTTTCAAATCAATGTTTTGAATCCACAACGATGCTTAATGCAAGTCAGGTCGTGCGAGAGCCTTCAGAGAAGCTCAAATTGATAAAATCCAGGAACATTTAATCAGATGACCTCACCATGACATAACTACTACGTGTTTTTTTATGTGAGTGAAAAACATTTACTAAAAATACATCTTTCACACTCATTAGAGTCAAGGAGTGTTGCTGGTTTACAGAAGGTTAAAATCTGCTACTGTAAGTGCACTTAAATTCTGTTACTTTTACAATAAACATCACAAGTTGATTTATTTTGGTTACACTGGCCTCAGAAGTTAGAGTGCAAATAGCCGTGTCTCCCATAATAAAAATAACACATGCAGCGGGAACATGCTGCAGCCCATGTCATGTCAGAGGACTTGACTGCTATTGTACCGTAAATCCTGTTGATATCCAGACAAGCATGACCCCCACGACTCCAACAGCACAGAGGCAGAGCCACAATCCTCAGTCAAGACCTCTTCATTCAGGATTCTGCTGCTGTTTGGGTAAAGGAGAACGCTCTCACACAGTGGCTCACCATGTTAATTAGGCCAGTGATGAAAAACCCCAATCCACATGAGAATATTCAAATCTTAAAACATCATGTCCGTTGTTAAAGATTCTGCACTTGTAATCAAGATTTATGCCCAGGACTGTTCCTCAGGGCTAATTCAGAAGTTACTGTGCCCATACTTGCAGTGAAGCAGAAAACAAAATGGTGAAGGTTTTAGGTTCCTGGCTGTCTTTATTAGGGAAACTTGATCCAAAATTGACAGTGACAAGACACTAAAATGTGGAAACAGTAGAGGAAATGGGAGATTAGTAGGTATGCTAGTGAACAAATGTGAGAAATACTAAAACTGAAAGTACAATGTCTACTCTTTCCACAATTTCAAAATTAATTCCATCATTGCAATTAACTAGCATTTGACATTTGAATATTTATAATAAAAGGACCACATTTCTGTGTTTTATTGTGGCCATTACAAGAAACTCATCTAAAAAACAGTTGAATAGAGTATTTATGCAGGAAAATACTGCTAAATCACAGCAAACTACTGCATGCCATTCCACTGGTGTACAGTACAGTTTCCCTTTTTTAATGGTTGGTTTACAACCTTGACAGTATTTGTACAGAACAAAAATATGTTAAATAAACTGCACATTTTGTTATTTTAAAGTCATAATAAAACAGCATTTGTACAAGAAAATATTACAAAATTACAGCAATATATCATGTGAGTAAGTAAATTACAGTACTTAAATACTTCTAAATCACAGTAATACATGGCATAGCTGTGAATATACTGTAAATGTAATTTTATTTAATATAAATAATGGTAATTATATTGCATTACTGTCATTTGCTGTGATTGATTATAATATGATATATTAACCTACAGTGAAAGTACAGTATCCAGTACTGTGTGTTTTTTTTTTTTACAGTATACTGATGTTCCAGTGTACAAATGTACAAGGTAATACATGTGAAGTACTGTCGGTCGTACAAGCTCACACCCTGAAACTCTGACCTGAGGGCTGTGGTATAAATCCTCCAAAGGATCAGCCCGTTTTAACCTCGTCTTTTCTTTTAGGCACATGTTTATGTTTCTAAATCATGCATCAATTCAACAAGTTTTTCCCTGAATGCTTTAAAGCGGTTTCTCCTCAAGGGTCACTGAGATCAGAGAGAAAGAAGAACTCAATTCCAAAGGCTGTAAAATGTGTTGCACAAAGCACGTCCACGCCAGGAAGAATTAATGACCTTCTGACTGATTTTATTTGCTGCCATGCAAAAGTTCAAAGTCTTACTGAAACTATTCCACCCAGTCGTGTTTGCTAATGGCTTTCTGCAGGAATGTAATAATCACAGGGAGGAACAAAACAAAAAGGAAACAGCACGCTGATGACTTAATGACAAAACAATGATGAATTAATTTCTCTCTTCAACCAAAACGCTGCGTTTTAAAAATTACACTAACTTCTACATGGCATCTGATTTTAGTACATTAACAGTACATGTTAATTACATTTGGAGCAGGCACTTGCCAAGAATAAGCGAAGTGATAATGAAAAGTCATAAAATAAATTGTTGTATTACAAGTACAAAAAACATTTATGACTCATCCGCTCCTGTTTTGAAAGGACTTTTTGTTTTGCCAGGAAAGTTACCTCTGACAGATTTGTTTGGGGGAGAATTTCCTTCATCTTCAGCCCCCGTCTCATGTGGTGTTCCTCAGGTGTCCATCCTTGGTCCACTACTTTTTTCCATCTATATGCTGCCTTTGGGACACAAAGTCAATTTTCACTGTTATGGTGATGATACTAATTTCCTCTGAATGGTGGGAACATTGATAACATTTCCCCTGTTATGGCTCGTCTCTCTGATATTACAACAGCTGGATGTCAATGATGTGCCAGTGTACAAGTGTACACCCACAAAATAATAGGTCACAATACAGACATGATAACCAGCTACAGTCAACACGTAGGGTAATCAATCAAGTGGACTTTATTTGTACTTGTTGTTGGATCCTTACACAAAAATCTAACACTATGCAGATATGACAATCATAATAATACCTGACATTATAATACAAAGTAAAAAGAGTGGGGTAAAATATTAAAGTGCTTCACCAATCAAGACTTTAAATACATAATAAATACAAAATAGAACCACTGGATCAATACAAGAATAAATACATAAAAACTTTGTGCAATAGCTGCTGGAACAAAGTTACTATTGTATTGTATTGTTTTATATCTTGGGACTATAAACCTCTGCAAAGAGTGAAGAGGCTACATGTCATTGTTTAAAATTTATCAGCCAAAAGTCATATATTTTGGTTGGAATGGACCAAAACAGAGCTGAAATAGTTTAAATGTAGGACTTTCATTCATCTGATGACACAGACTAGAACAAGTTTGAAATATGACCCTCACACGATGATGATATGTCATTGTTCAGGCTTATGCTGCTATTGGAGGCCAGTGGTGACGCTGGTGCAGCTTCACTGAGAAGACTGAGGTGTTTGTGTTATTGTCACGCTAATATTTTAATCTTGTCGCGCTGTCTCTGCTGAGCATTAATGTGGTCACTCCTGGTGAATAATAGAAAACATCCCATGTTGTGTACAAGTTCTGGCTCTTTCCTGAGCAGCTGTGTACACAGCTCTGTTGTCGCTGTGGTGCGGTAACACAACTCTGACATGGCTCCACGCGTCATAGTGTAGTGCCCAGTGCTTTTTGTTTGTGCTTCACATGAGGGGTCAGCGCTTTGCTTATGGCAACATCAAGACTGGAGAGTGGACAAACTCAAGAATCTCAAACCGCTGCATTTTGAAAAAGAATGTGTTGCTCGAGAAGAAGTTTTAATGATAAGTGGCCTTCAAAGTAGAGTTTGAGGACTCACCACGTCCTGAAAAAAACACAAGTTTGTGTCATGTATTAGTGCTTCATGGTCAGGTGAGAAAGTATCAACAGACACATACATCCTGGTGTCTCAACATAAACCCAGCAGGTGAAGGTCACAGAGGAGGAAAATGAAAGAAAAAAAGAAAAGTTGCCCGACATGTTCTTAGAGACCCAGATATTTTAAGGAGCTTAAATTCGGATGATTGGCAACAAAATTGTAGCTGTGGGAGCAGCACAGTTCAGACATGTGCTCAAAAAGCAAAACAAAAAATAAAGTCAAACTTGAATGATGGGGTAAGATCTGGATAAGGTAAGGATTCTCCTTAATCTCATGTTAAGTCATGTTATGATCAAAGAATAACAAAATTAAAAGCATATATGTAAGCTCTGTACACTATTATCCTATTAGTTTTACATACTATTATCCTATTAGCTCTGTCCATGACTTTTTTTCATTTATTTTTAAAGAAATGTTGCTTTCCAAAGTGAAAACACCAAGTTCCAAAAGAGAGAGGAGAACATTTAGTATTTTGGCGAAACAGAAGCCCTAAATTCAAGTGGTTATGAAATTGTTATTAAAATGTTTAACATTTTATCTTTATGAATTCTGAAAAAGGAAAATTGACATTGTCTGATTTGGTGAGGGTTGGAACCATGGACAGTATATAAAAAGTCAACATAGACCTTCAATTCTCCTAATGATGCCAGTGCGGAAGTAAAAATATATTACACAGCCACTAGGGGCAGTTCTGCAAAACAAGTCAGTTTGAATGGAAATCTAGATAAATAAATATTTTCCTGAATTGACAGTTTCAGGTCCACTTCAGTGCGATGTCAGTTTTGTGGATTATGTTCCCATATAGACGTAAAATACACAGGTAAAGCCTCTGAACTTCCATTTGCAAAATTTAGGTGATCACAAACCATGATACCTGTACGCCAAACCTTTTATTTATAATTTTTTTAACATTGTAGTTTTAAGTTAATGTGATAGAAATCTCTCTTTTGTCTTAAATTATGACTATTTTTATGACTATTATGACTATTTTTAGTCATAATTTAATGTCTGTCCTTATCTTTGATTTGCTTTACATCTGACTGGTTGCTACGGAAATAAACTTGCCCCGTCTTTTATCATCCCTGAGGTGAAAAGGAGGGAGATTCTACTGTGTACATGTCAACATTTACACCTTACAACCTCCGTCTTAGGGTTCATGTCCTTTTCTTTTGGGTCATAACCCTGAAACAGCTCCTGTGTCACCCCAAAGCCTCGTCTCGCCTCCTCCCTGTATCCTGCTGTTGCTCAGCAACCTCATCAACAACGCTGTCTGACACGAGCCTGCTTTGTGTCGACTACTGTACGACTCAAGGGATGGAACAACGTGACCTGTTTTGGGAAAAATGTGTGACATTTCCTCCTGTTTTTTTTAGCTTCTTTGAGGGGAAAGTTGGCAGATTAAGCAACTATTTTAAGTTATTGTTACTGTTGATGTGTGATAACTTGTTTAAGGGATGAAGAAATAAGCCTGGTTTTGATTTTCTTTCTTTCTTTGATATACTGTAGATACTTCCCCCAAATGTAAAATTAACTTCAATGAAATATGACATGTGAGCAAAAGTGCACCCGAAGTTCTCTATTTTGTTAATGTTTAAAATCTTTGAAATTTTTTTATACATTATTGGATTATAATAAGATATTTAACAGCACCAATTTGAGTATGTTTTTGTCTGTATATTTATAGAAAAGGGCCCCTCAATTATGCTTATAAAGTTGGCTTTTGTTCATGTTTTTTTTTCCCAGTGACCTACATTAACTAAGAAGACAATTACTTGAAATGTAAATCTAAAAACACATAAATCTTCAGTGAAATGACATGAAAAAATTTTCTGTTTTTTTTATGATTAAAAATAATATTTGGACTGTTGATTAGACAAATGAAGATTGAATATGTCTAAACAAATCCAACAAAATGAAGCACAAATAAATACAGTACGAATGTTTTATTGTTTCATTATTTGACACAAACAACAGAAGGCAGAGAGGAGGAAGCTACAGCGACAGCGGGTCATTTCACATATGGAAAGGAACTTTAAATTGTACATAGAATATCAATGATCAATCACAATGGATCGTTTAGTTGTGGCACATAAAATCATCATTATGGGTTTAGTGAACCCTGCAGTCGCTGCTCTGTGAGTCACTGATTCTAAAAAACATGAGGAGAAACTTCCTTTCTTACACAACATAACAACCTTCATCTTTCACATGTACTTTTCTGAATTTAATAAATCTTGAAGCCATTAAATTAACCAGTGCAGGGATTTCTAAATGCAATATGAGACCCCAGAGGAAGCCTTTTACTTTTACTGGATGTTGACAGGTTTTATTTGATTTTCTGAGCTTTCTATAGGAGTCACAGATGTGAGACAGAAAAAAGCTGAAACTGATTGTCACAGAAATGCAGCTTTCTCTTCTTGTGCCTGAATAAGTCCAGCTGAGACAAAATCAACAACTTTGGATGCAGGTAGCGAGCAGGGTTTTTAATGCTAAAGCCAAAGGATAAAACCCTTAGCATTAAACTGCAAACAGGGAAGCTTTTATACAAACATGGGGATGAATATCTGCGTGACAGACATGTTAATATCTGTCTTGTCAGATGGATTTATCAAACAAAGGACCTTTCCCTCTGAGACCAAACACACGGAGCGGTTCTCAGCGTCAGAAGCTCGCCTCACTGAAGCCTTTTTTGTGAAGACATTAGACTTCATCGCATGTGCACATAATGTCCCGCTGAATCTCCAGCCTCACTAATGACATGAAGTAACACGGCAGTCAGGATGTTGCCTCCAGTCAGCAAACATCTCCACGCTGAATGGATGGTGACAGTTTGCATGTGTGTTGACAAGAGGAATTGCACAAAAGTAAAAGTCGACACACGTCAGTCAACAGTTCCTCACTGTACTGCACTCTAAAGATTCTTTCACACTAAAATTAGCTTCACCGGGACTTTTTAAATAAATTGAAAAGGATGTTTAGATTGAAGTGCTGTGAGGAGACAAAAGCAGTGCCTAAACATTCATGGTCACTTTTGCATCTTTGGCTGACAGTGAACTACAAATGGCTAAGCTGGATTTTTAAAAACCTAGGAAAGAGAATATGCATATTGTGAACTGTGATTTTACAGGTGGTCACTATTTTGCACCTTTGACTTTAGTCGGTCTTTAAATCAAGCATTTATATTTTCTAATTGATAAAGTGAATGTTGGTGACTGCAGTTTATAATGTTTGCTACAAACAGCACTGAACTGGAAAAAGCAGATTGCTGGCAGAAATAGAAAGGATGTAAAAGAAGTCATTTGACCCGGGAGTGAATGTTGATAAAACACATTCCCATCGATTAAAAAAAAAAAAATTTAAATCCAGGATTAAACTGGATTTTGACCAGTGGGAATGTGGTATAACACTGAAACTCCCCAAATACCTCACATTTCTCCTCTCACTTACATTTAATCTGAGAATGAACCAAAAATGAAGCAAGGTTTAGTGCCATAACACCACATTTTGGGGTTTTCCAGTCACATCTTTGTTAACATCTAAAATGACCTACAAAAAAAAGCAACACTCACACAGTATGAGTGACGCTTTGGTTCACAGCCCTTTCCCCCCACCAACACTTAACCTCTTTAACCTCATTTCTGCTTCCAAATGTAAGAAAAATTTTGTGCAAACAGGTTGGCAGGTATGAAAATAATAATGACTAATGACAAAACAGTAGTGGGAGGCAACTAATTATGTCCCACCACTTTTTGCAGTCACCAGAGACAGTACATTGTTGGAACTATTGCAGGGACACTAATGTCTCACAACAAGTGAGCAGGTGGTGGAAGGACTCACTGAACGGTCATTTGCTCGCTCATGCACTAAATAGCCGATGAAAGATGTCGTCTCACTCGGGGGCTCTTAACCTGGTGGCTGTGACCCTCAGGGTGAGGTCACACAGGGGTCAAAGGAGAGCTACCATAAAAAAAAAAAAAAAAAAAAAAAGGAGTGTCTGAACAGAAGTTGCAGAGTGGGCGTGTGGTGCATGACACATAACAGCCAAACTCTCCTCTTAAAAGTCAAGGTTACTATTAAATATCCACTAATTATCTGAAAATATTACAAAATGGGCATGAGCTACTGATGAAACTGTTCCTGAACAGTTCCTGGATTTTCTTTTAAAGGCGTGGAGCTACGAGCTACGAAGGTCAGGTCCATCATTCACGCACAGTCAGCTGCTTCAGGCAGGTTGTGTGACAGCAGAGTTTGACTGTCAGGTGAATGAGGTGTGGTGCACATCCTTCAGTAAAACCATTACACTCAGTATAAACAATCTGAGGATGTTGGAAAGTCATGCCACAGTGTGGAGTGTCTGTGCACGCAAGTAGTATACAAACAAGCCTCTTGACGAGCGGCTTTTTCTTTTAGTCTTCACATGTCACTGCCAGGTCCTGATCTACACCCAGCCTAAGGTTTGGGACACATCCAATTGTGTTCTCCTTGATTTTGGCTGCACAGGTCTGGACTGATCCACTCTTTTGTCTCCACTCCCTTTTCTTCAGTTTCAATGCTACATGTGCCTTTTTTTTTTGGTGCTTAAGGTACATGGCAAGATATAGTAATGAAATTTATATTTTGTTTACCATCATCAGCCATAACGGTTCCAGTACATAATTTCTGCCACTAGGGGTCTCAGTCAAAATATTAATAAAGACATATGAAGCAGTGAGGTATCATGGGAATCGTTATCTTGTCTCATTTGCTGAGACGGGTAAAGTGTGACCGAAATGATCTTGAGTATATTTTGTATTGGAAACATTTCATCTAAAATAATAAAGTTTTTTTGAGCTTCTCCCTCTAGGGGTCACCACAGCAGGTGATGAAGGGCAATAATGTACCCATTACTCAAGGGTAACCCAGTCCTCAAACCTGCAACCCCCTGGTTACAAGCTAAGTGTCCTTTCCGCTTGTCTGTGTGCTGCCTCAGCTAAAGTAAGTAAACTACTCAACAAAATGTACAACATTAGTCTTGTTGTTTTTCAATATTTTCAATGAAGAGATATTACATATTATATCTTTAAATCAATAGAAATCTGTATATCTTTCAAGGTACCATATTCACTTTTATCAGTTAGTCCATAGCGTTTGTCACCAATTAATCACAACTGGTCTGTGGCCTTGGCTGCACATTCTGCTGCAGAAAATCTCCTCATGAAGCACAAATGCACAGGGAAACAGACAAGAGGAATCAAAAAGATGTCACTCTGCTGCTGATTGTGACAGGCCTTTTATACAAAAACCATCAGAATCAGCTCTGTGAAAACGTCCTTGATGAGCCTTTTTGCTCTGGTGGTGCTTCTTGTTGTGCTGCGTGAGTTGAGATGCAATCAGAGTCATTTCTATCCGGCTCATCGGCAGATAAACAGACACTGCACATGGAACGAGGCTCCCAGGATATTTATGTATTCCACAGAGTATGTCGGGAATGTGGATGTGGCAGGTGACCTCTCTATATTTTCAAATAGGTTCCGCTGACAGTTGTTTATTGCTGCTTTTGCCCAGGTCACCACAGTTCGTGTTTATTGACTGGAGGAATGTGTGTGGAGCCGTGAAGAATGGCCACTGTTTGAAATTCATCCCAAAAAAATTTTGTCCTCTGTAACAAAATATGCCGTTAAAGTGCTTCTGAAGGGTAATATGTCAAAAATGACTCTACTTTCTGTGCAGACACTTGTTATCCAGTGAATGATTCTTACAGATTATGCTGATCCCTTGACCTTTTCTCCAGCATCACATCAAAGTTGGCATTTGTGGTTTGGAGCAAAATGTCATTGAAATAGACATTTGCAGCTCTTTTAATCCGATTTAATTAAGTCAGACTTTGTCAAAATGCATCTACAGTTTTGGTTGGAGACAAAATATTTACTATTTAACTGATATTCCTATTTAAGCTGCAGATTGTCTGTATTTATATTTTCTAATGCTTTTCTAATCTTGAACACTCAAATCTACTACACTACAGTTTTGCCATTCACTAATTCACACCTATTGATTCACAAACTTTCATGTATCATGTCGACAGGACTGAGGGAGTTTTTGTGTGCATACAGGAAATACTCCAGTCAAACTACCAAACGATTCAGTTCCGGGAACTTTTTCGTGGATTTCTCTTTGTGTTGGCAGTCATACTCCAACCTGTTTGCAGCTGTCTCGCTTTACTAGCACAATGTCGCTGTCAAGTGGATTTGAAACAAAATCACTTCCTGTGTGCAGTGTGAGAATGTAGCTGAGTTAAACACCACTTAAATGAGAAATAAAGATAGTTGTGTGGAGCCGATAGGCTTCAACAGCACAGTGTGAACCCATTTGACAATGGTTTAAATGTAGCAGACATTTGTTTAGATCTAAAAAAACAGTTACTTACGACACCTCGTTTCTTAGTTGTATCTGCTTAGGAGTGGATTACAGTCAATAATTTAGCGATGAGTGACATTAATGAGGGTTGTGGATTAAAAGAGCATGTGTCCTTAATTTTTTTAATGAATTCAGTGAATATTGATGCAGAAATGTTGTCACTCCTGTCCCACTGCCAGTGTAATTCCATAGTTATGGGTGGTGTTGTTTTTTTTCCCACTGTAATAAACATCTGGTTACCAGCTGTGACAATGCTGATGCTCAGGCCACAACAGGCTGCTGCTGTATTGATTTGCCAAATTTGGCATTAAATATTTTACCAGAGGCCTCATTTGAATTAAACAGGATCAGCAGTTACTCTGTCCACTGAGCTCTGGAACGCAAATTACATTGTCGACGGAAGCCCATGAAAAGAGGCTGGCACGCCATGACCTCCTAATAGGCTGAAGATGGAACTGAATCGAGACTACATTCCTAGACACTATTAGATATTTAGAAATCACCGAGCGGCAGAGCCCGAGGCAAACCATTGTCTTTCCCCCGACTAATGGTCTTGGCTCGGGTGCAATAATGTCATGCGTGAACACTCCAATGAGTAGTTTATTAGGAATTTATGGGAGCAAGGAGGGGACCGAGTGAAAGATACGCGCAGGTGGTCAGCTGTTGGACCTGCATTGTTGGAAAAGGAGTTCTAAGCTCCAGTGTTCAACAGACAAAACTGATTTTGCCTCATATGGGCTGAAAGTGCAAACATAGGCTGTAAAAATGTACATCAAAAGCAGCAACAGCATTTTCACTGAGTTACGTAGTTGCCTATTTATTCTGTATAGCAGTATAATATTTGTATATAGTTTTTGAATTGACTTGTAATGGCCAGGTGATAAATACATCAACTAATGTGTTGGTAACTATTTAATAGTTTTCAACTGTGTAAAATGACCAGCATGGACTTATATCAATATATCAGTATCACTACCTTGTCTCACAGTTATAATATTGAATATTTCAGTTATTTCTTGTTGAATAAACTCCAGTATGGACTGAGTCTGGTTCAGTTGGGATTTAACTTTTTTATATTATTTATTAATTTGACCAATTCAGTTGATCTGATTAAATTTCAAAACAGGAAAACCGCCAGTCATATTTTCCAAGAGCCCAGCCCAGATGCAAAAATATTCCATTTATTGTGACGTGTGACAAGGGGAAATCATGAAATCATTACAGTTGAGATGCTACAACCAGAAAATATTTGGGATTTTTACTTTTAATTAACCAATTAATATATTTCTATAGCCCTGCACAAACTTTTACTGTCCCAGTTTCCTGCTCTGCCCTGAAACTCAGATCCGTCTCTTTGAAGATGAAGCAGGGAAGAGCAAATGCAACCTTCATGTTGGATTTACTGTAAATATGGAGGTGTTGATTGGTAAAATAAAATAAACAAAAAAAAGACCCCATGTCTGAGTTTAATTTGCAAGTAGGGTGTGGGAAAGAACTTAAGCGATGACAGATTGTTCACAAGTGGCACAAATGAGGCAAAATGTGGTCACTGCATACTTGTTCTACTTTCAAACATTAGGACAAAAAAACAGGATTTAAAACTGATAAGCCCCCCGACATATCTTTGGAAACCAATGGTGAGTTTACCACAACACACCCGAGCAGTAATTCACGACTTTCCAAGTAAGTATGACACAGGTTCGAGTGAACACCAAGCCCAACAGATGACTGGAAATCAAACAATAAAACCTACATGTCGAATCACATTTTAGACACAATCCTTGAATGACATGTAGTATTGCGTTGCATTATGAGGAAACCTTGAATGAAATACAGTTGGAAGTTGTGTTCAGGGACTGAGAGGCAGAGTTCAGGCCTGGGGTTAGGTCAGGACCTGGAGCTGAAGAACACGGGGCGTGTGGAAAACTGTTGTCAGCTGTCATAAGACGTCATTCAGAGGACTTTGCAGCTACAACTACAGGACCAATGCTATTCAAGAAATAAGTTATTACATGTATGTGCAAGTAACTGCTACGTTTAGCTTGTTGGTTATTCTCCTTTCTTCTCTCCTTCTTGGTCAATTTCTGACCTATTCTCACTCATCCTCTCCTAATTTCCTAACCTTGATTCTTTCCTATTATTCTCTCCTCATTGCAAATATTCTCTCTCTTCTTTCTCTCTTTTCCTCGCTACCATTCTCCTTTTTCCTTCTTGTTTATTCTGAACATCTCTTTTCTCTCTTGTCATAACTCCTCCTTGATCCCTATCTGCTTTCCTTTGCTCTTGCCATTATTTACATGCTTTCCTTGTTTCTCACCCCATTTTTGGCCATGTGGCAAGAACACGGAAAATAGGGACATAAGGAAGATAAACCACAACTGTGTGTGTATATATGTGTGTGTGTGTGTGTGTGTTCTTGTTCTTGCTGCAGAGTGAGAACCAACCATCCAACCATCATATAAACCCTACAAAGTGAGGACATTTTGGGACTTTTTCAGGTTTAAGACCTGGTTTTAGGGTTAGAGTAAGGGTTAGGCATCTAGTTGTGATGGTTAAGGTTCGGGTACGGGGCTAGGGAATGCATTATGTCTATAAACATGTGTGTACACTTGAGTTTGTTACCATATTAACACCTTTCCCAGCATAAACACTGACCTCATCAAGACCAGTACTTGTCAATGAGACCAAATCCTGGTCCTGATGAGGCAGAAGCTAATTTCTGAGGAACTGGTTAAATTATGTTATGTTATGGTTAAGTTTAGGGATAGTGTTTTGTTTAGGCAGTCCAAATGAATGTACTGTAAGTCAATGCAGTGTCCTAAGAATAATTGGTGTGCAAACCTGCGTGTGTTCCTTATGTTGTAGGGACCTAAATCTGTTTACACAGTCACATTACAAGGAAAAAAAATCACAAATCAAGTACAAAAATCAAGTCCCTATAACATAAATTACTACATTTTAAGGTGAAGACATGTTTTAAAGTTAGGCTGAATTTAAAGTTAGGCTAAGGTCAGGTCAGGGTCAGGGCACTAGTAATTATTGTTTACTTAATAAGGTTAGAGTTGGTCTCGAGGAAATGAATGTTCCGTTTACTGTTCACACTCATGTCTACTCCGACAGACTGCGGTGAGTGTGTGTGGCAGCATCTTCCTTGATCCTTTTATTTATATTTTCTTTAGCCAAAAACAGCAGAAAGTTTTTATTTTATAAGCACATGTTCTTTCCTCTCCACATGCTGAGTTTACAAAACAACCAAACACTAACATGGGTTTAAACAAGCTTCCAAATCTAACACCAGTCGGACCATTTGTTCACACATGTTAATGCATTCCATTACCGGCAAATTTTTAACATTATATCCCACTGTGCAGAAGTTAAACAACCTAGCACCTAAAGCACTTGTGGTGTTGCGTCCTCAGGCTGAAACAACTTGCTACAGTCTCCATCAACGTGTCTGATCTAAGACAGAGACCGACAGGCACCACAGGAGTCAGCTCAGCCGTGACCTCAGGACCCTTCAGGGTACGGCTTCCATCTCCAGACACCTAAACTGGCCCTCAGCTCCATCACAGGAGCGATGCTCACCTGTCCATTAACGCTCATCACTTTGAAAGCTGCAGCTTTATATTTAAAGGTGTGTCTTATCCAGTGAGTAGATAAATAACAGTGTTGTGTCCAAAGAGCTTATGTTTCTCTGTCACTGTCTGATTACTCTTTTTGGGTGGAGCTGTTTACCACCACCAGATGGTCAAAACATGGCATGTAATTATACAGGAGAGGACAAGGGACATGTGTTGTAACACTAATATCTTCATCTTACCCTTTTAAATGATTGTCCTGAAGGTCCAGTATGTAAGAATTATACCTTATTCCTTCTGGTGGAAAAAAAACAGGTTTTAACCAGTGGAAATGTGTTTGATCTGTATTCACTCATAGGCAAATGATGGAATGAAAGAGTTTACACAGGTTTTTATTGCCTTCAGCATTGGAGACACAAAATCCCAGTAAACTTGTTCATTTCTTCTTCTTCTTCTTCTTCTTCTTCACCTTTTTGGTAGTCATGCCAATCCCAGCATAATTTTTGTCACATCTTCCAACAATTAGCAGACTTGTTAGGCATAAACATTTTTAGAGAACCGTATTTAGAATTTGCTGAACAGCGCTCAGTATCTTTCATTTCATCTCATTTCATTTCATTGGTGCCTTAAATCAGTGACTTACAATTGAGTTTTTGTTGGGAGCGACCAGGATATGTTTGAGGGACAGCTCAGGTGGATCGGTTTGGAAACAAGTGCAGTAAGAGATTCAAGGTTGTGGCTGTTGGAAGATGGCGCTGCCAGGCAGGAGGAAAAGGGTAGAATAAAGAGATGGTTCATGGATGTTGTGAATGAGGACATGAGGACAGCTGGTGTAACAGAAGAGGACACAAGGGAGAGGACAAGATGGAGACAGATGATCCACTGTGGTGACCCCTAAAGACTGATTATACAACACACTAATGACTGTAACACTGTCACTGAGCTCCATTCTGTTGTTGTTTTCCTCTTCCTCTGAATTATTTAGTTTCCTGTGCATTTATTCACTTTTCACACATGGATAAAACCACAGAGCACATTTTATTTTGCAGACTTAATATCCCATGGAAGTCGGGAAAATTGCCCGCAGTCTCATACAAACGTTGACGTCTTGTTGAGACAAATGGTTACAAACTATTAAAAAACTACAAGCTATTAAAAAAAAAAAAAGTATACCAAGTAAAGGTACAGTTCTCAGTTGAAACCCAGGCCAGGCCAAGACTTTACCATTCCAAACCACAGCCATGACCATGATGGAAACACAGCATTAAACAGGTTCAAAAATACCCACTAACTTTAGTGTGAAAGAGGCTCTATAGTGTCATCTAATGCTCAATCTGTCATTACAGAATGGGTGTCCACTCGCTCCTGCCTTTCTCAATCCTATCAGGGATCAACACATAGAGAGGATGTTATTCTCCCATGTTTGTGTGAAAAGTTTGTGCTTCAAAATATGAAATGCATATTCCAGCTGGTTTGTCCATTGGGGCTACTGTAGAAACATGATGCTGAAAGATGGCTGACCTCCAGCAAAGTCCTTCCACAGAGACGATATAAAAGTCCATAAAAAAGGCAACAAAAAGCAAACCATTTTTATTTTAAAGCTAGAATACAGTTGTTTTGCACTCTGACAGACATTACTATAACATCTTTAATCTGCATAGAATGTCAGTGTGCACTGACTCTGCATTTTGGTAAACTGATAATGTACTGTAGGTATGAACTCTATAGCACACAGGAGCCAGTAGCAGCCTGGTGGATTATGTTACAGAGATTAATCATTTCCAGACTTAAATTACTTCCAGCAAGTTTCTGCTGTTGTCTGGGAAACGTGCCAACAGATTTACAGTTGAAATCCTGATACTTTGCAAGTACACAGCAACTTTGAATAACCCAGAAAATGTATTCATCTCACCACCACTCACTGTTAATCTCTGTTACATGCGGCAACAGTTTGGTTTAAATAATCCTACAGCATAAAACATGTAGCTACATAAGGAAGATTCAATTAAAGCACCTACACTGTGCTATCACTAGCTAATAATGGTATTTTAACTGAGGTTAGTATGAATTCTTGCTATAATTCTCAACAGACACCTATTTGTTTGCTATTTGTATTTACATGAAATCAGAACTCAAAATGGTAGAAACATCCAACAATAGAGCCTTCATTAATGTACTTATCAGAGATTACACATAGATTAACATTGTTTAAAACTAATTAATAAAAACATGAAGGAAGAATTGACATTTGCAAAACTTTAAGAGGAAAATCCATTGTAGCAGATTTTGAGGCTCCTTTTAAATTCACAGTGCCTAATTATGATGAATTATGAATGTATATTATGTATCTATGATGTTACATAGACAACACACTTTCCATTTCACATTCCTTTTTCGTTTTATCAGTAAAATCTACTGTAGGTGTCAGTCCAGGTGATCTGCAGCAGAACTGCACCTTAGGCTGCCTCGGGCACCTCTCCATTCAGCTCACGTCGGCTCCTGGTGGTCAGAGGTGGAACTGCAACAAGCAGAGGCTGAGTTTAGAAGAATTAAAATGTGTGGTCCTAATGTTAAATATTATTTATTTGTGATGCTACATTTGAGTCACGTGAATTATGTTAAAAAAAAAATGTAAGTATGCTGAAAATATGTTGCAGGTGTTGATTTGGGGCCACAGTCTAAAAGACCACCATAATCATATTAAAGGTATATTGCAGCAAACTGATACCATAGGAGCTCCAGTATAATATCATGTAATGTAATAATTTCAGTATGGAGGCTCGGTGAAATACAACAGGAGGAACTTTACGTGACTTTTTGAGAATTCCTTTCACATGTGCACACCAGAGAAACAGTGCGGCTACGAGATTGTCACAGAAAAGTCAGTAATTTTAATTTGTATCTTGCGTTATGGAGAATCTGAGATGGAAATGCCCTAAGAGGAGTGATGGATGCACGCAGCGAGAGGAAACACAGCTCCATTAATGTAACCCCCCCCCCCCCCAGAAGAGGATAAGCTCTTCCCTCTTTTCTCCCCTCTCCCTGATTGGACGAGCCCACTTCTTAGGAATGGCATCAAACTATTTAAATAGCACTTTGTCCACACTCTGCTTAAAAGGGAGGTTTTAGCAGCCAAAACTGAGTGAGGACAGGTTGTTTCAAACAAGAAATAAAATAATAAGCTATTTCTCCTCTTTTCGCACTGGAACATATTTCTTCCACTTAATTGGTGGACTTTTCTTGTGGGATTTTATTACCATTTTTTTTGTCTGCTGTTTTTGTCATACAGGTGAGTGGCAGAAATCCTGAGGATTCTGTATCACATTCAGCCCGATGCTCTGTGGCAGTTTTTTTCTTTTCCTGCTTATAAATCACTGATCGGTTTGTTTTTTGTGGCACAGCAGCAGGTTGGTGAGTCACCATGAAGCTTACAGGAATATTTTTGCTCTTGATGCTTTGGAGCTGCGAGAGCGCGAGGATCGCAGGTGAGTTTGGATGAACGTGACTCAGCTTTAATTTGTAAAACTTTTTTGAGTAGTATTTTCCCCATCTGATTGGAATTACTTATCACTCATGATTTCAAACCGTAATATATGTAAAATAGAGGGATGGGGGTGTGTTGATAAAAGTTTTCAATGGGCTGAAACTGAAAACAGCAGACATCTAGTGAAGTGACAGACTAATTATTATTATTATTTTAATTATTATTAAACCTTTATTTAACCAGGATAAGAACTCATTGAGATTAAGAATCTCTTTTACATGAGTGTCCTGGCCAAGAAAGGCTCACTGTTCTTCTTCATCCACAGAGAGCAGAGACGACAACAGCGTGTACGATTTGTTTGATCTCATCCAAGTCCCCAGAAAGAATCACGGGGTCACTCTGGTGAAAGGAGACGACCCCTACAGCCCCGCCTACAAGATCCTCAGCCCAGACCTGATCCCCCCGGTCCCCGAGAGCGCCTTTAGGGACCTGATCGATTCCATCCATGCCGAGAGGGGATTCCTTCTGCTGCTCAACTTCAAGCAGTCCAAACACACAAGAGGCAGCCTCCTGACCGTGGAGAAGCGGGATGGCTCCGGACCCGTGTTTGAGATCGTCTCCAACGGGAAGGCGAACACTTTGGACATAGTTTACTCCACTGAGAACAAGCAGCAGGTGGTTTCCATCGAGGATGTGGATCTGGCTACGAGTCACTGGAAGAATATCACCCTGTTCGTGCAGGAGGACCGTGCGTTGCTGTACGCGGGATGCGATGAGGTGAACTCCGCGGAGTTGGATGCGCCCATCCAGAGCATCCTGACGCAGGAGACGCCGGCGAGCGCGCAGCTCAGAATTGGCAAAGGAGCAGTGAAGGACAGGTTCATGGTGAGAGAGCGAGAGCGCACGAGGCAGCGCGACCTGGAGCTTTAATTTCAGTATTGTCAGATGAGAGTTAGAACACAAATGTGAAAATATGGCTGATGTCATAATGCGTAAATACGCACTGACGAGTAAAAACGCGCGATATACAGTAGCTCAGGGTTAAAACGCAAATGTGCAAAAATGCAAATAAAGCAGGACGGATTATGCTGATATGAAAGGCTCTGGTTTTGCTGAAACTGGTAGATGTATTTATCTTGCACCGGTTGTTTTCTGCAGGGGGTCCTACAGAACGTGCGGTTTGTGTTTGGAACAACCCTGGATGCCATCCTTCGCAACAAAGGATGCCAAAGCTGTGAGTAACTACAACAGATAGATTATGCCCTGTGTGTTGACTCATCACTCACATTTTGCTGCATGTACCACCAAGTCCCAACAAGCCCAAGTCAAAGAAAATTTAACTTCTCTGCAGAAAAAAACTGCCTGGGGAGCTGTTTATCACTTGTCACAGAGGGATGCCAGTTTAATATTCTGTAAAAGGGTTTATGTCATAGTCTAATTATAAACTAATAACTTTTAATGATAATTTATAGCAGTGTGCATATTGAGGATAAATACCTTTCTGTAATCAATCACGTTCACCTATTAAGATGAGTGTGCAGATATGTGACCTGATTTATAGAAGATTTTTTTTTTTTCTCCAGCAATTACATCTGACACCATACTCCTGGAGAACCTCAATGGCTCGTCAGCCATTAGAACAGAGTACACTGGACATAAGACCAAAGGTAAATGCAGCTTCATGTCACTCACATATGGACTTCTTATTATATCACATAGACCAGATCAAATCTCTTGATTCCCATGACTAGTGACTTTTCTTCCTGTGAAGACCTGCAGATGGTGTGTGGCTTCTCCTGCGAGGACCTGGTGAGCATGTTTAAGGAACTGAAGGGCCTCGGTGTGGTGGTCAAGGAACTGTCCAATAAATTCCGACAGCTGGTAAGACTTTCTGTCTGTGTGTGTGTGTGTGGGTGGTTTCTGGGTTATTCGCACTACCTGTCAAATGCTTGTCCATTAGAACAATCAGAGATATAATAAGGTAGTAAGGACAAGCAAATCTAACAATAGTTTTAGGCGAGATTACAGTGGTCACATGTTTGGGGTTCCCAGGTTCAGTGGTATTTGCTGAGTCATTAAGAATAAAAAAATAACATCTGTTTGTCCTCCCTCCCCAGACAGATGAGAACAAGCTGATTAGGACCCGCATTGGCATCCACAGTGGCGTCTGCATCCACAACGGCATCGTGCACAAGAACAAAGACGAGTGGACCGTCGACGACTGCACTCAGTGCACTTGTCAGGTGAGAGCTCCCATTAGCTCGGCTCTACTGTGCCTTAAGTGTTTAAAACACACGTGTGAGGGGAAGGACTCTTCTGCTTTGACTTGTCGCTGCATGCGCACACAAGCACTCGTGCACAAAAGGCGACCCACGGCGAAGCACACATACTTAACACCACTTAACAGCTCTGGACAGTAATGAGGAGTGTGAAGGCCTGGCAGAAGTCCAGCAGCCTCCTCTCTGTGCTAATGAGAGGTCTGTTGTCTGAAGTTAATCTTGAGTGCAGCCTAAAGGAACTTTACCAGACTTTAATAGACACATTGCTCATAATTTAACAAGACCATCAGGTGCAAAATATTGTATTTGGAATGGAAGAGCCATGCATTTCACTGTACAATCCAAAAAATTGTACAAGGGTAATTTAAGATAAAAAATCTACAAAAAACAATGAGCAAATAAACATGTGTCATTAAAAGTAACATAAAATCACTCATTTCATACTATTCTATGTTAAAAGTCAAGGGAAAGAACTGTAATTTCATAATAGATATTGTTTAAAAAACACACAGTGAAAGACTGTGAAAATGGACAGGGTTCTGGTCATGAAGTAGCAGTTAGCCTCCAGGGGGCGGCTCCTCAAATCCTCAACTCTGAATGGGACACTTGACCGTAAAATGTAATCTTAATCCCTACATTCATGTCCTCTGTAATAGAACATAATGTCAGATTTTAGAGGAATATAAATAAAAAGGATGGCACATAGGAATGGGCACCAGCGGGATCGACAGCTGGTATTGTCCAGTAGGTGCATATTTAGTTGCAGGTTGCGAATAACTGCCATGATGCTGGTATTCTCTCAAGGCTTCACACTGGGAGATTGTTTTGCAACCGGAAGTTTTTATTTAAAATCTATGGTTTAAAGCCAGGGAAAAGACGGCCATTTTAAGAAGAGATTTAAAAACAGGCAGTGCCTCATGTGGGCACTAATAGGCTTTACTTCCGGATTCCCTCCTCTGCACTGCAGTCAACCCCATTTCCTCTTTCCTCTCAGTCAGTGATCAGATATGGGAGTGAGAACATTACCATGCATAGTTAGAGGCAGATGTGCTTCCTGAATTATTTACTGTGCACCCACACAGGTTGAGCTGGCAGACGGCCTCTTGTTGTTTGTTTGCTCAGTGCCCAGTTCTGCTTCTTCCCAGTGACACTGACATGATGATGATTAGAGCTCTGGCCTCATCCTCTCCCTCCTCTGACCCCAGTGAGCAGGTGTTTTTCTGCAGGGGTTTTTCTGTTCTCAGCCAGCACTCTGTGTTTGAGTGTTTCTTTTTTCTGGCATTGTAAATCTGTGGAAAATCAGATGGTGAGAAGTGAAATTAATGACTTGGTTCCACGGATCTGGACAAAGACTTGGATAAATCATTACCTCACAACACTCACAAGTTTAAAGTGGTTTATGCAACAATCAACTCCACATTAGTAGCAAATAGATTTAGTTCAGTATCTGGGCATAATTCAAAGGAAAACTGCCTGGAAAGTGTAATGCATAACTTTAATTATAAACATATCTCTCTTCCATTCAAACCATTGGCAAACAGGTTGGACTGCAATCACACATACAAGCTAAATGCAGACGAGACACACAAGAGTAAAATTTACTTCTCATTGTATAAACTGCTGCTGCTGTATACGCACAAACAAAAATTTGACTTTTGTTCAGTCCATTTTCAAATGAAGAACTCAGCATACAAACAATGTTACATTGTGGCAGAGTAATAACGAGAAAAAAAAAAAAACAGTGCATGTTTAAAAAGGTTTACACAACAATCTACTCCACAGCAGTAACACTGGAATTCAGCACAGTAAACTGCCCTAAAATTGATGTGATGTTTATTCTGTATATTATTGCTCATGTTTAACAGAATTATTAATGTCTGTGTCTGTGCAGAACTCTTCTACTGTGTGCCGCAAGATCTCCTGCCCCCTGATCCCCTGCGTTAATGCTACTGTTCCTGATGGAGAGTGCTGCCCCCGCTGTGGAACACGTAAGCATTCCTGTTCCCCACAGCCCACCTCATATTGTTAAACTCTGCAAAGCTGTAGGAAAGCACACTGTGACTGCAGTTACGTAAACATGCAATGTAGGCATACGTCTAATTGCACCCTGTGAGATGCTTCAACTAACAGATGATTCAACTAACACTGCTCCATTCACTGAAGGAGCTGTTTCTGGGTTTATTTGCCATATAAAACAAAAAGCCACAACTATTTCCCTTGATGTAAAGGTTTATATCCAAGAGAAAACACATCCATTTCAGCGATGATTTAACTGCACTAACATCCGAGTAAATGAAAGAGTGCTTATGTGTTTGGAACACAGGCGCTTTGTGCTCCAAACATCTTTGAATCTCCATGCTGAAATGGCTGCAATTTGCTAAATTGGTTAGAGCGGGATGGAAAATTGGTCGGCTGTTTAGTGGAGTCCATCTTCTAACATGAGGGAAAGTGACATGTTCCTCATACCTATGAAAGTTTGGCTGCAGCAACTCCCTAAAACCTAAATAAACAGGGAGAGCCGAGCTTACCCTGACCTCAGCCACTTGTTGAAGTCATTACAAACCCAGGGCCATGTTTGTAAAATGTGTTTCCTCTTTAGGAAAACATTAGTTGATGGGGCATCCCTGCATATCCCAAGGACAGTGGCTCTTTCTGTTTCCACATTTTCTCTGTTAGTTTCTCAACAGAAGGACTTCTCTCTGTCTAAGCCACAGCTAAATCTTCACTATTACTCCTCCGCTTTGGGAGCTTTCCCTCCTTATTTAGGCTTGTGGGCTGTTTGTGAGGGGGTGCTGCCCAACTGGAATAGTTCTTTTATTGTCTCCCAGTTCCCCTCTCTCATATTCTCTGCCTCCTTCTCAGCGAGTGACTATGCAGAGGACGGCTGGTCGCTGTGGTCTGAATGGACCCATTGTTCCGTGTCATGTGGGCGGGGAATCCAGCAGCGTGGGCGCTCCTGCGACCGTATCAATAACAACTGTGAGGGCACCTCCGTGCAGACCCGCGACTGCTACCTACAGGAATGCGACAAACGCTGTGAGTAAATGCAACGTACACTAATCAATTGACCAGATGCAAACAAATAAGTTGTTGTTCAGTCAGTCTGATTCACGTGGATAGACTGTATCTAAAAAAAAAGTGTACATAGTCATCCGGTTGTTGCCAGATGTTCAAAGGAATGACCTACAAACAGGCACCTATTGGATGATACCAGCCGTCAGTGACACTGGTGTCAACTCATAAGCCATGCTCTATTGTTTATTTTACTTTAATCGGGAATGAAATTTTAAGTAATTTTGACCTCATGTTCAATTAATGAAGATATGAAACTGGCCATTGAGATTAATAACTCCTCAGGAAAATGTTTTCCTGATAGCTGCTAACCCCGTCCTTTCTTTCTGCCTTTTTTAGTCAAGCAGGACGGCGCCTGGAGCCACTGGTCACCCTGGTCTTCCTGCTCAGTCACTTGTGGTTCTGGTGTCATTACACATATCCGCCTCTGCAACTCACCTACCCCTCAGCTCGGAGGCAAGGACTGCGTGGGAGAGGGCCGAGAAACTAAAAAGTGTCAGATGCCTTCATGCCCCAGTGAGTCTCATCACTCAGTTTTCAGACTCTGTCGAAGTATTTACGAATTGAATTGAATTTAAACACGTTTTCTCCTTGTTTCTCTCAGTCAATGGGAACTGGGGGCCCTGGTCTCCATGGGATACCTGCAGTCTCACCTGTGGAGGGGGTGAACAGACTCGAAAACGTCTGTGCAATAATCCTGCACCACAATACGGTGGCAAAGACTGTGTTGGTGAAGACAAAGATGCCCAGAAATGTAACAAGAAAGCCTGCCCCATTGGTGAGACATTTTATTCACTTACAGAGCTAGTTTTTTTTTTTACTTAACATCTGGAGGACTCACAGTAAATGATGGATTGATGCTTTGATGTTTGCTTTTAGATGGATGTCTTTCCAACCCTTGCTTTGCTGGAGCAAAGTGCACCAGTTTTCCGGATGGTTCCTGGAAATGTGGCAAGTGCCCAGCTGGCTACACTGGCAATGGTATCAAGTGTAAAGACATCGATGAGGTAGACATTTTAAAATTGACATTTGATTTTTCTCAGAAAGACACCAACAGATATTTAGCGCAGTGATTACAAACGCTGTTTTTGTCCCAAAAACAGTGCAAAGAGGTGCCGGATGCTTGCTTTGAGTTCAACGGTGTGCACCGCTGTGAGAATACAGAACCAGGCTACAACTGTCTTCCCTGTCCTGCTCGCTACTCAGGACCCCAGCCCTTTGGCAAAGGTGTGGAGCAAGCTGCTGCTAATAAACAGGCAAGTACAGTCTTGAGCAAAAAAGCAAATGCTCTGACAGGAAGAAACACAAGTTGATGAGCTGTACGATAAATAAACACTGATATCAAGAATGGTTGTGTAAGGCACCGCATGGACTGCTCCAGGGCAGGACCAGGCCCATTTATTGTGATAAATATCTGCCTTTATAAGAACAGAATGTCATGAATATAACCATGCAAAGCCAGTCTGATCACTGATGGTTCACACTATGCTTCACTGTTCCAGGTGTGCTCACCTCGCAACCCCTGCCTCGATGGAAGCCACGACTGCAACAAAAATGCCCGCTGCAATTACCTCGGACACTTCGCAGATCCCATGTTCCGCTGCGAGTGCAGGCCCGGTTTTGCTGGGAACGGTCATATATGCGGAGAAGACACAGATCTGGATGGATGGCCAAATGCCGACTTGGTTTGCGTGGAGAACGCCACCTACCACTGCAAAAAGGTAAGTGATTCGGAAGCAGCAGCAAAGTCACTTAAAGAGGTCCACTGTGTAAGAATTAGTGACATCTAATGGCGAGACTGCAGACTGAGAGAAATGGAGGGCTCATCCGTTCACCCCCACTTTTCTTGAATACATCAGAGAACTATGGTAGCCTTTGCATACCGGAAAGCATGTCACTCTTTTTCATCTGCATAGCAAGCTTCAACTTCAAAACACAAAACATACACTTGCTAGTTTGTTCTTGGTGCAGTTGAAACATGGTGGCACAATGTGTAAAGCAAGGCCCTTGCCTAAAGAATATATAAATGACTTATTCTAAGGCTATGGAAATCAAACAACCTTTATGTTAATGTGTTTATACAACCTTTGAGTTGACCCTGACCTTGTCTGTTTTTCAGGACAACTGCCCGAACCTTCCTAACTCTGGGCAGGAGGATTACGATAAGGACGGCATTGGAGATGCTTGTGACAGCGATGATGACAATGATGGCATTCCTGACGACCGGGTAAACAAAACCTCTGCAGATGTAGCTATAAAAGGGCACAAGGGACTCTGTGTGTGTGTGTGTGCGTGTGCGATCCCTGACTGTGATTTTTGCATTCATCTTTCATGTTGCTTAAAAAAAAGGGCAGGTGGAGGAGAAGGGGTGGGGAGGCTCAGCAGGAAAGCAAATGTTTCTCTTTTCCCTGAGCCAAAACCTCAAATTCCATTAAATTCTGACAAGTGAGGAACAGCTGTGAAGGAGCTGCACTGTGTTTGCTAATCCCAGCATTAGATTTGGAAAAAAAGTGAAGCAGCTTTTCATTCTGCGTCGCTTTGCCTCCGTAAATAGATCCACTCACACAAAGACAGCAAAAATAATTCTCTTTATGTTGTACTTTTTATGAAACAGGACAACTGTCCATTCATCTACAACCCCAGGCAGTATGATTATGACCGTGATGATGTGGGTGACCGCTGCGATAACTGCCCCTACAACAGCAACCCAGACCAGACTGACACAGACAGTAATGGAGAGGGAGATGCCTGTGCTGTGGACATTGATGGAGATGGTGAGTACTTTCCCTGGGACATGTAATTTGGGGCACTTTCAAAAAAATGCTATGATATGTAACATTTCTAAGTTGCGATTCATTCGAATCTAATTTAACAGACAAAAGGACAAAGAAAGAATTTGCATTGTTTTCACTGTTTCTCATGCCTCCTGAGGGCATGATCTCTCATAATATACTGAACTATCAGTGGTGAAAAACCTAAATTCTTTGCAGTCTTGAGCTGGGAAATGTTGCCTTTGTACTGACTCAATTTTCTCATAAAGTTTGGCACAAAGTGGTAAGCCACAACTCGTCTTTGCTTGCTGAGACTAAGCCTTTATGCTTCGTTGGTGCTCCTTTTGTACCTAATCATGATACCCTCACCTGTTACAAAATAAATTGCAAATAGTGGAACCTCATACAACCTTTTTAACTGCTATCTGTCCCAACTCGCAGTTTTTAATTTTTAAATGCATTTTTAAAGTGTCCTGACGTCTCTGGAAATGGGGTTTGTAACTTCTCATTTTTTTAAAAAATGGCTTTTAAAAATGTGAAATGTTTTTTTTTTTTAATCCCCCAGGAATACTAAATGAGAAGGACAACTGTCCCTATGTGTACAATGTTGACCAGAGGGACACAGATTTGGACGGAGTCGGAGACATGTGTGACAACTGCCCTCTGGAGCATAATCCCGATCAGGTGTGTGGACACACACGCACACACACTGCCTTTTTCCATTTGCTTCCACCCCACTCACCAACAATAGTCAACATTCATCTCCATGCTTTTTTCTATAGCTCAGCATATATTCCTCTTTCATTCAAAAGCTTCAGTGATTAGCTCTGTGTTGCTGTCTAAGCTTTATCACGCAAGGTAAATGTTGAGTAAATCCTGTGTGCAGCTTAAGGGCACATCAGTAAAAAAGGCATGATGGGGGGCAGGGTTTTTTTCAATGGCCTATTGACGTTTGCTGGTTAATCTGAGGATGGAGGCCATGTGTCCATGCTCTGTCTGTGCAGTATGGGCCTGCTCAGTCCACCTGTCCCATGCTACACTGAGAAATAGGAATGTTTAGAAAGAAAGATGTGGGAAAGGGGGGAGTGTCCAATTTCATATCTATGTTCTTGTTTTTTTTTTTTTTTGTCTTTTAAAGAAATACACACTGTCTTTACAGGCCAAATGTCATGTCCTGCCTTGGTTACATCATTATTTGTTTACAAAAATATCATATTGATTTTGCACACCAACCTAATTTCATTCAGCCTAATTTCTTTCTACTTAACCGATTGGCCTTATTATTCTGAGTGCTAAAGTGTTTGACTTGTCAATTAGGCACCAGTTTGCCTTTGCCGCAGATGCCACTAAACATTCATGTTTACCAACTGTTTAATAGATGAAAACCACCATTGTTCTTAGTCAGCTTCGTGAAGTCAAACAATTGGAGACTAAAGAAAGTCCTTAAAATAAAGCAAGTGGGGAGAAATAAAGGAAAAGGTGGAAAGCAATCACTTATTCTACGCTTGCTGATACTTCAGGTTCCCTTAAGCATTAACTAACACCTCAGCGTTTTATCTTTGCAGGTGGATTCAGATGACGACCGTGTAGGAGACAAGTGTGACAACAACCAGGACATTGATGAGGATGGACATCAGAACAATCTGGACAACTGCCCATACATTCCCAATGCCAATCAGGCCGACCATGACAAGGACGGTAAAGGAGATGCCTGTGACCATGATGATGACAATGATGGGATCCCTGATGAAAAGGACAACTGCAGACTGGCCTTTAACCCTGACCAAGTGGATGAAGATGGTGAGCTGTGCCATGTTTCAACCTGAGAGCAGATAGATTGTCCTGCAGTGATATCCTCACAGAATTAGTGTCTTCAAAATGCATAGGATCTTAATAATAATACAATTGCAACTTATTTTTCAGGTGATGGCCGTGGAGATGCTTGCAAACATGACTTTGACCAAGACAATGTGCCTGACATCTATGACGTGTGTCCAGAAAATTTCGGCATTAGCGAAACAGACTTCCGCAAGTTCCAGATGGTTCCTTTAGATCCCAAAGGCACCTCCCAGATTGATCCTAACTGGGTAGTACGCCATCAGGGCAAAGAGCTTGTCCAGACTGTCAACTGTGACCCTGGCATTGCTGTTGGTGAGTAACAAATGAGCACTTGTTTAAAGAATTGTGAAAACAGCCTTTTTTGGGCACTGTCCCCTAACCTGATTTTCCTTCTTCAGGGTACCATGAGTTCAATGCAGTGGACTTCAGTGGGACTTTCTTCATCAACACAGAGAGGGATGATGATTTTGCTGGCTTTGTGTTTGGCTACCAGTCAAGTTCCAGGTTCTACGTGGTGATGTGGAAGCAGATTACACAGACCTACTGGTCAAATAAACCCACTAAGGCCCAGGGTTACTCTGGCCTGTCCATTAAAGTAGTTAATTCTACCACTGGTCCAGGAGAGCACCTCAGAAATGCCCTCTGGCACACTGGGAATACACCTGGACAGGTAAGACTTTCTTGTAGTGGGTGTTTTTTTGTAGATGTTTTCAGGGATAACCCCATTTCTGTATTTTGTTCATGTTTTAGGTCCGCACTCTCTGGCATGACCCCAAGAATGTTGGATGGAAAGATTTCACTGCCTACAGATGGCATCTGATCCACAGACCGAGAACAGGACACATTAGGTAAGCACATGATAATGATTAGGCCTCTCCTACAAGTCTGTGAATGTTCTCCATCATCCAGGTCATTGAATCTTCCAAATAGTGGATATAGGCATCTGAACCTGCTTGATTATGTGGATTAGATGAAGAATGAAACATCTTCAAAATAACTCAAGCAACTACAGTTGTCCATATCGTTTGCACCCTACATGGGTTTCAAATCCATCTTTAATTGATCTTTTTTTTCAGAGTTGTCATGTATGAGGGCAAAAAGATCATGGCCGATTCTGGTAGCATCTATGATAAGACCTATGCGGGAGGCAGGCTAGGTCTTTTCGTCTTCTCACAAGAGATGGTGTACTTCTCTGACCTCAAATATGAATGCAGAGGTAAGGATTTATGTCAGATCAACCCAAGTGTAAACGTAACCGCTTGAATATCTGCTCTTGTCCACAGCCATCCTCTTACATTGTGTCTCTTTCCTTTGACAGATGCATAAACGTGTGGCGTGGAAGTTCTGAGGAATGCACCTTTTTTTGTATAAAGTATGAACTTATGTATTCTGATGCAAAGTCCAGGGACCGATATATCTCTGCAACTCTTTCTTCTGTGGCACGCACACTTGAATGGGGTAAAGGGCATGTGTTTGGCCTCAGGGTAACTTGAAGCTGGTTTGGGCAGAGTACCAACCGGCTGACTGCCATCTGAGGATCAGAGGGTCCCTTCTTCTTCAGCCTGAGCATCCACCAGGGCAGGGTGAGCTGGGGGGAAAGAAAACAAGCATTCTAGCTTTTCCAGTAGGACAGCAACACCTTTCTATCCTGGCTCTGCCTGCGTTCCTGCTCCCTGAAAGACCTCATTCACCTCTATGTGGGAGCAGCTCTCCATAGACAACTATGCACTTCCAAGCCTTTCCATCTCTCTCTCTCTCCTATTCTGTCACTATATCTCTCTCTCCTCTGACCTGTGTGCCTTTCTGCTTTATCTTTTGGATGGACACTCCAAAGAAAGAACTGATGAAACATTCCCTTTGCTCTACCAGACCCGCCAGGATGTAGATTCTGAATGATACAACATTTTGAGGACACGATGGAAGAAGATGAGCAATAACATTTTCTTGGGAGCATTTGTTATTAAGGACTTGTGATTTAGGAAAACCTTTGGGAATTGAGAAGTTAAAGGATAATGTGGACGTTGTGGATGTTTGTGTTCATGCATGTACTGTATGTGGAAGATTGGTCATGATTGGAACAAGAAACAGATTCTACCCATCTGCCTTAGAAGCTTAAATTGGGTTAGGTATTTTTTGAACAAACAAATATACTGGGCTTTGTTGATTTTGTCTTTTAAAACAAACAACTCTCAGGGTGAGATGGAAGAAATGATCTTCTCAAAAAAACGATTTTACAAAGAAATTGCTAGTGCCAGTGAACACAAAGTTGATATTCCTAAAACACTCCCTATGTCAAACTAAAACCCTTGTCACTGAAGAGATTTATCTCCCTCTGCTTATGAGGATTTCAAATTGAAATTATGTAAATACATGTAATTTATTGACTCTCGCCTACAGTGTAGGCAGCAAAGGAAATTTGAAAGCTCTGAAAAAGTTACAAAGAAAATCAATCCAATAGTGGAATGAAAATAGACGTAATCAGGTACGGTCTGATGTCAAATGTAGAATACATGTGCGTGTCAGTGTCTGTCATCTCACACTGTACTAAGTGAAGTTGGTATTCTCCAGATAGATCTATTAGAATGAAGTGTATGCGACTTATGTGCCTTTTCTTCAGAGAGAGATGAAAAAAAAAAAAAAACAATATTTGACATACAAATATTACCTCATTGCTGTTGTATAATTTGATCAAATGAAAACAACCATATTCCTTTGAAATGATGGACATGTTAGTGCTACTGTGGCATGAGCTGTAAATACTATGACATTTCATGTCTAAAAAAACACAACCAAACTCCCAAACTCCTGATCAAACCCAGTGAAAATTATGTTTAAATGGGAGGTTTCCTTTTTTTATATAAATAATTTTTGCTTTATCATGTATGTCCAGTGTTGTTTTTTTAGCAGATAAGTTATTGTTCTGTTTTGTCTTCGCTGTTTGTTCGAGGTTGATTTGTTGATGTGTTTTTGTGCGCGCGTGTATGTGTGTGTAGATAGGTGCTATTTAAAATAATTTATCTGGATTTGTTGCCTTACAAAAAGAATGGCACGTGTCCTTTTGTATAAACGGTTTGCACATTGACGTGAGGATGTTCTGTTCTTTATCTTTTTTGTTATTGTGTATCGATGTTACCATTATTTTTGTACAATTAGTTTGCTTGTCTGTAAACATTTTTTTCTTAGTTGTACAAAGCGAAAATGCTGTTTTTATTAATAGCGACTATTTTGTTACATACTTCAAGACAATAAATAGTTGTTACAATTCTGACAAATGGGTGTTTTATTTGTCTGATTAGAGCCATTTTAACAGTTTTTTCAATCCAAGCTTTGAAGTCCAATTTGTAAGAACTGGTGAGACTGCAGACTGACACAGATGGAGGATGTCTCCGATCACTTAAACATGAAAGGCATGATCTTCATTGATTTGGGCTGCTGTTGAAATTTGGCACCGTGCATAAAGCAAGGTGAAAACATTCTAAGGCTACAAAAACCTAGCAATTTTTATTTATAAGTGATTATACTCTTATAATAAAATACTTGGGTGTAGTGTGTTGAATTTTCGTCCAAGGTTTATCAAGTCCAGAAATACAAAGACATGTTTTACATTAAATACAAACCAGAGGATGACTCAAATCAGTCTTAAGGCTTGTTTCATTTATTTTGTTCAACTGTAGCTGCAAAGCCCAACACTTGAACATTGAACACAGTCAAAGTTATTTTACCCGTTTCCTCGAGGCACAAACTGAAGTTGTACTTTCGGTCCTCTTCTCTCTGCAGACAGACAAACATTGCCTCTGTGCCGAGGGCCGCATGAGGAATGTGACACAAAAGCCTCCTCCTCGGTCTGATCTGCACGACCTCTGTGATCTGCACTGACCCCTGCGAAAGGTCAAACAACATGCAGAGCAAATATTAGGATGACACAAACCTTGACATTGGCTCAGCAGCTGTGGAAGACAGACACTAAAATAATCCTAAAAAAGGACAAAAATAAAGAACCATACACACTATGAACTTGTATACAATTTATGTTTAACTTTGAAAGTTTACCGAATTCTCTAATGGGTGACATTTGTGAAATATGTTGGTAATATGTACAACAGTGGCCTTCAGCATTTAAAGAGTGGAGTGCGGGAGAGTGGAGGGAAGCACTTATACCCAGAGGTTGAACTGTATTCATGCAAAAACACTTGCACATACTTAACTGACCCACTTGTTTTTATTATCATAAACATAACTACTTGGTTAATTCTGTGATGTCAGTGACAGGCAGAGTTTGAGAGTGAAAGACTGTCTGCAGCAGAGAAACGTCACATAATGAGGAGCGTATGTGAGAAAAGCATCACTCTTTTGCGTTTCCTCTGGTCAAGACATTTTTGAGAGGGGTCCCTGCTGGCATCCTGTGTGATGATGTGCCAAGAGCTGTGTTATTGGCTGGGGTGCAGTGGGTGGAGCAACAGACCAAAAAACAGTGTTTGCAGGCCACAAATGAACGTGTTTTTGTGAATATACTGGCTGTATCATTATTGCCAGTAAAACCATTCATATCTGATGACATAGCAAAGTCATTACATGTCTTTGAAATTAGCTTCAGATCAGCTCCACTCCAATTACATACCCCAGTATATACAGTAGAACAGTGTTTCTGATTTTCTTCCAAATAGAACCAGAGGAGGCCCGTTTACCACTGGTGGAACATGTACCACAGTTTGGGAACCATGGAGCAGTAAATAAGATGTCCTTGAGAGTTGCAGGTGTTCAATTTTTTTTTTGGAAAACTTAACAACCGAATGATGCACATATAGAGAATAAACCCTCCACACAGGAAAAAAAATCTGACATTGAAACCAAGGTCAATTAAAATTGAGGAGCCATTATACTTACTTCAGAAAACACATCTTTCTTCTGATATGATTGTGACATGACATTTGAAGCAAGTCTATTCAGGTGAGAGTCAAATTATCACAGAGACCCACAGGCCAAACAGGAACACCATGAAATTTGATCTATCCCAAATTAACTGAAGTAGGACTCATCAAGGATGAATCTTATCATGTGTATTAAAGGAAACCAGATGTTCTTAAATCACAGTGTGTGGAAGATTTTCTGACAATGGCTGAGTTTCTGAGTTTTCTGAGTTTCTGTCGCCATTTAGCCACAGTGGCTACATCTCTGCTCACACAAAATCATGTGGTCTTCATTAGCTTATTACAGAAAAGACGTAAAAAAATAATTAATTGTTCAGTGTGCCAGCACTGATGAAGTAAAAGTGTGTTTTAACAAGTTCAGAGTAGGTGACTCACGAGATCTTTATCCTTTTTAATCCAGTGAGTCACTTATAAACTCATTGATGACAACCTGTGTGTGTAATTTAGGATTATTAAAATGTGGCAAACAATGATGACTAGACAGTCTAATACCAGGTGTACTATTCACACGTCTGTCAGGCGTCTATAAACACCCACATGTTTACTCTCATTTTTAGGCCACGTGCCATGTTTGAGAGTGTCACAACACCGAGCATTGCCATCAGTTTAAACAGCTTTTATTTTGTCATTTTGCTCCTGATGATGTTCAAACCTTTAAAACTCAACCTGCTTAAATTCAGAATGAACCTACAGTTTAATGAGGAAATATGGTGGAGTGTAAGTGAAAGCTGTTAATAATATCCAAACTTAAGTAGTTTTAGAACTTCAAGTTGTTCGGTACAGTGGCAAACTATGGTTACTTTGTTACAAGCTTTAAAATTTTGAGGAAACATCCAGCATCATCCCTTTACCATCAAACTTGACAATCAAATGGGAAGCAAAGCCATCATTTCAAGTGTCTAAAATGTTCAAGGCGCACTGCCGGTACCTCTTCCATAATGTTTTTTTGAAGAAGCTTGTACCAGAAGTTGCTTAGCAACAAAAATCAATCAACTATGCATTTACTTGATATGATGCAGCTTTGTTGTTTTTCATTTGCACTGACTGAAAAAATTAATTTTGCACTGAATAAATACAATGAACAGAGCATTCTGAGATGCTCTGTTCATTACAATGGACAAATTGTAATGGTGCCAGGTCTATCAACGTTGAATCCATTGAGGATTTTGCATTGATTTTGTGTGTAATCTCATCATGCAGACACTTAACATCACGTTAATTGTGAATATTATGCTCCTTTATGATGAAACACTTTGGTAACAAGAGTGTGTTGCGTTGCCTTATGACGCTTTTCCACTATACAGTTGTACCACGACATGGCTTGTCACAGCACGACTGAGCAAAACTGCTGTGATGCCATTTTATATGCAACACAAACACACAAACTAGTGACAGGCATACTGAACCATAAGAATCAGTTGATTAAAAATATCATTTCAGTTGTTCCTCCATGACCAGTGTGCAGACTCCATCTGACACAGTCCCTGAACTGTGGTGATTTGGCTCATAGTCACTAAGTACACCAGATTCCTCTGTTAAATATTGTAGAAAGTAAGAAATTTGATTGGTTTGATTCTTGTGTCGGACATCGCGCTCATGACTCTTCCAGTGACGACACACTCTGATCAATCAGTGGCCGGCAGTCTGTTGACGTCACATTTTAGTATCGGCTGCTCGCTTGGAACCTCAGAGCAGGTACCAGGTACTATCCCTAATGGAAAAGCCCAAAAAATAAATGAATAAATAAAAAGCAGAAGAGTTGAGCTGTGCTGAGTCTTTTGGAAAAGCACCATTAGATTTTCCCAGCTCGACCAGGACTTGAAACCGGCACCCTTCCGGTCACAGCTCACTGCAGTGTTTACTTGTCACACACACACTCCCGAAATAATGACAGAGCAGTGCTTTTAAAAAGACCCAGTCAATTACCTCCAGCGCCTTTAATGGTTCTCCAGAAAGCACCTTTTACAGTAAAACGATATACACATCAGCCTTGAAGTGTGGTGACTAATGCAAAGTGCCGATGAATGGAACAAAGGCCCTCCACCCTGGAGTTACAACGGATTTATTTAGCTCCTGTAATCCACCCTGGCAAGTCGAAAGACACGGCGCTCCGTTTGCACAGCCCAGCCACCACAACTGGCCTCAAACCTCAAGTTTCTCCCCTGAAAAGATTTACTTTTGATGTGCGGCCTCCCCTCCTCCTTTTCATCCGTCATTCGACACCTCCATGCTTCACGCTGCTGTGTGTTGAGGTGTTGAACTGTCATGCAAAGATGGAAGACCCCCCACTGTACGCTGTGGCGTGTCCACCTCAAGGTATGGGACGCCGCCACCTGTGCATACAGCAGGTCAGACTCACATAGGAAAGATAATAACATTTTCTTTAAAATTAAAGACTTGGTGAGGAAAAAAGAAAGTCTAGAAAGTGGTTTAGACATGGACTCTATTCCAGCTATAGAGCAATATGGCATTGTGCGAGTTAAAATGGGTATTTTTGAGTTGAAATATTCACATAAAACATACAATAGCACTAAAATCCAACAAAAGAGAGGTTTGTCAAGTTGGTCCATTATATAATAAGTTGTGTCCAATTTGAATAATGTGAGCATTCAATATTGTGATGTTTTTGCAGTTCAAATACAAAGAAGTACTAAAACAGATTTGCGGCAGTTGATCAAACTGGCGTTGGTTTGGCTTCGTTGTTCTCTTTTTCATTTTAGTTGGGGATTTTTGAATATCAGTTGGGTGTGTGGAGTGAAATCAAAATTACCACCTGCACTTTTAACACAAACAAAACAGCTCAAGGTTCTGGCACATGATCTGGCTTATGTAACATTTTGAGTCATCTGTGCTTTCGGGTTATGCACATGCTGGGTTTTGCTGTTGTAGACACTGCCAAACGTTAGAAGCTTTAAATGGCAAAAGAAGAAATTTATTTTAATTTATCATCAATTATTATTTCTTTAAATTAATCAAGTGTAATAAGATAAGACCATAAAAAAACTGTAGTTTCCAGTCTAAAGCTAATAGATAAAAAAAAAAAAAAGGTATTCATTATCAGACACATTTTTGGACAAGTAGCGGTAAATCCTCACATCCAAGCAGATGCAGCCAGGAAATATCTTCATCTCATCAAACCACAGGCCTTTAAAACACAACATCTCTTCATAATGTCAGGACGGGCAACAAAAAGACCTTATCTGAAAAAAAATATTTGGTTTATTTTCTGTAATTAACCTCTTAGTCTGCCATAAAATAACTCCCCATGGAGAACAGTATACAGTTGCTGTGATTTTTGGCTGCAGTGATGGGATTCCTGACTGGAATGTGCTCTGACCTCTGACCCCGGGGCTGGCTGCACCTGGCAAACTCAAACAGACAGTGAACATGTTGATGGAAAAAAAGGTGACCGTTATCACCTGTGATGAATCATGACTTTTTTTTATGTCTATTAACATAAGAATGTCATAAATCCTCTCTCTCATGTTAGTATGTGATAAAATGACGGGTTATGAAAAGCAAGTCCACAGTTTATAAAATCGTTGGTCATTTCCAAGTGTTTGGTATGAGAACCGTGCATTGAAATGGAGCCATGGACATTTTATTTTATTTTATTTTAAGGTGCAGACTAAGACGTGGCAAACATGTTTGCTCCTGTGCCGCCGTCACATTACTGCAGATTGTCCCCCCCCCCCCCTTCTTCTTCTTCTTCTGGACACAAGTGAGGCAGAGAAACTGTCTGAATAGTGAGAAGACACATTTTCCAAAACAACCCAAAGACGAACACAGTGGTGACTCCGGGTATTCAGCCAGAATTCCATTACGGATTCATTTTCCTCCCTATGTCGCCCCCAAATGCCTGCCATCGCTCTGCAGTGTGGAAAAGCCAAACACGTGATCTCCTCGACTCCTCCGTCGTCCAGGTTAACCACAATGAGGCTGAGAGTCAAGTTTTCATGTGTGGCTGATTAAAATTGTTAAAATGTAAAACAAGCTGCATAACAGCCACACAGGTTTCCATGAAGAACATCCTGCACTGTGTTGGAAATTCTCTCTTTCCTTTGGCTCATTATTCGACTCATTTGACCTAAATTATCTCTCCAAACTTTGCATTTTCCCCAACTTTCCTTGATTTTTCTGAGAAACGTAATATCTTAATAGGTTATGTTATATAAATCGAAATTCTACATCCCATATTACTTGTCCAGATATTTTTTGTATGCATTATTTATGTAAAACTGCTTTTTTTTTTTTTTATTAAAGTAGTGTGGCATTATCTGTTTTGCTTTCATGGAACACTGCAATATTTATGCTGACTCATCTTGTACACACAGGTGTGTTCCTATATTTTTATTTTAACTATAGCTGCTCCACAAGCTATTTAATAATGTAGTTATTGTCAGCCTTCTTGGCCAGGCCTCCCTTGGAAAAGAACCTTTATTTAGCTGGTAAGTTTTATAACTTCTGGGCTAAAAGTGGCACAATACTGGTTATTTTGGTGACACAGTGCTGGGTTTGAAAAGGGACTGACCCAGCCATGGGTTATTATAACCCAGCAGGGTTGGGTTAGGTTTTCTATCCGAAAATAGGTTAATATGACCACTTTGTTGGGTTAAGGCGACCAAACATTGTGTGGAGGAATGCAACCGAAATTCTGGGTTATAAATGGAAAATGCTGAAACAGTGAAACAAGCACAGAATACTCCAGCCTTTGTTTTATTTCTACAAGCATAAAATATAGTCAGTTACATATTCTGTGACTAACTGACAATTTTATTGTAAAAAAAAAAAAAATCATAAATGAATTTTGTAGTTCTGTTCTTCATAGCAACAATGTATTCCCATTGAAATAACACGCTTTGCAATATTTGTGGATGAATTAATTCACCATTTTTTTCACATCACATGATAATTTGAACCTCTGAACCAGACAGTGGCCCTCTTTAACATGATAAAACCCCTAATTCACTCCTTCCATTTGACATAATCAGCAAAGTGTCACTCTTTACATGACATCTCATTAACTTTACTGCATTTGAAAAAAAACAGCACCATAACAATAAGACAGCTATGACACATTTAAAAAGGTCCCGTGTGCACGATTTAGGTGAAATTATTTCAGGAGGCACTCTTCCCTACGGAGTGTGCCATGTTGGGCCTCCATGTTTTTAATGGACAAATTCAATACCTTTTGTTCTCCTGCATGTTGGAGGAGAGAGAGAGATATTCAGCTGCAACATACAACTTCACCAATGGACGTTGCTAAATCCTACAAAGAGAACCTTAAAAAAAAACTGATGTGTCATTTTTCTTGTTTGTTCCCAGAAGTTGGCATTTCTGATGAACAATCAACCACTGATGACAACAAACCTCAAATTCTGGTATTTATTCACAATTTTTTTTATCTGTAGAAGCACTATTTTCTTTCACACTACTGATACAATAGCAAAATCAGTATCAGGTATTTAGTGCACACATGTATGGAACTGGAAATATGAAGGTCGGCTTCCACTACTGCACAACAGCAGAGGAAAAAGGACCCCAGACACGATTAGCGTGCTATTCATTAACTGAGCTGGCAGCGGATGAGAGAGGCCGGAGAGACTGAAGGAAGAGGCAATGGCTTTTAATTTCCTGAGGGGAACACGCCCTGCTACTGCTCCACGGCCTCTGTTTATCTGATGGCCTGTAATTCCTCCTGGGCTCGGCTTCATGTCAAGTTACAGACCCCTGCTTCAAAACGCACAGCATCGCTGCCACAGCAGAGACAGTGTGTGCCCGTACAGTACATAGCCCGTTATCTGTAACACTCAGCTGCACATTAACGTCACTGTAGTGTTGAATTACTGTACATTTTGTTGAGTTTGAAAAAAAGGTGTACAGTGTAAATAAAATGTCTCACTTTCAACATCTGATAGGGTGTTTATTATGGGTTTATTAGATGTGCAAATCATTGAATTCTGTTTTTATTTACATTTTACACAGCCTCACAACTTTTTTTTGGATTTGGAAATGTGTTACATTTAGGAAGGTTTATGGGCAGATACTGACTATACTACCCATAAGCAAGTTTGTCTCAATGTATATACACTTTAAAATAAAAATGAATAAAACTACAGAATATACACTTAAAGCAAGGGCCTTGCTTTACAGAGGCTGCCATCTTGTGCCATCATGTTTCTATGGCAGCCTGAATGGACAAACCAGCCGTAGAGTGCATTTTGCTTTGTGAAGGAAAACTAACACTGCGAGATCACTTTTGAGCATATACATCTATCGTGACAGTAGCACGAATCCTGCCATATTTTGACCGGCTTCCCCACTCTAGTCTCTATAGGATTCAACTTTTGGAGCTTTAGAGTTTTTAGAGTTGTAGAGCTCCGGGTGGGAACCAACCAAGTGCGGCTGGCCGCGATGTCATCAGTTGGAGAATCTTAACACTGATTGGTTTTTGTGTCACTGTATGAGGTGACGTTTTCCCCAAAGATGAAATTTTACAACCCGGGCAAATGATGCAGAAACACAGCGTGCTATTCACGCCACTCGAACTGCGTCTACTCATGTCTGCGCACTGATTTTGCATGTAAACTGTGCAAAGTCCAATGCGACCGCAGCATAAAGCTACTGTAGTTCCCAATGTGCTCGGAACAGTGGACAGGTCCTCTGATCGTCACAGTCTCATTAGATGTCACCAAATCTTATACATTAGCTCGATTTGAGAGGAGAGGGAATCATGGTTTCTCAGCAAATAGGTTTTAGCAAATGTTTCATACATGTCATGTCCACAATTTTAAAGTTAAGCATTTGAGGCTAAATTCTCTCTGCTAGTTTGTTGGTAGTGGATTGTGGCATAACCATGTCCACAAAATGCCAAACAGTAGATGGCCCAAACATCCAGTGGTAACATATTTTTTTTTTAATATTTAATGTGTTTTGATTATTTTATAGCTTATTTTCTATTCTCTGTATGTCAACTCTTGGTGGGGCAACTGTAGCACAGCCAATTTCCACTGGGAATTAAGAGAGTATTCAGTTTCTGATGAAAAAAATTCTGGTATGTTTTTTTTAAATGGAGAACATTTTGTGTAGCTATGAGGAAAACACATGATCATTTTCTAAGCAGGTACTTTTTGTACCTCAACCTAACCACATTCATAACCAGGAAATGGTTAGAAATGTGAGCCCACACTCACAGAAACTTTGCAGAAACTTGGAAAATGTCAACATCCAACAACGAAGGGTTTGCATCCTATTTTGGTATCATCCACAAATCCATTTGTTGAGTATTTAGCATCAAGAACCGACCACAAACTTGGCTGCAGGACACACAGTGCCAGCTCTGAATGCGAACATGATGTCTTCTGTTTTTATCGTCCGCAGCAATGACGACCTGGAGGAAGTCAAGGATTCTGCGTGTTGTTGACCACAAATCCCCCCTCCACTGCTCTCCACACAGAGGTGTGAAATATTGGGGATAGCTGTGGCAGACAGATTTCCACACAGACACTAAACTACCCTGTGAGCCAGCCTTCGCGTGAGAGACGGCGATGTAAACAGTCGAGATAGAGACACCTGTGTTTCCTTTGTGTTGCTGTGAGCGTTTTTTTTTTTTTCCCAAATCGACATTAAGTTACGACAGTGAACAACGACCAACTGGACTGGATATAAAGTGGGTCGTGAAAGTCAGGAATGAAGCTGGATAGTATCACTTCCTTACATTTACTCTGTCTTGATGTGTATGCAAGTACTTTAGATATACTAATGTATGATTTCTTTTAAAAGGATCCAAGTTATTACAATGAGGACACAAGATGTTTTTAAGTTAACCAAAAAGGTAAAAGTATTTAACACTAGGGTCTAGGAACCTCCTAAATCACAGTCCCATAAACTGTGACAGGAGTATTTACAGTGAGACCCACTGCTGTTTACAGCATTGTCATGACTCTGGATGTTTAGGTGACTCTAAACAAACAGAGTTTGGATCAGTTTGCAGACTTTTCTGCCTTTTTCTGTTTGTGTTGGTTGAAGAGATATCATCTCTGCTATTGTGAGGATCGACTTTTCTCAGTCTGTCAGTGCTGAGTCTTAAAGATAACTACCAGCTGTCAGCAGAGATCAGGCTGACACTAACAGTGCAGATGAGTTTTGAGTCAGTTTCTGTCTTTACATTGGACAGACCCTCATCTACTGACAGTCTATATGTAGTTACAGCTGTATAGAACTAAATTTACTAAAGAAAAATCCAATAAAGGATTATAATTCAACTGCTTACATTTATCCTTTTTTGTAGATTTTGTTTGCCATGGTATGCAAATCCTTGACCTACTTTTTCAACTGAGAAATGTGTTTGCAATTTAGCAAATATTGTGGAATTTACATTATATATTTAAATTTGCTGTTAGTACTTTTATGCGAATATAACATACAACAGCAATGATTATGGCTCCAGAGTGTTTATTTAGGATCTCTGTCTCGTGTCGTGACCAGTAAATCTAGTAAATCCCTTTATCCAATCAGGAGCCAGAGCTGCACAAAGAGGCGGTCCTCTGTGGCAAGACATGACATATGACAAGAGATGAAAGTCTGTGGGAAATCCTCAGCTTGTCAGATTCATCAGAGCAGCGAATCCTCCAGCAATGTGAGCCAGGAAAAATGAAAAAAAAAATAATAGTAATACAGAGACAGGTGACGCTCCAGTCTCTGCTGACGCTACGACAAGGTTGACAGAAGTGACTAATGTGGGCTACAGGGCCGAGGCCAGACCTGAGGTTTCCACGCAGGCTGTGTTAGAAGTGGGAGAAAGTCAGCGAGTGAAAAAAAACAAAAAACTCTGTGCTGTGTAAATGAGACAAACTGACAAGAGGGTGCCAATCAGTCACTGGGAATTAGAAGGAGGAAAACCAGAGACCTGAGAGATGGTTTTTGTAGCCATCTGGTCGGGAATTTTCCAAAGCAATATACGGAATATATATAGAAACACACACAGAAAATACTAAATTTACTTTATTTTAATTTGGACATGAAGCCTAAACAAACTGCTTTCTCTAACCTTAACCATTTAATGCCTAACCCTAACCTAATCACAATTAAAATTGCCCTAAAATTAACCATTTACTCAGAAATCAAGTTCTGCCTCTTTTGGACCAGGTTTTGGTCTCCATGAGGACTACTGGTCCTGACAAGGTCAGTGTTTGGCAGAAAAGGCAACAAATACTTTGGGAGAAAGTTCAAACTAAAACCTTACAATCTGCCTTGAAGTGCATCAGACTGTCTGAAGTATTACTGCGAGTACAGCTTGGTCTTAGATCCATTTTTAATGAAAAATGACAGTGATTTTTTTTTGTTGTTTTGCTGTGAAGTTGGAGGACACACGCTAAATTGTCCTCAAAACATGAAAGTATCTTAAAAAAAAAAAGTGTGTGTGGATGTATTTTGGGTTCCACATTTTAGATGCAACAAATGTTTGATCTCACATGATTAATACAAAAATGACTGATTAATCACGTCATCCTGTGTGTCACTACTCGTCCGAACTTGATTTTTGCCAAAAGTGACAGCACTAATATACACAAATACGTGGCACAACCTCGGGAAATTTAAGGCTAGTGTGTGTGTGACCACTGAGGCCGAGGTTAGATAAATAATCTTGACTTTGCCCAAATATTTACAGCCAAATCTGGGTCTCACAACATGGACTTCATATGATATTACAGAATGTGAGTATGTTCCCGTCGTGCAGATTCACACACACACTGATTACTCAGCTACCAGCACATACTGTAATCTCACACAGGGATACTGTATTCCTTTGATAGCGGAGGTCAGGTTTGGTACGGCACTTATCTGATGGCAAATCTGTGTTTACCGGCAACATTCCTTCACCATAAATCTCCAGTTACGGGCCTCTGCTGTGACTGGCCTCAGTAATATTCTGGTCCAGTGCTTTCAGAGCAGAGCCGCTCAGACGAGGGCCGTCTGCTCACATTACTGGGTCAGTGGCATTGCTTTCCTGGGCAGCCCACCTAGGACAATTTCAAGTGTAAGTGGGAAATACCTATTTAAAGGTTACGGGGGGAAATGGTGGCACTGTATGTGAAGTATCAGGTTAACGTGAGGGACTGTTGAGGAGAAAGTACGCATACAAAACAACTTTGCTTGAATGTGGGGGGGGGAGATGGGAGTAAAATATGAAATGTTTGCATGTTCGTCTGCCTCTCTTTGGCTTTTATTCGTCCAGATGAGAAGCGTGAGTGTACGGTGTAAGGTTCCGTCCAGACCCATTTTGTGTCCTCGATCGGTGGCGCGAGACAAAAGGAGCACAGAAACCAGAGATCGAGGCAGTGCTGCACTTTTGCTCTGAGGCAGGAGAAGCAGAAGAATAGAGTCCTTTCTCTGTTCGGCCTGGCTCACTGTACTGTACACCTTGGAGAAGCACTCAGCACAGAGCGGAGATGGCTTGGCTTGATAATGGACACACAGAATCACACACACACACACTCTCTTCTTAGAGGATCCCCTCTGCTGAAAGAAGACCAAGGGAGGGTTTTTAGGCATTTAGAGCTGGTGTGAATCCCCCCCCCCCACTTGCTGAGTCACTAGACAATCACATTTGTATGGATGAGGAACAAACTGAGAGAAGCTCCGTCCTTGTCTCGCCTGATACTGAACAGTGTTTGTTTTTTACCTGACACAAATACGAGTACTCTGAATGGATGCAGCTATCGAAGGCTGTCCTCGCTTTTCACGCACACACAAAGCAATGAGGTGCTTCTTTTTTTTTTTGTACGGAACATGCAAGAGAAACTTCTGCAGACTTTAGCACTGATCCCCTGAGGAGTACGTGCACTAAATAATGGTCCTCGGTTCAGTCGGGTAGAAGAGTTCAGTCAAGAAGAAATGCTGTGATTCAGTTACAGTAACAGACAGATGTCAGTCCTTCATCCAGCAAGGTTTTTCCTCTGTCTTCCGTCCACATTCCTGCCCATTTTCTGTTTCAGCAAAGGAGACGAAAGTTGTAACACTGCCTGGATCAGACCATCCTCATGCGATTGTGTGATTAAACCGATTATAAAACTGGGAATGTGAGGAATGTTCAAATATCAAGTACCTGCTGAAAAGAGATACACATTCAATAGAGCAGAGTTCTTAACTAGTTGTCTTCTAGTTGCCTTGCTTCATTTTATTTTCATATTTTTTTGCCATTTACTTACTATAACAATTCAAATGAAATTTCAAAACTATCATCAAATTAATCATTTATCAAGATTAAATTGTCATGCATTAGCTGGTACCTTAGGCCAAAAGAAAAATGGTGGCATTCTCTTACTTTGATACTATATAACACATACAGTAGATGCTCTAAAATGAGAGACATGGAAATATTCATTTCAATGACATGGAAATGTCTTTTAAAACAGTCTCACTCAATGCTTTCTTTATATTTGACTGGATAATCTGTTAAATAACTTACTGTAAATCCGCTCTCTCTAGTCAACTGACCATGTAGTATATTTTTACTTTAGTTAAACTCTGAAGATGACATTGTAATATGCTGGAAATTTCAAGCGGCATCCAAAGCGTTGCAGACGGACGACTTTCACGCAGCGATAAAGTCTGTTTTCCTGCAGATTTCCTAAAGCGTGTGATTACTGAGCTAATGACTAACATTCCTTGGAGAACTTACAGGCTGCTGCTCAGAACGTGGCAGCTTACAAGAACAGTGGGCTCCTTATGAAGCCCACTGTAACCAGACGTATGCACACAGACAATATGCTGTTCTGTCTTATAAAAATGTCCCATAATGAACCAGGTATGGTTTTATAGAAGAAAGAATGCAGCAGAATGAAAGCAATTTCAGGGGCACTGAGAGCAGCGAAGTCCACATCAAGTGAGGTTTTTATGCAAAAGTGCACCTGTCGTAACTGAAATCATGGCATGAGGTTTCATAAGGAAAATGTCGGGCTGTCTGGACATTTTTGTGGTGTAAGATTGCTCTTGGTTAGAGGCATAAACATGAAGGGATACATAGTTGAAAACCACTACAAGAGTCAGCAATATGGCTACATCAAATCCAAACCACATAGGTTTTATGTTAAATCTGTCAAACATTGATACAGTTGGCACAGATTTTCATAGTAAGTTCACAAAGTTAAAATCTTACTGGGTTGTTTTCCAACAGAGTTTAAATTTAGAGGAAGTCGGGTACATAAAAATAAATGTTTGATTTTGTCTAATTGCAGAATTGTGAATGGCCAATTTGACTAACAGCTCTACCAGTTTTACTGTGCCACATTCAACACATTAAATAAATACACATCTTTATATTTAATGCAAGAATTGTTCCATAAATCTCAGGCATTTTCAGTGTTACCTCTTGCCGGAACTTAACTTATAGTCCTTATGGATTAATGATGTTCAATTGGTTTTACCTTCAGATTATGACACATTCTCTCTTGACAATAAAAGAATTTGATAGCAATCATCTAACACTTTACATTGTAGTGCAATAACAACATGATAAGAGTATGGTTATAAGTTTGTAACAGGGAAGTTAAAATCATGGTATCTATAGTAGAGATTTCAGCCTGGTGATAACAAGGGATATAATGTGGTAATACCATGTTATTACCACAACTAATTTTCCATGTAATAGCTTTTAATAGTAATTACTACATCACCTGCCTTCACATTAAAATTTTCATTGTTATTATCAAGCTATTACTTAAATAAGATGGTATTACCATAATATTACTTCCTCACAAGACAATTACCATGTTGTCACTGTAATGTTTTATTGGCTCGCTTTCATTCTCTTGACTTCAACCATTCATTTTCTCTATTAAAAAACTAGATGATTGGATTAGCTTGAAATAATGTATAAATTATACCAGAAAAAATAAATCAAGTTTTCTCCATCAAATATGAACAAATTGCATCTAGTCTTCCCATTGACAGCACTGGTTTTGTCCTGCATGATCCCAAACACTGGCTGCATGGCTTCTCCTTCGCGGACGACAGACAGCGTGACTTATTTTCTCGGTATTTCAGCGGTTTGGCAAATAACAAGGCATCACACTGGTACAAACCTACGATGGCTTGTAATGGTGAGGCCTGGCGTCTGTCATCTACTGTACACTTTGGTGTTTGTGTCATCAAACAGCTCAGCAGGAGCAGAAGAAGAAGAAGAAGAAGAAGAAGAAGAAGAAGAAGAAGAAGAACTAACTCTGACCTTTATTTTAAAGCAGCTCCAAACTGTCTCAGCTGTCACCTGCTGAACTGGGACAATCCACATAATTACACAGCAGCGCTGAGAGTTTATGGACCCGTGAGGGAGGCCAAGTCATGTCATAACAAGTCTGTCATGTCAAAGTGGGTGAATTGTCAGTACTGAAATGAAATTTTTGTTGTTGAACTTAAAATAAAAGGAAACAAAACCGACTGGAATTTTATTTCTTTTAAACTGTGAGACATAACAAGCAAAATGGAGGAACTATGATATAACTAGTGATAAATACTAAATACTAGTGATAACTATGTTATTAGTCCCAAAGACAACTTTTATATATATAGCATATTAGGACTGCAACTAACAATTTTCATAATTGACTTATCTGTCCATTATTCCAGTAATCATCTGGTCCATAAGATGTCAGAAAAGGTTGATATGATGATGTTCTCAAATGTCTGGTTTTATCCACACACCAAAATGATTTAGTTTTAATGATTTCCCTATTCCATGGAGCAAAGAACCCAGAAAATTGATTAATTAAAGAATCGTTTCAGTCTAAGGGGATAAAATGCAATATAAAACAGAAGTCATAGAAAAACATCAAGCAAAATTGTCGTAAAACACCAGTATATATACTATTTACATGCTTTGCTGCTTGTTGAGTTGAAAAAGTGTATGATATCAGGCTCTGAAAAATGATTTTCCAGAATAAAGAATCAAGACTTTAAATAAAATATCAATAGTCTGTGCACACAGAATTTGTTTTGGGAGTGCTTTTAGGCAAAGTTGCCATGTTTGACTTGTAAATGAATGAATGTCCAATGAATGTGCATGGAAGCATCAAATAAATTGATTTGATTTATTTGTATTTGTACAAATAAATCAAAAATACAACCGAGAGGTAAGGGCAAATATTAATATTAACAGTAAATATACAATATTTAACAACAGTACAGTACACTCAGGGATAAATAAAGATATCTATTTATCTATTCAGTACCTATGTGCCTACAGCCATAATGGACAGGAGAGCAGGCAAACCTATGTAGGTAATAGGAACAATAACAGTCGTACTTGTATCTCAGTTTGTACTTTTTGCAAGTCTAATCAAACAATTACACGTTTGCTATTTTTATCTGTAATTACATCCTCAAACATTTAAAGTCTTCCACTCACTTTGCAGCCATGTATTTTTGGCGTTGTCTACATGGCAATTTAGAAGTTAAAGCATTTTAGGATGCTGACCACAAAAAAGGCATTGAATTGGTCTAATTTTTCCATCACCTAAAAACACATGTGCTGCCTTTGCATCAAATCAGTGACCAGAGAGCACTTAGTGGAGTTTAAACACTCTGGCTACTCACTCTCCTCCATAATGAGGCCTTTTAAAGTACAATGCCTGACGAGGGCGGGTCTGGTGTAACCATCGTGCCTGTAAAGTTGTCCACAGAATTTAGCTTCAAATGTGGCTGCAGTCGTAATGAGACCAAGGAATTAGAGGTAATCTACCACAGCGATCTCGGTTTGTGATTATCAGCGTGGAATTATCCGTTTAAACCTGGATTCATGTGAGAGCGAGGGGTTTTGTCTGAGCCCGAATGAGCCATTTTGAGTGGAGTAGGTGGTGTAAGTGAACCACGGATGAACTTGACAGGGTTTGTGAGAGCTAAAACAAAACATGTGTCGGTCAGAGGGTGTGTGGTCCCAGTCTGTGCACGGATGAGACAGACAGCATAGGTGGACGAAACCGTTACTGTGCTACTACATTCTAAAAGGTTTTTATTCACTCTTTAAACTGATTGATAAAGCTGCAGTGAGCAACCTTTGGTGATGATGACGATGTTATTATTTTTGCCTCTGCTTATTTGTTATGAACAGAAATTATGTCAAATTGTTTTTGTCAGACAACACTGTCAGACCTGACTGAGGGAGCGTTTGTTATATACAAGAGCAGTGCAGGGCCGGGTGGGGACAACATGGATTTATTGTGTCAAACTGCTGAACACTGGATTTTTAGAGATGTAGAGTTTTGCTTCTGAAACTTTTCCAATAACCAATACCGAAACTAATTTATTTGTTTTTTCCACTGTGCCCATCTGCAGAGGTAATTTAGTTTATTCTGAAGTGAAATGAACAATGTTTTGCACACTGACTTTGCAGCACATGATATAATTTCCTTCATTGTGTCAAATAAATGAGGATTAAAAAAATATTGTTCAGTGTCCAATAATCTGAATGCTTTACATTTGCTATTTCAGCATTATAAAATAACACTCAGGAAAATAAAGAATCAGATTAAGAAAACCCAATATTAGCAGCAGACAAAATATAAACTGTATTTTATCATGAAAGGGATTAAGTGATATGACCTTTTTGTTCTACATATGAATAAAATAAATATAACTGAATAATAAAATAGTTAGTGTAATGTATGTACAGAAAAACAGTTCTGACTGTGACTTAAAACTGTTGAAAATGAAATAATGCTGTCAAACCCACAAAGTCTATAAGAGCTTAGTTTTCAGTCATACTCCAGCATGTGCGGTATCATCTCATTTTACTAGCACAATATAGTTGGACTTAATGACCAACTGTCTGTTACCTTTACTGTCAAATGGTTAAGTTGTGGACTACAGTTTTAAGAGGCATTTTAAATAAAATGATACAAAATCACATGCAAATCTAATATTTCATAAAGCTTTTTGACCTGTCCAGGGTGTACCCTGCCTCTCGCCCTATGTCACCCCCCTCCCCCCCCCCACCCTTAGTGGATAAAGCGGTCGAAAATGAGTGAGTTTTCCTTTTTTGTGTGCGAGGCTTGTTGGAGCCTCAGAATGTGTGGACAGGAACAGCATCTGTTTTCTCAGCCTCTCATAGTAGTTTGAGTTGAAATGGAACGACGGCGGCCGGGCCAGCTCTCTGTCTGAGCCTGAGGAAACCCCTCTCTGCCAGCTACTGGACGGCCTGGATGCAATTAAAGCACAATATCAGAGAGAGAGAGAGAGGAAATCGTGCCAGACGTGCCCAGTGTGAGCAGCCTGTGGCTGCAGTGTCCAGATGTGATCCAGTTTGCCCCCGGTTTGGTTCTGGAGCAAACCACTTGTTTATTAATAGGTGGGGGACGCCACAGCTCCGGGGTGTTGTAGGTGGTAAATGGGTGTTAATAGAAATCAGACCACATCCCTCTGGTTTTACTCTGGTTTTATCGCGAAATACATAAAAAGGTCTTACATACACAAGGCTGAGGCTAAAAATGGGGACTAATGTATATAACGCGAACATATGGCTATTTTTTTTTAAACCTCTGCAAATAGATGTGAAGATCAAATTTCTCTCTATTTTTCTCATACAAAAACATAGAACCACTGATTATCTTGTCATTGTGTAATAGGTGTAAATCCTGATTTTGAAGACTTAAGGAAAAAAATAAGCACAAAGCTCTAAAATTAAATGTAAATAATGGTCACGGTCTTATTTTAATTTATTATAGAGCTAAGAGTTTCATTCTTTTGCCAAGTGATAAAAGTATTAATGTGAAAATATAACTTTTCACATTAAATTATGTAGAAATTTAATATATGTATATATGTGTGTATATATATATTATAGTTTATACATATTTTAAATTCTGTTCCAGTTTTCGTGATCATATTTGAATATTTTATCTCCGTAAAAAAAAAAATCATTGACTGTAAATTTTTCTGATGCAGTCTATGTTGCATTTTGGGGCAATGATAAATGTCAAAACTTTAAGACTGAAATAGTTAATTCTGAAACGTAACACACTTCTGTCTGGATGTAAATCCAAACTCCTGATTTGCAGAAGGAAATGAGCAGGTTTTTGTTTGTCTGAAAAATTTTGTTTCAAGATTAAGGCCTTTGTTCCGCGCTACATTCCCATGGGGTTCTCATTTTGATGAAAGAAACAAGTAAGCAAACACCTAATTGCCACATTTATGTGACATCAAAGAGTGAAATCCAGACTGACAAAGACTTGAGTGGACTAGAAGTGACTTATATCGCTTCATTACGCAGATTCAACGTTCAGTGGGGTGAGAACAGATTGCTTTCCTTTATCAGGAAATCCCCAAAAACACCCAAGTTCACCATAAGAAATCCGGTGGTGATTAACTGGGATCAACAGGCTTAGCTACTGTGGTAACAAGAAAATCTGATTAGAATCCCTGAAGCATGTAAACAAATTCATTTTTCTAAACAAAGAGTCGTTTTGAGAATTTGGTTAAACAAGGACCTTATGTCTTATACAGCAGGAACAGGAAGTCCTTCTGGGGCATAATGTTTTTTGGCATGTCAGCCTCGTTACATAAAACTATCATCTGTTATTTCCTGATTGCACACAACCACGCCACGGTTTACAGTAAAGGAGGAAACGGTTTAGCACAAGAAGGAAAGAGGTCAGTGTCCTCGATGTCCTTTCATGATGCTTGGACACCAAGTGTATCGAATATCATCAACTCATTCATTCATCATCTACTGCTTTGTCCTCCACATGAGGGCCACGGGGGGGAGGGCGGGCTACACCCCGGACAGGTCGCCAGTCCATCCCAGGGCCACACAAATAAGCAACCAGTCAGTCAGTCAGTCAGTCAGTCAGTCAGTCAGTCAGTCAGTCAGTCATTCTCACACTCACACCTATGGTCAACTTGGAGTGTCCAATTTGCCTAATCCCCAAATCTGCATGTTTCTGGACTGTGGGAGGAAAGCGGAGAACCTGGGAAATGATCTTGCTGCAAAGGCAACAGTGCTTTTTTGCCCATTCAAACCAATCATAAAGTGAATGGGAGTAACTGAATCATTATTCTTTGTTTCTGCTCATCCAGGTTAAAACCACAGTCCCAAAGTTGTCAAACTAAAACAGAGCTGGCGTCTTAAACTGAAAATGAAAAACTCAAAAACTGTGATATGATGAGTGACATGATGTTGCATGTAAATGCACCATTAGAAAGAAAACTGAAACAAAGCAATGGTGTCATCCAAAGCCCGATTTAGAGGCTTTAAACGGCCCATATGACCAAGATGAAAGGAGTTGTGCTTGCAACCAGATGGTTGCTAGTTTAAATCCCTGGACGGGTTAAGGGCTGGTCCCCATTGCCCCCCCATGCTGCCCACTGCTCCTGTGCTCAGCTTGTGTGTGTTGACTACTGGTGTGTAAAAATGTGTGTGTGCAAAAATAACTAATTTTAATTCTTCTAAACACAAACCAACTATTTTTATATTCATTTTATTTCATTTTTGTTTGTGTTTAAAAGTTCTGAATTCATCTTTTTTTAAATGTGAATATTAAGGACCAGATAATAAATAAAATAAGTTAGGACTCAACACTTCAGTTCCCTTTTTTTCAGTTCAAACGTAGCGAGTTTCAACGGCATTCTTCATCAGTGCGAGTGAAAGACGACCTTGAAGACCTTTTGTTGTTTCCAAACTCCCAGGCAACGCATGAAAACCCACAAATGTCAGTATATGGAGAAATCAGGCCACTAATCGTCCATTGTCACACGGCAACATTCCTGATGTTTGCTCCTGGCAACGTGGCCTTAGAGAAGCGCGGAGATTTTGTGTGACAGCCGTATCGCCGAGCTTAGTGCTTTTCAAGGCGCGGCTGACCGACTCTCATGAGGGGAGACACTGTGTGGGGAGGGGAAATATCACGACACAGTATAATCCAGCTACTGGTGCTTAAAATAAGTTATTCCACTGAACAAGAAAGCAGGGTTACAGATTTGATTAATGAACCAGCCTTTAAATCCACGCTGAGCCGACGTTGACGGACGAGTGACACATTTATGAGCTGGTGTCACAACACTGACACCGAGACTGTTCTATACTTGAATAATGGGCTCTTTAAAGTCTTCAGATTCCACTTCAAATCTTCATCATTTACAGCCACATGCAGAGCTGGTCATTCCTCATGCAGGAGGGTCATATTTGGTTTTACAACACGTAGCTGTGGGTTTTTGTTTTGAGGAAAAGCTCAATCCAGCATCATAACGTCAATATATTCACTTGTGGATGTAATGGGTTTTCCAGCTACTTTAATTCACTTCAAACATTGTGTGACTTTTCAATTATTCTTTTTAAATTTCGGACAAATTCAAGTCACACACACACGCACACACCATCCAAACTGTTGTCAGTGAAGCAAAGTTAATGGAAATATGAAGAAGTCTGCAGATGCTTGGGTTTTGAGGATGCCAGTCACAAGTGGAAGCTGCCGCCTGGTGGTGAAATTGTTTCCAAAATGAATGGCGTGTGTCAAAATTTTAAATTTAAATTCAAATCTCATGTATGTGCTTAAATACAAGAACACAAACTCCCACTATTACGACCTCTGAAAGTGAAATGTCAACCTCGCCGCTTGTTTTACGGACGAGTACGAAAAACATCCTGTCAGCAGGTTTTTCCTGAAAGCCAACGCAGCTGCTCTGAAAATCCTACTATTTCAACAGGTCAGCAAAAAAACCAAGCTATAGCCTTTGATGCCAGAGCTGGTATTGCAATGGCCCATTTTAAGAATAAAGTGGTTTTGAGCCTTTGATTAGAGACAGGACCAGCTGAAAAGAGGAAGAGCTCAGGAGGTTCCTGATTCAAAATAGCCAAGTCTAAGTTAAGCTCCACTCTGACCAGTGTAGAGCGCTGTTTCATGTTATGCTGCCATTGGCTATTCCTGTCACATCTCCACAGGCTTCAGATAAACACTTCCATTCCACAATCCCAAAGACGTAGTTAAAGGACCGCAATTATAGCCTTGGGAGTGTCGTATAAATAACTCCAGTGGGAGGGAGAGAGAAAGAGAGAGGGGCTTCTGACAGCCACCATTTCTCTCCCCCAGTTTCTGTTTAGCGTGTTTCTAACAACTTTCCTCTCAGGCTTGTTGACCTGTGAGGTGAACTGTTGCTGCACGTGCTCAGAGTCTCGCCGACTCCCTCGTCTGTGCCTCAGCCTGAGGAGCAGAGCAGTTCTAGTTCTTCCTCCTGGTTTATGTGATGTTTGCATCTACATGTTTGAATGAGATTGTCATAGCTTTTGGGAAACCGTGAAAACATGATCCTTTGGCATGTAACTTAATAAAGTTCTAGTACATGCAGTACCACTCACTCTCACTCATTTTCTACCGCTTTATCCACTGAGGGTCGCGGGGGGGCGCTGGTGCCTAACTCCTGCTAACATAGGGCAAAACGCGGGGTGCACCCTGGACAAGTCCCCAGTCCATCACAGGGCCACACAAATAACCAACCATTCACTCTCACATTCACACCTATGGGCAATTTAGAGTGTCCAATTAGCCTAATCCCCAAATCTGCATGTTTTTGGACTGTGGGAGAAAGTCGGAGTACCTGGTGAGAACCCACGCACCACGGGGAGAACATGCAAAGGCAGAAGGCCCCTTGTTCCAACCGGGTCGTGAACCCGGGACCTCTTGCTGCAGCACCAGCACTTCTTAATTGAACTATTTGGAGTATTGGCACTTTCATTTGCGTGCTGATACTCCTTGAGATGCCAGAACCATTTTTAGGTTATTTGTCCAAATCATTATTACAGCCCACAATCATTTTCCAGGACGCACTACATGAGTTTCACCTGTTCTGGTGAGAGTCTAGTGTCGAGAGATTTTATTTACAACTTTCAGACACTTCAGTACAATTTCAGGTCAAACCAACATGTTTACATGTTACAGATATTTTAAAAAGTACATTTTTAGTCTGACTTACACAATAATTCCTGTTTGTTTGTTTTTTGGGTCATGTAAATGTATTGGTTACTGCTTAAGTAAGAATAATTGTTTTAATAAATCCCAGTAATTGTTACAAATGAATGTATTGCTGCATGTATGTAAGCTTAGGTTTAACATTCATTTTTTAACATGACAGACAATTACTAGAATATTTTCTTATCTATAATAAGT